>WOAB01000723.1:0-1200000 GCA_027886185.1 Rheum nobile | reverse complement strand
CCTAGGTGATCCAGATTCAAGCTCGGGTGGACCAAATAGAGGAGTCACACGTGAGGCTCTATTCTCTTCATTCCAGCAGATTGAAACACGCATCAAGAGGTATTTGATTCTTCCTATCTATGATCTACTTGGTTTATGCATGAGATCCTTGGTTAGATGTTAGGAAAACGTTTCCTGAAATTCCGCTTTACGCATCTAAAATCCCTACAGTGGTATCAGTTGCCTCTTGCATAAATTGATTAGATCAAGTTTAAAGTTTTAAATTTTGATGCATGTTCATTATTGTCTTGATTCAAATTAAATGGAAAATTGATATATAGGTTAACTTGCATGATTAAAATTCTGATTTTAATTGATTGGATTAGTAAGGTTGATGAACTTTATGAACAGATATGCATGTAAAATTATTCTACACATACTTGATTCATGTGATTTAATTATGTAAGAAATATGATTTTTGACATATTTAAATCATTAGATGAAAATTTGATTTTTCTAAGATGAATCGTCTACCCAAATATTAGTTTTTTTATTAAATTCCGATTTGTTACCGAATTGTTCGGTGACTGATTTGTTACCGAATTTTGATTTGTTACCCAAATATGATTTGTGGATGGAACGATCATAATTTTAACAATATGAAATTATGCCTTAATATGTTAACGCAACTAGTTCTGTGGTCCTGCTTCACTCCGAACAGAATATGATATTAAGCTTAAGACCATGACTATGCTTTAATTGTTAATGCAATATTATAATATGCAATTATGTGGTCTTGATTTACTTAATTTTACTATGCGATTAAGTGTTAACATAGTATTGTGATGCAGCATTCTTTTCGGTTGTTGGTGTTGGTCCGCCGGGCGGACCCGCAGGGGCTGCATGGTTCGGTGGGAGCGGGTTGGTTCGGGTTTGACTCGTACGCAACTCGACCCAGTTGGGTAGATTTAGCGTTTTAGGATAATTTTCCAAATTATAAGATAAGATCTTATTTACCTAATTGGATAATATTTGATATTATCTAAATTATATAATTTCCTAAAAGTTGTTAGGATAGATTCCCACTAGATTTAGATAAGGATATTTGATATCTTATCTTGTTCATGCATATCTTATTCAATAATGCATTTTAATGATTAATGCTATATATTGATTTTAATTTGAATTAAGAATTTGATATTAAATTATTTATGTCATGAGATGATTTATTTAATTTAATATGGTTTTATTTAAATTAGTTAAATTATTTATTACTATTAATTAGATTAATATTCTTGACAATATTTGATATTATTATTGCATGCACATATTATAATATTATGATATTATTGCTTGCATGAGGTGACTAGTATGACCCACATTAGGATAGATAAATACGGTCTGCGTACCGTTATGTTTTTCTTGTACACGATCTGCGTATCGTTATGTATTTTTGTAATTTAAATTTCTACAAGAGAGTTTATTTCAATAATATATAAGACAAGAAGAAGAAGATCCTAAGAAGACCAAAGGATGGAGATCCATGGAGGATACTAATGATGGTGATCCAAGAGTAACAAGAGCCATGAAGATTAGATCTTTAATTTCGGTTTTAGGGGCCATACTAGGATCACATTTAATTACTGCATTACTTGAATGCTTTATTTCCCACTTTGCATGCTTGTTTGTTTGTTTATGCTATTTTGTTCACTAGTAAATAAACAATCATTGCATGCTTAAGTCCCTTAACAGAATATTGAGATCATGCCTTTCCACATCATAACCATGAGGCCCTTGGAATTCGTTGGATAGTTTTCGCCCTAGCGAGGTGTCCTTCCTTGACCTTGGGATAGTGCGGGTATGTCTAATAGGGGCATGCTGCCTTGGTATGGTTACACTCAACAAGAGACCAAAAGGCTCAGTTTTGGATCTTGAGGCATAAGGATGAGTCTTACATAAGATGTGGCCATCAACCAAGAGTTATAAGGTGTTATAACTAGTAAAGGAGTTTACTTACCTTGATTACATGAGACTTGAGGAAGTGCCCTAGTACGCTCGAGTTTCATCTAAGATAGGATCTTGGAATCATTTTACTCACAAGGGACACTATAATTGAGTAGAATGTGCAATAACTTACTGTTTATAGCTGGTCTAAATTTTAAGTTTTTGCATGTCAAGCATAATTTATCTGCATGTTTTATTCCGTTTTGTAGTTACCATGTCTTCTGAACACCTCAAATTCACTCTCCGCTCAATAGTTAAGAAAAGAAAAAAAACCGTTTGAACGACAAGAATTTCCTTGATTGGGAAAGGAATCTGAGAATTATTCTCAGGTCTGAGGGACAAGAGGATGTCCTTGAAACCCCCATCCCAGAGCTGACTTCCACCTCATCTGATGAGGAAAAGGCACGTCACAAGAAAATATACGAACGGGCAATGCAAGTCACTTGCCTGATGCTGGCTGCTATGGAACCTGCTCTTCAACAAAGGTTTGAAGCACAGGATGCCCATACCATTATGAAGAATCTTAGAGATCTCTTCAAGGAGCAAGCCAGAATTGAGAGGTACTTGACCCTCAAGTCCATATTGCAATGCAAGCTCGAGAAAGGGAAACCAGTTGGGCCACATGTTTACAACATGATAGGCTTGTTTGACAAGATGGCTCGACTGGGTAACCCTTACAATGTTGAGACAGCTACAGATATGATCTTATACTCCCTGCATGATGGATTTGCCCATTTTAGGCAGATGTATCACATGGGAGCTATGAGCAAGACTCTCAACGAGCTGCACGTGATGCTCAAAATAGCTGAGCAAAACGTCATGGTTGACCCATTGAAGGAAGTTCTAATGGTCAAGGGAAAAGGGTTTAAGAAAGGGCCCCAGAAGAAGCAACAACACCAAGGGAAGGGCAAGCAAGCTGCCCAACCCCAGGGGAACACCCCTAAGGTGAAAGTGGCTGTTGAGCACGAATGCTTCTACTGCAAGGCTAAGGGGCACTGGAAGAGAAACTGCCCCAAGTACCTAGAAGACAAGAAGAGGGGAACAGTCTCCACTTCAGGTATTCCCGTTACTGAAATCTTATCAACTAAGTCTCATTCTTGGGTATTAGATACCGGATGTGGTTCTCACATTATTTCGAATGTGCAGGGACCAACAAATAGGAGACGGTTGCAGAAGGATGAGATAGATCTGCGCGTTGGAAATGGAGCAAGGGTTGCTGCACTTGCCATTGAAGATTATAGTCTACCTCCACTTTCTGGCTTAGTTTTAGAACTTTATAATTGTTATTTTGTTCCTTCTATTACTAAGTATTTGATTTCAATTTCAGTTTTGAACCTTGAGGGTTATGATTTTGTCATTAAGAATTGATTTTTCATTTATAAGAATGACATTTTCTATGCTCAAGCCCATATGAGTAGTAATGGACTATACATACTGGATATCAAATCTGAAAATTATAACGTTGATCGTCCTACATCCTTTGGGGATATGCCCTCACCACTAATACGTTCACACTAAACAGAACTCCGTCACGATCAGTTGACAAGACACCATATGAGATATGGTATGGAAAAGTTCCTAGCTTGTCACTTCTGAAGGTCTGGGGATGCAAGGCTTATGTAAAGCGTTTACTATCTGATAAGCTAGTACCCAAATCAGACAAATGCTTCTTTATAGGTTATCCCAAGGAAACAAGGGGATATTAATTCTACAATTCCGCTGAGAATAAATTGTTTGTTGCTCGGGATAGTGTCTTTTTGAAAAAGGATTTATTTTCCAAGAAGCCAAGTGGGAGAAATGTTCAGCTTGATGAGATTCAAGATGAGCAACAAACGCAACAACACGAGGACATAGATGATGTCACTGAGGAACTTGACTTTGAAGGCGTACCTTCTCAAAGGAAAACCGCCCAGATTCAAGATGCAATTCTTCAAGTTGATGAAGCACCTGAGGTCCCGCATACAGATGTGGTCAACCCAGCAGCTGAAGTCTCTCCTATTGTTGGACCACTTTGGAGATCAGACAAGCTAAGGCAGTAGCCTAGACGTTATGAGGATTACGTCTTGACTGCTAGCATTGACGTTATACTTTTAGAGAACGGTGAGTCTGCGACCTATAAGCAAATGATGGCAGACCCCGACTCCGAGAAATGGCTGGTAGCCATGAAATCCGAAATGGAATCCATGTCTGAGAATCAAGTATGGGACTTGATAGATTTGCATGATGGGGTAAAACCTATTGGATGCAAATGGGTCTTTGAGATCAAGACTGACAAGGATGGAAACGTTTCTGTCTATAAGGAAAGACTAGTTGCAAAATAATTTAGACATGTTCATGGTACTGACTATGATGAAACATTCGCATCGGTCGTTATGATCAGGTCCATTAGGATACTCCTAGCGATTGCCGCTTATTATGATTATGAGATTTGGCCAATCCTAGGAGAATATGCAAGCTTAAGAAGTCCATCTATGGACTTAAACAAGCATCCAGGAGTTGGAATCTTTGTTTTGATGAAGTGGTCAAAAGTTTGATTTCATCAGATGCGAAGAAGAGCCCTGTGTCTACAAGAAGTTTAGTGGGAGCAAAGTGGCCTTCCTAGTTCTGTATGTGGATGACATACTACTCATTGGGAATGACATTCCTATGCTGGAGACAGTTAAGAAGTGGCTTAAGAAGTACTTCTCAATGAATGACTTGGGAGATTCTGAGTACATATTAGGCATTAAGATCTATAGAGATAGATCTAAGAGACTTATTGGTATGAGTCAGGGAACTTATGTAGATAAGGTCCTTGAGAGATTCAATATGCTGGACTCTAAGAAATGATTCCTGCCTATACAGCATGACTTATATCTCAGCAAGAGCCAGTGTTCTGAGACACCTGGTGAGGCTGAAAGGATGAGCAGGATTCCCTATGCCTCAGCCATAGGATCCATCATGTATGCAATGACTTGTACTCACCCAGATGTTGCATATGCTTTGAGTATGTGTAGAAGATACCAATCAAACCCGGGTGATGCACATTAGTGTGCAGCCAAGAACATCTTGGAGTACTTACGAAGGACTATGGATGATCTCTTGATATTTGGAGGTGATAACGAGCTGGTCGTCAATGGCTATATTGATGCAAGTTTTCAGACAGACATAAATGATTTTGAATCTCAGTCTAGATATGTCTTCATTCTGAATGAAGGAGCCATCAGTTGGAAGAGTTCCAAATCCAGACATGTTCTACGGAAGTACCACATGATCAAACACTATGTTGATAGTGGAGATGTGAGGATGTGTAAAGTGCACACAAACGACAACATTACAGATCCTTTTGACCAAGACCATGTCTAGGCCCAAGTATGATAGTCATACTAGGGCCAAAGGACTCAAACACACTAGAGAGTTCTTTTGAGACATTGTTTGTTTTATGATAAACCTTGTTTATTATTACAAACATTTATGCTTGACTTATATATGAGTTTCATATTATTATTTAATCATTGCTTGGGATTAGATAAAGTATCCAAACAATTTAATAGTTATCAAATGGGCTCATCAAAACTGTTTTGGTGAATGAAACCTCATTAAGTGAACTGAAATTATAAAATTGTTAGAAGTCCATGGTCTAAGTTGTTAACTTGGATACAAATGACTTGATCAAAAGACCATATGTGAGATTGATTGATAACACCGGGTTTCATGTGTTATAGGGACATGGAGATGTCTAATCGATTACATAGATGTGTATACTGATACACATCGGACAGACCGATCTTAGGACTTTTCGGGACTTTACTGCGGAGTTCTAGGATTATTCATGATTAGTGAGTTCCTTAGACATGAGTATGCTATAGTTATCATTTGACTGCTGGTATGTCTTTGACGCTATCAAACGCTGACCGTAACAGGCAGTTATAAAGGCAGTGATTGGGATTGCCAAAAGTTGAGTGGGAGCTGTAGTCTTACAAGATATAATATGTCCTCCTATTCCGTGTATGCCATGATACATTTGGAAAGGATTGGTGTCTCGGCCACTTGAAGAGTGAGAATTGTGAAAACGCATGGCCATGCTCGGATGGATTATTAGTAATCATCCGTACTGACAGTTTGATCTCAAGAGTTCAAGAAACATATTTGACGGTAAAGATGAGTTTCATCATATAGTCAGATAAGACACTAAGTGACAAATGAATTTTAACATTGCACACTTGTTTTAAGGACAAGTGGGAGATTGAAGGAATTGTGTCCTTTAATCAAAGGTGCAATTACTGATTATGAAGTGAGACCATTTATGGAGATATTTAATCTGGTGATTTTAGGTAGTCATAGTACTTTGCTAGAAGCCAACTATGATTTATAGACTATATGTTATAAAGTATGTCATAAAGTCTATTGTTATTATTACCGGGTCCTACGAGGTCACACCCTTAGAGTTTGGACTGGATCAGTTTAATGGGGGACATATTATATAAGGTATATGATATAAAGTTATATATGATATAACTTGGGAGATAAAGTTTGTTAATAATAAAGAGTTATTATTAATAATAAAAGATATACTTATTTGGGAAATAAGATATCTATACCTGATATGATAAAAGGAGGGCTTTTAGGAAAAGCCCATAACCCTAATTCACTTAAGAAGTACGGCTGCCTCCTTCTCCCTCTCTCTCCCTTCGTTCGCCTTCGATCCTCGCTCTAGCAACCGAGTCCTAGGTGATCCAGATTCAAGCTCGGGTGGACCAAATAGAGGAGTCACACGTGAGGCTTTATTCTCTCCATTCCAGCAGATTGAAACACGCATAAAGAGGTATTTGATTCTTCCTATCTATGATCTACTTGGTTTATGCATGAGATCCTTGGTTAGATGTTAGGAAAATATTTCCTGAAATTCCGCTTTACGCATCTAAAATCCCTACAGATGAGCCTTTCAAGTCCACCCCAGTATGCTCCCCATTCCAAGTAAGCTTATCTATGCGTGTAAGTGTAATTGTACAATGTCTCTTATGATTATGTCTTGTGCATTATTTTGACTCCCTCTGATGCAAATGAAGTCCATAGCCAAATCAGTTGGCAACACTCCATGTTGACCATATTGTTGCTCCCAGTGCTAGAGGGGTCAAATAAGAAGATCATTGGCAATATAAGCATGATGGCTATAAAATACATGCTCCTGAAACCTGATATCTTCTCCAATTTCAAGTAATTTGAACTGAATGATGAAGAAACATGGTATCTTTTTATTTATTAGAGAAAATCTTTAAGTGGCTGTTTTTGAAGGCTTTTAAAGGCTAGTCTCATAGTTGTTTTGTATGCCTTCCTACATGATTCTCACAGTGAATTAATTTGTAGAGATCATTGTTTCATCAGCTCAAGAAGTAAGAAAAGTAGCCTCGCATATCACCTGCAAGCTTGACTCAACTCTAGGCAGCATCATCCCCACACTTGTTTCCAAGATGGTTCACAAAAATTATGTTGTATCAAATGATGAGAATGAAGTGGTCAGTGTTATAACCCTCAGAGATGTAAAATACAAATTTATTTCTAGCAATATTTACAACATGTTTTACGGACGTAGAAATTTGTTCAGTCCTACCGCAATTTATGTTCGAAGACTATTTTTCAGCAACTTTATAAGATGTTTTACGGGTGGAGAAATTCATATAGTCGTATCATAGTTCGTGTTAAAATACTAATTTATTTCTAGCAATATTTATAACATGTTTTACGGGCGTAGAAATTTGTTCAGTAATACCGTAATCTGTGTTAAAACACTATTTTTAAGCAACTTTACACGATGTTTTACGGGTGGAGAAATTCATACATTCGTATCATAATTCATGTTATAATAATAATTGATTTCTAGAAATATTTACAGCATATTTTATGGACGTAGAAATTCATTCAGTCATATTGTAATTTGTGTCAAAACACTATTTTTCAACAATTTTACAAGATGTTTTACGGGCGCATAAATTCATACAGTCGTATAATAATTCGTGTTAAAATACTAATTTATTTCTAGCAATATTTACAACATGTTTTACGGGCGTATAAATTCATCCAGTCATACCGTAATTTGTGTTAAAACACTATTTTCAGCAACTTTACAAGAAATTTTACGGGTGGAGAAATTCATAAAGTTGTATCATAATTCGTGTTAAAGTACTAATTTATACCAATTTTTTAAAGCATGTTTTACGATGTGAAAATTTACATATAGATTAAAATACTTATTTTTCGTTATGTTTTACACCATGTTTTGATAAATGTAAATGCTTATATTGACGTGTCATAATTTGTATAAAACTATATTTTCTACAAATATTTACAATATATTTTAGTAGTGTATATATGCATATAATTTTATCACTATTGAAAAATAAAATATCAATATTAAAATTCATGTATATACACGCACACTAAGGGCTCGTTTGGTATGATTCCAAGAGAATGAGGAATCGGTATGGGAATGGTTGATTCTCGTATTTACGTTTGGTAGAGCTCGGAATGAGAATTAAATTGATTTCTTGGAATCACCTATTCCAACACTTATGAACAAATTGATTCTCCATCTAAAATCATGGAATGAGCCATTCAAAAATAAAAAAACAGCTCATCATCTATCCTCAATAACATTAAATGAGATTTGATTCCCACACTTAACCAAACAATAAATTTTTGGAATGGTTGATTCCGAAAACATACCAAACACTATGTCACAAGAATGATTTATTTTGATTTTTAATTCCATTCCGATTTCAGATGATATACCAAACGAGTCCTAAGTTTTATCACTAGAACCCTACATAGACCCATACAAATGATTCGACCAAAAAAATGTCCCATACAAATGAAACGTTGCTACATAAGAAAATTGGTCCGTGACACAGGCCCAAATCAAATTGGGCTTGCCGAAGCGGGAACCTAACACTGCACCCAAATGCCCTAAAACCTCATTTCCGAACTATATAATCCTACTAAATCTCCTAAGCCACTCTCTCCCCCGAAAATAAAAAACCCTAATTCGCTCTCTTTCTCCCTCCCGTCTTCAACAATGGCCGCTGCCGCCGTTCGCCCCCTCGTCACCGTCCAACCCCTGGAATCCGACATGGCCACTGACTCCGGCCCCACTGTTCCCCTTCCTGATGTGATGAAAGCTCCCATTCGTCCCGACATCGTCACCTTCGTCCACTCCAACATCTCCAAAAACTCCCGCCAGCCCTACGCCGTCTCCAAGCGCGCCGGCCACCAGACCTCCGCCGAATCCTGGGGAACCGGCCGTGCCGTCTCCCGTATCCCCCGTGTTCCCGGCGGCGGAACTCACCGTGCCGGTCAGGGAGCTTTCGGAAACATGTGTCGCGGCGGACGTATGTTCGCCCCCACTAAGATCTGGCGCCGCTGGCACCGCCGCGTCAACGTCAACCTCAAGCGCTATGCCGTCGCTTCCGCGATCGCCGCCTCGTCCGTCCCCTCGCTTGTCATGGCCCGCGGTCACCGGATCGAGACCGTCCCTGAGCTTCCACTTGTTGTCTCCGACGCCGCTGAGGCCGTTGAGAAGACCTCTGCCGCCATTAAGATCCTGAAGGAGGTCGGTGCTTTTGCTGATGCTGAGAAGGCCAAGGATAGCCAGGCGATTCGTGCTGGTAAGGGTAAGATGAGGAACAGGAGGTACGTTAACAGGAAGGGACCTCTGGTTGTATACGCTGCTGAGGGTGCGAAGATCGTTAAGGCATTCAGGAACATTCCCGGGGTCGACATTTGCCATGTCGACCGACTCAATCTGCTTAAATTGGCTCCTGGTGGTCACCTCGGGAGGTTCGTGATCTGGACCAAGAGTGCTATTGAGAAGCTTGATTCGTTCTACGGATCGTTTGACAAGGCTTCCGCGAAGAAGAAGAACTACCTGCTTCCCAGGCCAAAGATGCTGAATGGTGACCTTGCTAGGATTGTCAACTCCGATGAGATCCAGTCTGTCGTGAGGCCCGTCAAGAAGGAAGTCAGAAGGGCTACTTTGAAAAAGAATCCGCTCAAGAACTTGAATGTCATGTTGAAGCTGAACCCGTATGCTAAGACTGCAAGGAGGATGTCTCTGTTAGCTGAGGAACAGAGGGTTAAGGCCAAGCAGGATAAGATCGCCAAGAGGAGGACTGCCCTGTCTAAGGTTTGTGCTTTGCATTTTCTATTTTGTGCTTACTTCTCGTATGATTTTTTTTTGGACTGCGGCTATATTTTTATCATCGTTTGGTCTGTTTAGATGCTATTGCCCATAATTGTGTATGTACGGCTTTCATGTATTTTGACACACATTAGCTGCTGTTGTAAAAACATCGTTTAGAAGTTGCCGTCATGGTGAGGACTTGAGAGAATAAGTAATTCATTTGTTCAACTACAGCAAAGAGGAGAATTTGCATCATTGTAGTCACCAGTCTTTTATGATGCTGTGCTTCTATTCTTCTCCATACTGGCTAATTGCAGCTTCATTTTATTTCTTAGGATTTGTTGGCTCTGTTCTATTATTGGATGTTATTAATAAATCATTACTTCAGCCTCTAGCAAAGAGGAGAATTTGCATCATTTGTAGTTACCTAGCCCCTTATGATGTTTTGCTTCTACTTCATACTGTGTAAGTTTGCACAGCTTGATTGCATGTATATGATTTTTGTAAGTTTGCACAGCTTGATTGTCATGTATATGATTTTTGTACTCTGTTTAATTGGATGGAATAAATATTTGAATTGTTTAGTTGGAACCTGGGCAAGTCTTTGTATGATTCAAATTGTTGTTTGTGTTTGAACTTCTGTGTGATCAGGAGGAGCACGCTGCAATCAAGGCATCTGGGAAGTCTTTCTTCAAGACTATGATTTCAGACTCTGACTACACCGAGTTTGAAAACTTCACCAAGTGGTTGGGGGTGTCACAGTAATTGGTTTAATCCGCATTCAACAGCTCTATAGAATAGTAATCGTTTTGGTATCAGGTTGTTTTGTTCGTGACCCGCATCATTTTTGTTGAATTCTAATAGAATTGTTTTTATCTTCAAGTTTTTGGGCCCTGTTATGTGGCTAGACAGTATTTCACCAGCATGTGCTTTTGAAGTTGGAATCCTTAAAGCTGACTTGATCTATATTTCCTCATTCATGTGAAATCTGTAGAAGCTATGGACTTGATTGATTTTCTCCGTTTTATGTTTTAGTTTGCAATGCTTGGTTGAAGCCGAGTATGAATATACATGCTGTGCTGACATTGTTATGGAATGATTTAGTAGGTAGCTTTTCTAGTGGTCTTATCTGTGGCAACAAGGTATCACCATTTCATGCCTGTCTTGATTGTGGTGGTTCTACAAGTTAGCTCTCGCCCAGCAGAGAATTCTTCTACTGTGACTGAATGATGTTTTTTGCTTATGTAGATTTTTCCTTGAGTCGAACAATTCGTACAATTGAAATATATCTTGTAACAATCTAGTGATTGATCAAAGTATATCTCCCTTCACATATAGGATTTACGTCAAAATTTCTGGTGAGTTAGGTAAATGATATTTTTGATATTTTTTTTTAAAATTAATGGACCCTTAGTAAAAATGGACCCTTCTTTCTAAACCCTATTCTCTATTCCCTAAACCTTATCCCTTAAACCCTAAATCTTAAATCCCCAAAAATAATATTTTAGAGAGAGAAAAAATAAAGATGGAGAAAAAATAATAATAAAATAAGCTAGTAGGACTATGAAAAATACATAAAAATTAGTAGGAGTCTTTTTTATTAATTGAAAACTCTTAAAGGGTCAATGGGTCTAAAATCCTCCAAAACTTCCTACTGCCTCATCAAAGTTGGCTCTGGCATCCGCCACCCTTGACCACTTCATTTAACTTAGGACTGAGCATGTAAGTATGTTTATTTTTTATGGCATGTAAGTATGTGTTTTTTGGGTGCAAAGGAGGGTAATATCCATTTATTTCATAAAAATTGTGAACTTACATAGACTCACTAGAAAATTTATCAAAATAAAAAAACCTGAAAAGACCCTCAGGTGGAGAGGAAAGAAGAGTGAATTTCCTAGCACAAGAGGAACTAAATTTGGCTAGCCAAACAGGGGATGTGTTTGATGGAAGTCTGCCAACAAGTAGAGCTTATCAGGTTGTGCACTCGAACGATAGATTCTCGGTGCAACAGAGGTGGGTTGTCCACCGAAGTAACCATTGCCAGGACCTCGAGGGCGTCGATTTCAATCTCAAGTCTGTGAATGCCCAAATGATCAACCATTAAAAGACCTTGTAGGAGCCCTAACAACTCCACCCGAATTGCCGACCGACCACCAGCCTTAGCCACAAAGCCACGAATAAACTCCCCCGATTGATCACGAATTAGACCCCCAACGCAAACACGAGTCTCCCCAATCGATTAGGCACCATTCGAGTTGAGCTTAAACTACCCCGACGCAGGCCGACTCCATGAGACCAGAAAAGTAGAGCATGAATTGAACTGTCTTCCCCCAATGAGCTGAAGATACTCATTCGCACGATCCAGAATAAACCTCGATTGTGGCTCAGAGACAGCAAGACTGGACCCAAAAACACGAGCATGTAAGTATGTTAATTATCCCCACAGTTGAGTCATTTCTTTGGCATTAGGCATTAGCATAGGGTTATGAACAAGAAATGTAGTCAAGATTTCTGTTCCGAACCGTGTTTATCACTTGTCCCGCCTAACTTGCTAGATATATCACTTCAATGAAGACCTGTCAAAAACCGACCTGACCTGACTCAAAAGCTACCAGATCAAAAAGGATTCGAAGTCGAAGGACTCGAACTCGACCCGTACCCGAGCGTGAAAAGATTTATGTTCCGAACCGTGTTTATCACTTGTCCCGCCTAACTTGCTAGATATATCACTTCAATGAAGACGTGTCAAAAACCGACCTGACCTGACTCAAAAGCTACCAGATCAAAAAGGATTCGAAGCCGAAGGACTCGAACTCGACCCGCACCCGAGCGTGAATCTGTTATTTCATATATTACATTTCATTTATATCAAATATTTTTAATATATTTTATTAAATAATATTAAATATTTTATTATTAATTACTTTATTAAATTTAAATTTATTATAATAATTATAAAAAAATGGACACTTACCTGTTGGACCCGATCCCCGCCCGAACCCGCTCCAACCCGACTCGATCATCCCGAAATTTTTTAACGACCCGAATCCGATTCGTCCGACCCAGTTGTCAAGTCTACTTCAATGGAAACATTAATTTTAATGCACTTTAAAGCCTTATTTAGGAGTGAGAATCGATGACAATCTCACCTACACCCGATGGATATCCGACTCACCCGTTTCGAAAAGTCGGGTGAAAACCTGAATAATGTTGGGTGATGGACGAATACGATATACCCGAACTATATATATAATTGTGTATCCTTAGTATAAAATTCACGAGCATTTAAACTTCACTTTGTTGATATTGTTCTCATTTTTCATTCAATTTTACTTATGCATTAAACTCTTCTATAACCTATTTATTCCATTTTGCTTATAATATTAACAAGAATTTTTGTTATACATGTCTTAAAATACATAAAGTGGATATTATAAGTTGGGTCCGGATCCGATGAGAATAAACAATAGGGTGAGAAATAAGAATTAATCCAAAGGCTAGGATTATGTTATCATTTAAGTGGTCATGTGCGATAATTGACAGGTCAAACCAGTCCGGCGTTGACCGGGCAAAGTTTTTTTTTCCTCCAGGGCCACAATTTTGGCTTAAGATGACATGTGCACAGATTTTGGCTTGTGTGTGCATCTATATTGACATATATGTGCATCAAAATTTATAAGGCGTTGTCCTACCAAAGTTTTTTTTTTCGGCCCAATTTTTTTTTCTAGGCCACTTTTTGTTTGCGTTGACATGTGCACCATTTTTGGCTTGTATGTGCATTAAAATTTTATAAGGCGTTGTCCAACCATTTTTTTCCATTCAATTTTTTTTAGCCTAACTTTTTTTCCCTCTAAACTATTTGTTTGCTTGAGATAGTATATGCATACATTTTGGTTTGTGTGTGCATCAATTGACATGTATGTGCATCTAAACGTTGTACAAAATGTGCATTATTTTCTACAGAAAATGTGCATGAGTTGTACACCGTATGTGCATAAGTTTTGACACGTGTATATACAAGCACAAACTTGTGTACATTCAGAGAAGTGTATAAGTTTTTGTCTATATGTGCAAGAGTTTTCACTTACAAAAAGTCACGTACATTTTTATGCTATAAAATGTTAAGTAGAAACTCATGCACAACTAGTACAATTTACATGCATGTACAACCACAAACTTGTGCACATTCAAGCAAAAAGACATGTGTTTCAAAATGTATGCATATAAAAGCCAAAAACTCATGCACATTTCAGCCCAAGAAAACGATGCATGCAAGTAGAATTTAGGTGCACATACAAACCAAAACCTATACACATTCTGAGAAGTGTATAAGATTTTGCATGTATGTACATAAGTTTCCACTTACAAAAAGTCATACAAAGTCAAACCCTATGCATGCCTAATTCAATTTACATGCACATACAAGCAAAAAGAAATGCACTTCAAAGGGTATGTACATACAAGCCAAAACTTATGTACATTCTGTGAAGTGCGTTATGTTTTCATCTATGTGCATGAGTTACCACTTATACAAAATCACACATATAGTAAAAAACCTATGCACATTTTATGCAATTTAGCTGCACATACAAGTAAAAAGACATGCACTTCAAAGAGTATGCACATACAAGTCAAAACTCATGTTCATTTCAACCCAAGAAAACAACACACACTAGTAGAATTTCGATGCACATATAGGTCAAAATTTATGCACACACAAGCAAAGACCTATGCATATTTTGTGAAATGCATAAGTTTTTGCATGTATGTGCATTAGTTTCCACATACACAAAGTCACACATAGTCAAAACCCTATGCAGATTTTATGGAATTTAGATGCACATACAACATAAAAGACATGCACTTCAAAACGTATGCACATACAAGCCAAAACCCATGCACATTTCAACCCAAGAAAATAATGCACACAAGTAAAATTTAGATGCACATATATGTCAAAACCGATGCACACACAAACCAAAACATATGCACATGCTGAGAAGTACATGAGTTTCCACATACACAAAATCACACATATAGTCAAAAATCTGATATAGATTTTATGCAATATCAATGCACATACAAGGTAATATAGATGCACATGCAAGCCAAAATCTATGCACATGCTGTCGTAAGCCAAAAATTGTGCCTGAGAGAAAAAAAATTGGGCCGGAAAAATAAATACCGGTCAACACCGGAGACTGGTTTGACCAGTCATATTGACCGATCAAACTCTCAAAACCAAGCACATGACCTTTTAATGAAAGTGTAATCCTAGCCTTTGGTTTATTTGTCATCCAAAGGCTAGGATTTATTCTCTTTTCTCACCCTATTATATATATTCTCATATGACACTTTCCCATATAAGTTATATCAAATCGTTATTTTTAATCATCCATGAATGAACCGACTCACCCGATTTACCCGACGGATGACGGATGGGTGCACCCAAAAAAATTAACAATGATAATTGAAGTGGTCCATCCATCTATCACGTGACCCAGTGCCTCATAAATACCTAACAAACGAGATGGATATGTAATGGGAGATGGTGGTGTTAAAGTCGAAAGATACTTAGATTTTTTACGCGTGAAACTACTGAAATTGGACAGGAAAGTATGTAGGTGGAAAAACGCCGAAAAACAGGAGCATTTAGGCAATCGTTCAACCATCATCACTTCATATTCATCAAAGTATCCAATTATGACAATGATATAATTTGGTCTTTTAATATAGGAAGGAAAGCATGCATAGCTACATCAATTGGGCTTAAGGTCTCTTTGTACATCTCTTGAGTTCGCTATATGAATTCGGTATTTTTATGATGAGATAATCTCAACTGCAAACCATTTTGAATCAAATCTTAGGTATCTGGATGGATTGGTGTTAGTAGAAACTAGAACGAGATGAAAACGAAACCTTACTCTAGAACAATTGTAGAGTCGTTTTGAAAGCGTTGTTGTGGTGTGGTATGATGTCCACTGCCTTAGAAGCGAATTCGTCCTGACCCGTGGTGCAAAGTCAAACAAGGCGTCGTCCCCCAAGGATCACACAACACCCACCGATCGCGTGCACTTACCAAATGAGGGTTGGAATCACCGGGTATGCTCAGAGCCAAAAACCGAATTTTTAGAGAGAGTTGAAATTTTGTGTTCTTCAAAGGCAGACAAACGATATCTTTTTATAGGGTATAAAATTGGTTTAGGGATAACAAATCTTGGGGCTCAAGAAGTTATATAGAAAAGTCTTTCCAAAATCAAATCTAAAATATAAGAAATGGATAGAAATTGGAAGTTACGGATACAAGATAGAATTACAAATCTGAAATCTTAAAACCCCAAAAAATTAATTAAGTTCGTAAAATGTGGCACAACCACACCGTGCATGTGGCTCGAGCCCGGCCCGACCGGACAACGGCGCGCACGAGGGGGATACCTTTCTTAACACAACTAATAGTCCCAAGTATACTCCACTATATATATTGCAAAATTCAGCCCCATGAAACCGATGTGGGAAGCTGCTTTCCCTTCCACCAAAAATAGTATGCACTTTCAACAATCCCCCATAATGCGATTTTTTTTCAAAAACAGTATAAAACATGTTTCGAGCATATGAAAGGTTGGAAGCTTAAGTGTAGGTATCTTACGATTTGAACCAACACGTAGTGAAGTCAAGTAATCCTGTCTGTTTAAAGAGTGAACGAGTCTTGAACTCCAAAAACTTTAGGCTAAGTCTCAACAACACGCCTCTCCCCTAAGGTCCCCGTGATTCCGCGATAACACTTGCAATAAAGTAGCCAATTTTGCATTGGGATGCTAAAGAGTGCTCTAGAAAGATCACCCGAGTTCTTTCATAGAAGGAGGCTATCCTTTCACACTCTAGTAGGTGACTTCATCAAGTCCGTCTCAACTAGGACCATCCATGCTAGGGCTATGAAGTCATTAAGAGTCTTAACAACTCACCCTCTCATTATTACAACGACGAATCCATTAAGTCCGTCTCAATAGGACCATCCATATCTTGGGCTATGAATTCATTAAGAGCAAATGTCCACCCTCTACATGTACACAATGTCATAAAAATGGGAAGTAGTGTACCATCTCACGAGTCTTTCCATGGCTTCGTTTGACAACAAAGGGGATCTACTACGAATTCCTCATCTCATGGGTTTGAGTCCCATTCCCCTTGACGTATCAAAAACTAATCTCCGGTTTAGTCCCTTAGTCAAAGGATCTGTAATGTTCCTCTCTTTCCTCACATACTCCAAACTGAGCACACCATTCATAATTAGTTGTCTCACTGTTTCATGTCTAATTAAATGTGTCTCTTCTTGCCATTATAGGCATTGCTATTAGCTACACAAATAGCAGATTGTGAGTCACAATGTAGAGAAATAGGAGGAGCAGGACGCCCCCACAATGGTAAATCAACCAACAAGCTTCTAAACCACTTAGTCTCTTGACCTGCTAAATCTAAAGCTATGAACTCATATTCCATAGTAGATCTAGCAATACAAGTCAGTTTAGAAGACTTCCAAGAAATAACACCACCGTATAATTTAAAAATATAACCACTAGTGGGGCTAACTTCATCATTATCAGTAACCCAATATGCATCACAATATCCATCTAACACTTGAGGATAGCCAAAAAAATGCAAACCCCAATCAGTAGTGCCTTTCAAATATCTCAATAATCTATCAAGTGCACTCCAATGATCGTTACTAGGGTTATGAGTATACCGACTAAGTCTACTAACTACATAGGCAATGTCAGGCCGAGTACAATTCATTAAAAATATCATACTCTCTATCACTTTGGCATATCGTTTTGTGATACACTCTCACCACAATTCTTTGTTAATTGCATGCTTGCATCATAAGGAGTTCTTGCTGGGACCACATCAAATTGAATAAATTTCAATAATACTTTCTCTACATAATGTGGTTAAGACAAAGTGAAACCATTTTCAGTTCTAGTGACTTTAACACCTAGAATCACATCAGCTTCACCTAAGTCTTTCATGTCAAATCGAGAGGACAAGAACAATTTGGTTGTGCTTATAACATTAATGTGTGTCCCAAAAATCAATATGTCATCAACATATAGACATATAATCACACAATCCACACCAAACATCTTAGAGTAAACACATGCATCATATCCATTGACCTTAAAACCAAAGCTAAGAATAGTTTTATGAAACTTTTCATACCATTGCTTTGGTACTTGCTTCAACTCATAGAGTGACTTCTTGAGTCTACACACTATGTTTTCCTGTCTTGAAACCTCACACCCTGAAGGTTGTTCCATATAGATTTCCTCATTAAGATCACCATTCAAAAAGACAGTTTTAACATCCATTTGATGTACCAACAACTTATAGCTAGAAGCTAAAGAAAACAATGCACGCATGGTAGATATCTTGGTCACAGGAGAATAAGTGTCAAAGAAGTCAACCCCATGTTTTTGAGTGAATCCTTTAATAACTAGTCTTGCCTTATATCTCTCTACAGAGCCATCTATCTTAAGCTTCTTCTTAAAAATTCACTTGCATCCAATGACTTTGTTCCCTTTAGGCATGTCAACTAGTTCCCATGTGTGATTAGACATAATATATTCTATTTCACTCTTAATTGCATCTTTCTAGAAACTAGCATCCAATGAACTCACAACTTCATCATATGTTTTAGGATCATCCTCTAGCATATGTACACTAATGAATGTCTCATTTAATTCATCATAATCATTGAGTTTAATCAAGAAAGCAATCACAAAATCATGACCAAAACTAGCTCATTTCTTTTGTCTTTTACTCCTCCTAGGTTCAAGTTCATCATCTTGCATGGAAGGCACAGACATAGAAGAAGATGCAATATTAGTAGGCATAAAATCAGTTTGCATATTATTTTTCTTCAAAGGAAATATGTGCTCAATGAACTCAGCAACACGATATTCACACAATGAAACGATCACTTAAACACTTGAATCGATAAGATGCACTATTTTCAACATAACCAATAAATACAACATCAAAGGTTTTAGATCCAATTGCATCAACCTTAAAAGAAGGCAATCCCACTTTAGCTAAACACCCCCGCACTTTCAAAAATTTCAAACTAGACGCATGCCCTTTCCACAACTCATAGTGTATTTTATCTAGCTTTTTATAGGGAACTCTATTCTGAATATGGTTATCAATCAAGACAGCTTTACCCCACATATTATTAGGCAAACCACAACTAGCAAGCAAAGCATTTATCATATCTTTCAAAGTTTTGTTTTTCCTTTCAGCAATACCATTCTGTTGTGGGCTATAAGGAGCAGTAAACTCATATATAATACCATTATTCTCACGAATTTCTTTCTAGGAATTGGTGATGTACTCACCTCCTCTACCAGATCTAATCATTTTGATTTTTCGATTCAGTTGGTTCTACTTATGCTTTATAGATATAGAACATCTTTTCAGCTTCATCTTTGGATCATAATAAAAAAAATTTGGTGTATCTCGAATGGTCATCTACAAAAGTGATATAATATCTTTTACCAACTCTGCTTTTTGTGTTTCTAAATTCCGCCAGGTCAGAATGGGCTAATTCTATCAGTTTAGCTGTCTATTCATTTATAGAATTAAAAGGTCTCTTCTTGTATTTAGCCTCAACATAGATTTCACATTTTTCATGACCTTTCTTAACCAAATTCGTAATTAATCACATAGCGTGCAATCGACTAACAAATTTAACATTTAAGTGTCCAAATCTAGCATGTCATAAATTCAAATACTCAACGATATAAGCAGAAGAAGAAGTATTCTCATTTTCAATCATGGTTTCAAGCACATACAAGCATCCATGTCTATAGGCGTTTCCTACATATTCACCATTCTTAGACAATACTATTTTCCCAGTCTTAATTACTTGTTTTATGCCAACAATTTCAAGTAAGCCAGAATAAATCAAGTATTTGCAGATGGAAGGAGCATATAGCACATTCTGCAGTAAGAGAGACTTCCCTGAAGTGAGTTTCAGTGACACCTATCCTTTCCCAAGCACTTGAGAGATTGTGGAATTTTCCATGTAGACTTGATCTATCCCCCCGCAACCTCTTCAAATTCAGCAAGCAACTCCTTGTCAGCACAAAAGTGTTTGGTTGTTCCACTGTCCAACAACCACTCAACCTTGTTGCCCACATGGTTCGCCTCTGTGGTCATGACAATCGTTCTCTTCAGCGAGGTTAGCCTGTGGCTTGGTTTGATCTCCGTTAGGCTTTGGAGCGTTCTTCTGGTTGTCTGCATTTGCAGAAGCATTGATAAGCACGATGTCCTAGCTTCCCGCAGACAAAACAACCCTGCTTTGTTTTGTCATGGGACTTTCCTGGCTTCTCGAAATTTGCCCCCTTATTGTTCTGAACTTTGTCCTTCTTCTATCCATAATTTGTATTCTTCTTTTTGAACTTGTCATATTTGGAAGAGAACTCTACAAGGTTAGCCTTAACCGAATTTTCATTAGGTCTAGGAGCAGGCTTATCTTTGAGGCGATTGGCCTCTTCGATATTCATGTGGCTCACGAGTTCCACCACTGTCAAGTCTTCTTCTTGTGCTTCAGATGGTTGCGGTAGTTTGCCTAAGAGTCAGACAACTTTCCGATCAGGAAGTTGGCTTGCAACACTTCACACATCTTCATCCCTTCAACGAGGATATCAACAACCAGATTCTCGTACTCATGGACTTGGGTCATGATTGGCTTGTCATCCACCATCTTGAACTGCATAAACTTTCCACAACATACTTCTTTTTCCCAGCATCATCAGTAGCGTACTTGGTTTCCAACAAGTCCCACATCTCCTTTGTAGATTTGTGAGTAGCTAGAAGATCAAATATTGGGTTTGAAACGTGACTCAACAGATGACTGTAACACCCCCAAATCTTAACCCATTTGGAAATGTATTACCACCAGTGACCTCAGTGTTTCTTATCGAGATCACCCAAGGCTTTACCGTTTAAATACAATTATGAGATACAAAGGATACAAAATGATAACTTTATTCATATAAAACATGAGTCACGAGATTACATCCCAATCCCGAATAGGACAGATACAGAGTTTAAACAAAGTACATCGAAAGTCTTTTTAAATACATCACAGAGTAAATAAGTTACAGCGGAAGTCTTTCTTGAAATCTTACAAAAAGGGTTATGATCGTAATGATCATCTGCCCAAGGATCTCAACCTGATTAAAAGATAATTATTAAAACATCCAAAAATAACCGTTGTCTTCATAGTCAATCTAGTCTCCTCATATCTTCGCTCTATCTGATGTACCGAATCGAACGGATGACACCAGCCAACCATGCAGAGAACAATTGCGGTTGGTTAGTCTACTGAATAGACTATGCAAGGGTACAAAGCAGAAGGTTCAAAGTAGTCGTATTAGGTTAGACTCCTCGTCTCTCGAATAAAAGTCGAGTACGTTAGTCAACCACCATACTATACTTGAATATGACAAAAGGCATGCACAAGAGAAGATTCTGGAAGACTGAATCTTTACAGAAATCGACCCGAAAGAAGACTCCAAAGGAATTGAGTCTTAAGGAAATATGATAAATCTGGAACGTTTAAAGAATCAGACAACAGACATTAATGATTTAAAAGCTGACTTAGATGTTTCGGTTCACAACCAACCTCACCGCATACATCGAATCCAGATTGGAAAGAGAACGTACTCTGATCAAAAGTCAAGACGAGCTTTCCTAGCTGCACTATTTACTTAGCTGCACTACTCGCCAAAGGTATATTAATCTTGTGCACTCGGGCACTTTATCTTATTAAATTCCAAAACCCACATTACGTTATATATTAATATTATTAAGCGCGACAACAAAGTTTTAAAAGTTAGGGTGACCATAATGCCGACCCAAAGTAAAACAACACACAAACACACACACACACACACACACGAGGCTTAATATTATTCTGAGTAACAACGGAAGTTATTATTACACAGGGTGACCTTACGTTCACCCAGATTACACTGCCACAGTGCTTACACTTTAATTTACAGGGTGATAGTTACGTCCACCCCAATTGCACTAGCTAGGTGCTTAATACACAGGGTGACAATTATGTTCACCCAATTGCGCTAGCAAGGCGCTTAAACACTTCAGATCCTTAAAGGTGGATAGGAAGCATAGGTCATGACCCTTAAATTATTATTCGGAAATTAACCCGAGGAGTATTACGATTTAAAGAAACGACAAATCCTTACTTGGATTTGCGTTCCTACGAACATTAAGTTAAAAAGAAACGACTAATCCTTATTTGGATTAGCGTTCCTACGAACACTCGTGCTAACTAAACAGTCTAACACATCAATTATTCACATTAAAGCCATCCAGGCAATCAACTTAAACATAGAGATAATAGAAACGGCTAATCCTTACTTGGATTAGTTTTCCTATTAACCCACATGCTATTCTAGCATTAAGATTAAATTCACAACAATACATCACGGTAATTATCACATATATGGCATTGTTCTAACAGATATACAACCTATGATAATGTCATTATTACAGTTTCTAAAATAGTTTATAAAACCATTTCCAGACAAACACAATAATCATTCCAAATTAATTACTCAGATAAACAACTGATAATTAATGTAAATATGGAACGATGAACAAGAGCGAACCGCCACTTGCCTTAATCCACAGAGTTTGAACGAAGCCTAACGACGGGATTCCGAGCTCGACACAGGAACAGATCTGGCACACAGATTCCTTCGAATCGTCCCATAAAGAAACCCTAAGTTAGATTCGACATAAATGAGCACAAACGAAAGAAATCGAAAGGAACAACACCCGAAAGGCGACCACCAAGGCCGAGGCCAAAATAGGCATTCTGCCCTCTGGCGGCGATCGCCGGGTTAATCGCGGCGGGCGCCGCGGTTCATCACGGCGGTCGCCGCCATGAACACGGCGGTCGCCGTGAAGAGTCCCAAAACAAAACGGCGAGAAAAACTCACCAAATGGTACGCGACTTGGCCTCCTTTCGACTTGCTTTGGGTTCTAACCTTCAAAGGCTACCCAAAAGCTTCACAAGGGCCACTGGAACAACACCACACAACACCGGCGATCACCTCCAAGAAATCCGGCGAGGCACAACAATTTCGGCGAGAGAGAAATTTGAGGGTTGAGCTTTGATTTGTGCTCGAATCCGACCCCCAAGCCTCTCCTTTTATAGCCAGATCACAAGGGAGCACAATGATGGCCTAGACGCGGCGTAGCAGGGCTAAATCGGCGCTGCTAGAGGCTCGTCTGCGACCACTGTGTATTACCCCCTAGCTAGCTCGCGGTGGTCGCCGCGTTTCACCCAGGTCGCCGCCTCACAAAACCACTACGGCGGGCAACTTACGGCGGTCGCCGCCCTTAATGCGGCGGTCGTCGTTTTCTGGTCTTCACGCCCATCTATAAGACGAGGGCACTGTTGCCTCGAGCCCTTTGCGGCGGTCGCCGCCTTAATTGCGGCGGTCGCCGCCACCGTGGCTTTGCCCTTCTCAGCTTTTGGACGATATCGACTTAACTTGGGATAAAAATAATCGTACACGAACGAGTATTTAAGATTCAAAGTACGTCGTCTGTATTTTATTTCACTTAGAAAAATATTACAGATATTGAGAACATTACAGAATGTCTCAAACTTCCTGAATTAAATCCGACGTACAAAACGGGTGTTCGGGAAAATCCCCAAAATTCCCAAAATAACCTTACAGAAATACGGGGTATCACAATGACCCCGAACCAACTTATTATCAATTTCATATTGTTTGGCCACCTTATCTTCAGTTGGACCCACATTCTCACCGTTTCTGCAGTGTTTGTGATGGCGGCAACAGTAGGGGTTGTTGCAATATGGGCCGTTGCAGATTTGGGGGCCGATTGCATGAGAAGGTAGTCAACATCAGTGGTTCGAAGAAGATCATCATCTTCTGGGACCATCGCTTGTAATTCATCCCTTCCAAAGGTTCAAGCTTTGAGAGATCCAACAATGGTTTGTAGTAGGGAAGCATGGCCATTCTGGATTGTAACAAAATTCGCTTCTAAATTGTTAGTCGAAACCAGAATGAGATGGAAACAAAACCTTACTTGGAAACAATTGTAGAATCGCTTTGAAAACGTTGTTGTGGCGTGGTGTAATGTCCACTGCCTTAGAAGTGAATTCACCCTGACCCGCAGTGCAAAGTCAGACAAGGCGTCGCCCCCAATGATCACATATCACCCACCGATCGCATGCACTCGCCAAAGGAGGGTTGGAATCACCGGGTATGCTCAGAGCCAAAAACCGAATTTTAGAGAGAGTTGAAATTTTGTGTTCTTTAAAGACAGAAAACGATCTCTTTTTATAGGGTAGAAAATCGGTTTAGGGATAGCAAATCTTGGGGCTCAAGAAGTTATAAAGTTAAGTTTTTCCAAAACAAATCTAAAAGATAACGAATGAATAGAAATCGGAAGTTACAGATAAAAAATAACATTACAAATCTGAAATCTTAAAACCTTAAAAAATTAATTAAGTTCGTAAAATGTGGCCGCACTGCGCCTCGAGCTCGGCCGGGCAGCAGCAGCAACACGCCTGAGGGAGACCTTTCTTAACAAAACTAATAGTCCCAAGTATACCCCACTATATATATTGCAAAATTCAGCCCCATGAAACCGATGTGGGAAGCTACTTTCCCTTTCCGCAAAACTATGCCGCACTTTCAACAAATGGATTATTACAAACCCAATAAACATGAAAATAAACTTTTCAACCAGCGTAGAGTAAAACAAAAGAATTGATGTTGATGACAATCAAATCGTTATTGTCTCGTGTCTGTGTCGAAGAAGTCCTTTTCCGTTGAAATCTCCAAGAATTACAAAATTTGAAGTATCTATGCTGAATTGAAATGAGGGTACACTGAGACACAATATGCTTTTATTAAAGAACTTGAGCAAGACAGACACTCGACGTTCAATTGGATAAACGCACCAAAGGAACTCGAAAGACAAATCAACGTCTAAGGATGAACACACCAAAGAAATTGACTTGGTTGTTCTTGATAAACTCACAAGAACGTGTTGAAACTCACCAACGGTGGAAATGGAATCACTCCAAATCCGAGGGTTTGAATCACTCAAACATTTTTCAAAACCCTCAACTTAAGCTTATTCGAACAATGAAGAAAACCCTAGCTTAAATAGGAATAAAAAAGACTCTTCAAATGGCCAAACATTGATGATGATAGGAGAAGAAGAAGAAAGTTTTCTTGATGGCATCCACTTGATTCATGTAAAGAAGACTCTTGGTGTGTATGATTTTGATTGCTTGGAAGACAAAACACTCATGTCTTGAAGATGCGGTAATGAGAAATCTATCAGATTTGTTGTTGCTGTGAAGATCATTAATTTCGAACATTGTGGAGGATGATTTGACAATATTGTTGAACATCAAAGTTGTAGAGAATTAAAAGAGCTTTTTGACGAATCTTGATTTACACCAAACGGACTTCTATAGTCTCCAAACGAGCCAAAATGCTAAAATATGTTCTGAAGATCTGAGAAGTATGAAATTGACTTGATATATTGTTCTTCTTTAGCGGCGTAGAATCTCGGATCACATCATATCTTGTTATTTCCGTGAACTAGGCAATTCACTAGAGATACATTTTTGGCCAAACTTGGGGAAGAAATGAACGACGATGGATGCTTGAATTGTACTATTCGTATGCACATTGAGTACGCGGTAATTTGAGAGGGCCTTTTTTCCCTCCAAAACCCAGTTACCAAGTTGGCATTACCACAATAATAAGACTCCGCTGTATCCATAGGTATCCCCCCCAACAAAAAACAAAAATGTCACAGCGAGTTACCCTCTTTTGTCGTTACTTGCCAATTTCTCCTAACAAACGATTTTCTTTTCTCTTTTTCAATTTCCGATCACAACAAACTCTGTTATGCAATATTCTCTCTCTTCTTCGCTGCTTAAATACCCCACACATTCGCAATCTTCCTCCCCTCAACTCTCTCCTTCACTCTCTTTTTCCTTTACAGCAATGCAGCTGGATCTCAATCTCTCGTTTTCCTCCCCTCCCAGTTCTGCCGACTCCTCCGCCCCCGCCGCTTACTGTTTTGACATTCTGATGGGCGGAGGCGGCGTCTGGGAGGAGGATCGAGGGACTCCAGGCGGATTCGTGACCAGAGACCTGTTTCCGGTCAACGGAGGGGACCGCGATAGCCGACTTAGGACGGAGGGCGACGACGAGCGTGGGCCCCACCAATTGCGGGGCCGCTCTTATGCCAATGTGGGCCTTGTTGGGCCTCTTGATGTCCGGTCTCTGGCCCAGGCCCAGAAGCAGCAGGTCAAGAAGAGCCGCCGTGGACCCCGTTCCCGGAGCTCTCAGTATCGTGGCGTTACTTTCTATCGCCGGACTGGAAGATGGGAATCTCATATTTGGTTTGCTTTTCTCTTTGTCCTCTCTAACAACCTAACTTCCATGTTTATACCTTGTTTGAATCGGATTGGTGATTACTAATTAGGGTCTTATATGTTGTGCGATTAGGTAATTGATAATTGAGCTACTTTGTTTAGTTTAATCTTTCTCTTTCAACTATTTACTTTAATTTGTTGTGATGATTTTGTCTTCTCCGACAGGAAAAAAAATAAAATTCGAGGGATTTCTTTTTATCTTTTTCCTTTTTAAAGCAGCAATGTGTTATATGAACAGATTTTTGTACCATGGGATGTTTAATGCTTTTAGTAGACAAAATAACTGTTCTGCAATTTATCTCACTTCCAGTAATCATGTATTTATTTGAAGTGTTTATTTGAATGTCTAAAATGCATGTGTATTGGATTGTGCAGGGACTGTGGGAAGCAAGTGTATTTGGGTAAGGAAAATTTCAAATCACAGGCCTAGCTGATGCTGATTTAATAGATTCAGCTTGTGGCTTGTGACTGTACTTGGTTTTGTTCAATTTTTTTTTTCCTGATTTTCTTATGGTGATTGCTGTGTTTCCACTTCCAGGGGGATTTGATACTGCCCATGCTGCTGCTAGGTAAAGGATAAAAGATCTGAAGTAATTTTGATATACGAGGATTTTGAAAACTTGACTGATATATGTTGAATGAATTTGAAAATGTTTGGATCAGGGCATATGACAGAGCGGCTGTCAAGTTCCGTGGAGTCGAAGCGGACATCAATTTTGATATTAGTGATTATGAAGATGATCTTAAACAAGTGGGTTTGCTGTGATATTGTTGCTTGTGATGGTAAATCATGTACAATCTGTTATGAACCTTTTCGCCTTACCATTATTTCAGATGAAGAACTTGACAAAAGAAGAGTTTGTGCACATTCTTCGTCGCCAGAGCACCGGGTTCTCTAGGGGAAGCTCAAAGTACCGGGGTGTAACTCTGCACAAATGTGGGAGGTGGGAAGCCCGGATGGGGCAGCTCTTGGGCAAAAAGTAAGACACGCTCCCAATCCGAAATATGATCTTTGCCAGTGTACTTCATTTCTACCTTAGGCATCAAAATGTCCCTGATGAAATCCTTTGTTAATGATAATGTGCGATTCTTGCTTGCAGGTACATATATCTTGGTCTGTATGACAGTGAAATAGATGCTGCAAGGTCTTGACAGATTACCATATCTTATCCCCTAAATGTTCTAATTTCTCCGGTTCTAATAAATTCGAATGATAATAGTCTTATGAGTCTTAACTGGAATCAGGGCATATGACAAGGCTGCTCTTCAATGCAATGGAAAGGAAGCCATCACTAACTTTGATGCAAGCTCATATGTGGAGGAGTTTATTCCCAAGGCAGATCTTGAAGGTTAGAATGTTCAAACTCCCTGTTCTACCAATTTTCGTCTTTCTGATATATCTGGACTCGAAAAAAACTCTAACTGATACTTACTGCAGGTAACCCTCATACCCTTGATCTAAGCTTGGGTATAAGTACTTTCTCTGTTGAGGGTGAGAAAAACAATGATTTCGGCATCAACTGCTTTGCCCCTCATACTGATTATGGTAGCCTTGCTGCTGATAATGCAAGAACAGAGGTAATAATTGTTATTCACTTCGTAGAAGGTCCTGTTTATTCTGGGTTTGGTCCAGAATCAAGCATTTTGTGGCCAAGCCTCGCCACCTGGCTGGAGTTTTGCAAAATCCGACTTCTTTCCCCCTTTTGAGTTGTGATGGATGACCTTGCTATGTATCAGTATAAATGAAGGTTGGCTGTAGCATTGCAGAACACTGATTGGCGCTTACTTGGACGTGCAGGAAAGAGCAGCAGAGAAGTCGACCGAATTTGATCAGGGCTGGACAAACTGGGCATGGCAGTATCACAGTGGTGGGCACCATGGCACAGCAATGATCGATCCAGTGCAAGTCTTCCCTAATGCAGCATCATCAGGATTCCCCAACTCTTCAATTACTACGATGGGTTTATGATTCATCACCCCTCTGCTCGCTTTTGCAGTCAGTCAATGCCGCCCTCCTAAATGACACCGTTCTATTTTCAGCAACTTCACGCCACCAAGGACGTATGGAACTTTTTTCCGTGACATGTCATACAGGCATGCACAATGACCACCAGATTAGTATATTAAGGATAGATGTTTGAGTTGTGGTTCAAGTATATTGATTCAACTTGAACCTGATTTTGGTGCTTAGTTTACTACCAAGAAAGTGAATTTTCTATGCCTTCTTATAGCAGACCTGCAGAATGTTGATCATGTTTCATATGGTCAAAATGAAAGCGCTAAAAATGGAGAACAACCAAGCTTGGTTGAATTTGTTCAGAGCAAGCAAGCTCTCTTTCAACATGCACTTATCTGTGTAGAAACTTGTGTGCAGGATCATTTTTTGAGAATGATCAGGCTATAAATACATGCATTATTAAACTGCTAATGACGGGCAGTAATTATCCAATTGGAAGGAAGATTAATGTTTGAACATCTGCTACAATTTGGTGACTGTTGGAGGAGGTTGAAGACAAGTGATGATACTTGATACAATTATCATGTGCAGGAAAAGGACAGTCACACAGCTACAGCTTACACTAATAGAGGAGCAGTAACGGAACAGAGTAAATAATTACGTGGAGGCGTGGGATGAATCCACGTGGCAAAAGAGTAGGGGCTGGGTTTTATATAAGGGGGGAATAAGAGGAAAATGCCCACATTCGCCGGCTGTGGTTTAGGATTCAGACTAATGGGTACTTCGCTGATTCCTCATATTTTTTTTGTCTTTTCTTTATTACAACAAACTGTTTTTTTAATTTTTGTCATCAAAGAAAAGAAGTTAAGTTTTAAAAATTATTTTCTAAAGTAGAAATGCTAATTTTTTTAAAAAAGATTATTACTAAATCCAAATAAGTAATTATATACCCAGGAACACACTAGAAAAAACATAAAATAAATACTCCATTCGAAAAAAGGAGGGGCAGGTTTAAAAAAAATTATGTATTTTTTATTTATTTTTTGATAAGGTAACAATTCAAAATTACAAATTTTGAGAGACCGAAAATAACGGTTGTCAGAAAGACCGACAAACAATAAACAAACACAAACCACCAACAAACAGAAAAAAGAAAAAAAACAACAAGAGAAACACACTATGTATTTTTTTCTTTAGTATTAGACGTTGAGATACTCTCCCTCCGTCTAGTAAAGAAGGTCATTTTAGCCATTTTTATAACTATTAAGAAATTTAAGATTTCGTTTGACTGATGTCTTTAAAACCCCTTTGTACATGTAATGTATTTTTTATTGAAAAATAGCTTTTAAAATTTTAAATTTGGGTGATATGAGAAGCTGGAAAAAATAAGTATTTTTTTATGGAAAAAGTCTTTATAAGTAGAAAAATTAACAAGAAATACCCATTTTGGTGCCTAAAATTGCAAAGTGGGTATTCTTTTTTAGGATATGAATGCAGAGTTTGGATCATATGCGGAACACTCTTCCCGTGCGGAACATGCACTTTAGGGCCTTATTTGTGCACTTTAACGTCTTATTTTTGCACTTTTTCAAAAAAAAAAAATAATTTTCTTTTTCAAATTTTTTTCCAAGCATTTTTTATTTTTTTTGCAAAAATGCACAAATAAGGCCCTAAAGTGCACAAATAAGGCCCTATAGTGCATGTCCGCACGTCCGCACGGGAAGAGTGCTCCGCACCGGAACCGCACTCTATGAATGCAATATCCATTTTTATACCCAAATAAGGGTATAAGGGTAAAATTACCTATTTTCGGAATTTTGGAGAAAAGATAAAATAAAATTTGAATTTATCTTTTCTTTTCACTCTCTTATACTTTAAAATATATAAATTTATTTCTGAAATTGTTAGGGTTTGAAGGTGGAAGGTGAGGAGGTGGGGGAGGCGGTGGGGGAGGCGGTTGACGGCAGGGGGAGCGAGGTCGAGATTTGGCCGATGAGAGTTCGATCGAGAGATCTAGGTCTAGAGAGCGGTGGGGATCGAGGCGGAGAGCGGTGGGGATCGAGGCGGTCTGGAGAGGCGGTGGTTGACGGCGGGGGGGGGGGGGGGGGATCGATCGAGAGATCTAGGTCTGGAGAGCGGTGGGGATCGAGGCGGTCTGGAGAGGCGGTGGTTGACGGCGGGGGGGGGGGGGGGATCGAGGCGGTGGGGATCGAGGCAGAGAGCGAGTTGTGGGAGAGATCGAGAGATCTAGGTCTGGGGGGATCTAGGTCTGGAGAGATCGAGAGATCTGGCCGACGAGATCGAGGCGGAAGAGGCGGGGGGAGAGGGAGGTCGCCGGAGAGGGAGGTCGGGAGGGAGGTCGGAGAAGACGACCAATTTCAGAAATCAAATTTGCTGTTTCTTACCCCCAATTTCATATCTCCAAAAACTGATTTCTGTGGAGTACGATCAATTTCAGAACTGGATCTGGAACTTGAGCTGTTGATTGAAAACCCCAATTTCAGAACTGGATCTGTGGAGTACTGATTTCTGTGAACTTGAGCTGTTGATTGAAAACCCTAACATTGAACTGGATCTGGATCTGGCCGGAGAAGGCGTTGGACTGGAAAGAGGATGGAGATGGAACCAGAACTCCATGAAATGGTAAACGGAGCGAGGTCGGAGAAGACGACCGAGAGGGAGTCGAGAGGTCGGAGAAGACGACCGCGTATAGTTTAGGATATTTTTAATTTAATTTTATATTTTTATTTATAGAAAATAAATTCATTTTCAGATTTTTTGATTTAAAAAAAAGGTTAAAGAAAATCCAAAAAAGTTACTTTAGGATATTTTTGCAATATCCAAAAAAAGAATACCCACTTTGCAAATTTCAATACTACAAATTGGCCTTATAAGTAAGTTGGCAAACAAACCCTAAAATACTATAAATTTTTAGTAGAATTTACAATTTATTGATTACTCATCTTATTTGTAAGTGGATAAAGAGTATTTGCATAGAAAAAGACCAATATGTGCAACTTGTAATTACAAACCCGGTAATTTACTAATAAAGTTAACTAAAATTCTAATGACAAACATTTTTTAATAAAATTTATGGGCTAAAATGACAGGAAGGGAATGGGAAAATTTTGATTATTGAGAGGTTGTCGTAGCAGGAGTGTAGTAGAAGCTAGAAGCTAGTGTATCATTAATTAAGTGCATGCACATTGCAGAGGCTGCTGTGCGTTTGTGTCTCTATCTGTGTGTGGATTTTACATGCACTTGGGTGTTGTGGTGCTATTGCCCTTTTTTGTGTATACGTGCGCGCTCATACACGTACTGTACTGCTGCATCATTGCGTAGGTAGAGATACCTTGTATAATTAATGTTAGCTATATAAGAACCCTCTCTCTCTCTCGATCTACACGTACTCGATCTGTTGTGTGATTTTAAAATTTATACTATACATCGTTGGAGTTCATCAATCATCAGATTAGCAGGCAGCTCTCAATACGATTGTTTGGGGTCTCTCTTCAGAATCAGAGGTCACAAAGCTTTTCTACTTTTTACAAAGAGGGTAATAAAGGCTATGATTTGGCTTCTCATATTTTTGTCTTCGCTTCTTCCATCATCCACCAGTAAATTGTTTCTTTTTTACTTGTTTTATGTTAAGAGGAGGGCCGGAGGGGTATTGAACTTGAAAGCTGGTTCAAACAGCCAAGTTTTACTATTTATGCTTATTATGTTACTGCTACAACAATCCCACTTTTTGCTGCAAATTGTTTTTTCGCAGTTTATTAATGCTGCTGGGTAATATCCGCTTCAGCTTTTCTTAACCCAGAATGTTGCTTGCTTGTCTACAGAGTACAGACTAACCCTGGCAGGCCGAGCCACAGAGCACTGAGCACATGAAATAAGAAAGATGGATGTACTGTGAATTGCTGGGTTTCGAGTAACAGTATTGTCAAAACGCAGAGTTTAGTATTCCATGATGGGTACTCGGATACCCTCTTAATGAAGTCTTAACCAAGTGCACTTCATCGTCTCCCAACTACGCACAACCTTCTTCCTCTCTCATCTTTGTTATGTCTATTCATATCTTACAAGCTGCAACACACTTGCTCATTGTCCTCACTTAAACTAGAAACTTAAGCATACATACATACATACAATAATACTCCTACCTTCACATTAATTATAGATAAATTAAACGGTTAGATTGTATCAACTTAATTGGATTGTTCTAGAATAATAAGGCTATAAAGTATACATTTACGAAAAGGCTAAATACACGCGTTTTTTATTATCTAAATGGACGCGATTTCGTGCGCGTAGCTTAGCAGCATGATTTGAGGCGCATAAGTTACGCGCACAAATATAATGGGCATTTTCAAAAAGTGAGGGTAAAAGTCATGCGTGTTGCTCACGCACATGACTTTTTCAGAGGCATAGCTCGTGCGCATAGTTTACGCGCACCATACTAATTTTTTTTTTAAAAAAATTGCATTTTTTTCCAATAATCATGTAGAGAATTTCAATACGAGTCCGTACATATAAAATTCGTCCAAAACGGACATCGTTTGCCCCTCCAAAAGCCCAAAAAACGAAGCCTTCCTACCCATTTTTTTTTACAATTTGGTGCCCGGCATATAGCGCATTGTAGTGATTTTTTTTTTGTATTTTTTGCATTTTTCTATTATAATTTTGTAAAAAAATTTAATACGAGCCCGTACATATAAAATTCATCCAAAATGGATATCGTTTTCCCCTCCAAAAAGCCAAAAAACGAGAATAAATACTTTAGCAACTATAGTATATAAGTAATAAGTTCGTAATACTTAACTATAATGCATAACTATCCTATATAATTAATAAGTTCGTAATACTTAACCATAATGTGTAACTATAGTATATAAGTAATAAGTACGTAATACTTAATTATAATGCATAACTATTTATAACTAATATATTTTGTAATACTTGACTATAATGCATAACTATAGTATATAAGTAATAAGTTCATAATACTTAACTATAATGTTTAACTATACTATATAAGAAATAAGTTCATAATACTTAACCATAATGTGTAACTATAGTGTGTAAGTAATAAGTTTATAATACTTAACTATAATGCACAGCTATACTTTATAAGTATTAAGTTCATAATACTTAACCATAATGTGTAACTATAGTGTGTAAGTAATAAGTTTATAATACTTAACTATAATGCATAGCTATACTTTATAAGTATTAAGTTCATAATACTTAACCATAATGTGTAACTATAGCGTGTAAGTAATAAGTTTATAATACTAAACTATAATACATTACTATAGTATATAAGTAATAAATTCATAAATATTTAACCATAATGTTTAACTATAGTATATAAGTAATAAGTACGTAATACTTAATTATAATGCATAACTATACTTTATAACTAATATATTTTGTAATACTTAACTATAATACATAACTATAGTATATAAGTAATAAGTTCATAATACTTAACCATACTGTGTAACTATAGTATATAAGTAATAAGTTCGTAATACTTAACTATAATGCATAGCCATACTTTATAAGTAATAAGTTCATAATACTTAACCATAATGTGTAACTATAGTATGTAAGTAATAAGTTCACAATACTTAACTATAATACATAGTATATAAGTAATAAATTCATAAATACTTAACCATAATGTTTAACTATAGTATAGAAGTAATAAGCACGTAATACTTAATTATAATGCATAACTATACTTTATAACTAATATATTTTGTAATACTTAACTATAATACAAAACTATAATATATAAGTAATAAGTTCATAATACTTAACCATAATGTGTAGCTATAGTATATAAGTAATAAGTACCTAATACTTAATTATAATGCATAACTATACTTTATAACTAATATATTTTGTAATACTTGACTATAATGCATAACTATAGTATATAAGTAATAAGCTCATAATACTTAACTATAATACATAGCTATACTTTATAAGTAATAAGTTCATAATACTTAATTATAATACATAGCTATAATATATAAGTAATATTCATAATACTTAACCATAATGTGTAACTATTGTATATAAGTAATAAGTTCATAATACTAACTATAATACATAATTATAGTATATAAGTAATAAGTTCATAATACTTAACCATAATGTGTAACTATAGTATATAAGTAATAAGTTTATAATACTTAAACTATAATACATAGCTATAGTATATAAGTAATATTTATAATACTTAACCATAATGTGTAACTATAGTGTTGAATTCCTTAGGTTTTGATGATAACAAACATTCAACTAATCTGATAACTAAGTGTTTCAGGAACAAAACAGTTGTCACAGGGAACCATAAGCAGCGAAGGATTGTAGAGGGAACAAAGCTTTCTCTACATGCTTTGTTACCTCTCAAGGAACATCAACGACGAACATCAATCAAGCTGCGAATGGAGTGAATGATATTCAGCGTGAAGATTATCTTTGAAGATCACGCGGTTAAGGAAGAAGGATTTCGGCTGGAAGGATCTCGCCGAAGAGAAGGTGTGGAGAGAGGGACCGAATGCGTTATCTTAGGAAATCTTTCCTAAGATAATATATTTGGAGAGAGAAGATCTTATCCTTTACCGATTATGTTATCTTAGGAATTCCTTCCTTAGATAATATAGGCGGTTAAGATAATATTATTCAAATCATTTAATATCTTCTTGTTACCATGTTTAGAAAGATATTGCGTCTTGTTATGATTGTGTTTTAGACGAGTTGTATTTATAGGAGTGTGGGATTCATTTCTATGAACGAACTGGAGCATTAAACTGAGAAGAAAAGGAGAGTGAAGGGTTTGTGAGTCTTTGAGGGTTGAGTTCGTATTCACCGTTGTAGAAGAGAGTTTCAAATCTAGGTGGCAAATCTAGGGTTTGGAGTCCAGGCTACAAGTGTAATCGAACAAGAAATCAATAAGACAAGTAGACACTTCAAAATCCTCTCAAGCGAGAAGCTTGAAGGTAGTGGTTTTTCCTTGATTAGTTATTTGACTGATTGGGGTTTCCACTATACATCGTAAGTTCATTACTTATCTTTCTTGCTATATTATTCCGCTGCACCTTCTGTGGGAACAAAGCTTTTGTTCCCTCAGACGTAACTCTAACGATCCAACAATTGGTATCAGAGCCTGGTGCTCTAGATTGTTTTCGTTAAAGACTTTGCAGGAAAGATGTCGTCAGACAATACTATTGGAGATGAAGATATGGCTCTCATCACTAGAGCAATGAAGAAGATATGGTCTCGAAACAAGGGAATCCCACGTTCCTCCGAAGGAAACAAAGACACGAAGGATGTCGTTTGTTACCACTGTCAAAACAAAGGACATTTTGCCAAAAACTGCTTCAAGAAGAAGGCAAGTCTTCCTCCGGTTCGTGAAGGGGAACAAGCAATGGTCGCAACTAGGGGTGGTTCTGACTCAGATGTTGAAGAATCTTCTTACTCGAGGGATGTCTGCTTGATGGCCATAGAAGACCCTGATGAATCAAAATGTGGTCTGCATGAGACTGAGGTAAGTGAATCTGAACTCATCTGGAGCTTGAAAAGCAAGTCTAAGGAACACTTAATTTTCTTCATTAAAAAACTCGTTCATGAGAATAGTATTCTCAGTGAGCAGATTGAAGAAAATGATGAATTGATCTCAAGTTTGATCGAAGAAAACAAAGGTTGGGCAGAAAAAGTGTTCAAACTTGAGAAAGTTTCATCCTCTTCTTCAAGTCCGTGCAATGAATGTCTTAAACTCACTGAGAAGATCAAGTCTCTAGAATCCTCTGTTTCCTCACTTGAATCCGAGTCATTAATGTTAAGACTAGGCAATGCCAAGCTGTCTAGTGATTTATCTAAACTTAGTGAGGAACAGGAGGAAAAGCCCAAAAGTATTGTGTTTGTAGCGGCCAAGAATGAAACGAAAACAGAAAAGAAGGAAGTACCTCATTTTGGAATTGGTTATCAACCTATGCTTCCTGTTGATGGCACCAAGTCTAAAAGTCCTGAAGTAGAAGGAAAACAGCCAGTACAAGAAAAAGGGGAAAGTTTCTCGAGAAGGAACAATCACAAAGACTGTTCAAATTCGACTGATGGGAACAAGGCTTGGTACCATGGACAGAAGGCTCATTCCATTTGGTTGAAACAATCTCAAAACGGTAAGTCCAATAATATTGACTTTCATTCAAGGATTGCTAGCAAACCAATTTGGCCTGGACAGAGTAAATATGTTGATCTAAAGTGTCAAAGGATCTGTTGGTACTGTGGTCACTCTGGTCACTACAAACAAGAGTGCCTCCTGAAGAAACACAACGAAGAACTTGCTCGCACTGCTAGGGAGAAAATGAATGCTAAACCTCCAAAAATCAAATATGTTGCTCCCACACCCAGAAAGCCTAAGCTTGTCTGGGTTCGCAAAAAGTAACTCTTTCTATACAGGCTGAAGTGAGGAAGGTTCCCGGTATTTCGATTGTGCTTGCTAAAGATACTTGACAGGGAACAAATGATGGCTCACCTCACTTCAACATGCCTCTGAAGGTTCAACAACCTTTGGAATTAAGAGTAAGGGAGAAGTTTGTGGTATTGGTAAGATAAGGCTTTCTAACCATATTACTGTGAATAATGTGACACTTGTGAATAATCTCAAATTTGATCTTTTTAGTGTGGCTCAACTATGTCAAAACAAGAAAAATAGGGTAGTCTTTACTACTGATGATTGTTATGTTGAGTGTATCAGTACATGGAAAATTCTACTCAAAGGGATCTGCGACAACAACGTCTACAAAATTGATTATGCTTTTATCCCTGAGAAGGAACCATGTCTGTCGTCCATCACTGGGACAACAGACCTGTGGCATAAGCGGTTTGGACATGCAAGTCTTCAACTTCTTTCCAAACTTCATAGACAAGAACTGGTGAACGGTCTTCCTAAGATCGAAGCAACAAGAAATGAAGTTGGTGATGCTTGCACCAAAGGTAAGCAGGTAAGATCCTCCTTCAAGTCAAAGAAGGAGGTAAGCACTACTCGTCCTGTAGAACTAATCCACATGAATCTTTGTGGGCCTATGGGCACAAGGAGCCGTGGGGGAAATGCCTATGTTTTTGTTATTGTTGATGACTATTCCAAGTATACATGGACTCTCTTTCTGTCATCAAAGGACGAAGTGTTCGCTGAATTTGAAACTTGGCTCAAGTCGGTTGAGAGGGGTGTAGGACAGTCTCTGGGATCCATCCGTACTGATCATGGGACAGAATTTGAGAACTCTCAGTTTCTATCCCTCTGTAGGAACAATGGCACTAATCACAATTTCTCAGCTCCCAAGACTCCGCAGCAAAATGGTGTTGTGGAAATGAAGAACATGAACACAGAGTTGATCCATCACTCTATCGAGAAATCATAGGTTCAATTCTTTATCTCACTGCAAGTAGACATGATATTATGTATAACGTGTGTCTATGTGCTCGTTTTCAGGCTGATCCTAAAGAGACACACCTCAAAGCAGTGAAGGAGATACTGAGATACTTGAAGGGAACAGACGATCTGTGTCTGTGGTATCCAAGGGGTAAAAACTTCGATCTAGTTGGATACACAGATGCTGACTTCGCAGGGAACAAAGTGGACAAAAAATCTACATCCAGAATGGCTCAGTTCCTTGGGCCGTGCTGTAACACCCCTAATTTATACCGGAGATATTACATGCCAGTGACCTCAGACTTTACCGTCCAAAGTCACCCCAGGCTTTTCCAGAACAATTAAGCTCAAATACACAACATAATTACATATTAATTGAAAGATTAAACAACAGAAGACTTTAAATTACACAGCGGAAGACTTTTAAAAAAGCCAACTTATAACATGGCTTAAATTATGAAGATACATCAAGGTAACACTTAACAAACTTAAAACACTTAACAACTTAAATACTGACTTTAAATCTTCGTCTGCAAGCTTCTTATCCTTCAATAGGTTACTTAAACTCCGGAAATCAACTCCTGATGTGCCGAATCGAATGGATGACACCAGCCCACATGCAGAGAATAAAGTTCGTGGGTTAGTCTACTGAATAGACTAGCAAGGGTACAAAGCAGAGTGGTTCGAATGATCGTGACCGTTTACTATCATTGTCCCTTGAATAAAAACCGAAGGAACGATATATAACCCGACACTTTCACGGAATGATTTAACAATTAGGTATGCACTGAAGAGAAGACTCCAACTGAAACGAGCCTTAAAGGAAATTATGACAACTGCTAGGGAACATTAAAGTTACACACACAAATGATTTAAAAGTTGACTGAGATGCTTCAGTTCACAACCAATCTCATCGCATACAGCGAATCCAGATTGAAAAGAGAACGTACTATGATCAAAGTCGAGACGAGTTTTCCTAGCTGCACTATAACTTAGCTGCACTACTCGCCGAAGGTTTATTAATCATGTGCACTCGGGCACATATCTTATTTAATTACCAAACACACTTTACTGAAACACGTTAATGTTATTAAGAGCGACACAAAGCTTAAATCTCAGGGTGACAATCATGTCGACCCAATTTAACACAACACACAAACACACACACGCAAACGCACGCACGAGGCTTAATATTATTCCGAGTAACAACGAAAGTTATTATTACACAGGGTGATCTTACGTTCACCCAGATTACATTGCCACAATGCTTACACTTTAATTTACAGGGTGACAGTACGTCCACCCCAATTGCACCAGCTAAGTGCTTAATACACAGGACTGCAATTATGCTCATCCAATGGCGCTTGCAAGGCGCTTAAAATATTTCAGATCCTTAACGGTGGATAAGAAGCATAGGTCATAACCCTTAAATTATTATCCAGAAATTAACCCGAGGAGTATTATGATTTAAAGAAATGACAAATCCTTACTTGAATTAGCGTTCCTACGAACACTCGTGTTAACTAAACAGTCTAACACAACAATTAATCACATTAAAGCCATCCAGGCAATCAACTTAAACATAGAGATAATAGAAACGACTAATCCTTACTTGGATTAGTTTTCCTATTAACCCACATGCTATTCTAGCATTAAGATTAAATTTACAACAATACCATCACGGTAATTATCACATATAATAGCGTTGTTCTAACAGATATACAACCTATCATAACATTACTTTAATCACGTTTATTTATGAAATTAGTTCCCAAACAAAACAACAGTTCACTCCAATTTAATTAACAATTAAATAATTGATAATTAATGAAACATGGAATGATTAAGCAAGAGCGAACCGCCACTTGCCTTAATCCGCAGAGTTGGAACAAGCCTAACGACGACGAAATTCCGGGCTCGACACGGGTATAGCTCCGACAGCACAACAACCTCCGAGTCGACCCACAAGAGAAACACTAAGTTAGATCCGACATAAACACAGTACGAATCTAAAAACGATGAAAGAAAACGAAAGAAACAACGCCTCGACGACGACCACCAAAGCCAAAAGCCAAAGAGGCATTCTGGCCTCTGGCGGCGGGCGCCGGGTTCATCACGGCGGGCGCCGGGTTCATCACGGCGGGCGCCGTGTTCATCACGACGGTCGCCGCCATGAACACAGCGGGCGCCGTGAAGAGCCCAAAAACAGAACGGCGAGAAAGACTCACCAAATGGCACGCGACTTGGCCTCCTTTCGACTTGCTTTGGGTTCTAACCTTCAAAGGCTACCCAAAAGCTTCACAAGGGTCACAGGAACAACACCACACTACACCGGCGATCACTCCAAAGAACTCCGGCGAGGGCAAGCTTTTCCGACGAGACAATTTTGAGGGATTGAAGCTTCTGATTTTAGCTCGAATCCGACCCCAAGCCTATCCTTTTATAGCCACAGATCGAGGGAGCACAATGATGGCTAGGAGGGTGTCATGGCGGGGCTAAAACGGCGATTGCCAGACGACTCCGGCGACCACAGGGATACGCCCCCACTAGGAAACGACGGGCGCCGTAATTCCCTTGGTCGCCGCCTTGCAAATACCCTGCGGCGGGCACTTACGGCGGGCGCCGCAAAAGCGCGGCGGGCGCCGTTTTCTAGTCATCGCGCCCAACTAGAAGACGAGGCTACTATTGCCTCGACCCCTTCGGGACGGGCGCCGTAATAAATGCGGCGGGCGCCGCCACCGTGGCTTCGCCCTCCTCAGCTTTTGGACGACGTCGTCTTAAACCGAGATAAAAATAATCGTACACGAATGAGTATTAAAATCCAAAGTACGTCGTCTGTATTATATTTCAATGAGAAAAATATTACAGATACAAAGCACATTACAGAATGCCTCCAACTCTCTGAATTAAATCCGACGTACTAAACGGGTGTTCAGGAAAATTCCAAAAATTCCCAAAATAATCCTTACAGAATTACGGGGTATCACATCTCCTCCCCCTTAAAAGAAGTTTCGACCCCGAAACTTGCATTAAGCCAATGAGGATCTTGCCTTAACACAAACCTTACTACTTGGATCCAATATCCTTAATCACTTCATCCTTGAAATGGATCACAAGAGATATTACTCTTAATTCTTTAGGATATCATTTTGAAAATGATTCATCCGCCTCAATGCTTATGGCACAAACTCACGCATGAGAGATAGCTCCTAATCTCTCCGAACAAAACTCCACAAGTTCCTCCTTATCCTTAAGAAATCTTAGGAGAACTCAATGTACGAGATAATGCTTACCACTGTACTCCTTAGGTGCGTAGACAATTATCCTTACTGAATCTTTAATACATCGGGATCATCAACATATCCCCTCCTTAAACTGTAACCTTTCTTCTTAGCACAACAACTCCATAACTTAATCTTCCTCAAAGAGTTGTATCCGTTCCTATAGATGACATACTCTATGTATGAAGAAGAATCTTAGGAATGAATTTAGATTTAAACAACAGAGTCGACCTTGTGATTAACCACATAGGGGAAGAACATCTACGTTGCCCACAATACTCCACCACCATAAGTCCGACAGTCTTTATCCTTACTTGGCATAAGCTGTTCTCGACACTTACGGGGTTTCGTACGTACTACAACTAATTCGTACTGATAACGCATTCCGAAATTTCCAAAACAAAGAAACACTTCATGTCATTAAACATTACATTAACCGACAAAAGTTGAACAACCAGATCACGATATTACGGAGATTACCGACACACGTCGTTACTCCTTAATCTTACAAAAAGACTTAACACAAATACAACTTAATGGATCAGGGTTCTTCTCCGTCGGCTTGGCTCATTATGAAGAGTCGTTGCCCTTGGCCTGAAGACCCCATAGGCACCTTGCCTTTATTACGAGCCATAGATTGCTCAGGAGCAGATACTTCTGGCCTTGGGTTCTGCCCACCTCCAACATTTGACGCCTGGTACGACTGCATTAGTCCCTGACCCTTCAGTCTGCAGTATGTTTTTATGTGGCCTTCTCTTCCACAATTATGGCATACTCTCTTGTCCTTTTGGCAATTAAAACTTTTATCCCTAACTTCGCCACATTTGTGGCACTGAATTACTCCACTGCTCCAACCTGAGCCTCTGGCAGAGTTAGACTGAGTTGTCTCGGTCTTAGCACGACCAGACTTCTCAAACTTGGTAGGCGATGCCGGTCGTTTGAATGAACCAACCTGGCGATCCTATTGCCCACCCTTTCCCTTAACTTGCTTTTCCCGCTTAAGGGCAGACTCCTCCAATGTGACTTCTGTCTTGAAGGCTGCATCCACATATTGTTCTAACGTAGAACAACCATGAGGCAACATTAGAGGCTTGATCTCTGGATTCATCCATCCATGGAAGTACCAGATCTTTTGCTCCTCGGTTGACACCTCAGGTCCAGCGTACTGCAACAAGTGATTGAACTTAGCTGCGAGCTCGGTCACCTTTAACCCATCAGTCTGTGGGTACAGAAATTCCTTATGCTTTTCCTCCCTCATAGCACGGGAAAAGAAACGGTCAGTCATCTTTGTTTTAAACATGCTCCAATTCAGCTCGGGATGATCTGCCAGACCGGTGCTCTCCCACCATTCGCTAGCCACATCCTTGAATTGAAGAGAGGCGATGTGCACTTTCCCAGCCTCAGTGCAATTAATGTTCCGGAGCAACCGTTCCATATGCGAGAACCAATATGTCACCTTGACCGATTCTCCAGTACCGTCATAGCTGTCGGGCCTCATTGAACTCACGGCTTTTAACGCTTGCCCGTAAGTTCCTTTGTCCCTAATAACATTGATCCGTGGTACTTGCTCCACTGACTCCTCAACTTCAGGAATAGCTTGAGGAACTGGACCACCTTGTGTTGGTGGCGCGACTGGTCGCATAACATCTGTGATTGCCTGCATGACAATTCCTCGAATTGCCTCCACTGCTGCAACATCAAACATCATCAGAGCGTTGGCCTGAGCTTGGCCATTGCCTCCCTGGTTATTGTTAGAAGCAGCCTCACGCTCTTCCCCTTGATTAGCGGCGCTCCTCAGAATCAACCTTGGTTCAGCACCAGCATGGGCTGTGTTCCTTGTGTTCACCATCTGTTGGTGAATCATAACGTTACTTTAGAGCTTTTCCAACTTAATTATGACACTATAGTCAAATACGTTATGATACAGATTATAGGGGTCCAAACTAATAACTTTATATTAGTCTGACTATCCTTCACTGATAACTGCAAGAACGACCTTCTTCTGCTCACTAAAGACTGAGAACCTGGGAGAAATGTCAACCTTTAAATGACATCAATCCCGAGAATAGACAATATTCCTAAGAATGGATCTAAGAAATAAGTAACACTTGAAGCTTGCAGAAGTTTGAAACCACTTATTAACAACCTCACTTTCAAACTTCAGACCTTTAAACTTGCTTATAACACAACACTTTTTTATAAACCAATTTATAAATGACTTTCGAAATTCACAACGCGAAATCATTTAAATTAAATCACCACGTTACTTAAAAAGTTTGAAATTCTCAAATTTTCTCTTCAATATCAAATAGGTTTGAAAATAGTTTTCAAAATTAGTTTTCGAAAATTCTCAAACCTAACAATAAGCCAAGAATTTTAAAACCCTCGCTCTGATACCAAATCTGTAACACCCCCAATTTATACCGGAGATATTACATGCCAGTGACCTCAGACTTTACCGTCCAAAGTCACCCCAGGCTTTTCCAGAACAATTAAGCTCAAATACACAACATAATTACATATTAATTGAAAGATTAAACAACGGAAGACTTTAAATTACACAGCGGAAGACTTTTAAAAGAGCCAACTTATAACATGGCTTAAATTATGAAGATACATCAAAGTAACACTTAACAAACTTAAAACACTTAACAACTTAAATACTGACTTTAAATCTTCGTCTGCAAGCTTCTTATCCTTCAATAGGTTACTTAAACTCCGGGAATCAACTCCTGATGTGCCGAATCGAACGGATGACACCAGCCCACATGCAGAGAACAAAGTTCGTGGGTTAGTCTACTGAATAGACTAGCAAGGGTACAAAGCAGAGTGGTTCGAATGATCGTGACCGTTTACTATCATTGTCCCTTGAATAAAAACCGAAGGAACAATATATAACCCGACACTTTCACGGAATGATTTAACAATTAGGTATGCACTGAAGAGAAGACTCCAACTGAAATGAGCCTTAAAGGAAATTATGACAACTGCTAGGGAACATTAAAGTTACACACACAAATGATTTAAAAGTTGACTGAGATGCTTCAGTTCACAACCGACCTCATCGCATACAGCGAATCCAGATTGAAATGAGAACGTACTATGATCAAAGTCGAGACGAGTTTTCCTAGCTGCACTACTCGCTGAAGGTTTATTAATCATGTGCACTCGGGCACATATCTTATTTAATTACCAAACACACTTTACTGAAACACATTAATGTTATTAAGAGCGGCACAAAGCTTAAATCTCAGGGTGACAATCATGTCGACCCAATTTAACACAACACACAAACACACACACGCAAACGCACGCACGAGGCTTAATATTATTCCGAGTAACAACGGAAGTTATTATTACACAGGGTGATCTTACGTTCACCCAGATTACACTGCCACAGTGCTTACACTTTAATTTACAGGGTGACAGTACGTCCACCCCAATTGCACTAGCTAAGTGCTTAATATACAGGACTGCAATTATGCTCATCCAATGGCGCTTAAAACACTTCAGATCCTTAATGGTGGATAAGAAGCATAGGTCATGACCCTTAAATTATTATCCGGAAATTAACCCGAGGAGTATTATGATTTAAAGAAACGACAAATCCTTACTTGAATTAGCGTTCCTACGAACACTCATGTTAACTAAACAGTCTAACACATCAATTAATCACATTGAAGCCATCCAGGCAATCAACTTAAACATAGAGATAATAGAAACGGCTAATCCTTACTTGGATTAGTTTTCCTATTAACCCACATGCTATTCTAGCATTAAGATTAAATTTACAACAATACCATCACGGTAATTATCACATATAATAGCGTTGTTCTAACAGATATACAACCTATCATAACATTACTTTAATCACGTTTATTTATGAAATTAGTTCCCAAACAAAACAACAGTTCACTCCAATTTAATTAACAATTAAATAATTGATAATTAATGAAACATGGAATGATTAAGCAAGAGCGAACCGCCACTTGCCTTAATCCGCAGAGTTGGAACAAGCCTAACGACGACGAAATTCCGGGCTCGACACGGGTATAGCTCCGACAACACAACAACCTCCGAGTCGACCCACAAGATAAACCCTAAGTTAGATCCGACATAAACACAGTACGAATCTAAAAACGACGAAAGAAAACGAAAGAAACAATGCCTCGACAACGACCACCAAAGCCAAAAGCCAAAGAGGCATTCTGGCCTCTGGCGGCGGGCGCCGTGTTCATCACGGCGGTCGCCGCCATGAACACAGCGGGCGCCGTGAAGAGCCCAGAAACAGAACGGCGAGAAAGACTCACCAAATGGCACGCGACTTGGCCTCCTTTCGACTTGCTTTGGGTTCTAACCTTCAAAGGCTACCCAAAAGCTTCACAAGGGTCACTGGAACAACACCACACTACACCACACTACACCGGCGATCACTCCAAAGAACTCCGGCGAGGGCAAGCTTTTCCGACGAGACAATTTTGAGGGATTGAAGCTTCTGATTTTAGCTCGAATCCGACCCCCAAGCCTCTCCTTTTATAGCCACAGATCGAGGGAGCACAATGATGGCTAGGAGGGTGTCGTGGCGGGGCTAAAACGACGATTGTCAGACGACTCCGGCGACCACAGGGCTACGCCCCCACTAGGAAACGGCGGGCACCGTAATTCCCTTGGTTGCCGCCTTGCAAATACCCTGTGCCGGGCACTTACGGCGGGCGCCGCAAAAGCGCGGCGGGCGCCGTTTTCTCATCGTCGCGCCCAGCTAGAAGACGAGGCTACTATTGCCTCGAGCCCTTCGTGGCGGGTGCCGTAATAAATGCGGCGGGCACCGCCACCGTGGCTTCGCCCTCCTCAGCTTTTGGACAACGTCGTCTTAAACCGGGATAAGAATAATCGTATACGAACGAGTATTAAAATCCAAAGTACGTCGTCTGTATTTTATTTCACTGAGAAAAATATTACAGATACAGAGCACATTACAGATTGCCTCCAACTCTCTGAATTAAATCCGACGTACTAAACGGGTGTTCGGGAAAATTCCCAAAATTCCCAAAATAATCCTTATAGAATTACGGGGTATCACACGTGCTTTGTTTCCTGGGGGTCAAAGAAGCAGAATTCAGTTGCTCTATCCACTGCAGAAGCCGAATACATAGCCGCCGCTGCTTGTTGCACTCAACTCCTATGGCTTAAACAATAACTCAGCGACTACGGTATTCTTCTTCACTCTATTCCTATTCTCTGTGACAATACCAGTGCCATAAATATCTCCAAGAATCCTGTGCAACACTCACGTACCAAGCATATCGAGATAAGACATCACTTCCTACGTGACTGTGTGGAGAAAGGGTTGGTGTCCATGAACTTCTGCGGAACCAAGGATCAGATCACTGATATTTTCACCAAGGCACTAAATAGGGAACCCTTCGAACAGTTCCGTATGGAACTAGGTATGATCTCTCTAAACTAATTGTCTATCTCTTATGTTCCCTCGATGATTGGCTAAATTACAAGGTAAATTGTGACAGTTTAATCATCATGTCTTGATCTGCATTTATTCTCTTGATCATTAATTGAACAACTTGCTTAGACCCGTGCTAATACTTCCCTGATGTGCAAACGTTCATGCATGATTATCTATGCTATCACAATAATACATGAAACAGTTTTCTTTCGGCCCAAAAGAGTCAACTTGATGCATTGATCCTTCACTATAAGCCCTAATGATTGTTGACTCCATAGCTTACCCTAGCCATCATGTTTGATGCTTCCTATGAGCCCCTCTTATCATCCACATCTGGGAGCCTCTCATTCATGATTAAACATTATTAAAAATTCTCGTATATGTTTCTGTGTGATGTTCTTTGTACCCTCTCTGATAACGTTACCCCCGCATCACACTCTTCTACTTTTTCGGAAAGCCGAGAATACGAATCTTCGCCTCTATGGTCTGTGGCTGTGAGTTGACAAGTATGATGTGTAATGATGGCTTGCAACTGCTTGAGAAGTGTTATGTGCATTAAAGTTGATGTGATGATTGCGTGATCTTTGTTGCGCTCGAGATTTTATGGGCTTTGATGGATTTGGACAAAATCTTTTACAAGATTTATTTTTGGAAGATATCTTCTTGGCTGTGATCTTTGATATGAAAAAGAAGGAAAGAAGAAGATTGAGGGCATTATCCTTAGTACTTGAAAATATATGAAAAAGGATTCTCGTGATTTCTCCCCTTCTATCTATATGGCGATATCTGCATAGTTGCCCTATTGCTCCCTTGTGTTGTTCCAAAAAATAAAAATAAAAATCTGGAACACCACAAGGTATACTGATCAACACTATTTTGTAGTGCTTATTTAGGAGTTGTTATCGGTGTTTTGGCTGCCATTTGTATGGGTTTAGAGCACAACTATGGAGATTGGAGTTGAGAAGTAGAAGTGTGAATTTGGTGGTCTGGAGAAGCTTAAATGAAGACATCCAGAAGACGAGAAGTAGACTACCTGAGGAGACCAAGGAAGATAGAAGGAAGAAGCCACACGAAGTGAGAAGAAGGGCGTAGCCGCAACCACGGGTGAAAAGAGGGCGATCGCGGCAAAGTCAAAGCAGCGGAGCAAAAAAGTCCATTTTCCGCGACCGCGGATTATCTGCCGCGCCCGCGAAAAATCCCCCAGCGAGCACAAGTCGAGAGCAAAGTTGAAATTTCCGCGACCGCAGAATTACTTCCGCGATCGCGGAACCACACGACAGCGACCCCGCGGAGATTTTCATCCGAAGTTTCTTTACATTATTTTCCGATTTTCTTTTCTTTTCTTATTTCGTACTTTATATTATTTTCCTTTTAGGATTAGGTTTTTGTTATCTTTTTACTTTAGGTTTTGGTTTCTAGGTTATTTAAACCTAGTTCCATAGCCTCCATTCATCATCTAGAGTATTAATCACGTTTTAGCATTCAACAAGTTTTCTTTTGAAGTTTATGTGTTTCCAAGAACTATGAGGAGCTAAGCATCCTTTTGCTTAGTCCGACAATTGAAGCCTTTCGTATGATTTGATTGTGAGGTTATAATTCTATTTCCTATTCCTTTGGATTATATCTTTTCTCTTGAGCATATTCCTATTGATTATTATTGATTTGACTGGATTGATCACCTAGTTGATATTAGTAATTATCTATTGCTAGGGTTTGGATATTTTGGGTTGAGATTCCTTATCCGTTATAGCATCCATGATATTCTAGGACTGGTAGGACTAGTTTATTATGAAAGAGATTTGATTATATGTTAAATACTGCGGGTCGTGGTGTTGCATGTATCCTGGTTAATTCCTATGCTTCTTGCTGCTATTGAATTAAATCTTGAAGGTTGGTAGGGATTGTTTAATAGTTAGGGTTGCCTGGACTGGTAGGACTGGTAACTAATTCAGAATAGGGACATGAATAATGAAAGGAAGGAATAAAGATAACCTAGGACCAATCAATCATATGAGTGGTGGATATTTGTTTGGCTAAGTGTTTTTCCTTAATTGATTGAAACCCTTTGCTTTTGTTTATTTGTTTACTTGTTTGCCAACAATCAACCAAAACCCCCCTTTGTTACTATTGCATGCAATCTTACATAAATAAAGACAACTCCTCCATGTGGGATTCGACCCTTACTTGCCTATTCTACTAGTTTAGGTTTGTTTAGGATTATTTTGATCAGGTGATACGACTAAAACCTGCTGTAAAATTGGCGCCGTTGCTGGGGAGACAAGTTTTGTTTTTTCTTTGTGTGTGTTTGTGTGCAAATTTTTGTGTGGACCTATCTTACGGTCCACACCCGTGCTACTGATTTGTGTTCTTCTTTTTATTCTTTTTTTTTGATATAGAGATGGTTGAAGAAATACCAACTTTGAGGCAGCTGACTGCCCCCAACCTGCAACAGCAACCGCTGGCTGTGTATTTTCCTGAGCTTGCTGATGGAGTCAATTTCGAGCTCAAGTCGGGGTTGATCCACTTACTCCCCCACTTCCATGGGATGAGTGGTAAAGACCCTAATAAGCATCTGTCGGAGTTCCATGCAGTCTGCACGAGCATGAAGCCTAAAGGAGTGACTGAGGACCAAAGAAAGCTGAGGGCCTTTCCCTTCTATTTGAAGGATTCGGCCAATGGCTGGTTCTATTACTTGACTCCAGGGAGCATAGATACATGGGCCAAGATGAAAAAGGCCTTCCTGGAGAAGTACTTCCCAGCGACAAAGCTGGACAGCCTGAAGAGGAGTATTAGCAACATCGAACAACAGGATGCTGAGTCGCTATATGAGTACTACGAGCGCTTCAAGAGGCTGATTTCTAGTTGTCCCTATCATGGCTACTCAGACCAAGACCTCGTACTTTATTTGTATGGAGGTTTGCTTGATGACGAGCGTCGGATTGTGAACGCTACCTGTGGAGGAAACATCCTGAATAAGACTCCAGACCAGGCCTATGAAGTTTTCTTTGAGCTATCTGAGGGCTCAAGACAGTTCAGCAAGAGGGCGGGCGCCCAATCCGTGAGAACTGCAGAATCTCAGCCTAACTCCACTCTACTCGCTGAGATGGCTGAGATGAAGGAGATGATGAGGCGGTGCATGATGAAGGGTGGCCAGCAGCAGTTCAAATCATGTGGGATATGCCAAGACACGATGCATCCAACAGACGCATGTCCCACGCTGCAGGAGCCCACTGCTGAGGTGAATGCAATTGGAGGATATGGCCCTCAAAGGCCAAGATATGACCCGTACTCCAACACATACAATCCAGGGTGGAGAGATCACCCCAATATGAGGTACGGGAGCCAACAAAATATTCATCATGGCCAGGAGAACCAAGACCACCAACAGAGACCGCCACAGTTCCTTCCTCGCCCACAACAGTACCAGCATCCTAGGGGTCAACAACAATTTCGTGCTCCTTACGACCAAAGACCACAAGGCCAGAGTCACAACGCCCCTGCATCTAGTGAGGACAAGATCAACACCCTTGTCCAGGGCATGCAAGCCATGGTCAACAATGTGAACGCACTGGCGAACATTGTGGCCCAAAATCAGCAAGAGATGAAGTCCAACATTCAGAACATGGAAAAACAAATGGGACAAATCTCTATAGCTGTGAGCAGGTTGGAAGCTCGGGAGTCGGGAACACTACCCTCTCAAACGGTAGTTAACCCGAAGGAGAATGTGTGCGCCATGATGCTAAGGAGCGGAGGTGGAGGCCAATCGAGCCCGACAGAGAGACGTCCGTGACCGCGGAGACGAGAGCCGCGACCGCGGCATGACCACTGGCGAGGAGAAGGACGAAATCGGCGCAAATCCGCGACAGGAAATCCGCGACCGCGGAAAAAGCGCGGATGAGGAGGAGCAACAGGTCGAGCATTTTCCGTGACCGCGGCATGAAATCCGCGACCGCGGAAAAAGTGTTGAAGGCATCGATCAGGTCGAACAATTTCCGTGACCGCGGACCCCAATCCGCGGCCGCAGAAATGCTCCAGGATGCGCCCCTTCGACCCCTATGACGACTACGTACGCCCCTATTTTCCTCCGCTCGGATCAGAAAAGCCTCCCGCACCTTTCCCTGAAGCTCTGGCGGACACGAGAAGGCCAGCCAATGATAAGGAGTTGTTCGAAACGTTTAGCAATTGCGAGGTAAACATTCCTTTACTCAAGTTGATTAATAGTATTCCTCGCTACGCTAAATTTTTGAAGGAGCTCTGCACGCTTAAGAGGAAGAGGGCTGTGAAGGAGAAGAAAAAGGTGATGGTTAGTGAGAATGTGTCCGCTATGCTGCAAAAGCGGATACCTAAGAAGGCAAGTGATCCAGGGATGTTCACTATTCCCTTCAAGATTGGGGGTACCTTGTTCGACAAGGCTTTACTTGATTTGGATGCCTCCATTAATGTGCTGCCTCTCTCACACTACGAGTCCTTGGAGTTGGGGCCATTAGAGAAAATAAGGATTGTCATCCAACTGGCGGATAACTCCTACGTCTACCCCAAAGGAGTGGTGCATGACGTGCTAGTCGAGGTGGACAAGTTGGTGTTCCCTGCAGACTTCTTTGTGATGGACACGGGGCAGGACAAGGATGCAGCCCCGATGATGCTAGGAAGGCCGTTTATGAATACGGCGAGTATAAAGATTGACGTGAGCAGCGGTTCGCTCACAATGGAATTCGACGGGGAGAGGGTCAGATTCAACATAGACGATTCTAAGAGACACCCTCCAGATGGGAACCCCGAGTGCTCAATGGAGGTGAGCGAACCAAGTTGAGGAGGTCGAGTAGTATGTCGAGCCACGACAATAACTAAGGCACTGTCCGGGAGGCAAACCGAGGTATGTATCTCTTTCCTGTCTTTTCATTCCAGGTTTTAGTTATTTGTGTGTTATTTTTGTTTTTGCTGTTGTTTTTGTGTTCGTGTTAAACTAACCTGCAGGGAGGAGGCCCGAATCATATTGAAGACAGTGTTAACCACACCAATGTAAGTCCTCCTATTTCCCTGCACTCAAAAAAAAAAATTCAAAAAAAAAAACCGAAAAAAAAACCGAAAAAAAAATTCGATAAAAAAAGTTCTACCGAAGGCCAACTGTCCGAGTTACCCATGGTGAGACGGTGCGCATCATGTTGTCACAGAGGAAACATTATTCCCACACATTATTTGGCAACGATGATGGCCCTACCATTGACAACTGAGGAGGAGGAACACTAGAGCCCACACCACGATTACATCTGGACTCCACCATGTGTTCGTTGAAGGCCGTGCAACCCCGACATCTTTGCTATACCACTACTCACCACAGTGGTCCCCTTTGGTTGCATGGTGAAGAAGACTATTGATTTGAAGAAGACCCACACAACACCAGAGACCTGTGCTTATATGAGTGTACCGCCAGCAACAACGTACGTGTTCAAGCCAACTCGGCAACGTTTGTGAGTTATTTTTTGCCCCTCCCTGTGCTTCTATTCTTTTTGTCTTTCATTACATTGAGGACAATGCAATGTTTAAGCATGGGGGAGGGTTCTATACTTGCTATGTCGTTGAGGAGAAAAGAAAAGAAAAATATAAAGAAAAAGCCAAAAAATTGAAAAAAGGCAAAAATAGAAATCCAGGGATAAGTCGAAAACCCGAAAGGGCGGCTTAGGTAATAAGCAGGTGACTTGGACCAACATTAGGCTGGGGTAATAATTGGTCAAGAGTGATGTGAGTATATGTGAGCCCATCTATTTAAAAAATGAAATGAGTGGCTTGGTGAAAACCCGAAAGGGCGCCTTGGCAAAATGAGTGAAAAGAAGAAAAGTGATTTTTAGGAATCATCATTTTTCCTAGCGTGGTGACATAAGAAGTGGTGATATAAGGAGGATTCGGGTAGGTCACTCTGGGAGGCAAAATAAGATAGATGGGAGATTAGGATTAGATTTTTATTCACTCTATGGTGTTTGGGATAAGCTTGGGGGAAGTACTCTGCTTTTCTTTTAGCTTTGGTTTGTGTGGTGTTGTATTATGTGTATGTTGTGTTGAGCTTATTGTGTTGGTGCCTTGGAGCTTCATGTTAGGTGCAATTCTTAGTGGAGAGGATTTTTCTGTGCTTCCTGAGACCTTGAGGATTTGATTGGAGGAGTAGGTTTACATTAGCTTACTCGAGGACGAGCAGGGTTTAAGCATGGGGGAGTTTGATCAACACTATTTTGTAGTGCTTATCTAGGAGTTGTTATCGGTGTTTTGGGTGCCATTTGTATGGGTTTAGAGCACAACTATGGAGATTGGAGTTGAGAAGTAGAAGTGTGGATTTGGTGGTCTGGAGAAGCTTAAATGAAGACATCCAGAAGACGAGGAGTAGACCACCTGAGGAGACCAAGGAAGATAGAAGGAAGAAGCCACACGAAGTGAGAAGAAGGGCGTAGCCGCGACCGCGGGTGAAGAGAGGGCGATCGTGGCAAAGTCGAAGCAGCGGAGCAGAAAAGTCCATTTTCCGCGGATTATCTGCCGCGCCCGCGGAAAATCCCCCAGCGAGCACAAGTCGAGAGCAAAGTTGAAATTTCCGCGACCGCGGAATTCCTTCCGCGATCGCGGAACCACACGGCAGCGACCTTGCGGAGATTTTCATCCGAAGTTTCTTTACATTATTTTCCGATTTTCTTTTCTTTTCTTATTTCGTACTTTATATTATTTTCCTTTTAGGATTAGGTTTTTGTTATCTTTTTACTTTAGGTTTTGGTTTCTAGGTTATTTAAACCTAGTTCCATAGCCTCCATTCATCATCTAGAGTATTAATCACGTTTTAGCATTCAGCACGTTTTCTTTTGAAGTTTATGTGTTTCCAAGAACTATGAGGAGCTAAGCACCCTTTTTCTTAGTCCGACAATTGAAGCCTTTCGTATGATTTGATTGTGAGGTTATAATTCTATTTCCTATTCCTTTGGATTATATCTTTTCTCTTGAGCATATTCCTATTGATTATTATTGATTTGACTGGATTGATCACCTAGTTGATATTAGTAATTGTCTATTGCTAGAGTTTGGATATTTTGGGTTGAGATTCCTTATCCGTTGTAGCATCCATGATATTCTAGGACTGGTAGGACTAGTTTATTATGAAAGAGATTTGATTATATGTTAAATACTGCGGGTCGTGGTGTTGCATGTATCCTGGTTAATTCCTATGCTTCTTGCTTCTATTGAATTAAATCTTGAAGGTTGGTAGGGATTGTTTAATAGTTAGGGTTGCCTGGACTGGTAGGACTGGTAACTAATTCAGAATAGGGACATGAATAATGAAAGGAAGGAATAGAGATAACCTAGGACCAATCAATCATATGAGTGGTGGATATTTGTTTGGCTAAGTGTTTTCTCTTAATTGATTGAAACCCTTTGCTTTTGTTTATTTGTTTACTTGTTTGCCAACAATCAACCAAAACCCCCCTTTGTTACTATTGCATGCAATCTTACATAAAGAAAGACAACTCCTCCCTGTGGGATTCGACCCTTACTTGCCTATTCTACTAGTTTAGGTTTGTTTAGGATTATTTTGATCAGGTGATACGACTAAAACCTGCTGTCATATACAAAGAGGGGACCAATGGATCTTTCTTCTACTGGCGGTTGGATACTCGTAACCTCCACAAGAAGTAGTTTGTGTTGCAAGAAGGTGTTGGCTGGGTCAAGGTTGAACATGAGGTGGAAGCTGATATGGATGAGGAAGAGTCTGACGGTGCAGACTCTGAGGGGGAACAAAAAGATGAACTTGATCTGCGAAGGACCGTGAGGAGTTTGTCTCGCGCAATATCTATGTTGGCAGAACAACAAAGGTGTCTTATGGAGTAAGTGCATGCTTAAATTGCTATTCATATTTCGGCTCCCTTTGCAGGCACTAGTGGTCTTGATTCGTCTTTCTCTGGCTAACCAATCCCTCTTTTGTTCCCAGCACATCTATCCCCTCACTGCCTTGTCTTTCTTTGTTTCTGTTTCTCATGTTTGTCTTGATTGGCATGTTAATCATATGTGATATCTTTGCGTATTTCGTTGTTGTCTTTGCATGTGGTCCATGGTTGTGTGGTTCAATCTAATGCAAAGAGAGTTGTTTGTTTATCTTGCCGTGCTCATTTTCCTTTCGCTATTTACTTTTGTTTTTGATGATGCCAAAAGGGGGAAAATGACTGGTAGCTTTAGTTGAGGGGGAACAAAACATGGTTTCATATGTTGCTAGACTAAGGGGGAACTATTGTGTCCAAGTGTGGAAACTTTCTCGATACATTCTTGATACAACTGTCTTTATCTCATATGTATGCTTTATTGTCAAGGATGTTTGTCACCATCAAAAAGGGAGAATTTATTGAATTCCTTAGGTTTTGATGGTAACAAACATTCAACTAATCTAATAACTAAGTGTTTCAGGAACAAAACAGTTGTCACAGGGAACCATAAGCAGCGAAATATTATAGAGGGAACAAAGCTTTCTCTACATGCTTTGTTATCTCTCAAGGAACATCAATGACGGACATCAATCAAGCTGCGAATGGAGTGAAGGATATTCAACGTGAAGATTATGAAGATTATCTTTGAAGATCATGCGGTTAAGGAAGAAGGATTTCGGCTGGAAGGATCTCGCCGAAGAGAAGATGTGGAGAGAGATTCTGAATGCGTTATCTTAGGAAATCTTTCCTAAGATAATATATTTGGAGAGAGAAGATCTTATCCTTTACCGATTATGTTATCTTAGGAATTCCTTCCTTAGATAATCTAGGCGGTTAAGATAATATTCTTCAAATCATTTAATATCTTCTTGTTACCATGTTTAGAAATATATTGCGTCTTGTTACGATTGTGTTTTAGACGAGTTGTATTTATAGGAGTGTGATAACAGGCTTTTGTCGTGTGAAAAACTGCTATGCAAAATATCCAAACAAACCTTAAACCGTAGTCCTAGGTAAGTACAGGTCGAATCCACATGGAGGCGAATTCTATCTTAATATGCAATTTGTATGTCAAACTAAAGTAACCAAAGGGGGGTTTTTGTTTGTTTAATTAATCTAAGCATATTAAGATAGAATTCGCCTCCCTGTGGATTCGACCTGTACTTACCTAGGACTACGGTTTAAGGTTTGTTTGGATATTTTGCATAGCAGTTTTTCACACGACAAAAGCCTGTTATCAAATTGGCGCCGTTGCCGGGGAGGCAATAATCTATTTTGTGTGCGATTTGTGTGTCAACTATTGTGTGGACCTATCTTACGGTCCACACCCGTGCTATTGATTTTTGTTTTTCCTTTTTGATTTTGTTACAGAGATGGATAGATTTCCCCACTTCCATCAGGAGCCGCAATATGACCCATACTCATACGCATACACTCCAGGGTGGAGAGATCACCCTAATTCGAGTTATGGGCACAATCCAAGTCCCTCCATGTCATTGGAGGACATGTTTCGATCTTTCAAACAGAACACGATCCAACTTGAACAATAAATAAAGTCCAATATCCAGATCATTGAGAGGCAGACGGAGCAAATGGTGCAAGCATTGAGCAGGGTGGAGTCCATGACGTCGGCAGAACCACTATCTCACCCAATGGTGCACCAGGAAGAGAATGTCTTCTCGTTGACCCTATAAAGTACTGAGCAGTTGCATGTCACCCCCTTAGGTGACAGGGAGGAACAAATTTGTGAGACGGGTGCAGAATACAACGAGATATCTGCAGAAGAGAACCCAAGACCGTGGGAGGTATACCTCGACCTCGATTCACCCACTGAGGAGATGGGTATTCCAGACGATATTTTGGACCGCGTTGTGCTTTCTGAAGAAGAGTATTTTATGGGACTGGAGGAATTCAGCGACCAAGAGGAGGAGAGTCGTGATCGCGAAAACGATCCTGCGACCCTCGTTCCTCTCGAAAATGCCCCGGCAGCCCCCGACCCTCTTGAGGCTGCCTATGATGAGTATGTGCGTCTAAACTCCTCCCCGCTCGTTGCGCTGCAACCCGTTACACCCTTCCCTGAGGCATTACAAGATACTCGAAGGCTGAAGAACAACAATGAAATCTATGAGGCCTTCCGTAACTGCGCAGAAACCGTTCCTTTGGTCACATTGACAAACAGTATCCCTCGCTACACAGAGTTTTTAAGGGCGCAGAGCAATATAAAGAAGAAACCAAACGGGAAGCACAAGAGAGAGTACTTGATTCAGGTGGTGAATTTTTACATGCTGGATGTGGGGCAAAACAAACATGCAGGCCCTGAGATGTTGGGTAGGCCATTTCTGAAGATGTCAAGTGCATTCATAGATATGAACAACGGTCCAACCATCATGAAGTACACAAGCATGGGGGAAAATCTCTACAGGGAGTACACAAAGCGGCATCCCCCTGATATAGACCTCAGGAGTTTAAGTGATAGGAGCAACCCGAGTTGAAGAGGTTGAGCACTATGTCGAGCCACGACATTAACTAAGGCGCTACTCGGGAGGCAACCCGAGGTTAGTTAGTTTATTTCCCTTTCCCTTTCCCTTAGTCTTTTCTTTTGTTTTTCCTTTTAGTTTTTCTTTTCTGTGTCGAACTAACCTGCAGGAAACGCGAAAAAATGAAAATGGTGTTCACGGCGTCCGGCGCCAACCTTACGGCGACCGCCGCAATTGCCTCGCCAAGAAAGTTGGCCACGACCTAAAAACGGCGACCGCCGCAATTACGGCGACCGCCGCACCCCTCACGGCGACCGCCGCATTTTCGCAGGTAAAAAAAAAAAAAAAAAAATAATAAAAAAAAAAATTAAAAAAAAAATCAAAAAAAAAAATTTGAAAAAAATGGGCCCCGAAAAAACCTTAAACGGGGAGCAAAAGACGAAAATAAGATACCCCGAAAAGACCTTAAACGGGGAGAAAAGTCAAAAAATAAAAATAAAATAAAAAAAATAATAACTCCACGGAGAGGTGCGCATCATGTTGCTAACGGAAGATTACATTCACCCTACTTTTACTTGGCAACGATGATGGCCCTGCAGTCGACAGCTGGAGAGGAGGTACACCAGGGCCCAACCACGATGACATCTGGGCCCATTTTTGAAGGCCATGCAACCCCGTTCCCTTGATTGACCACTATTCACGAGAGTGGTTCCTTTTGGTTGTATGGTACAAGTTGGCCGTGCCGCCCTGAGTTCCTGTATTGCCACTACTCACCAGTGGTTTCTTATGGTTGTACGGTAGATGAAGATAATGTCGTTGATGCCAGACATCCTGGATATGAGCTTTCATGAGTACACCGCCAGCAACAAGGAAGTGTCCAAGCCAACTCGACAACGTTGTGAGTTATTTTTTGCTTTTCCCTGTGCTTTATTCTTTTGTCTTTCATTACATTGAGGACAATGCAATGTTTAAGCATGGGGTGAGGTTTTATACTTACTACGCTGCTGAGGAGAAAAATGAAAAAAAATGAAAAGAGCCAAAAAAATTTGAAAAAAGGCTATCATAAAAAATCCTAGGATAGGTCGAAAACCCGAAAGGGCGGCCTAGGTAATAAGCAGGTGGCTTGGACCAGCATTAGGCTGGGGTAATATGAGGTCAAGAGTGACGTGAGCTTATGTGAGTACATCTATTGGAAAATGAAATGAGTGGCTTGGTGAAAACCCGAAAGGACGCCTTGGCAAAATGAGCGAAAAGAAGAAGAGTGATTTTAGGATTTCTCATTATTCTTGGCGAGGCGTCATAAGAAGAGGAGACAAAGAAGGATTGTCGGGTAGGTCACTCTGGGAGACATAAGGAATAATAGATGGAGGCTAGGATTAGAGGTTACTCACACTTTTGGATGTCCGGGTTAAGCTTGGGGGAAGTACTCTGCTTGCCCTTAAGCTTGTTGAGTTGTGGATGTGTTGTGAATGAGATTGGTACCAGGAGCTTTGGCATGGGTTAGGTGACTCTTAGTTGGAGGATATGCTTCCTGAGACCTTGGATGCTGCATTGGAGGAGTAGACTCTTTATTAGTTTACTCGAGGACGAGCAAAGGTCTAAGCATTGGGTGGTTTGATAAGCACTACTTTGTAGGACTTAAGTAAGAGTCATTAGAGGTTTTATTGGTGTCATTTGGGTAGATTTAGACACATTCATGTGCATGGCGTGTGGGGGCGAAGTTTGGTAATTAATTAAAAGCCACGTGATTGCCGGGATCGAATTGGATGAAATTAGGCCCAAGTAAATAAAGGCCCACGTACAAGCTGAAAGCGGGCATGTGTTTCCTGAAGATGGGCCGAGAAGAAGCATGCTGGAAGAGGCCCAATTGAAGGCGTGGCCCACGTGAAATGCCGCGTAAAGGAAAGCGAATTTGCTTTCGCGTGAATTGAAGCTGAAGATTGGAGGGTGATGTCATCCATGACATCGGCCGGGCATGGGCTGAATTGGAATTGGGCCGAGATGGAGTGGGCCATCACGTGATGCTTCGCTGGTGCTTTGTTGAAGCCGTGATGTCTGCCGAAATTGATGTGCTGTGCCATCACGTGATGCGAGCAGCTGGAGAACGAGAGGCTTTGCCGAAGACGGGATTAATTCCCAATTTCCTTTAATTATTTTTATTATTATTTTATTACTTTCGTTTTAGGTTAATTCCAGAATTTATTTCCTTTAGTATATGAGGGTAGAGAAAATGCTTGTTTGAGGAGGCTGGATCATCTCTTGGAACCCTAATTCTCTTTTCTACGTTATGAAGAACTAAGCCTCCCTGGCTTAGTCAGACGCTGAAGCTTTCGTTTGGATTAAGTTGTGAGATTCTTGTTCTTAATCTATTGCATGGTTTTTATCTTTCTCTTGCTTAAGTTGTTTATGATTGATATTGATAATCTCTATTTGGACGCATCTAGGGTTTGTTGTTATTGATTGATTGCTAGATCTAGATTGTTACTGGTTGAGCATATCTATTTCAGAGTAGCAACTGCATCGTGCTAGTAACTGGTTGTGCTAGTCTTATGCAGAAGAGAATTGATTTACATTCTAGGATAAAGGCTGGTTGTTTTATGCTAGAATTGTATCCAACTATATTCCTATCCGTAAGGCTGCTGTTAAACTAAATCTTGATAGTTTCAGGGTTGTTTAATTAGTTAGTGCTAATAGTATGTGGTTGTGCTATTAGTTATATCTGAAAAGGAATTGGAATTACCATTGCATGAGATTTTGAATGAGTATCTATGATCAACTTGTCATACGAATAGTGGATGTTGTTTGACTAAGTGTTTTTCCCCATTACTGAATTCATTCATCTTTAGTTTATTCTTGCCTTTGCATGCTTAGATTAATTAAACAAAGAAAAACCCCCATTTGGTTACTTTAGTTTGACATACGAATTGCATAATTAGATAGAATTCGCCTCCCTGTGAATTCGACCTTTACTTACCTAGGACTACGGTTTAAGGTTTGTTTGGATATTTTGCATAGCAGTTTTTCACACGACAAAAACCTGTTATCAAATTTGGCGTCGTTGTAGTATAGTGGTAAGTATTCCCGCCTGTCACGCGGGTGACCCGAGTTCGATCCCCGGCAACGGCGCCAATTTGATAACAGGTTTTTGTCGTGTGAAAAACTGCTATGCAAAATATCCAAACAAACCTTAAACCGTAGTCCTAGGTAAGTAAAGGTCGAATCCACAGGGAGGCGAATTCTATCTAATTATGCAATTCGTATGTCAAACTAAAGTAACCAAAGGGTTTTTTTTGTTTGTTTAATTAATCTAAGCATGCAAAGGCAAGAATAAACTAAAGATGAATGAATTCAGTAATAGGGAAAAACACTTAGTCAAACAACATCCACTATTCGTATGACAAGTTGATCATAGATACTCATTCAAAATCTCATGCAATGGTAATTCCAATTCCTTTTCAGATATAACTAATAGCACAACCAGATACTATTAGCACTAACTAATTAAACAACCCTGAAACTATCAAGATTCAGTTTAACAACAGCCTTACGGATATGAATATAGTTGGATACAATTCTAGCATAAAACAACCAGCCTTTATCCTAGAATTTAAATCAATTCTCTTCTGCATAAGACTAGCACAACCAGTTACTAGCACGATGCAGTTGCTACTCTGAAATAGATATGCTCAACCAGTAACAATCTAGATCTAGCAATCAATCAATAACAACAAACCCTAGATGCGTCCAAATAGAGATTATCAATATCAATCATAAACAACTTATGCAAGAGAAAGATAAAAATCATGCAATAGATTAAGAACAAGAATCTCACAACTTAATCCAAACGAAAGCTTCAGCGTCTGACTAAGCCAGGGAGGCTTAGTTCTTCATAACGTAGAAAAGAGAATTAGGGTTCCAAGAGATGATCCAGCCTCCTCAAACAAGCATTTTCTCTACCCTCATATACTAAAGGAAATAAATTCTGGAATTAACCTAAAACGAAAGTAATAAAATAATAATAAAAATAATTAAAGGAAATTGGGAATTAATCCCGTCTTCGGCAAAGCCTCTCGTTCTCCAGCTGCTCGCATCACGTGATGGCACAACACATCAATTTCGGCAGACATCACGGCTTTAACAAAGCACCAGCGAAGCATCACGTGATGGCCCACTCCATCTCGGCCCAATTCCAATTCAGCCCATGCCCGGCCGATGTCATGGATGACATCACCCTCCAATCTTCAGCTTCAATTCACGCGAAAGCAAATTCGCTTTCCTTTACGTGGCATTTCACGTGGGCCACGCCTTCAATTGGGCCTCTTCCAGCATGCTTCTTCTCGGCCCATCTTCAGGAAACACATGCCCGCTTTCAGCTTGTACGTGGGCCTTTATTTACTTGGGCCTAATTTCATCCAATTCGATCCCGGCAATCACGTGGCTTTTAATTAATTACCAAACTTTGCCCCCACACGCCATGCACATGAATGTGTCTAAATCTACCCGAATGACACCAATAAAACCTCTAATGACTCTTACTTAAGTCCTACAAAGTAGTGCTTATCAGAGTGTGGGATTCATTTATATGAAGGAACTTGGAGTATTAAATTGAGAAGAAAAGGAGAGTGAATGGTTTGTGAGTCTTTGAGGGTTGAAATTCGTATTCACCGTTGTAGAAGAGAGTTTCAAATCTAGGTGGCAAATCTAGGGTTTGGAGTCCAGGCTACAAGTGTAATCGAACAAGAAATCAATAAGACAAGTAGACGCTTTAAAATCCTCTCAAGCAAGAAGCTTGAAGGTAGTGGTTTTTCCTTGATTAATTATTTGAGTGATTGGGGTTTCCACTATACATCGTAAGTTCGTCACTTATCTTTCTTGCTATATTATTCCGCTGCACCTTCTGTGTGAACACAACTTTTGTTCCCTCAGATGTAACTCTAACGATCCAACATATAGTATATAAGTAATAAGTTCATAATACTTAACTGTAATACATAACTATACTATATAAGTAATAAGTTCATAATACTCAACCATAATGTGTAACTATAGTATATAAGTAATAAGTTCATAATACTTAACTATAATACATAACTATAGTATATAAGTAATATTCATAATATTTAACTATAATATGTAACTATAGTACATAAGTAATAAGTTCATAATACTTAACTATAATACATAACAATAGTATATAAGTAATAAGTTCATAATACTTAATCATAATGTGTAACTATAGTATATAAGTAATAAGTTCGTAATACTTAACTATAATACATAGCTATACTTTATAAGTAATAAGTTAATAATACGTAACCATAATATGTAACTTATATACTATACTATATGTATTATAGTTAAGTATGACAAAATATATTACTTATATACTATAGTTTCTAAAGTTTTTATTCTCGTTTTTTGGCTTTTTGGAGGGGAAAACAATATCCGTTTTGGATGAATTTTATATATACGGACTCGTATTAAAATTTTATACAAAATTATAGTATAAAAATGCAAAAAAAAAAAAAATCATTACAATGCGCTATATGCCGGACACCGAATTGTAAAAAAAAAATGGGTAGAAAGGCTTTGTTTTTTGGGCTTTTGGAGGGCAGACGATGTCCTTTTTGGACGAATTTTATATGTACGGACTCGTATTGAAATTCTCTACATGATTATGGAAAAAAAGTGCAAATTTTTATATTTTTTTTAGTATGGTGCACGTAAGCTATGCTTACGGGTTGATGGGCCGGCCCATTAGCCGTGCGCGTAAGCTATGCGCATGACTTTTACCCTCACTTTTCAAAAATGGTCATTATACCCCTGTGCGCGTAGCTTATGCACACCAAGTTATACTGCTAAGTTACGCGCACAGCTTCGCGTCCATTTAGATAGAAAATCGCGTGCATATAGCCACTACCTACATTTAGAGGAAACCAGATGAGTAATCATGCTTCAGATGATCACTTAAAGGTCCAAAATCTACATCATTTTCCTACATAAAAGCATATAAAAGATTGAGCGGCTGAATGCCAAAAATGCTGTAAGATGAATGTAATATACAACTTTCATTTTCAATGATTTCGTACCCAATAGATTCATTCATCCATGCCCAGTGCCAGTCCTAAACTTTGGTAGGCTTCGACAGTGGTGGATCTAATAATTTATCAAGGGAGGTGATTTTAGTTTGATTTTTTCTTCCGTTTCATGGATCAAAATTTATATTAATAATTTAAAATTACAAAAAAAGTATGACATCCTGTTGGATCGTTAGTGTAACGTCTGAGGGAACAAATGCTTTCTTTTCACAAAAGATGCAACAGAATATTAGTGCAAGAAAGAATATATTTAGAACTCACGATGTATAGTGAAAATCTCAATCAGTCAAAAAAATAACCAGAGAAAAACCACTATTTTCAAGCTTCTCGCTTGATAGGATTTTGAAGAATCTACTTGTCTTATTGATTTCTTGATGGGTTACACTTGTAGCATGGACTTCAAACCCTAGACTTCCCACCTAGTTTTGAATTTCTTCTACAATGATGAACACGAGCTCACTCTTCTAAGACTTATAGACGCTTCACTTTTCTTTTTCTCTTAATCAAATGCTATGAGTTCATACTTAAGAAATGAATCGCTCACTTCTATTTGTACATTCCGAAAACCCCAATAACAAATAAAATCTCTCTCACTTATTTTCAGTAACAAGAAGATATTATTTTGACCTAATAAGATAATATCTCAACCGAATATATGTAACACCCCCGACTTATGTCGGTAGTGTCACACGCCAGTGACCTCAGACGTTACTGTCCAAAGTCACCATAGGCTTTAATCGGAACAATTAAGCTTAAATAAGTATATTAAATAACAAAAGATTAATCAACGGAAAATATTTTAAATGAAACTCAACCTTTTATTAAAAGATCTCTCATTAAATGAGAATGATGACTTTACAACATAGTGAAGTTACAGCGGAAGACTTTTAAATTGCAGCGGAAGGCTTTCGTAATAAGTCCTATTACATGACTTGGTTATAGGAATGCATATTAAAGTAATACTTAACAACCTTAAAACATTGTCACTTAAATCTTCAACTGCAAGCCTCTTCTTCGATTGGTTACTTCAAGTCTTTGGGGACCAACCACTGATGTTCCGTATAGGACGGATGACACCAGCCAACCATGCAAGGAATAAAACCCGGTTGGTTAGTATAATGAAAGACTATGCAAGGGTACAGACAGAATGGTTCAAGTAATCGTAACCAAGGTCATAATTATCTTAGGATAATAGTCTCCAAAATCATCGCTATAGACTTGCTATACCTTAAGCATGAGAACACACATTTCTCTTTCAACTTTTCTCTTTATAAACCACTCTAAAAGTTCATACCTTATCTTCCTTAAGTTGATATCCTTAAATAAATTTGGTCTTCGTAACCTATATCACCAAAGTCGAACTATTTATTCGATCATGATTCCACCTACTACATACTGCCTTCGTTCATTACCCTCGTTAGAATCGATATGATCATCCACACGATTATGATTACCTTAATCAGAGTATCCATTATAGTCTCCAATATAATCTCGCTATTATGCCCTATTCATCATAAAGATCTTGATGTCCTTAAGCAGAAGAATACAACATTTTTCTACCAACTTCCTTTCGATGATCAGATCCTCAAAGTACATACATAAAACTCACTTATACCCCAAACTTAGTACTTCCAATTGTCATATCGGCTTATTCTTTAAATATGCACCTCATCTATCTCATCATTTACCTTAATTAAATTTGGCCCTTATGCCATCTTCTTAACCCACAATTTTTCCATTACTTAGGCTCTAATATAAGACCCTTTAAGATTCCTTAATCTTTTTACAATTAACCACACAACAGCTTATTCATGTTTTTGCCCAAACATGAACTTAATAATTCGTTTTATATGACCATAATCAACCACTTTGTTCACCCGACACGTCTCATAAGATCATCCTAACACTTCTCATATCATCATCTCATTATATCATTTCCTTAAGAATACCTCATAACGAAACCTTAATCAGGTCTTCCAAAATAATACTTTATGATTTCGCACACTTAGATTTTCCAAAAAGCTTTTAACACTGGTCCCATAATGGACACACTTATTTATAAACCTCATAAACATAACTCTTGGGTTCTAAAGTTTACTCAAGATCGTATTAGAGTACGATCATCTTAGAGAGAACGACTCCTTATGAAATATCTCTCTTATACATTTATTCACTTAAATATATAATTTATACAACTCACCCCATCAAATGCTCAGAGTATACATATGAGGAATAGCCTCAAACTCCACAGAGCATTACTACACACACCAAATCCTCCTAGCAAGGAATCCTTAGAGCATTATCCTCTCGAGATAAGGCTCATGACTTCGAGCAAAGGGAACATATAATGTCAATGCCCAACTTGAGATTATTTCAAGAAGATAGAGGGGTTCTTACGAGTAGTTTCGACCTCGAAACTAGCACTAACAAGGTAGAGAACAATCACACATGTCCCAACCCACACTATCCTTTATGAGTCCAGACAGTCTTTATCAACACATGACATGTACTACTTTTGACTCTCAAGGATTCTTGTATGCACGAACAACTTGCAATAATAATGAATTTAGTAATTTCCGGAACAAGGAAACACTTCTTTATTATTCGAAACATTACATTAAAACAACTGAAAGAAAGTCGAACAGACAGATTACTAAACTATGAAGACTATCGTCACAAGTCATCGCTCCTTATTATTAAAAAGGCTCAACAAAAATACAACTACTCGTTCATGGTCTCATTCTCATCGGAGTGACGAATCACAAAGAGTCGTTTCCCCTGACCGAAGACTCCATAGGCGCCTTGCCTTTATTATGAGCAATATATTGCTCCAGAGCAGACACCTCTGTCTTTGGGTTCTGCCCATTGCCAACATTTTAGGCCTGATATGATTGCGTTGGTCCTTAAACCTTCTGCCTACAATATGTTTTCATGTGGCCTTCCTTCCCACAATTGTAACATACCCGCTTCTCCTTTTGACAATTAAAACTTTTATGCCCAACTTCACCACAATTGTGGCATTGAATCACTCCGCTACTCCAACCTGAGCCTCTGGCGGAGTCAGACTGAGTCGTCTCGGTCTTAGCACGGCCATACTTCTCAAACTTGGTAGGCGATGCCAGCCGCTTGAAGGTATTAGCCTGCCTGTTTTGTTGTCCATCCTTGGCCTTATTCTAATCCTCCCACTTTCGGGCGGACTCCTCTAGTGTGACCTCTATTCTGTAGGCCACATCAATATATTGCTCTAAAGTAGAGCAACCGTGATGCACCATCAGAGGTTTGATTTCTGGATTCATCCATCCATGAAAGTACCAGATCTTTTGCTGTTTAGTATGCACTTTAGAACCAGCGTAATGCAATAAGAGATTAAACAATGCCGCCAGCTCGGGCACTTTCAGTCCCTCAGTCTCAGGGTAGAGGAACTCCTTCAACTTCTCTTCCCTCATAGCACGAGAGAAGAACCGATCAATGAGCTTGGCCTTAAACATTGCCCAACTCAGATTTGGGTGGTCGTCTAAACCAGTTCCTTCCCACCACTCACTTGCTCCGTCTTTCAAATGTAACGAAGCCATGTGCACCTGCTCATCCTCGGTGTAACCCACATTCCGAAATAGTCGCTCCATATGGGAAAACCAATAGGCGACCTTGACTGGTTCCCCGGTCCCATCGTAGCTATCCGGGTGCATCGAATTGATTGTCTTCAATGCCCGGTTGTAATTCCCGTTATTTCTCTCGGGAGACACCGGATGTGCAAGACCTTCTGTTAGATCGTTAGAGTTACGTTTGAGGGAACAAAAGCTTTGTTTCCACAGAAGATGCAGCGGATTAAAAACAGCAAGAAAGATAACGAACGAACTCACGATGTATAGTGGAAACCCTGATAAGCAAAACTAGCTTCTCAAGGAAAAACCACTACCTTCAAGCTTCCGCTTGAGAGGATTTTGAAGCATGTACTTGTCTTATTGATTTCTTGCTCGATTACACTTGTATCCTGGACTTCGACCTCTAAACAACCAGCTAGACTCGAAGACACTTCTACAACGATGAATCGAACTCAACCCTTGAGGACTTACACACACCTCACTTCTTTTCTTTCTCCTTTTCGTTCTCTCTGTTTTCCGTCGTCGTGGTTACATAGAAATGAATCCATACTTCTATTAAATACAACACGACAAAACCCTAATCGTAACACGATAAGATCTTTCCAAATAAGGTTATAGGAAGATAGGGTTTGCTGGAGGAATAGTATCCCAACTGTCTATTTTAATCAAGGAAGGAATTCCCGAAATTAATATAATCGGATGAGATATGATTCTTCTCTCTCCAATTCACTTATCTAAGGAAAGATTCCCTAAGATAAGGAATCGGGCTTCTTTTCTGTCCATATCTTCTCGATCCGGCTTGATCCTTGGAGCCGAAGACTTCAATCCTTTACCGCGGCATTTCATGATTTTGTTTCCATAATTCAGCACGCTGGATTTCTTCTTTCCATTCGCAGCTTCGATCTCGTTCGTCACTTCAGTTCCTTGGGGGGTAACAAAGAACATGAACAGAGCTTTGTTCCCTCTGCGATCCTTCGCTGTAATGGTTCCCTGAGACAACTGTCTTTGTTCCTGGAGCACTTAGTACCCAAATTAGTTGAATGTTTGTTACCATCAAAACCTAAGGAATTCAACAAATTCCCCCTTTTTGATGGTGACAAACATCCTTGACAATAAAGCATATACATATGATATAAAGATAGTTATGGAGAGAAAGGTTTCCCACTTAGGCAATATTAGTTCCCCCTTAGTTTAGCAACATATGAAACCATGTTCTGTTCCCCCTCAACCAAAGCTACCTGTCATTTCCCCCTTTTGACATCATCAAAAACATAAGTAAAGAGATAGAGAGAAAAAGACAACAGCTAGATAAGCAGCATTCCCTTTTGCATTAGATTGAAACGCACAAACATAGACTGCACGGAGATACAACAACAATGTAAGCAAGTATAACATACATGATCAACATGCCAGTCAATGCAAGCACATGAAGCAGGATCAAAGAAGTTCGAAGAGTAAGGGATATATGTGCTAGGGAACAAAAGAGGGGTTGGTTAGTGGAAAAAGACGAATTATGCGCCACTGGAGCCAGCATAGGGAGCCGAAATATGAATAACAATTTAAGCATGCACTTACTTCGCAAGATGCCTTTGTTGTTCTCCCAACTGAGATGTTGCGTGAGACAAATTCCTCACGGCCCTTCGCAGATAAGTTCATCTTTTGTTCCTCCTGAGAGTCTGCTCTTCCTCAGATGCATTAGTCCTCTCTTTGTGTACCTTGTGATGTTCCAATTTTTTTTTTTTTTTGAACAACACAATCTTCGGCTTTCCTTCTTTGACCAAAGATCACACCCAAGAGGATATTTTCCAGAAATAAATCTTGTAAAAGATTCTGTCCAAATCCATCAAAGCCCACAAAATCTCAAGCACAACATCCATCACGCAGCTACCACAACATCTTTTATGAACACTTCTCAAGCAGTTGCAAGCCGACATCACACATCATATCTGTCAAATCCCAGCCACAGACCACAGAGGCGACATTTCGTATTCTCGACTTTCCGAAAAAGTAGAAGAGTGTGATGCGGGGGTAATGTTACCAGAGAGGGTACAAAGAACATCACACAAGAGCATATGCGAGAATTTTTAATAATGTTTAATCATGAATGAGAGGCTCCCAGATGTGGATGATTAGAGGGGCTCATAGGAAGCATCAAGCATGATGGCTAGGGTAGGCTGTAGAGTCAACAATTATTTGGGCTTATAATGAGGGATCAATGCATCAAGTTGACTCTTTTAGGCCGAAAGAAGGCTGAATCATGTATTAACAAGATATCATAGAGAATCATGAATGCAATTTTGCACATTAGTGAAGTATTAGCATGAGTCTAAGCAAGGTGTTCAATAAATGATCAAGAGAATGAATGCATATCAAGACATGATGATTAACCTTCCACACTTTACCATGTAATTTAGCTAATCATCGAGGGAACACAACAAATAGGCATTTAGTTTAGAGAAATCATACCTAGTTCCATACGAAACTGTTCGAAGGGTTCCCTGTTTAGAGCTTTGGTGAAGATGTCGGCAATTTGATCCTTAGTTCCACAGAAGTCCATTGTCACCAACCCTTTCTCCACACAGTCACGCAAGAAGTGGTGTCTTATCTCGATGTGCTTGGTACGTGAGTGTTGCACCGGATTCTTGGAGATATTTATGGCACTGGTATTGTCACAGAGAATAGGAATAGAGTTAAGAAGAATACCGTAGTCGCTGAGTTGTTGTTTAAGCCATAGGAGTTGTGTGCAACAAGCAGCGGCGGCTATGTATTCAGCTTCTACAGTGGATAGAGCAACGGAGTTCTGCTTCTTTGATCCCCAGGAAACTAAACACGGCCCAAGGAACTGAGCCATTCCTGATGTTGATTTTCTATTCACTTTGTTCCCTGCGAAGTCAGCATCTGTGTATCCGACTAGATCGAGGCTTCCTCCCCTTGGATACCACAGACATAGATCATCTGTTCCCTTCAAGTATCTCAGAATCCTCTTCACTGCTTTGAGATGTGTTTTTTTGGGATCGGCCTAAAAACGAGCACAAAGACATACACTGTACATAATATCAGGTCTACTAGTAGTGAGATAGAGAAGCGAACCTATGATTCCTCGGTAGAGAGATGGATCAATTCCCTGTTCATGTTCGTCTTTTCCCATTGGGTTGTTTGGAGAGATGGGAGTGGTGAAGGGTTTTGCGTCAGACATTCCAAACTTTTTGACACATTCCCTTAGATACTTCTGTTGATGCACTTTGGTTCCCTCATCCCCCTGAGAGACTTGAAGACCTAAGAAGAACTTGAGTTCTCCAACCATGCTCATCTCGAATTCACTGGCCATTAGCTTAGAGAATTTCTGAACCAGTTTATCATCTGTAGACCCAAAGATGATATCATCCACGTAGACTTGTACCACCAGAATATGCTTCCCTTCCTTCAGAAGGAACAATGTCTTGTCGACCTTTCCACGAACGTATCCGTGCGTCAGAAGGAACTGTGAGAGCCTTTCATACCAGGCCCTCGGGGCTTGCTTGAGACCGTATAAAGCTTTGTCTAGAATATAGACATGGTCGGGTTGGGTGGTATCCTCAAAGCCGGGAGTTTGCTCCACATAGACTTCCTTCTTGAGAACTCCATTCAAGAAGGCGGTCTTGACATCCATCTGTTGCAGCTTGAATCCATGGAAAGAGGAATAGGCAATTAGGAGTCTTATTGCTTCTAACCTGGCAACTAGAGCAAAGGTCTCATCATAGTCGATGCCTTCCTGCTGGTTGTAACCTTTCACCACCAGCCTTGCTTTGTTCCTTGTGACTTGACCTTGATCATCCATCTTGTTCCTGAACACCCATTTGGTTCCTATCACTGTTCTGTTCCTTGGACGAGGAACTAACCGCCAAACCTTGTTCCTTTCGAACTGATGAAGTTCTTCTTGCATGGCGTTTATCCAGTCAGGATCCTTCAATGCTTCTCCTACGGTTTTAGGTTCTTGTAAAGAGAGAAAAGCGTTGAAGGCACAAAAGTTATGTAGGGAAGAGTGAGTGCTTTGAGGTGCTCCCTTTCTATAGTCTATGACGATTAACTTGACTGGATGAGCCCACTTTTGCTGGTAGTTTGGAACTTGGAGATTATTGATGTCGAACTCCTCTGAATTAGTGTTGCCAGCGTTTGAGCTTTCACCAACAGTTTCATCAGTATTAGGACTGACATCTCCAGTTCTGTCAGTAGTAGAGCTGTCCCCAGAGGGCTCCGCTGTGCCGTGACTTGGGCTCTGTTCCCCCTGAGGTGTTTCTGGTGAGTGAGCATTTTCTTCATTTCTATCTGAGTTGGCGGAGTTGGGAGTTCTCGGTGTTGAAGGATCATTATGAGTTTCTTGATCTTGAGAGGTCCCATCACCGACATTGTTTTCTACAAGCTGAAAGAAATCATCTTCGGATAGCTCAGTATTGGAGGGAACACTGCCTGATTGTTCCTGTACATTGTTACCAGCCATAACTGATTCATCAAACACTACATGAATGCTTTCCTCTACCTTTCTGGTTTTCTTGTTGAATACTTTGTAAGCCTTGCTTTGCTGAGAGTATCCTACAAAAGTTCATTCATCACTCTTGGGATCGAACTTCCCAAGAAAATCTTTCCCGTTGTTGTGGACGAAGCACTTACAACCAAATGTGCGCAAGTGAGACACATTAGGTTTCCTTCCCTTAAGAAGCTCATAGGCAGTTTTGTTCAGGAGAGGACGAATGGTTGCTTTATTCAGAACATAACAAGCAGCATTCAGAGCTTCGGCCCAGAAACTCCTAGGAAGACCACTTGAGATGAGGAGGGTACGCGTCATGTCTTCCAGAGTCCTGTTCTTCCTTTCCACAACCCCGTTTTGCTGTGGGGTCCTGGGAGCAGAGAAGTTGTGGTTAATACCTCTGTTCCTACAGAGGGATATGAACTGAGAGTTCTTGAATTCTGTTCCATGATCAGTGCGAATAGACCCCAAGGAATGTCCAGTGCTCCTTTCGGCTGCCTTAAGCCAGGACTCAAACTCAGCGAACACTTCATCCTTTGATGAGATAAATAGAGTCCTTGTGTACCTGGAATAGTCATCAATAATAATAAAGACATATGCATTTCCCCCACGGATCTTCGTGCGCATTGGCCCACAAAGATCCACGTGGACTAATTCCAGAGGACGAGTAGTACTCACATCCCTTTTTGACTTGAAAGAGGATCTGCCTTGTTTTCCTTTGATGCATGCATCACACACATCATTTCTCAAAGCTTTAACCTTAGGAAGACCGTTCACCAGCTCTTGTCTGTGAAGTTTGGAAAGGAGTTGAAGGCTAGCATGTCCAAAGCGTTTGTGCCACAAGTCTGTTGTCCCAGCAATAGACGACAGACAAAGGTCCTTGTTAGGGATGAAAGCAGGGTCGACCTTGTAAACGTTGTTGTCGCAGATTCCTTTGAGTAAGATTTTCCCTGTACTTAGACACTCAACATGACAATCATCGGTGGTAAAGACTACTCTATTTTTTATGTTTTGGCATAGTTGAGCCACACTAAACAGGTCAAATTTGAGATTATTCACTAGATTTACGTTATTCACAGTGATGTGTTTACCACAAACCTCACCCTTACTTTTGTTTCCAAAAGTTATCGATGCCCCTGAGGCTGGTTGAAGAGAGGTGAACCACTCACTGTTCCCTGTCATGTGACTTGAGCACTCGCTGTCAAGGTGCCAAGAGCCTTTCCTTGCTTCCTCATTGGATTTATGAGCACCATCTTCTGATATGTTGTGATCTTTTGAGCTCATCAAACAGATATCCTTTGAAAGAGGAGATGCTTCATCATCTGAGTTGTAGTGACCCCACTTCGCACCCTTTGCCTGTTCCTCTTTCCGGGTCTGAGGAGAACCTGCCGCTTTGTTGAGGCAGTTTTTTGGCGAAGTGTTCGTTGTCATAACAGTGGAAGCAGACAACCTCCTTCATGTCATTGTGAACCATGACCGAACCCTTAATGCCTTTGCTTCGAGACCATATCTTCTTCATGACTTGAGTGATGAGAACCACATCTACATCACCTTCTCGAGAGTCTCCATCCAAGGCATTTCCTGACGACATCTTTCCTGCAAAATCTGTAACTAAAAAATGAACAATCTAGAGCACCAGGCTCTGATACCAATTGTTGGATCGTTAGAGTTACGTCTGAGGGAACAAAAGCTTTGTTCCCACAGAAGATGCAGCGGATTAAAAACAGCAAGAAAGATAACGAACGAACTCACGATGTATAGTGGAAACCCTGATCAGCAAAACTAGCTTCTCAAGGAAAAACCACTACCTTCAAGCTTCCGCTTGAGAGGATTTTGAAGCGTGTACTTGTCTTATTGATTTCTTGCTCAATTACACTTGTATCCTGGACTTCGACCTCTAAACAACCAGCTATACTCGAAGACACTTCTACAACGATGAATCGAACTCAACCCTTGAGGACTTACACACACCTCACTTCTTTTCTTTCTCCTTTTCGTTCTCTCTGTTTTCCGTCGTCGTGGTTACATAGAAATGAATCCATACTTCTATTAAATACAACACGGCAAAACCCTAATCGTAACACGATAAGATCTTTCCAAATAAGGTTATAGGAAGATAGGGTTTGCTAGAGGAATAGTATCCCAACCGTCTATTTTAATCAAGGAAGGAATTCCCGAAATTAATATAATCGGATGAGATATGATTCTTCTCTCTCCAATTCACTTATCTAAGGAAAGATTCCCTAAGATAAGGAATCGAGCTTCTTCTCTCTCCATATCTTCTCGATCTGGCTTGATCCTTGGAGCCGAAGACTTCAATCCTTTACCGCGGCGTTTCATGATTTTGTTTCCATAATTCAGTACGCTGGATTTATTCTTTCCATTCGCAGCTTCGATCTCGTTCGTCACTTCAGTTCCTTGGGGGGTAACAAAGCACATGAACAGAGCTTTGTTCCCTCTGCGATCCTTCGCTGCAATGGTTCCCTGAGACAACTGTCTTTGTTCCTGGAGCACTTAGTACCCAGATTAGTTGAATGTTTGTTACCATCAAAACCTAAGGAATTCAACACCTTCACATCTCACCACATTAGTTGCAACTTGAGGGTTGGGAGCCGCTTGAGCTTGCGGTATCCCTTGTGACATTAGTACTTCGACCACCTGCCTCACTATTTGCCCACAAACTATCGCATCCAACACGATCGGGGCATGAGGTGGAACTTCCCTCGCAGCTTGAGGGTCCACTTGTCCCTGACGAACATCTTGCCGCAGGGTTGGGTCATTATTATGCGAGTCAGATCTCGCGTCATCCCCTTGCTGAGTAGCACTCCTCAGCTGAATTCGGGAACTGTTGTTAGGACCGTCCTTAGCTGCTTGGTAGATGGATCAGGTGTTCACCATCTGTTGATGAACCATAACGCCAGTTTAGAACTTTTCCGACTTGTACATGACACTTAGTCAATTACGTTATGATACGAATTATAAGGGTCCAAACTAATAACTTTATATCAGTCTGACTGACCCTCCACCGTTAACCGCAAAACAATCTTCTTCCCTTTACTTGAGAATGGGTACTTTAGGAGAAATGTCAACCTTTAAATGAAATTAAGCCTAAGGAGAGACAATATCCCTAAGAATGGATCTAAGGAATAAGTAACAACTCGAAGCTTGCAGAAGTTTGAAAACCACTTATTATTAAACCTTATACATCATACATATAAATCCTATATACTTAACTTGGAAAAATCATTATTTATATAGTTATTTCCTTGAAATAAAGACATTATTATTTCTTTGTAACCTCTTACCAAAATCCAAACCATACCTTTTAAAGTTATAACAAAACTTAATTTTTAAACGTTTATAGTATTATTTTATGAAAGTATTATGAAAATTAATGCTTAACACAAGAGAGTTTAAACATTACTTTTAACACCATTTCGAATACCATTTTATTCATTTAATATTAGGACACTATTACTTTTAAATTTCATAAACCTTAAGCAATTTGAAAATCTTAAATTTAGTACTAATATTAGAATTCTTGAAATTCCTTTTTAAAAGAAAATAGGTCGAAAACAGTTCCGAAATTAATTTTTTGAAAATTCTCAAACCTAACAATAGGCTAAGAATTTTAAAACCATTGCTCTGATACCATAATTGTAACAACCCCGACTTATGTCGGTAGTGCCACACGCCAGTGACCTCAGACGTTACTGTCCAAAGTCACCCTAGGCTTTAATCAGAACAATTAAGCTTAAATAAGTATATTAAATAACGAAATATTAATCAGCGGAAGACATTTTAAATGAAACTAAACCTTTTATTAAAAGATCTCTCTTTAAATGAGAATGACGACTTTACAATAGAGTGAAGTTACAGCGGAAGACTTTTAAATTACAGCGGAAGACTTTCGTAATAAACCCTATTACATGACTTGGTTATAGGAATATATATTAAAGTAATACTTAACAACCTTAAAACACTGTCACTTAAATCTTCAACTGCAAGCCTCTTCTTCGATTGGTTACTTCAAGTCTTCGGGGACCAACCATTGATGTGCCGTATAGGACGGATGACACCATCCAACCATGCAAGGAATAAAACCCGGTTGGTTAGACTATGCAAGGGTACAAACAGAATGGTTCAAGTGATTGTAACCGTTTACTATCATTGTCCCTCGAATAATAACCGAAGGAACGATACATAACCCGAAACTTTCACGGAATTATAAAATAAGGTATGCAATGAAAAGAAGACTCCAAAGGAAATGAGTCTTATAGGAAACGTATGACAAATGTTTGGGAACGTTAAGTTTTCACACACAAGTTTTAAAACACGACCTTGATTAATTGGGTCCACGACCAACCTCACCGCGTAATGCGAATCCAGATTGGAAAGAGGACTTACTCTAACAAGAGTCCGGGCGGTTTCCACGTTGTACTCCTCGCCCGAGGGTATATTAATTATGTGCACAACGACACTTATCTTATTTACTTCCAAAATGCACATTAACGTTGAAGCTTTTAATTTCACATCTCGCAATGAGATATAGAATGGGAATAAATCCCAAAGATTGGGAATACCTCCTGAAGATTGGCACCAGCTGAGTGCACCACCCCTATATTCGGATAGGGATAGGTCATGACCAAAAGAGTGTTAGGGCACTTACTTCCTAACACCAAAGTTATAAAGAAACGACTAATCCTCATAAGGAATTAGCGTTCCTACGAATACTCGTGCTAAACTAGCATTTAAGTTCACATTTAAATCCACACCAAAACCATTGCGGTAATATCATGTGCAATAGCGTTGTTTCAGGCAATATATACAACCTATTATATATTCATATTTTAACACATTGTTTTATTAAATCTGTTCCCAAACAGAAAACAACAACTTTTATCCCATCTTAATTAACAATCAAATAATTGATAATCAAGGGAAATATGGAATAATGAGCAAGAGCGAACCGCCACTTGCCTTAGTCTAGACGAATCGAAGAGATCGGGTTCCGAGATCTGGCGACTTGAATCTAAGTACGGATTCCTACGACGACGACGGGATATAATACGGAACCCTAAGTTAGATACGATACGAGACGAAGATACGAACGGAACGAATAAACGAAACAAACGAAGGGAAAAAGCCTAAGCCGCGACCATGGTTGCCAAAGCCATGATCACGTTTGCTAAGCAAGCCACGGTCGTGGAAATCTAGACAGAGCCGCGGTCGCGGAATTTCATACCCGCGGTTGCGGTTCTCCCTTCCGACGATGGTTTTGGAGGCGGACTCGAGCTTATCAATGACGACGACAATGACTTCTCAACTTGGACTAAAGCTCACCATGACCACCACTTCCCGGGCTCCACAAGGCACGAAACGAACTCTGGTGACACTCCGACGACGACTGCGAACTCCGGCGATGACGAAAACACGAGCGAGGGAGAGAGATAGATTGCAGCTGCTTTGGATGAAGAATTGGGGCTGCCACGACCTCCTTATATAGGGGAAGAAGAGCCTCAACTCCGGCAACCCAAGCGGTTCACCTACCCCACCGGCGAAACGCCGGCAATTGAAGCGATGCCGCTCGGGAAAGAAGGAAGAAGACAAACATGGGGATTTCCGCAGTCAGGTATTCATAGCCGCGATTGCGGTTCCCCTGGACGAAACCGCTCCCGCGGTTTTCAACCTGCGGTCGCGAAATCGCCGTTCTTGCGGTTTTCATCCCGCGGTCGCGGAACCGCCGTGCTCGCGGTTCTTGACCTTTGGTTACGGGTCTCGTTCGAGGACATGCTAAATTATATTTTTAGCATTCCTAAATACATTATGACCCGAAATCTTATTAAACGTATAATATTTCGTTCAACAGACTATTACAGAGATTGCAGAAATGAACTCTTGTTCACATCTTTCTTACAAAACGACAGTTCGGGACTTTTAGGGGTTATTACAATATATTATCTATAAGGAAAGATCGCTTAAAATAATATAACCGAGATAAGATAAAATATTCTCTCTCCAAATCTTCTAGTTAGCGTGATCACACCGACTTTCCTTTTCCAACCGCATGATCTTCAAGGATTATCTTCATGCTTGATTTCCTTATGATAATCGCAGCTTGATGTTTGTTATGACAGTGAGGTTCTTTTGGAGGTAACAAAGTGTTTAGAAAACTCTTTGTTCCCTCTGCATTACTGCGCTGCCAATCGTTCCCTGTGACATCTTTGTTTGTTCATGAAACACTTAGTCACCATATTAGTTGAATGTTGTTACCATCAAAACCAAGGAATTCAACAAATTCCCCCTTTTTGATAGTGACAAACATCCTTGACAAAATAACACATACTTGAGATAAAGACAGTAGCATGAAGAACGTTTTCCCCTTTAAGACAATATAGTTCCCCTAGAGAGACAATAACAATGAAAACATGATAAATTCCCCCTTAGCTAGACTATTCGTCTTATTCCCCCTTTTGGCATCATAAAAAACTAAAGAGAATTGCAGAAGAAAAGGTAACACATCTTGATAAACAACCAAACCCTTTTTCATTAATATAGAATAAACAAGCAAAGACAAATGCACAGACAACAACAAAATAAGCAAAATAAGCAAACATGATCAACATGCCAAACAAGGCAAACTCAAGGAACAAAAACAAAGAAAAGCAAAGCAGCTAAGGAGTAGATGTGTTGGGAACAAAAGCAAGGATTGGTTAGCCTGAGAAAGACGAATCAAGCACCATCAATGCCTACAGAGGGAGATGAAGTATGAAGAGCAATCAAATCACGCACTTCCTCCATGAACATCCACCACTGGCTCAGGCTCAACCTTAACCCAGCCAACTCCTTCCTTGAGAACAAACTGCATCTTGTGAAGATTAATCACATCTAGACTACGGGAAAAGGCAAAGCTTTTAGTTTCCCTGTTGTACACCTTGTGGTAGTCCAAGATTTTCTTGACAATGCTGGGATACGATAAGGCATGACGATCAATGTTTCTCGCATGAGCCATATGCTGCATCATTACTCTAAGCACATTGATAGACTCCTTATCAAGGAGCTTGGCGAGAAGGACCACATCCAAGATCAACAATTTGTTCCTCTTTTGTTCCCTTGGGGTGATGTTGCAGATTAGGTAATGAAACAATACCTTGTTCACAACAGACATGGAAGAGGTATCTAAAGCTCCATACTTGGGTGGATAGGAGATTTCAGAAACCCGGTGGACCACTTCCTGGTAAGGAAAATCCTTTGGCCAATGCCCATTCGGATACTCGTCATGGCCAGAATGAGGAACCCCCAGAATGAGGCTTAATTCCATCCTAGAGAACACATGAGTTGTGCCCTCCAACATGTACGTAGCTGCCCAGAATTGCATGGGGTCAGACCTCAATGACGAAGGTGGAGTAGAATGCCCGTAGCTGTCTTCATCAACTGACTCCGCCTCAACAAACAATGTATCCCACTTCTGAGCCTGTAGAATCGAGACGATTTTCCCCAATGCGTTTTTCTTCAGGAACTCAGGATCCAACAACAGTTCCCTCACAATCCCTTTGTGACTCATATCTTTTACCTCGTCCAACTCATCCTTCGCCTTAAATTTTGCCCCTTGGCGATGTTGGCTCTTGAAAACAGGAGCCGCGAACACCTTGGCGTGCTTGGGGTTGCGCTCAGACACTTGTTCAAACTCGTGGTCCGAGCTCACCAGAATCGCCTTGGCCGCTTGGGCTTGGGCCCTTGTCTTGTGTTTGGGAGGGCAACCCATTTTGACCCTGCCAGAGAACTTAAGTTCCCTCGGCGGCAATGCCTCAGCCTCATCCTCAACCAACTCCTTCTCTAAATTTCGCACAACCCCTTTGATTTGGGCCGTGGTAGCAGCGTGAAACTCCATCGCGGTCGGCGTTGCCGAGACACTCCTCTGTCTCCATCTCAGGTTGAGTAGGGTGGGTGAGTGAAGACTGTACCTCCTCCTTTTCGTTGGAGGAGACGTCAGTTAGGGCGTGAGGGTTAGGGTTTGCGGCAGCAGGAGGTGATGAGGGTGATTTTGGGGCAACGTAGGGTATCACTATGAGGTTGGCGGGTGAAGGCGAGGTGGAAGGTGAGACGACATTGGTGGCGGTGGTTGTTTGTGAAGGGTTGGGGGCTTCGAGAGAGGAGGTGGATAGGGTGGCTTGCGCGATGGCGATGAGGATTAAGGGATCAATACCCATTGCAAAGAGTTTGCTAAGGAGGCTTTGAAGATCCTCGACGCCTTCAATGGGGATGTTGGATGGAGAGGCCATTTGTGGAGCTTGGGGAGAGTTGAGAGAGAGAATGCAAGAGAGTTGGAGACATGAGAAGTAATTGAAAGCGGTGAAGAAAAGTTACCTTGGAGATGCCGGATTTATAGAACCCCATCAAATCTTTTCGGTTGCCAAAGATAACACACAATATCTTCTCCTTCCATCTTTTCCAAAGATCACAACCAAATTTTCACCTTCCAAAATTAAATCTTGTGAAAGATTCTGTCCAAATCCATCAAAGCCCACAAAATCTCGAGCACAACAAACAACATGCGGCCATCACATCAACCCTAAATGCACATAACACTTCCCAAGCAGTTGTAGGCCATCATTACACCCTCATACATGTCAAATCTTAACCACAGACCACAGAGGCGACGATCCGTCTTCTTGACTTTCCAAAAAAGTAGAAGGGTGTGATGCAGGTGTAATGTTACTAGAGAGGGTACAAAGAACATCACATAAAAAAATATACGAGAATTTTTAATAATGTTTAATCATGAAAATAGGCTCCTAGTTGTGGATGATTAGAGGGGCTCATAGGGAGCATCAAGCATGATGCAATTTGGCTAGGGTAAGTTGTAGAGTCAACAATCATTTAGGCTTATAATAAGGGCTCAATGCATCAAGTTGTCTCTTTTAGGCGAAATAAAGCTGTTCCAAGTATTATATGAAAGCATAGATGATCATGTAAGAAATTTGCAAATTAAGGAAGTACAAGCAGAAAGCTAAGCATGTTATTCATACAATGATCAAGGGAGAGATTGTAAATCAAGACACCACACTTACACTAAAGCAATTTACCAAGTATTTTAGCCAATCATCGAGGGAACAAAACATATAAACATTTAGTTAAGAGAGATCATACCAAGTTTCATGCGAAACTGTTCAAAGGGTTCCCTATTGAGTGCCTTGGTGAAAATGTCAGCGATTTGATCCTTGGTTCCACAGAAGTCCATGGAAACCAACCCTTTCTCCACACAATCACGTAAGAAGTGATGTCTTATCTCAATATGCTTGGTACGTGAGTGTTGTACAAGATTATTGGAGATATTTATAACACTAGTATTGTCACATAGAATGGGAACTGAGTCAAGAAGAATACCATAGTCACTGAGTTGTTGCTTGAGCCATAGGAGTTGAGTACAACAAGCTGCGACGACTATGTATTCGGCTTCTGCGGTTGACAAAGCAATTGAATTTTGCTTTTTCGATCCCCAAGAAACTAAGCATGGTCCAAGGAATTGAGCCATTCCTGATGTAGACTTTCTATCCACTTTGTTCCCTGTGAAGTCAACATCTATGTATCCAACCAGATCAAAGTTGCATCCCCTGGGATACCACAGACAAAGATCATTTGACCCCTTCAAGTATCTCAGAATCCTTTTCACTGCCTTGAGATGTGTCTCCTTGGGATCAGCCTGAAATCGAGCACATAGACACACACTATAAATAATATTAGGTCTACTAGCAGTGAGATAAAGGAGCGAACCTATAATTCCTCGATAAAGTGTTTGATCAAATCCCTTTTCATGTTCGTCCTTTCCCATTGGATTGTTGGGAGATATGAGAGTGGTGAAGGGATTTGCATCGGTCATTCCAAACTTCTTGATACACTCCCTAAGGTACTTCTGTTGATGAACTCTTGTTCCATCTTCTCCCTGTGATACTTGAAGACCCAAGAAGAACTTCAGTTCCCCAACCATGCTCATCTCAAATTCACCGGCCATAAGACTTGAGAATGTTTTAACCAGTTTGTCACCTGTAGACCCAAAGATGATGTCATCTACATAGACATGCACAACCATAGTGTGCTTTCCTTCCTTCAGGATGAACTTAGTCTTATCTACCTTCCCACAAACATATCCATGTGACAAGAGGAACTAAAAGAGCCTATCATACCAGGCCCTGAGAGCCTGCTTAAGACCATACAACGCCTTGTCAAGAATCTAGACATGATCAGGTTGAGATGCTTCTTCAAATCTAGGGGTTTGCTCCACATAGACTTCCTCCTTGAGAACACCATTCAAGAAGGCAATCTTTACATCCATTTTCTACAGTTTGAAGCCATGAAAAGCTGAGTATGCAATGAGTAGTCATATGGCTTCCAGGCGAGCAACAAGAGCAAAGGTTTTGTCATAGTCGATTCCATGGTTATTAAAATCTAGATCCGCATCTTAAAATCCTAAGATTTTACGATCCAAGATAGGGTGTCTGATCCGGATCTATTACTAAAATCTATTAATGTCAAAATCTAACTCTAGATCTTACAAGATCTCAAAGGATCAGTAGAATCTTATGATTCTAAGATCCCAGTAAGATCCTAACGTTGAACTTCTACGAGCTACTAACACCCCGTTTGAGAGCCCAATTTGTCCAAATTTCTACCTCTCATACTTATTCTCTCCATATATACATCCTTCCTATATAGTCACGCTCGAAATCCCAAAATTCCACTCATGCATGATAAAAAACTAAAGCAACCCTAATAATGATTGTTCAAAATCTTCATGTCTTATTTACGCATGTCCTAAATCCAATTAGTTTTGACAATATAGTGTATATGGCTTGAGTTTCGGTGAGTCAATGGTCCATTGTATCAATGTTCTAAAGTTTTATATTTAAAATTTTAAATATCTATTTATATTTTTGTTAAATGACGTTCATATTTTATTATTAAATTAATTTTTATTTGATATCTTATGACTTTACGATCCGATCCAGATGGTCCCCTGTGATCCGATCCTAAAATCCCGATTTTAATAACCTTGGTCGATTCCTTCCTGCTGGTTATATCCTTTCACCACCAACCTTGCTTTGTTCCTTGTGACTTGCCCATAATCATCCAATCTATTTCTGAACACCCACTTGGTTCCTATCACAGTTATGTTCCCTGGAAGAGGGACGAGCCTCCAAACCTTATTCCTTTCGAATTGATGAAGCTCTTCTTACATGAAATTTATCCAGTCCAAATCCTTTAATGTTTCTCCAATAGTTTTGGGTTCTTGCAGAGAGAGAAAAGAATTGAAAGCACATAAATTTTACAGAGAGGAATGCGTACTATGAGGAATTCCCTTTCGAAAGTCTGTTAGGATTTGATGCACTGGATGAGAATTCTTTTGCTGGTAGTTTCTCACTTGCAGAGTGGAGAGATCAAAGTCATCAGAAATATCATTACCAACACTGGTACTATCAACAACTGTCCCCTCAACAACTGGACTTTCCTCAATTGTCCCAACAACATCGGGACTTTGGCTTTGGTCCTCCTAGGGGACCTAAGAAGAATCAGACGACTGAGCACCTTCATCTGACTCAACGTTACCAGTAGAGTCTCGAGTCCTTGGAGTTGATGAATCATCATGACTGTCTTGATCAGGAGATACACCGTTCATATCTTTATTGGGAACGACATCTATGGCACTGCTTTCCACAAGTTGAAAGTTGTCTTCCTCAGAGAGACTAGTATTCGAGGGAACACCAGTCATTAGTTCCTGCATATTGTTACCAGCCATAACCGATTCATCAAAAACCACATGAATGCTTTCCTCCACCTTTCTTGTCCTCTTGTTAAAAACTTTGTAGGCCTTGCTGTGGAGAGAATATCCTACAAAGGTGCCTTCATCACTTCTCGGATCAAACTTTCCAAGGGATTCTTTCCCATTGTTGTGGATGAAGCACTTGCAACCAAAAGTTCGCAGATGAGAGACATTAGGCTTTCTTCCCCTTAAGAGTTCATAAATAATCTTGTTCAGCAGCGAGTGAATGGTTGCCCTGTTCAGCACGTAACAAGCGACATTCAAAGCTTCAACCCAAAAGCTCTTTGGAAGACCACTAGTAATAAGCAATGTGAGCGTCATATCCTCCAGAGTCCTATTTTTCCTTTCCACAACACCATTTTGCTGCGGAGTTCTGGGTGCTGAGAAATTGTGACTTATGCCATTGTTCCTACAGATGGATAGAAACTGAGAGTTTTCAAATTCTGTCCCATGATCAGATCGAATGGAACTAAGAGACTGTCCTAGACTCTTCTCGACAGACTTGAGCCAAGATTCAAACTCAACGAACACTTCGTCCTTCGAGGATAGAAAGAGGGTCCATGTATACCTGTAGAAGTCATCAACAATAACAAAGACATATAGATTCTCACCACGACTCTTTGTGTGCATAGACCCACAAAGATCCGTGTGGATTAGTTCCAAAGGAAGAGTTGTGCTTACCTTTTTCTTGGATTTGAACGAAGACCTCACCTGATTACCTTTGGTACAAGCATAACAAACTTCATTACTTGTTGCTTCGATCTTAGGAAGACCATTTACCAGTTTTTGTCTGTGAAGTTTGGAGAGAAGTTGAAGACTTGCATGTCTAAAACGCTTGTGTCAAAAGTCTATTGTCGCAGCAATGGACGACATATATAGGTCCTTCTCAGGGATAAAAGCTGGATCAACTTTGTATATGTTGTTTTCGTAGATCCCTTTGAGCATAATTTTCCCTATACTAACACACTCAACATAACAATCATCAATAGTAAAGACTACCCTATTTTTCTTGTTTTGGCACAGTTGAGCAACACTAAAAAAGATCAAACTTGAGATTGTTCACAAGAGTCACATTATCCACAGTTATGTGACTAGAAAGCCTTACCTTACCAAGACCACAAACCTCTTCCTTACTCTTATTTCCAAAGGTTATGGAACCTCCGGAGGCCTGATGAAGTGAGGTGAACCAACTTTTGTTCCTTGTCATATGACTTGAGCATGCACTATCAAAGTACCAGGAACCTTTGCTCACTTCAGCCTGTATTGAAAAGATTAGTTCTTACGAACCCAGACAAGCTTAGGCTTTTTGGGTGTGGGAGCAACATATTTGATCTTAGCAGATTTTTCATTTATTTTCTCCCTAGCAATACGAGCAATCTCCTCATTGGTTTGTTTGTAACCCTAGAATGAAAATCAATATGATTGGGCTTACCGTTATGTGCTTGCTTTAGCCAAATGGAATGAGCCTTCTGTCCATGATACCAAGGTTTGTTCCCATCAGTCAAATTTGAACAATTTTTCCGACTATGCCCACGAGAGGAACTTTCACCGGTTTCTCGTAAAGACTGTTTTCCTTCGACTTAGGGGCTTTGAACCTGGGTGTCATCAACAAGATGCTTAGGTTGGTATCCAATGCCAAAGCGAGGCACATGTTTCTTCCCTTTCTTCTTTTCATCCTTGGCTACAACAAACTCAATGCCTTTAGCTTTTTCTTTCTGCTCCTCACTCATTTTGGACAAATCACTAGACAACTTGGCATTGCTTAGTTTCAGTATTAAGGATTCTGATTCCAGTGAGGTAATAGAAGCTTCCAAGGAAGTAATATTTTCAGTGAGCTTAGGACATTCATCATAAGGTTTAGAGGAAGTGGATGAAACTTTCTCAAGATTGGTCATTTTTTCGGCCAAACCTTTGTTCTTATCGATCAAACTTGAGATCATATCATCCTTTTCTCCAATCTGCTCACTAAAAAGACTATTCTGAGCAAGTTTCTTAATGATAAAAATAAGTTGTTCTTTAGACTTGCTCTTCAAACTTGAAATGAGTTCAAATTCATTTACCTCAGAGTCATGTAGACTACCTACAGCCATGAGGCATATTATGTTGGAGACAAAGTTGCAACCTTTCGAGTCATGAGGACTCTCTATGGCCATCAAGCAGACATCCCTTGAATGAGAGGATTCTTCATCTTCTGACTCAGAATCTCCCCATGTTGCCACCATTGCTTGCTTTTCTTCACGAGCCGGAGGAAGACATGCCTTTTTCTTGAAGCAGTTTTTGGCAAAGTGTCCCTTGTTTTGACAATGGTAACAAACGACATCCTTCAAATCTTTGTTCCATTCGGAGGAACGAGGGGTGCCTTTGCTTCGGGACCATATCCTCTTCATCACTCTAGTGATGAGAGCAACATCTTCATCTCCATCCTCATCTTCATCTTCGACTTGAGACAAGTCAAAGGCACGTTCAACTTTTAGAGCAATGCTTTGAGCCTTCTCAGTTCCCCTTCGGCTCATCTTGGAGTTATGGACGAAGGCGTTGCTTTCAAGCTTGGCCACAACCTCTTCCATAGTGAGAGCTTTGACATCAGTCTAGGCATAGAGAGCAAGAACAATCGCATCCCACTGAGGATTGAGACCTTGCATGAAGTGATGAGTGAGCTTCCAGTCAGAAAGCGTTTCACCAAGGAACTCCAGTTGGCCAACTACTCACTGGAAACATGAATAGAAGTCCTGAATGTGTTCACCTTTCCTTGGGAGATGTGGTCATATTCCTTCATTAGGGCAAATATACAATTCTTTTTGACATCCTCATTTCCTTCATGGAGACGCTTCAAAGCATCCTAGATCTCCTTAGCTGTTTGTAGCCAATGACCTTCTTAAGATAAGCAGGGAGCAAAGCCATATGAAGGATCTTCTTGGCCCTGTTGTTCTTCTCTAGCTTTTTCCAATCAGCATCATCGTAGTCAACCCTTGCTTTTGGCTTTGTTGCATCCTTTTCATTTGGGATTGGGATAGGACCAACTTCAAAAGTTTTCCATATTTGACCATCAAGGGAATAAATCTGGGACTCGATCTGCTCGACCCACCAGTCGTATTCTTCAACCTTTAGGACTGAAGGCTTCCAGAATGAATCACCAATAGCATTGTTTGACGACATCTTTCTTGCAACGTCTTAACAAAAAACAATCTAGAGACCATGCTCTGATACCAATTGTTGGATCGTTAGTGTAACGTCTGAGGAAACAAATGCCTTGTTCCCACAGAAGGTGAAATAGAATATTAAAGCAAGAAAGAATATATTTAGAACTCACGATGTATAGTGAAAACCCCAATCAGTCAAATAACTAACCAGGGAAAAACCACTACCTTCAAGCTTCTCGCTTGAGAGGATTTTGAAGAGTCTACTTGTCTTATTGATTTCTTGATCGGTTACACTTGTAGCATGGACTTCGAACCCTAGACTTCCAACCTAGTTTTGAATCTCTTATACAATGATGAACACAAGCTCACTCTTCTAAGACTTACAGACGCTTCACTTTTCCTTTTTCTCTTAATTAAATGCTATGAGTTCGTACTTAAGAAATGAATCGCTCACTTCTATTTGTACATTCCGAAAACCCCACTAACAAATAAAATCTTTCTCATTTATTTTTAGTAACAAGAAGATATTATTTTGACCTAATAAGATAATATCTCAACCGAATATATTATCTAAGGAAAGATCTCCTAAAATAATATAACCGATATAAGATAAAATCTTCTCTCTCCAAATCTTCTAGTTGGCGTGATCACACCGACTTCCCTTTTCCAGCCGCATGATCTTCAAGGATTATCTTCATTATCTTCAAGCTTGATTTCCTTATGATAATAGCAGCTTGATGTTTGTTACGACACTGAGGTTCCTTTGGAGGTAAGAAAGTGTTTAGAAAACTCTTTGTTCCCTCTGTATTACTGCACTGCCAATCGTTCCCTGTGATATCTTTGTTTGTTCCTGAAACACTTAGTTACCATATTAGTTGAATGTTTGTTACCATCAAAACCATGAAATTCAATACATCCACCTTTTAAAATTTGACTAATTCATATAATACATACTTTATCTATCTGCATTTTTCAAATTTTTTTTTAAATAATGTAAGATTTTTAATTTTATTTTGAATAAAAAAAGTAAAATATGGAAGGAAAAATAAAAAACAAAAGAGAAATAAACATGTTTAATAAATTTAAAGATTTTAATAAGGCCATTAAGATCCAATTTTTCAACAAAAATAGGAAAAAAAGAAGAGTTGAGAGGGATTGAAAGTTTGAACCCATGATCTCTTGCTTTTTTTAGACAAGTTTCAAGACAAAAACTATTAGGCCAATGTATTTTTCTTGTAATTTATTTATCATTCTATGTATAGATAATGAAAATTCAAAATTTAAAGGAGGCTTAAATCAAATACTTGACGTATTTTAAGGGGTTCGTCGTGGGAAGCGAGGGCTGTCACCCCCTCAAGCCCCCCCTAAATCTGCCCTTGGGCTCTAGGACGAAACATAAATTAAATCCCCAACAAACATACCATATAATAATTTTTATACAAAAACATGGTAAAAGTATTTATAATTTGACTAAAATATGTTTATCGACTCACAATAATATTCATAGGAAGATTTGTAGAGGAAATCAAGTGAAAAAAATTATGTACAATTAAACTAAAAATTATAGATTCACTACAGTAATATTTCTTAATACTACTGCATTGATTTATTATAGGCCCTTGCTATTTCACGCACGGGTAAAATTTCTATTTCACGCACTATTTCGTACGTGACATACCAAATGAAGCCGCCCGTGACGAACGAAAGCACTCCGTCCGTGACGGACCACAGTAAACCGTCCGTGACGCACCAACCCCATCCGTGCGTCACGGATGAACATGCTGATCCACGACACAATTTTGGAATTGCCATAACTTTTGATTCCCTAGTCCAAACGCACTGAAATTTGGAGGAGTTATAGTTGACATCTTGATCTTTAATCTGACGTTGGAATTACTCAATTCGGAGTTACGTAGAAAAAGTTATACTTCTCCAAAGACGGGACAAAGAAATAGAAATCTCTTAAGCGCCAAAGTGAGTAGAGATATCTCAAACCATTAGAAAGAAGGGATACGATTGCTTGAAAACAAATGGGAAACATTTGACAATCGAGATGGAAGAATCTTTCTATTATCTTTATGTATGGCCAATCTTATTGAAATTATAAGCATTATCAAGACTCTAATTTGGCCAAACATAGTTCATTTTAATGTCGGTGTGTATATTACTTGCACTATACTTTTAGATTTATTAAGCCACTAATTAAACTGTCACATAGTATTTTTTGCAATATATATACATAAAATGTATAAAATAAAATATATTTTATATTGTTTCATGAATATATTACTTAAAGTTTTGTTACCTTTATGGAATAAATCATTCTCATGCATATTTATAAAAAAAACTTAATTTGTTTAACCGTCTAATTCTTACTTTAATAACATATGATTTACTTGATCTACATAATCCTTCTCTAAGTTTTTAGCATGCTAAAGCAATATAATTATTATAATATTTTTTGTTAGTCAATAGCATCTTATATTATCAATTGATATAACGTTAAATATATAGTTTATATTTATCTAAACATGTACATGACACGTGGACATATAGTAGTTATGTACTATTAACATACTCTAATAATTGTTTTTCTTTTCAAAAACCGGTTTATCTAGGTCTTTGTTTTGAATTACAATACAAAATCTATCAAGTCATATAATTTAAAAACTGAACATAATCAAAATAAGTTTATAAACAATTACTTTATTGATGTTAACATCAATAAAAGAAATTTAATTTAACGCATTGGTTCATCCGTGACGGACGAAAAATGTTCATCCGTGACGGACGAAGCATTTTCATCTATGACGGATGAACATGTTTCGTCCGTCACGGATGAACATGTTTCGTCCGTCACAGATGATCATGCTGATCCGCGACACGATTTTGGAATCACCATAACTTTTGATTCCCTAGTCCAAACGCGCTGAAACTTGGAGGAGTTATAGTTGACATCTTGATCTTTAATCTGACGTTGGAATCACTCAATTCGGAGTTAAGTAGAAAACATTATACTTCTCCAAAGACGGGATAAAGAAATAGAGATCTCTTAAGCGCCAAGGCGAGTACAATATCATTTAAGTCGGATTACAATAGCATTGCAATCATGGATCACAATAGCATTACAATCATGGATCACAATAGCATTACAATGTGCGAGTACAATAGCATTGGAGACGATTGAGTTTGTCAGAAGTGCAAGACGAAGGTGAGGTTGAGGTGAAGCGCAGAGTTGCGAGATCTTTGATGGATCAGTTTTATACGGATCATTTCCTCAATCTGTCAGCAGATGATCAAGAAAAATGTGTCTCGCGACTTTACGACATAGCTCGCCCCGAGGGGACTAGTCTGCAAAAGCCGGCTATTGTGAGGCATAAAGGACGACCAATGGGAGTTCTAAACAAAGATACCACTAAAAGACATCCTTCTTCATCGGAGTACACAGACAAATATACAGAAGGGACACCTCCCAAGAAGCAACGAGGTAGGACAACAATGCCCACTAGTATACCTTCACGAAACCCTAAAGCTCCTACCACTCCTTCGAGGCCATCTCAGCTGATGGTATTCAGACCTTCTTGCACAAGAAAGAGACGAGGTTGCAAGCAAACTTAAATGCTATTGTACTCGCACATTGTAATGCTATTGTGATCCATGATTGCAATGATATTGTAAGCCGGCTTAAATGATATTGTACTCGCATTGGTGCTTAAGAGATCTCTATTTCTTTGTCCTGTCTTTGGAGAAGTGTAACTTTTTCTACGTAACTCCAAATTGAGTGATTCCAACGTCAGATTAAAGATCAAGATGTCAACTATAACTCCTCCAAATTTTAGCGCGTTTGGACTAGGGAATCAAAAGTTATGGCGATTCCAAAATTGTGTCGCAGATCAGCATGTTCATCCGTGACGCATGGATGGGGTTGGTGCGTCACATACGGTTTCCTGTGGTCCGTCACGGACGGAGTGATTTCGTTCGTCACGGGTGACTTCATTTGGTACGTCACAGACGAACTGGTGCGTGAAATATCAATTTTGCGGGTGCGTGAAATAGAAATCGTGTTATTATATTAATCGACTATAAACTTTAATTATCGCTTATTGGAGTCCTCAAAGTGAAACAACACTCTCAAATTGTTTACACCCATAATCGTTCATTACTATTAAATAAAGTAAAAATAATGTGCGATAAAAAAAGTTTTTTAATCATTAATTTTAAATTTATGCTTTATATTATTATTTTTAACTAACAAATATTATCACATAGTAAAATTATATAATAATTATAATAAAATTTAAATATCGCTCCCATGTAGGACATCTCATTGAGCTAGTTATTAGGCTTCATACTGTTCACTAGTATTTATTTATTATAAGAACCTTGTAGGTACAATAAGTATTTTTTTTAACAAAAATAAGTTCTGAAATAGCACGAATAAAAAATCCCTATATACATTTTGAATTTCATGAGGGAACCGTTACCCGAACAAATTTGTTCTCTCATTGATTTAAAAAATCCCTATGTTTTGCCGATACGAAGAGAAGGTGTGGAGATAAGCTATGATACATTGTTCTCTAATCTAGGACAAGGATGCGATGTTTTACCAATACGAAGGAAAGTTAGTTCTTTCTTTTAAGACAAGACTGATATATTTTGTCAAGTACGAAGAGAAGGTGTGGAGATAACCTATACTACATTGGAAGTTATGAGAAAAACAAGTAGTATATAAAATTGATTTTTTAAAAGGGAAAAACACATCTAAATATTCCGCAAATTCAATAATAGCTAGTGAAAAATCATTAACAAAAACAAGCTCATCATCCCGATTTGGGATACACCACCTAGCAAGAGAATGTGCAACAACATTACATGTTCTACGAACATGTATAAACGAACAACTAGAAAACAAGAAAGATAATTGACAAATATCCCTAAGAAGAACACCATAATAAGAGAAATCAACAAAATAAGTCTTTAACAAGCCTTCACATTAGACACTAGCCCCAATGCATCAGATTCAATGATCACCCTCTCAAGCGACAACCCCTGCAACATTTGAATCCCAAAAATCCTAGTAAGAGCTTCCACCATCTGAGAATCAACATGAACCCGTAAACAACAGACTCTAACCCCTGAAATAAAGCCATAAGCGTCACGAACTACAACACCAAAACCAACTTCCCCTTGGCCAGACACCGAAGCATCCACATTCAATTTAAGCACCCCTCCAGACGGTACCAACCATTCAGCCGACGACGAACACGATCCCTACAAGCTTGATAAAGATGTAGCCAACATATAATTCTTGTAAGCAACAACAAGCTTACCAAGACTAATCCTCACACTCACATATCCACTACTATCATGTTAGAAAATCTCATGATTAGAAAATTTCATGATTACACGTTGCCCACAAAATCCATGTCATCATAAGAAACTCATCCAAACCCCACACGGCCTAAAACACTTCAAACTCTTCCCAAGCCTCATGAAACTCATCATACCCCTTAGTAACAAGGAAATGCCCCACATTACTACCATCCCAAACTCCCTTAGCTTGCAAACAATCAAACAGGGTGTGCCGAATAGTCTCAACACCTTGTCCATAACAATTACACACCCCATTTGGAACCACATGTTTCACCACCAAATTGACTTTGTGATGTGATCCCACCTCCCATGACGGCCACAGACGAGGAGCAAGCCATGAGCCTTCGCTCAGAGGGCCCAGTGACAAGGTCCAAGCCCAAGGCCATCGCCGACGCCGTGCACTCGCTAGTCACTCGCATCGTCGCTGGCCAAGGCAGCCCAGAGACCGAACCCAGACTCAGCGTCCTCGCCACCATCGGCATCGGAATATCGAGCCCATTGCAGCCGGCATCGGGTGCACCCACTGCCGAGCCAGTCGACCCATCGTCGCCGTCGCTCCCAGTGTCTGCGTCCATTGTCTCGCCGCCACCGGGTTGATTGTTTAGAGGTTTATTTGCCTTTGTTTTGGCATTGTTTTGAGACATTCCTACTTTTCGTATTTTTGCTTAATTTAGAAACTTGCTATTTATAGTCATTTCTATTTTAGGGTGTGTGCCTATTGCATGTTGCATGGGCTAGCCCACTAGGCTCGACTCGGCCCATCCGAGTTCTCGCCTTTAGTATTTAAGTTCAACTTTGTTATTGTTTTCACTTACGTCCAATTTTAATCAAGGCTTTAGTAGAGTGTTTATCCTCGTACCCTTGATCAGACGTCATCCTCTATCTTCGCATCCCCTTCACCCGCCGCCGACGCTACGGCACCGCTTGAGCCTCTCAAGCAAAGTCTTCCTTCGCATCTCCCTTCACCTGCTGCCGACGCTACGACCAAAGACTTGTCTTTTCAAGTCATCTATACCCAACCCATCACACCATCACTCCCCAAAACCATCCATTCAATCGCTTCCGCCATCACATCGTCATCGCCTCACAATCGCTTTCCATCGCACCCACTATCGGACCCATTCCCTTCGCTGTCGCCGTCGCTAGCATCGCTTGTGACATTCATCCTCGCCATCTCTATCGCCGCCGCCACCGAGCCCAGACATCCACCCAATCGATCGCTTGCCACACCCATTGCACTCACCATCGACTTTACCTTCGCCGTTGTCTTCACTGTCGTGACACTCATTGTGACACTCATCGTCGCCGTCGCTGACACCACCCAGACACTCACCACCGGGTTCGCATCCAGGCTCCACCGTGTCCGATAACCTCTAAAAGCACTATTCACTTCACCACCAATCTTGTCAATCATTCATGCAAGACAACAAGGGTTTACACCCAAGGGTTCCACGTCAGGTTTGACAAGGAAAGCTAGTGACTTCTCACCCAAGACTAGATCCAAGGTGTCACCTTTGACAAGTGTGCTCGTCATCGGAGGCAAGAACACATAAATTGGCATCAAAGCCCATCAGTCTTTGATGTGACCCTTCCTCCCATGACGGCCCAAGACGAGGAAGAAGCCATGACCATGGGCTCAGAAGAGCCAAGTACGAAGACCGCGATCTTCGTCATACTCCTCGCATCTGGAACAGAGTCCGCGATCTCATTCAAGCATCTCTATCCAAGACCAAAGATCGCGTGCCTCAACGCGTCTTCCTTCAAGCGACTCAATGTTGAATGCGATCTCTTTCAAGCGACTCAACCTCCTTCAATGCTGATCGCGTTCTATCTGAAGATTCTCGCATTCAATGCCTTTAACGCGTTCTTTTGAGACATTTTCTATATTTGGTATTTCCCGCTTTGTTTTAGATAGTTTCCTTTAATTGTCTTTCTATCTTTTAGGGTTTGTGACTTTTGCATGCTTGTATGGGCTAGCCCTTAGGCTCGTTTTGGCCCAAGCCCATTAGGTCTTGCCCGAGATACATTGGCTATTTAAAGCCTCCCTTGTTATTGTTATTTCTCACGTTGAATTTAAATCAAGGTTTCAAGTCGAGTGTTTATCCTCACTCCCTTGATCGGATGTCAAAACCCTCTATCTTCGCATCCCCTTCACTCCGCCTCCGACGCTACGGCAAACGCTTGAACCTTCAAGCCAGTCTTCCTTCGCATCTCCCTTCAACCGCAGTCGATGCTATGACACTTGCAGTCGACGCTATGACACCCGCAATCGACGCTATGACACTCGCAGTCGACGCTACGACACCCGCAGTCGACGCTACCACACCAACGACTTGTCTCTTCAAGTCATCTATCCCTCATCAAATCGCTTCCGCCACCGCTATCCTTTCGCCTCAACAACCGCTTCCACCGCGTTCACCACCGCCCCAACACCGTGTTCACCACCACGTTCATCATCGCGTTCATCAACGCGTTCACCATCTTCTTCACTGCTGTGACGTTCAACGTGACTTCTCACCTAAGACTAGATCCCAAGGTGCCACCTTTTGACAATTGGCTTGTCATCAGAGGCAAGAATACATCAACTGGTATCAGAGCCCAACAGTCTTGTAAGTCACGAACTCAAGTTTCAATCTTGTTCACGAAAATTTTTCTTACTCCCATCGTTTGCTTTCGTATAATCTCACGAGAAAAAGAAGAGAATAACCACAAAGTTACCATCTTTACAACACCTTCGGTTTCTACAAGATCCTATCTTGGCCGAAATTTTTTCTTGTTCCCTAAGTTTTGGTGTGTTAGGTAATTTGTTATCTTGCATGCTAGAATATTTTATTTCCTTACTTCTTGCGTGGATACAGTTTCCTTGTTTGCTAGATATTTCTTTTTCGGTTGTTAACCGAATTTCCTTATAAGATATCATATCCAATCTTATCTTCTCTCTCCTATCTCTAAGATCACACTTGTGATATTCTTGTTACTTAGACCGATTTTATTTTTTGTTTCCTTTTGCATATCCGAAAAGATCAAAAGATAAGATCTCGGACATTAAAAAAAAAAAAGATATCGAAAATATATTATTAAAAAAAAAAGATATCGAAAAGATATTATTAAAAAAAAAAATTCCCAAGTTAGGAAAAGCCAAAATAAGGCAACCCTAACCCACTCTCGGTCTAAGCTCATCTTCTCAACCTCTCCACCATCTAGGTCAACCTTCCTAGAAGGTACTTTCTTGCTTATTAGGTTGCTTTGTTTATGTTTGTTTTAGGGTTTCAATTTGTTCTTGTTAAATTGCAACTTGCTTGATACACTATCTCTTGTCAAGCCAAGCCGCCCTCATGGCAAGCCCAAACAAGTCCTACCTACGTGAACGTTGTGACTTGACTAGTGATTTGCTTGGTTGTTGTTCTGTGTTGTCTTTTGTTCGTTTCTCCTCGCGATGTCTGGTTATTTTGTCTTAGGTCATGCGAACAGATCGCGCGATCGGCGCCAAGTTACTCAACCTCCAGGTTCTTCAACGCGATGAACCACCCTCTATGCCGCGAGATAGCCGATCACGCCACTACGCGCACGAAGCTACTCCACCGCGATGAACACTTCGACGCCCACAGTGCGACGAACATCGCGTGAGCCCACCTACCACACGACCCACCCCGTTCACCGTCCGTGACCACCTTGGCCACCAGAGTACGCGCACACCGCGCTATGGCTCAGATGGCTATGGCTACATGACGCCAACGTTCCATCCTGCCTTTGAGGAGTTCGACGATGAGGAAATTGAAGACTCAGGTATGATATATTCTGGCTATTTTTACCTCACTATTGGAGATCCAATTGAATCACAGGACCACCCATCGGATTGGATTACTCCACCGCGTCTCCCACCCCGAGGAGATCGTGCTCGTGACATTGGCGGCGAGCGCCGCAATGTGATGCCCAAATATGTTCTCCGAGCAGACTACGACGCCCAGTCGCAAAGACGTCGATGTGACGATGCCGACGCGCCCATGGACGGGTTTGCTCGCGGCGAAGCTCACCCAGCCCGTGAAAGGCGCCAGCTTGGACGCGATAGAACCCATGGTGTACGCGCCTATGAGAACCCTCCCTACGACGCCGCGCCACACTATGCTTCCCACCTAGCCCCTGTACGGCCTCGATACCAACACCATGAAGTGAAGGATCACCACCGGCTCAACCGCCACAAGCCAACATCTTGGCAACATCAATGCCAAAGCAGGTATGATCCTAACACTAGTCCCTCCAGTAATACTGATGTGCGTGTCCCAGTCTTAGGATCCAACAAGTATAACCAATGCCGTGAAGCCCAGATCACGACACCTACTTCAACGGCTTCTCGCGCGACCGCGCCACTGGCCCCATCCCAAGGCAATGATCGCGCACATGACAGTGAATGCTTCAAGGATGGAGAACGCGATCACTACCAAAGGGATTGTCAAAAACAAAAGCATGTCCTATTCTCCAATATTGTCGCGGACAATGAGTCTTCCGAGGAGGAGACCCCGCTTGAGACAATTGTAGGACTCCAAGGTGACACCCTCGACGCTGACAAGTGTGACGCTGCCGCGCTCCATGCAGACACACCATTGCGCCTCGACACGCGGCGCATCCTGACCATCAAGCAAGGCAACCTTGACGACCAGTAAGAGCCTCTCGTCCACCCACGTTGCTTGGTTGATACTGCGTCGATAACTGTCATCGTCTATGGTGGCAGCTGCTTTAAAATCAACAATGAGAAGGTGGTCAACCCTCTCAGCCGACCAACCACGCTTTACCCACAACCATGTGACCTACAAGGGATATCTTCACATTCAAGTAACACTGTCTCACGGCAGTCTCTTCTCCCCTTTTCAATTGGTCCATACAAAGACACCATTTCCTGTGATGTGATTGAAATGGACGCTACCCACCTCTTGCTTGGGCGTCCATGGCAGTACGATCGTTGCATCCTTCTCGATGCGTATCTAAACACCTATGTGTTTACCTACCACGAGAAGCGCGTGACTTTCTCACATATGTCTCTCCATGAGATCTTTCAGGCTCAGGTCGAGCGTGATCGAGAACAGACTATAGAATCACACAAGTTCACATCAACATCAATGCGACACCACTACGACCCTGGCGATGCTTCCAACACACCAGAGTCAAGTAGCAGGACAACGCGCTCTTACACAAGGCAAGACGTCGATCACAACAACAGCACGCCCAAGGATGGCTCGCATTGCCGAGCCATTGAGAGTACAACACAACAAAGCACTACGTTGCAGGGCAGTTGTGACCACAAGGTGCTTCTCGCCCGCCCAAGGGACTTCACTGTCGGTTTGCACAACAAGGTGCCTTCTTGCCTGTTAGTGACAACCCCAAGCACGCAATGCGCACACATCGACGCGCATTTGCCACCAGCTTTCGCCGAGTTACAAGCGGAGTTCACCACGGATTTGCCAGAGGCGCCTCCCAACACACCACCACCCTTGTGTAGCCTTCCACAGACAATCCATTGGGTGACTGGTGCCTATCTGCCACATAGCGGCCGAAGTCGATTTGTGTTCGACACTAGAGACCTCCATTGGGAGCACTTGCACGAGTATGTCGAGCCCAAGTTCAATGATGGTGAAGCGGGGACGCTTCACATCCAAGTGGGGGAGGATGATGTGACCCTGCCTCCCATGACGGCCCAAGACGAGGAAGAAGCCATGATGATGCGCCCCTGCCCACCATGAATGCCTCTGAGGAAGAAGAGGCTATGAGCATTCGCTCAGACGGGCCAATCACAAGAGCACGCGCTAAAGCCATCGCCAACGCGACGCAATCCTTGGTCGCTCGCGTCGTCCAGAGCCAAGGCACCAAAGAGACCGCGTTCTCTTTGAAGCGTCTTCAACCAAGCCTAGAGAACGCGTTCGCTGTCTGTCTTCTCTCCACCATCCAATGAATGCGTTCTTTTTGAACAGAATGTAATCTCTTGAGACATTAATGTTTTTATTTCTTTTTGGGGCGTGTGCTCCATGCATGTCACGTGGGCCGGCCCACTAATCAAGACTCGGCCCATCCGAGTCCCGCGACCTAGAATAAAAGGACAACTCATTCTTTTGTATTATGTTACGTTCATTTTAATCAAAGCTTGAGTATTGAGAGCCATTTGCCTCCTCCCCTTTGATCGAATGTCAAACACTCTCTGTCTTTTCAACCCCTTCCTCTGCCGCCGACGCTATGATCACCACTCGATCTTCATTGAGATTATCCCTCCGCTGCCGATGCTACAGCCAAGAACTCGATCTCTTTCGAGTCGTTCTCCTCCGTTGCCGCCCTCCAAAGCCCGCGTTCCACCCTATCATCCTCCAGCAAGATGCACGCGACTTCCCAAACAAGATCTGAGATCCTTCAATCCTAGTAGGAACGCATCAACTGGCATTAGAGCCTTTGATCTTGTAAGTCGCTTATCAAGTTCTCAATTGTTCACAAATTTTTTTAATCACCCATCATCCTTGCTTCCGCCATAATCACTGAATTTTTCTCTCTCTCATACACATGCCTGTCCCATCGGTGTCTACAAGAGAATCTCTTGGCCGATAATTGTTTGATCACCTAGCGAAAATTGTGTGATTTGTTTGCATGAAATCTGCGTAATTAATTCGAAAATTGCCTTAATTGATCGCGTGAATCTCGCATTCATATCTTGCCATATTTGCTTGTGTGACCGTCATAAGTCTGCATTATATTTTCTCTCTCCTATTGCGTAAATCTAGCAATTTATTTCCTTAAGTTACTTAGCCGTTTATTTTTATTTTATTTTATTTAATTCTTATCCGATCTTCATTTAAGACTAAGATATCGGATTTGAATTTCAAATTCAAAAAAAAAAAACAAGTCGCATATAAAAAAAAAACGCGACTTTCAGAAACAAGAGAAGTAAAGCCAAAATAAGGCAACCTTCTCCCCTCAACGGCTAGGTTCATCTTCTTCACCTCTCCACCGTCTAGTGTCACGCGTGTAAGTGTGTCTTGTGTGTACGCGTTCTTTACGCAAGAGGTTAAGACTTCTTTCCTTTGGTTTCGTTGCTTTTGTGCTTGCATATCACACTTGCTTTGCTTGCCTACTAGCCACCCTCAAGGCCAAAAGAACGCGCTATCCTACGTGAACACTTGCTACTTGCTGAGTGATTACTTTTTCATTGGTTTTATATTGTCTTTTGTGCATTTTTACTCGCGATGGATGGACATATTGTTATAGGTAGCCTTATGGCACCCACTGGTGGGAATGTTCAAGGAGACGGCAACAATCATCCCCCACAACAACAACAGCTCGGCCAACATGAAGTGGTGCCACTCGCAAATCCTCCAACGGAACCCATTCTGGAGCTCTCGGAGGAACAACGCGAGATCCAAGCCCTTCGGCGCCAACTTGCCGAATTCCAGGCAAGGGAACGCGCTGTGATTGTACAACCAACACCAACTTTGCAAATACCCATGGATCCTCTAGTCGCACCGCGACAAACAGAAGCCAGGCCAATCAAACAACGCGTCGACAAGGGCAAAGGATTGATGCCCTCATCCTCCAACTTGCAACCGTGTCTTCAACAGATCCAATCCGTGATAGAAAGCCGCCAAGGCTACGTCTCGCATCGCGACCGCTATGCACCACAAGCAACACCAATCCGCGATGAAACCGACTCCGACCGCGAAGAGGTTTCCCATGGTGAGTTTTCTGAACCTTATAATTTCAATGACAGGTACAAAGTCAGAGGAACAAGGCGCCAACGCGAGATTGCCTCTACACCGCTAGCCGGCAGAGCCAGATGAGCAGAACGCGACGAAGGCAGACCACGACGATCCAATCGCGCCCAAGACGCAGTGCCGCGTCAACGTCGCCATGCTCCTACCCCAATCCCATTCAACATGGAGGACCATCTGGTCCACCAAAGTACGCGGACGCCTCACTATGGCTCAGATGGCTACTTCTCTCACACTCCTCTCCACCAAGACGAGTTCGAGGAGTTTGATGATGAAGAGATGGAGGACTCAGGGATGATCAATCCCGGAAATTTCCATCCACCACTCGGCGACCCTATGGAGTTGCAAGACAGGCCAACCGATTGGATCCCCCCAGCTAGGCTCAACCAAGGCGCAAACATGGCCAACGTGTCCTTCCACAAGCGCGATAACATGGACAAAAGGCATGACATGCCTTATGATGTTCGCCACGACGCAGCCCAACAAGGACACCACCAAAGCCGACGCGCCCAGGAGATGGAGCAACAGGCCCCGCTTGGCAATGAACGCGGCAATTTTGGCGCGCGAAGGCAACATCAAAGACATGCCCACTTTCCACCGGCCCAAGGCCACGGGTATGCCCCCTGGATATCCCAGCGCCGCATTTGCAACAAAGGCCTCAAGCCAATGCTCCCAGGCTCAATCGCCACGACATAAAGGTAAAAGTTGAATTCTTTTTTGGTGATTACAACCCTGCAGTTTTTCTTGAATGGTTGTAGGCCACAGAGTACACGTTCATCTATTGCCAAGTCCCAGAAGAGGACTACGTGGCCGCCGCCACAGTCCACTTTCGTGGCGCCGTGAGAGTTTGGTGGCATCACTTCGTGGATGATCGCATAAGGAGGAACTTGGTGCCCCTCACCGAATGGCACCAGCTCAAGTTTGTGATGACACTCAAGTACGTGCCCCAGGATTACAAGAACCAAATGCGCCTAGATATTGCCATGGCAAAACAAGGCTCGAAGACCCCCCTTGAGTTCTTCTCGCAACTTGAGGATATGTACTACAAGGCGTCCATTAGCGTGGCTCCCTCCACGATGAGGATGAAGTTTTTGAGTGGTCTCAACACCAACATCCGAGACCAGTTGGAGATCCTTCCCATCAAGGACCTCAACACGCTAACGCACACTACAATGCAACTCCATAACCAGATTGTGCGCAAGCGTCAAGGACCCTACCAACCCTATGGTCAAAGAAGGTATGACTCTCAAACTAGTCAAGTTCCTTCTACTAATGTGCGCGATCCTTCCCTAGGAACCACCGCGTCTCATCCCAATAGACAAGGAAAGACCGCGGCAATACCCACCATTGTTCCACGCGCGCCACCACCAAAGGGTACATCACCAACCCAGGAACGCACGCGTGATATAGAATGCTTCAAGTGTGGAGGCAGAGGGAACATCATGAGGGGTTGCCCAAACAACAAGAAAGTCTTCTTCTCCAGAACCTCCGCGGGTTATGAATCTTTTGAGGAGGACAACGCCGCGCTTGAGACCATCGAGGAAGGGCTCGGAGATGACGAGGATGCTTACACCTGTGAAGCCACCGCATTGCATGAAGGCACAGCTCTCAGCCTTGTCACGCGCCATCTGCTCACTGTCAAGGAAGCAACCCTTGGTGATCAACGCGAGAATCTTTTCCACACGCGTTGCTTGGTCAAGACCGCAACCTTGAGCGTAATCATTGATGGAGGCAGCTGTTGCAACATCATTAATGAGAAGGTGGTCACTCATTTCAACCTGCCAACCACTCCGCACCCACAACCATACGGCCTCCAACAGATTTCCTCGAGTTCTGGTAATACTGTAACTCGTCAATGTCTCATTTCCTTATCCATTGGTCAATATACAGACTCTGTTCTATGAGATGTCATTACCATGGACGCGACACATCTTTTGTTGGGCCGCCCATGGAAATTTGACAGGCGCGTTCTTCACGATGGGTATTTAAACACTTATGTGTTTACTTACCACGGGAAGCACGTCACACTCTTACCTATGACGCCTCATGAGATTTTATAGGACCAGGTTGAGCGTGATAGACCAAGGCAATTGAAGCCTCAAAGAACCAGAATACCAGTAGCACGCGTTCTTCACCTGGGAACAAAGACGCTGCCAAAGACAACGCGTCAATGGAAAGAACGCGCACCAAAGAAGGTTCAAAGACCGCACCGAGCAACAACACCTTGAAAGGCACCTGTGAGCACAGGCTGCTCCTGGCACGGCCAAGTGACCTCACTGCCCCTTTGAGTGGCAAGGCACCCTGCTTCCTCCTCGTGCCAACGCCTTGTACCCAAGCCGCCCCCATACTGGAAGCCATGCCGAGCGAGATCGCTGAGTTGCTTGAAGAGTTCAACGAGTTGTTCCCATAAGAGCTTCCCCAAGGCCTCCCCCCTTTGCGAGGCATTGAGCACCAAATTGACTTGGTGCCCGGTGCCTCCCTCCCCAATCGAGCTGCTTATCGCGTTGGCCCAGATGAAACAAAGGAGCTCCAACGCCAAGTCCAAGAACTTCTGGATCGCGGCTACATGAGGGAATCCTTAAGCCCTTGCGCAGTCCCAGTGATCCTCATTCCGAAGAAGGATGGCTCGTGGCGAATGTGTGTGGACTGCCGCGCCATCAATCAGATCACAGTCAAGTACATGCACCCCATACCGCGCCTTGATGACATGCTAGATGAGTTGCATGGCGTGACCCTATTCACCAAGATTGACTTGAAGAGCGGATATCACCAGATTCGCATGAACGAGGGTGATGAATGGAAGACCGCGTTCAAGACAAAATATGGTCTCTATGAATGGCTAGTCATGCCTTTCGGCCTCACCAACGCGCCAAGTACATTCATGAGGCTCATGAACCATGTTTTGAGGGACTTTCTAGGGAAATTCGTTGTAGTGTACTTTGATGACATTTTGGTCTATTCACGTAGTCTTGAGACTCATGTACAACACCTTAGGCTTGTGTTAGAGTGCTTGAAACGCGAACATTTGTATGCCAACCTTGGCAAGTGTCGATTTGCCTCCGACACTACAAACTTCCTCGGCTATATGGTCTCCAAGGACGGACTATGCGTTGATGAGGAGAAAGTGAAGGCCATCAGAGATTGGCCAACACCCACAACGCCAACAATGGTTAGAAGCTTCCTTGGCTTGGCTGGCTTCTACAGGCATTTTGTTCGCAACTTCAGCACCATCTCCGCGCCATTACATGAACTCACAAAGAAGGGTTCCGTGGTGATTTGGAAGGAAACACAAAACAACGCGTTCAACGCATTAAAAACAGCCCTATGCAACGCGCCACTGTTACAACTTCCCGACTTCAACAAACACTTTGAAGTGGAATGTGACGCGTCAAATGTGGGGATTGGTGGAGTGCTCCACCAAGAGAAACGGCCCATCGCGTTCTTTAGCGAGAAGCTCACTAGGGCCACCTTGAATTACCCCACATACGACAAGGAGCTCTACGCGCTAGTTCGCGTCCTGAAGACATGGCAGCACTACTTGTGGACACGCGAGTTCGTGATCCACTCGGACCACGCGGCCATCAGCTATCTGAAGAGTAAAGCACACCTGAGCCGCCGCCATGCTCGCTGGGTGGAATTTATGGAAACCTTACTCATCTTCAATCTAAACTTCTTGGCTTCGCACTGATTAAGGATTTATATCTTCTTGATCCTTTCTTTAAGCCCATTCTTGAACAATGCCTTAGGGACCGCGAGTTCGAAACCTACTTCTTCCATGAGGGTTACCTTTACAAAGCAGGCCGTTTGTGCATTCCTAGCTCACCAATTAGGAAACTCCTCATCCAAGAAGCCCATGAAGGACGCGGTCATTTTGGGATCACCAAGACATTAGCTGCTCTTTGCGAGCATTTCTTTTGGCCGCATATGAACACCTAGGTGACGCGCTATTGCACCAGTTGTGTCACATGTCAATGCGCCAAATCCACTTCCCATCCATATGGTCTCTACACGCCTCTACCTATCCCCTTAGGCCCTTGGGAAGATTTGTCTATGGACTTCATCACAGGTTTACCTCTCTCTCGCCGGGGTAAGGATTCTATCTTTGTAGTTGTAGACCGGTTTTCCAAAATGGCCCATTTCATCCCGTGCAAGACCACACACACTGCCAGTGAGATCGCCACAATTTTCTTTGACAACGTGGTTCGTTTACATGGGATACCGCACACTGTAGTGAGTGATCGCGATACAACATTTGTAGGAATTTTCTAGAGAACACTTTGGGGGAAGTTGGGAACCAAACTTTTATACTCCACTAGCTACCACCCCCAAACTGATGGTCAAACTGAGGTGACCAATCAAACCTTAGGAGCCCCGCTTAGGACCATGCTCAAATCCAACCCAAAACGTTGGGAGAACTTACTTGCCATTGTTGAGTTTTCTTACAACAGGTCCAGGCACTCAGCAATAAAGCTCACTCCATTTGAAGTGGTGTATGGAAGCAACCCATTGACTCCGCTGGACATGCTACCGCGTCCACTGAAGAATACTGAGCACCCCACCACATCCAACCGCACCACAATGATCCAGGAGTTGCACCAAAGAATGCGGGCACAGCTAGAGCGCCGCGCTGAACAGTATGCCACACAACACAACCGTGGGCACCGCCGTGTTATATTTTCCCCAGGAGACTTAGTGTGGGTGCACCTTTGCAAAGGCCGCTTCCCAACAAAATGCAAATCCAAGCTGCCCCCCGTGGTGATGGCCCTTTTCAAGTTGTGAAGGCCATTGGGGACAACGCATACGAGATCGCGCTGCCACCAGACTACGGTGTCCATGCGACCTTCAATGTCGCCGACTTGGAGCCTTAGTTCGATGAAGGTGAAGCGGGGACACTTCACAGCCAAGTGGGGGAGGGTGATGCGCCCCTGCCCACCATGAATGCCTTTGAGAAAGAAGAGGCTATGAGCATTCGCTCAGACGGGCCAATCATAAGAGCACGCGCTAAAGCCATCGCCAACGCGATGCAATCCTTGGTCGCTCGCGTCGTCCAAAGCCAAGGCACCCAAGAGATCGCGTTCTCTTTGAAGCGTCTTCAACCAAGCCCAGAGAATGCGTTCTCTGTCTGTCTTCTCTCCACCATCCAATGAATGCGTTCTTTTTGAACAGAATGTAATCTCTTGAGACATTAATGTTTTTATTTCTTTTTGGGGCGTGTGCTCCACGCATGTCGCATGGGCCGGCCCACTAATCGAGACTTGGCCCATCCGAGTCCCACGACCTAGCATAAAAGGACAACTCGTTCTTCTGTATTAGGTTACGTTCATTTTAATCAAAGCTTGAGTATTGAGAGCCATTTGCCTCCTCCCCTTTGATCGAACGTCAAACACTCTCTATCTTCTCAACCCCTTCCTCCCCCGCCGACGCTACGGCCACCACTCGATCTTCATCGAGATTATCCCTTCGCTGCCGATGCTACGGCCAAGAACTCGATCTCTTTCGAGTCGTTCTCCTCTGCTGCCGCCTTCCAAAGCCCGCGTTCCACCCTATCATCCTCCAACAAGACGCGCGCGACTTCCCAAACAAGATCTGAGATCCTTCAATCCTAGTAGGAACGCATCACATGACCATGGGCTCAGAAGAGCCAAGTACGAAGACCGCGATCTTCGTCATACTCCTCGCATCTGGAACAGAGTCTGCGATCTCATTCAAGCATCTCTATCCAAGACCAAAGATCGCATGCCTCAACGCGTCTTCCTTCAAGCGACTCAATGTTGAACGCGATCTCTTTCAAGCGACTCAACCTCCTTCAATGCTGATCGCGTTCTATATGAAGATTCTCGCATTCAATGCCTTTAACGCGTTCTTTTGAGACATATTCTATATTTTGTATTTCCCGCTTTGTTTTAGATAGTTTCCTTTTATTGTCTTTCTATCTTTTAGGGTTTGTGCCTTTTGCATGCTTGCATGGGCTAGCCCTTAGGCTCGTTTCGGCCCAAGCCCATTAGGTCTTGGCCGAGATACATTGGCTATTTAAAGCCTCCCTTGTTATTGTTATTTCTCACGTTCAATTTAATTCAAGGTTTCAAGTCGAGTGTTTATCCTCACTCCCTTGATCGAATGTCAAAACCCTCTATCTTCGCATCCCCTTCCCTCCACCGCCGACGCTACGACAAACGCTTGAACCTTCAAGCCAGTCTTCCTTCGCATCTCCCTTCAACCGCAGTCGACGCTACAACACTCGCAGTCGATGCTACGACACCCACAGTCGATGCTATGACACTCGCAATCGACGCTACGACACCCGCAGTCGACGCTATGACACCAACGACTTGTCTCTTCAAGTCATCTATCCCTCATCAAATCGCTTCCGCCACTGCTATCCTTTTGCCTCAACAACTGCTTCCACCGCGTTCACCACCGCCCTAACACCGTGTTCACCACCACGTTCATCATCGCGTTCATCAATGCGTTCACCATCTTCTTCACTGTTGTGATGTTCAACGTGACTTCTCACCCAAGACTATTGGCTTGTCATCGGAGGCAAGAACACATCAGTCTTGTAAGTCACGAAATCAAGTTTGCATCTTGTTTACAAATTTTTTCTTGACCCCAATCTTTGCTTTCGCATCATCATTGAGAGAAAAAACAAAAGTTTCCATATTTGCTAAGTCCAATCGGTTTCTACAAGGTAACTCCTTGGCCGAATTTTTTTTCTTGCTCCCTAAGTTTTGGTGTGTTTGGTAACTTTGATATCTTGCATGCTAGTATAATTTTTTCCTTATTTATTGCGTTGATAGAGTTTCCTTATTTGCTTTTTAGGTTGTTAGCCGAATTTCTATCTATAAGAAGCAATCATATCTTCTTTTTCTCTCTCCTATCTCTAAGATCTCGTTTGATCATTCTTGTTACTAAGGCCGATATTTTTATTTTCTTTTTCCTAATCCGATATCTTCAAGTCAAAAGATAAGATATTTGGATATTAAAAAAAAAGATAATCCAATCGGATTTCAAAAACAAAAAAATAGTTTCCAAGTTAGGGAAAGCCAAAATAAGGCAACCCTAACCCAATCGCATCGGTCTAGGCTCATTCCTTGACCCCTCCGCCATCTAGGTCAAACTCCCTAGAAGGTATTGTCTTGCTAGTTTGGTTTCTTTGTTTACGTTTGGTCTAGGGTTTCAATTGTTCTTGTGTGTTTGATTGACGACTTGCTTCTCACGCCAACACTTGTGACTAGTCTAGCCGCCCTCACGGCAAGCCCAACAAGCCCTTCCCTTCGTGAACTTTGTGACTTGATTAGTGATTTCTTGGTTGTTGTTCTTTGTGCTTGTTGTTCGTTTTTACTTCCATGTCTGGCCCAATTGTTATAGGAAGCATGACGGTCAACACATCTAGTGAGGACAACGCAGGCGCTGACAACATCAACCCACAACCCCTGCTGTTGGGTCCCCAACAAGACCCCCCACAACAAGATCCTCTTATGGAGTTGTCCGAGGAGCAACGAGAGATCCAAGCTCTTCGTCAACGAGTGGCTCACTTGGAAGCCATGGAGAGAGTGGCACAACTCATGCCCACTCCAACCCCATTGAGCGCTATGGACGCGCCAGTTCAACCCAGAGCCACCGATGCGGGTCCATCACATGCATGCGTGGACAAAGGAAAAGGAGTCATGCCTTCGACCTCCCACCTTCAACCACGACTCAATAGGATTCAAAGTGTCATTGAGAGTCGCCAAGGCTACGTGTCCCACATGGATCACTACGTGCCCAGAGCCACAACCGCTGGCTACGACACCGGGTCCGATCACGCCGACGACTCCCAAGATGAGTAGTCCAAACCTTATGATTTTGATGCTAGGTATGCCTCCAGACGCACCCATCCACGTGTTCCAGGCTCAGCGCCACGCGAAGGCCGAGTCCGCAAAGCCGGGTTAGCCGCTGCGACGCCGAGGAGACCCAGTCGCCGTCCAAGTGGGCACACGCGACGCGATGAGCAGGCCTTGAGGATGCCGAATACCCAGCCCAGAACCTATGATGTTCGCGATCATCTTTGACACCAAAGTGCTCGGACGCCACACTATGGGTCCGATGGCTATGGTTATTCGACACCCAGAGTCTAAGACGACTTCGATGATGAAGAAATCGAGGACTCAAGTATGATCAATCCCAACTTTTTCCCTCCACCACTTGGAGACCCTATTGAATTGCAGGATCATCCATCGGATTGGATTCCCCCTCTGCGTCTCCAAGCCCAAGGAGTTCGCGATCGTGACATTGGCGGCGAGCGCCGCGATGCCATGCCCAGAGATGTTCGCCGAGCCAACTACGATGCCCAACCACGACAACGTCGATGCGACGACGCCTACGAGCCTAGGGAAGAGTTCGCTCACCGCGAAGCACACCCAGTCCGCAAAAGGCATCACCATGGATGTGTTGCTCCCCCTGGCGTCCGGGCCTACGAGAATCCTCTCTACGCCATTGCGCCAAACAACGCGCCCATGCCAGCGCCACATGCTCGATACCAACGACACGAAGTCAAGGTAAAAATCAAGCATTTCTTTGGTGAATACAACCGCTCTGTTTTTCTTGAATGGGTACATGCCACCGAATACACATTGAGATATTGTCGAGTGCCCCCTGAGGACCATGTCGACGCCGCGACACTCCACTTCAGAGGTACCGCCCGTGTGTGGTGGCATAGATTCGTGGATGACTGCGTCTGACGCCGCCTACCCCAGGTCACAGAATGGCACCAATTGGTGTATGTTATGACAAAGAAATACGTGCCTCCAGATTATCGCAACCAGATGCATATGGAGATAGCCATGGCTCGCCAAGGCTCCAAGACTCCTCTCGAGTTCTTCTCCACGTTAGAGGACATGTACTACAAGGCCAATATTAGCATTTCCCCATCGACTTTGAGAACCAAGTTCTTGAGTGGCTTGAACACTCCCATCCGTGATCAACTAGAGATCTTGCCAATCAAAGACTTGAACACTTTGACACACATGGCGATGCAAATACATGCCCAACTCAATCGCCGAAAGTCATACACTTGGCAAATTGGCCAATCCAAGTATTCTTCTAACCCTAGTAGTTTGCCTTCTACTAAGGTGCATCGAGCCAAGGTCAAAAGCCGAAGCCCATGATGCCAGCCACAGCGAGCCACAATAACGCGCCCAGACAGCCTCCAGTGGGCACAGATCGCGCGCGCGACCTCGAATGCTACAAGTGTGGTGGCTGGGGACACTTCTTCTCTCCACTAGCTACCACCCCCAGACCGATGGCCAAACTGAGGTCACGAATCGAACCCTAGGAGCCCTCCTCTGCACCATGCTAAAAGCCAACCCTAGGTATTGGGAGGACTTACTTTCTCTTGTCGAGTTTTGTTACAATAGATGCAGGCACACGGCGACCAAGTTGACACCATTCGAAGTGCTCTATGGAAGGAACCCCTTGACGCCACTGGATTTGTCGTCGCGCCCACTATGAGACCCAATACACATCACTGCGGCCAATCGTGCCGAGCAAGCGCATAAGCTCCATCGCCGGACCAGGGAACAATTGGGGAGAAGGGCCTCGCAGTATGCCTCGCAAAGGAACACTGGCCGCCGCCGCGTCATTTTCGCACCCAGAGACCTTGTCTGGGTGCATATGCAAAAAGAGAGATTCCCCTCGCGGCGCAAGCACAAACTGTCACCACGTGGAGATGGCCCCTTCTGCGTGATCAAGGCCATAGGGGACAATGCCTATCAACTCGAGCTCCCCCCCAGATTTTGGAGTCCATGCGTCCTTCAACATAGCGAACTTGACACCATATGTTGAGCCTGAGTTTGATGATGGTGAAGCGGGGACAACCAAGTGGGGGAGGGTGATGTGATCCCACCTCCCATGACGGCCACAGACGAGGAGCAAGCCATGAGCCTTCGCTCAGAGGGCCCAGTGACAAGGTCCAGGTCCAAGGCCATCGCCGACGCCGTGCACTCGCTAGTCACTCGCATCGTTGCTGGCCAAGGCAGCCCAGAGACCAAACCTAGACTTGTCGTCCTCGCCACCATCGGCATCGGAATATCGAGCCCATCGCAGCCGACACCGGGCACAAGATCGGGAGTTCTCGATATGACTCACAAGAACAAGGAAAAACCCTACAAATATCTCCTAGTTACAAGCTGAACTTCTTTTGGTTTTTGAGGCAAATTTTCGTGCCTAAAAGTATGGCAAAAACTAGGTTTAAATCAAAGACAACAAAGAAAACTAGAAACTCTTCAAGTAGTCTTGTCTTGATTGCTTGTGGAGAGGAAGATTTTCCAGCCAATTCATTTTGTTGAAGAGATAGATTAGCCCCTTTATTTGGTTCATAAAATGCAGATATTCAATGCTTAATATCATCCATGTTTGATGTCTGTACGTTGGTATTCCCTGGTCTTCCTCAACATTGAATTAGGTGAGACAATTCTAGGCTAGAGTTGGACTGCCGCAAAGACTGGACATTTCTGACTTGTTATATTATGATTTAGTGGAAGTATTTGTCATGAGAGCTGTATCCCTTTATCTTATCTTTCCAATGACTACTCATATACCTCCGTTGGACCTTCGTAGCTCCTAAATTAGCCAAAATACTAAGAAGGTGTCGGCGGGTCAGATTGTTCGGTTTTGACCTCTTCCAACTTTTGAACACTTCCTTAGAGACGAGTTTTTGACCCTCTTGAAAGATGATGACAATCATGGTCACATCATCCTTTCCTCCTTTAATAGGTTTTGTTCTCAAATCAACATGCACATAACGAGTTACAAGAGATATATTATCTTCCTTTCCCTCTATGACGGGTCGCTCGAAGACAATAGTTTTGCAATCTTGTTTTCTCGACTAGGTATGCCGTCTTTATAACAATCTTCCTTGAATATGGATCTGATACCAATTGATGAAATCCCAGGCTTGGTTGATGCTCAATATTAAGGAAGGTTGGTCCTCAAACACACACAAGACGACGATGAAGACCGGTGCTTGAAAATGATGATTTTGGTAGAGTTTTTGGGACTGTTTTTGTTTGAGTTTTGAACTCGATTTTTATGAAGCTTTGAAACGAAATGAAGAAGAACAATTCTGTAATTTCATAAATGGATAAGTGAACAAGGTCTTTGACAATATGACTCACCACTCAAACCTTGAACAAGATCAAGTACAACAAATATTACACACTCGAGCACAAGATCGGGAGTTCTTGATATGACTCACGAGAACAAGGAAAAACCCTACGAATATCTCCTAGTTACAAGCTGACCTTCTTATGGTTTTGACACAAATTTTCGTGCCTAAACATATGGCAAAAAATGACAACAAAGAAAATTAGAAACTCTTCAAATAGCATTGTCTTGATTGCTTGTGGAGAGGAACCGTTGCCAACCAATTCATTGTGTTGAAGAAAAATATTATCCCCTTTATTGGATGCATAAAATTCACATCTTAAATGCTTAATATCAGCCATGTTTGTTGGCCGGACGTTGGTCTTCCTCGACATTGAATTAGGTGAGAGAATTCCAGTCTAAGGTTGGACTGCCGCAAAGACTAGACATCTTTGGCTTGTTATAGTATGATTTCATGGAAGCATTTGTCATGAGAGTTGTATCACTTTCTCTTTCCAATGACTACTAATGGATCTCCATTGGACCTTCGTAGCTCCAAAACTAGGCAAAATACCGATAAGGCGTCGGTGGGTCAGATCTTTCGACTTTGACCTCTTCCAACTTATGAACACTTCCTTGGAGACAAGTTTTTGACCCTCATTAAATATGATGGCAACCATGGTTACATCAATTTCCTCATAAACTCCTATTCCACCCTATCATATGCCTTCATCATATCAAGCTTGAAAGGCAATAAGAGCATTATCAGTAATATACCTTCTGTTAGGGTTCTTGGATTTCGTCCACGTGGAAAGCCTAGAGGTGTCTAGACGTAAAGACACAGACATTTGAGATCGCTGTCGAAGAATGACATTGTAAGAATGACTGTCATTAGGAGTTGTGAAGAGTGGTCACCAAGCGACGCATCCAAGAAGATCTACTTTCCATATTCATGACAACCTTACCTTGAAAAGAGGTGCTACCCATCATGACCCATGCACTAGAGGATATATTACTATTCCTTAACCATATAAGGAAATATTATTGGACCTCTATATAAGGGGGGGGGGGGGGGGGGGTGTGCCAAACTCTTGTAACAATACACAAGCATACACTCACATTCATACTTCCATACATCAATACAATTCCGATTTACTCTCACGAAAACTTGTTTTATTCCTACGTGTAATCCTTGACCCCATACTCCACAATCAAAGCGGATTGCGTCACAATAAAAAATCTTCCCAAAACAAATGGCGCCCACCATGGGACTAGGAATAAAAAGATTATACCTTTTTTTGTGATACCCCGTAATTTTGTAAGGTTATATTGGGAATTATGGAATTTTCCCGGGTACCTGTTGTGTACGTCGGATTTAATTCAGGTAGTTTGAGACATTCTGTAATGTGCTCTGTATCTGTAATATTTTTCTCAGTGAAATAATATACAGACATCATGCCTTGGATTTTAAATTGTCGTTCGCGTACGATAATTTTTATCCCGGTTTATCGTCAAGCTCGTTCAAAGCTGAATGAGCGGAAAAAGGGAGAAACGGCGACCGCCATGGTTGGGCCCGAGAAGTCAGCGTGTCAGCTTCTAGCTGGCCGCGACAGGCCTAGCGACGGCGACCGCCGCATTTACGGCGACCGCCGCGTGCCCGCCGTAGGAAAAATCACGGCGACCGCCGTGATTGTCCAGTGGGCATTGCCCGTCGGTCGCTGGCGTCGTTCGAGGCGCGCCGTTGTGTCGGTTTCCGCGTCTTAGGGTTTGATGGGTACTCCTTGGGGTTTGCCTATATATAGAGGAGCTTGGGCATGGGTTTTGGGTCATCTACAACCCCGAATCGCTGCCAAAATTCTCCCTCAAAGTGAGTTGAGTTTCGTCGGTTTTCTTGTGCTCGCCGGAGGTGTTGTGGTGTGTTTCCAGAGTGCCTTTGTGAAGCTTTTGGTTAGCGTTGGAGGTTAGAAGCCAAAGCAAGTCGAAGGAGGCCAAACCTCTCGTGTTTTGGGGTGAGTATTCTCTCGTTCTGCGTCGTCTGAGTTCGTCACGGCGACCGCCGTGTTCTTCGCGGCGACCGCTGTGATGAAGACGGTGACCGCCGTGTTCTTCACGGCGACCGCCGTGATGAATGCGGCGACCGCCGCCAAGAATGGCGACCGCTGCCAGTGCCCAGAACGCCTTCGTGGCTTTGGCTTGGTCGGTTGTCGGGTTCTTTCGCCGTGTTTAGATTCGTACTGTTTATGTCGGATCTAACTTAGGGTTCCTTTTATGGGTCGACTCGAAGGTTGTTGTGCTGTCGGAACTATACCGTGTCGAGCCCGGAATCCAGTGACGTCTTTAGACTATTCTGCGGAGTAAGGCAAGTGGCGGTTTGCTCTTGCTCATTCGTTCCATATTTACATTAATTATCAGTAGTTTATCTGAGTAATTAATTTGGAATGAATATTCTGTTTGTCTGGAAATGGTTTTGATAACTGTTTTGAAAATCATATAATAGGTTGTATATCTGTTAGAACAACGCTATTATCTGTGATCGCCTTTCGGGCCTTTATATGGATTTATCCTATAACTGTTGTGGTGCTGTAACTGTTTAGTTAGCACTGTTAGATAGGAACGTTACTCGGACTCTGTCCAGTCGTTTCTTTATAATCTGGTATCGGGGTGGCTCGTCCCCATCTGGTACTATTCTATGATCATGATCGGTCTCTTTCACAAGTGTGTAGAGACAGGACACTTAGCTGGTGTCACAAACCTTTCGGTATACGTCACTCTCGACGAAACGTATACTAAGATGTGTCGTCCCACTGGTGGGGTACACATGTAAAAGTCTATAACGTGATGTGTGTTTTTGAAACATAAATCAGATAAGTGCTACCTTGACGCACATAATTAATATACCTTGGGCGAGTAGTGCAGCTAAGTTATAGTGCAGCTAGGAAAACTCGTCTTGACTTGAATGTAGTACGTTCTCTTTCCAATCTGGATTCGCTATAGGCGATGAGGTTGGTCGTGAACCAAAGCATCTCAGTCAGTTTTAAATCATTGTTGAATGATTCTGTAACTTTCCAGATTTGCCATACTTCCTTAAAGACTCATTTCAGTTGGAGTCTTCTTTCGAGTCGATTTCTGTGAAGATTCAGTCTTCCAGAATCTTCTCTTGTGCATACCTCTTGTTTATTCCAGTAGGAATATGATGGTTGACTACCGTAATCGGTTATTATCCGAGAAGCGATGAGTCTAACCTAATATGACTGCTTTGAACCAGTCTGCTTTATACCCTTGCTAGTCTATTCATTTAGACTAACCAACCAATATTTTCCCTTGCATGGTTGGCTGGTGTCATCCGTTCGATTCGGCACATCAGTTAAGAAGTAGCTCAGAAGATTAGTAGGACTATGGAGTCGGCGGTGGTTTTTGAATGTTTTAATTATTTCTTTAATCAGGTTATGATCCTTTGGACAATAACTTCGATTGTAATGTACTTTCTTAGTCTTCCGCTGTGTTTGGTTTAAACTATGTTTTGACCTATTCGGGATTGGGTTGTAATCCCGTAACTCTTGTTTCCTTGACAATGTTATGTTTTGGAATTTAATGCTTGATCATTGTGTATCAATCGCATTTCATAAATTGTATTTATATGGTAAAGCCTTGGGTGATCTCGGTAAGGAACACTGGGGTCACTGGCGGTAATACCTTTCCAAAAGGGGTAAGTTTTGGGGGTGTTACAGTTGTGGTATCATAGCAAAAGGTTTTAAAACGGGTTTGGAATTTTAAAAACCATTTATCCGTTTTCGAAATGCTTTAAAGAGGGCTCTGAATTTTCATTCTGAAAAGAATTTAAAAACACCGTTCATAGTCGTGTCTTCTTTATAGTCTGATATAGTAAGCTTGCTTCTATGTCTAGAAAGACTAATTCCTTCCTTATTGTTCGATAGGATGGGTGTCTGCTTTTCTATTGGTAGGGGGTCGGAAGACGCCAAGTCGGATCAGCCAAGGCTAGATTTTCCGTTACCTCAGCGATGTTTCGAGGTTGGAGGCCCGAGTAGCCCGCCCGAAGACGTCAAGCACGTTCTCCCCGAGTCGGTTGTCCTTGTAGCTAGGGATGCTATGGTCCCTGAGGCTGTACCTGTGCCGCCACCAAGGGTGGAGGAAGTACAGGAATGGGAGCAGGAAGATGAGTTATCAAGGTATGAACAAGGGGTTTACTAAGACGACTTTCTGTTGGGACCAATTCCCGAGGAGATCGAGTACGAGGAGGAGGAAGAGGAGGTGCTTGAGCTAGATCATGTCGAGGAAGAGGATATGATCGAGGATGATTATGAGGATGAGGATCCCATCGAGGATGATCCCGATGATGAGGATCCCATCGAGGATGATCCCGAGGATGAGGATCCCATAGAGGATGATCCAGAAGAGGATCCAGAGTTGGACTTTGGAGGGCAGAATCAGGAGCCCGGTACTGAATTGTCACTAGTGCCAGAGTACGCACCCATGTCAGAAGCTGATTGGGAGGCACTATATACCGAGTACGGTATTAGGAGAAGTGATAGGGAATCTCAGCCTATCCTTACTCTAAGAAGATGGAGGTCGGAATCCGAGCTGCAAGAGATCCTCTGCTAGAGTGAGGTAATCTCTGCAGAACAGCAGAGTCAGTGGGATGAGTTGACCGCCAGTACTCAGAGGAGGGCTGGAATAGGAGGACCAGTCATGGACGACCCATACTTTACCATGACTGAGCTAGGACTATGTGCTTCAGGGTCAAGCAGGGTGCGAAACCCATCGCCAGAGCTCGATGGTGAGCCTAGCCCGAAGAGACCATGCACGAGTAGCCAGTCGTATGGGAGACATTTTGGAACGCCTTGAGGAGGAGTGGCATTGCCTATCGCAGTTGTTACGTTTCTTAGTATTCCAAGTTGTACTTTGTGTAATATTTCAGTATTGCGGCAAGTACTCTGAGAAACACTTATATCTTCGAGCAATGTTGTCCAAACGCTCGAATGATAAACTTATGTGTAACTTGTGTAAGAATTCGAAGGTTCATCTATAAAATGTCAAGTTGATCTATTCTGAGTGATTTATTTACGTTGATATATTGCATAAATATGTTGCATAATATTAATGTATTGAATGCTTGGAATTGGATCGGTAAACAGATGGTGAACCCAAGAAGCACGAGAAATTTGACTCGAGTTGGTGCTGGGACTAGCCAAAACCCCAGACCAGCAGGAAGAGGTGTTCAGGATGAACACGAGTCAGAGTCTCACGTCCAGCATAGGCGTGAAGGACAGGATCAGACCCGAGCGCCGACACTGTTTGACGCTGCAGCTGTTGAGGCGATCCGTGGGATCGTGATGTAGGCAATTGCAGATGTCTTGAGACCAAGTGCGCCTCAAGCACAAGAAGTGCCTATTCATGCAGCGGTTCCTGATGTTGTGGAACCCAGAAACCCTGTGATTTAGGAGACTGCCGTCAGAGCAAGAGACAGCTATGGTCGCGCCCTTAAGACCACTACTTCCATGAGACCCGACTGCTATAACGGGAAAGGGAGCCAGTGGAAGTGACTCATTGGTTCTCCCATATGGAGAGGTTGTTCAGGAACGTGGAGTGTACGGAGGCCGAGAAGGTCCATATCGCTTCTCTTCAGCTGAAAGAGGAGGCTAGCGAGTGGTGGGAGAGCACTGGTTTGGCTGAGAGCCCAGTGTTGACTTGGTCGATGTTCAAGACCAAGATGGTTGATCGCTTCTTCTCTCGTGCTATGAGAGAGGAGAAGCATAAAGAGTTCTTGTACCCTCAGACTGATGGTCTGAGAGTGACCGAGTTGGCATCTAAGTTCAACCATCTTCTATAATACGCCACTGCCGAGATCACCAGCGAGGCTCAAAAGATCTGGTACTTCCACGAGTGGATGAACCCGGATATCAAGCCATTAATGGTGCACCACACATGCTCTACCTTGGAGCAGTATGTGGATTGTGCCTATAAGCTAGAGGTAACTCTCGAGGAGTCGACCAAGAGGCGCAACCGACAGAAGTCGATGCAGAATCAGAACCAGGGAGGTGGTTTTAAGCGCCCTGCGCCACCGTCTAACTTCGCCAAGTCCGGCCGAGCTAAGACGGAGATGACGCAAGGAGGATCGACTCAGCAGTCAGGGCAGACCAGGAGTACAATTTAGTGTTATAACTGCGGTACTGCTGGGCACAAGAGCACTGAGTGTCGGAGGGAGAAGAGGCCATGCTTTGGGTATGGACGTGATGGTCATCTGCAAAAGTTCTGCAAGCAGGGGAAGCAGAAGGGAGTAGAGTCACAGCAAGGGTCAGTTCATCAGAGCAACCGACCTAGGTTTAAGCCTGCCGAGACTCCTAGCCCTTCAGTGCAGACGACTGCTCAGAACAGGGGAAAGGCCCCAGCTGTTTCTGGAAGTCAGGGCCAACGCTTGTGGACCCAACGCTCCGATTGCTCAAGGTACTCTATACCTTCACTCTACTTCAGTGTGCATTCTGTTTGATTCTGGTGCTACGCATTCCTTTATTTCGGATAGCTGTGTTAGCAAGTTAGACTTAGTGTGCAATGATTCGTGCGACCCTTTCATCGTTAATCTTCCTAATGGAGAACGTTTGGTGGGAACCAAGCATTTGTCCGACTTTCCGATTACCATTCAGGGTAAGAAATTCGAGGCAGATTTAATCTGCATAGCCATGGCTCCATACGACATTATTCTCGGTATGGATTGGCTGACGCGTCACAAGGCGGTGATCGACTTTAGTTCAAGAACGGTGACGGTGGCATCTGGGGGCCAATTCGTGTGCAAGTTCAAAGGTCGAAATGACGCTGATAACGGCAAGCTGATCAATGCGATGACTGCGTTTAAGCTACTACGACAAGGATGTGTCGGGTACCTTTGCTACTTGGATTCGCCCGAGAAGGATGGACCTGAGGTTCTTGATATTCCTGTAGTTAGGGAATTTTCGGATGTCTTTCCGGAAGAAATTCCAGGATTACCCCCGAACTGTGACGTTGAGTTTTCTGTTGATCTCGAGCCTGGTACGGCGCCGATTTCCAAATCACCGTATCGGATGGCTCCGGCTGAGATGCAAGAATTGAAGAATCAACTTGAAGATCTTCTTGATAAAGGTTATGTCAGGCCGAGTGCATCGCCGTGGGGTGCTCCGGTATTATTCGTCAAAAAGAAGGACGGATCGTTCCGACTTTGTATTGACTATCGAGGGTTGAACAAGGTGACGATAAAGAACAAGTATCCTTTGCCTAGGATTGATGACTTGTTGGACCAGTTGCAGGGAGCAAAGGTTTTCTCCAAGATCGACTTAAGATCTGGATATCATCAACTCAGGATTCGGGAGCAGGACATTCCTAGAACTGCGTTTAGGACCAGATATGGTCATTACGAGTTCGTAGTGATGCCTTTTGGGCTTACAAATGCTCCAGCTGTCTTTATGGATTTGATGAACCGATGTTTTCACCAGTACTTGGATAAGTTCGTGGTGGTTTTCATCGACGACATCTTGATCTATTATCCGAATGAAGAAGTCCACGAGGAACATCTACGGATTTCCTTGTCGATCCTTAGACAACATCAGCTTTTTGCTAAACTGTCTAAATGTGAATTCTGGATAAAGGAAGTGGCTTTCTTAGGCCACGTGATCAATAAAAATGGGGTTATGGTTGATCCCCAAAAGATTGAGGCGGTGGCTAAATGGACACAGCCCCAGAATGTGAAAGAGGTACGCAGTTTTCTTGGACTTGCCGGGTATTACAGAAGGTTCGTAGAAGGATTTTCAAAGATCGCTCTACCTATGACCAATCTACTCCGCAAGGTCCACAAGAAGTTTGTCTGGAATGACAAGTGCGAGGTCAGTTTCCAGGAGTTGAAGCGACGGTTGACCTCGGCACCCGTGTTAGCACTCCCAGAGGGGAATGACGATTATGTGGTCTATAGTGATGCTTCCAAGTGTGGTCTTGGTTGTGTTTGATGCAAAGGGGCAGAGTCATTGCTTACGCATCTAGACAACTCAAGACTTACGAAGAAAACTATCTGACCCATGATCTTGAGTTAGCAGCGGTTGTCTTTGCGCTGAAGATTTGGAGGCATTACCTCTACGGTATAAGATGCCAAGTCTTCACCGACCACAAAAGTCTCAAGTATATATTTACTCAGAAGGAGTTAAATATGAGACAACGCCGCTGGCTAGAGTTGCTCAAGGACTACGACATGGAGTTATTGTATCATCCGGGCAAGGCTAATGTAGTAGCTGATGCACTAAGCCGGAAGACAACACACGAGACTGTGGTTGCTCTACTTACTGTTCAAACCAAGCTAAACCAAGAGTCATGCGACATTGAAGTCTTATATGACCAGCGTAGAGGGTACCTGAGTATGATGGAAATTCAGGCTACACTGCTAGATCAGATCAAAGAAAAGCAAATCGATGACATCATCTTGGTGAAGTTAAGCAGTGAAGTGATGGATGGGAAGGCTCCCAGCTTTGTGGTTCAGGATGATGGATCACTTTGGTTTCAGGATCGGATCTGTGTGCCTGACACAGAGGGTCTTCGTCAGTTGGTGATGAGAGAAGCTCATTCATCTGCTTATTCTGTGCATCCTGGCTCTAGCAAGATGTACAAGGATCTCAGGAAGAAGTTTTGGTGGCCAAACATGAAGTGGGACGTAGCAGACTTTGTGGCAAAGTGCTTAACTTGCCAAAAAGTCAAGATCGAACACCGCAGGCCAGGTGGTGAGATGCTACCTCTCCCCATACCAGAATGGAAATGGGAGGACATTTCCATGGACTTCGTCACTGGGCTACCAAAGACTCGAAGCCAGAGAGATGCTATCTGGGTAATTGTGGATAGGCTTACGAAGAGTGCTCATTTCATAGCCATCAAGACCACATGGGAAACCCATAAGTTAGCAGAAGTTTACCAGAAGGAGAGTGTCCGCTTACATGGCATTCCTAAGACCATTGTATCGGACCGAGATGGCCGTTTCATGTCAAGATTCTGGAAGAAACTTCATAAGGCTATGGGAACCGAGTTGAGATTCAGTACAACTTTTCATCCTCAGACAGATGGTCAGTCTGAAAGGACCATCCGATCGTCCGACTAGCTGGGAGGACAGTTTGAGTCTGATTGAGTTCACATACAACAATAGCTGGCATGCTACAATCAAGATGGCTCCGTTTGAAGCTTTGTATGGTCGCAGATGCAGATCTCCGATTTGTTGGGATGATAATGCCGACAAAATTCTGCTTGGACCAGAGTTGGTCGAAAGGACGGCTTCAGACATTGCTTTGATCAGACAAAGGATGTTGACCGCTCAGAGTCGACAGAAGTCCTACGCAGATCGGAAGCACATGACTATCGAGTTCGAGGTCGGTGATAAGGTTTTTGTCAAGGTATCGCCATCCAAAGGAGTTTTCAGATTTGGTAAGCGTGGGAAGCTTAACCCTCGCTACGTGGGACCATTCGAGATTCTGGATAGAGTGGGATCTCTAGCGTACCGCTTGGCGTTGCCGCCATTGGCTCACCCGGTGCATAACGTGTTCCACGTATCTTTACTCAGAAAGTATGTACCAGATGAGTCTCATGTACTTAGTTACGAGGACATCGAGATTCAAGCTAATGGTACTTATGAAGAGTTGCCCGTGCGCATTTTGGAGCGTCGGGAGAAGCATTTGCGCAACAAGATCGTACCATTGGTACGAGTGCTGTGGTCCAAGTCAGGGACCGAAGAAGTTACTTGGGAGACGTGGGAAACCGAGTCAGATATGCTTAGGCGTTTTCCCGAGTTATTCTCGACCTAAGTTTCGGGGTCAAAACTTCTTGTAAGGGGAGGAGATATGATACCCCGTAATTTTGTAAGGTTATATTGGGAATTATAGAATTTTCCCGGGTACCCGTTCTGTACGTCGGATTTAATTCAGGTAGTTTGAGACATTCTGTAATGTGCTCTGTATCTATAATATTTTTCTCAGTTAAATAATATACAGACAGCATGCCTTGGATTTTCAATTGTCGTTCGCGTACGATAATTTTTATCCCGGTTTATCGTCAAGCTCGTTCAAAGCTGAATGGGCGGGAAAAGGGAGAAACGGCGACCGCCGTGGTTGGGCCCAAGAAGTCAGCGTGTCAGCTTTCAGCTGGCCGCGACAGGCCTAGCGACGGCGACCGCCGCATTTACGGAGACCGCCGCGTGCCCGCCGTAGGCAAAATCACGGCGACCGCCGTGATTGTCCAGTGGGCATTGCCCGTCGGTCGCCGGCGTCATTCGAGGCACGCCGTTGCGTCGGTTGCCGCGTCTTAGGGTTTGCTGGGTACTCCTTGGGGTTTGCCTATATATAGAGGAGCTTGGGCATGGGTTTTTGGTCATCTACAACCCCGAATCACTGCCAAAATTCTCCCTCAAAGTGAGTTGAGTTTCATCGGTTTTCTTGTGCTCGCCGGAGGTGTTGTGGTGTGTTTCCAGAGTGCCTTTGTGAAGCTTTTGGTTAGCCTTGGAGGTTAGAAGCCAAAGCAAGTCGAAGGAGGCCAAACCGCTCGTGTTTTGGGGTGAGATTTCTCTCGTTCTGCGTCGTCTGAGTTCGTCACGGCGACCGCCGTGTTCTTCGCGGCGACCGCCGTGATGAAGACGGCGACCGCCGTGTTCTTCACGGAGACCGCCGTGATGAATGTGGCGACCACCGCCAAGAACGGCGACCGCCGCCAGTGCCCAGAACGCCTTCGTGGCTTTGTCTTGGTCGGTTGTCGTCGTGGCGTCTTTCCTTTCGTGTTCTTTCGCCGTGTTTAGATTCATACTGTTTATGTAGGATCTAACTTAGGGTTCCTTTTATGGGTCGACTCGAAGGTTGTTGTGCTGTCGGAACTATACCGTGTCGAGCCCGGAATCCAGTGACGTCTTTAGACTATTCTGCGGAGTAAGGCAAGTGGCGGTTCGCTCTTGCTCATTCGTTCCATATTTACATTAATTATCAGTAGTTTATCTGAGTAATTAATTTGGAATGAATATTCTGTTTGTCTGGAAACAGTTTTGATAACTGTTTTGAAAATCATATAATAGGTTGTATATCTGTTAGAACAACGCTATTATCTGTGATCGCCTTTCGGGCCTTTATATGGATTTATCCTGTAACTGTTGTGGTGCTGTAACTGTTTAGTTAGCATTGTTAGATAGGAACGTTACTCGGACTCTGTCCAGTCGTTTCTTTATAATCTGGTATCGGGGTGGCTCGTCCCCATCTGGTACTATTCTATGATCATGATCGGTCTCTTTCACAAGTGTGTAGAGACAGGACACTTAGCTGGTGTCACAAACCTTTCGGTATACGTCACTCTCGACGAAACGTATACTAAGATGTGTCGTCCCACTGGTGGGGTACACATGTAAAAGTCTATAACGTGATGTGTGTTTTTGAAACATAAATCAGATAAGTGCTACCTTGACGCACATAATTAATACACCTTGGGCGAGTAGTGCAGCTAAGTTATAGTGCAGCTAGGAAAACTCGTCTTGACTTGAATGTAGTACGTTCTCTTTCCAATCTAGATTCGCTGTAGGCGATGAGGTTGGTCGTGAACCGAAGCATCTCAGTCAGTTTTAAATCATTGTTGAATGATTCTGTAACTTTCCAGATTTGTCATACTTCCTTAAAGACTCATTTCAGTTGGAGTCTTCTTTCGAGTCAATTTCTGTGAAGATTCAGTCTTCCAGAATCTTCTCTTGTGCATACCTCTTGTTTATTCCAGTAGGAATATGATGGTTGACTACCGTTATCGGTTATTATCCGAGAAGCGATGAGTCTAACCTAATATGACTGCTTCGAACCAGTCTGCTTTATACCCTTGCTAGTCTATTCATTTAGACTAACCAACCAATATTTTCCCTTGCATGGTTGGCTGGTGTCATCCGTTCGATTCGGCACATCAGTTAAGAAGTAGCTCAGAAGATTAGAAGGACTATGGAGTCGGCGGTGGTTTTTGAATGTTTTAATTATTTCTTTAATCAGGTTATGATCCTTTGGACAATAACTCCGATTGTAATGTACTTTCTTAGTCTTCCACTGTGTTTGGTTTAAACTATGTTTTGACCTATTCGGGATTGGGTTGTAATCCCGTAACTCTTGTTTCCTTGACAATGTTATGTTTTGGAATTTAATGCTTGATCATTGTGTATCAATCGCATTTCATAAATTGTATTTATATGGTAAAGCCTTGGGTGATCTCGGTAAGGAACACTGGGGTCACTGGCGGTAATACCTTTCCAAAAGGGGTAAGTTTTGGGGGTGTTACATTTTTTCAACCATAAACACTATATACCGCACCATCATGTCCAACGACGGACCAACCACCAAAGACGTCACCATGTCCGAGGATGTCTACATCACACCACGATGAATCCTCCTCACAGTTCATCCGATCAAGCCAATCCTAGTGGTCTAGATGATCAACACACCACCGACATGGCGGAACTCCGCAAAAAGATGAGAGCTTTGGAAGAGTCATTGGCAGCCCTGAAGACCCAATCCAAAACACGACTCTATGAGGTTCTAAATGAAAACGAGGCATTGCGTTCCCACAACGTGTCGATTCCACCACCGGTACCTCAATTCCGACTCCAATACGTCCACAGTGACAACACCGTCAGGCGTCTCGATATCGAGTCCGCTGCTGGCAACCCTTCTTTCTCGACTCCAATCATGATGCTGTAAACTAGCGCTGGGGGGTCTTGCCACCCACTAACGATGACCCTAGCCAGTTCATTCACGATCCATAAGCAACTGATCCAATGAAGGCAACATCAGTGATATTGTTCGATGACATCATTAAGCGAAAGTGGCGCAAAAAGCTCAAGGCTTTTGATGAGAGTTTCGCTCCAATACCAAGGGTACTTAGGCCCATAGAAGAGGAAGACGATGACTGCTACACCGACTCACCCTTCATCGACGCCATTGCTCATGTCAAGATTCCCAAGAAGTACGTGGTCCTTGACATGCTGTCGTACGATGGGAAAATCGATCCCAACGAACACGTCTCATTATGCAAGGAAAGGATGGTGATGAGCACGGTGCCTAAACATTTGCAAGAAGCCGTGATGTGCAAGTGGTTCGGGTTTAGGGTTTAGGGTCCGCCTTGATGTGGTTTATACACCTGTCAAACGAGAATATTTCCTCGTTCGCTAGACTGATCAACTTGTTCAAAACTCAGTTTTCTAGTAGTCGATGACTCCAAAAGCAATCCAATGATCTCTATCGCGTCACCCAATTCTCGGGAGAATCCCTAAGGAAGTACCTCATCAGGTTCAACGACGAGAATGTGTCAATACCTTGCTATGACACGCCAACGGCCATAGAAGCATTCAAGCGAGGGCTATTCGAGAAGTCAGAGTTGTATCCCGACTGACAAAGTTTCCATGTCAGATGTTCAAAGATGTCCTAGCCAAAGCCATGGTGTATATCCGATTGGAAGATAATGGTCTCGTGCCAGAGAGATCGCACGAGTAGTCATGACCATGCAAACCTGTCAACAAATCTGAGACACGTTACAAGCCCTATCCTCGATCAAAACCACATAACATAATGATCAACAACATCCGAGACAATGGATATGACCGTCATCGCAACTGGGGTTTTTATCCTTCTCTCCATCACCACTCGTTCATTGTCGATTCCGCTGGAATACTCAATGCCATGACCAAACTCGGCAAAACCGTGAGTAGGCCCAGAAAGCCAGACAATCCCATGAACAGAAGCGTCACCGACAAGGGGTGTGATTTCCACTGCGATGGAGGACATATTACCAATGAATGCGTAGCGTTGAGAATAGAAGTCGTCACTTGCTCCAGAAATTTTACCTCAAAGACTTGCTAATTGATATGGCGAGAGCGACTCTGGATCAAGCCAAATAAGGAGAGGCGGCTCCTCCTCCTCCTCCTCATGTCAAGATCGTGAATAACATCTCAAGAGGGTCATAAATATGTGGGAAACTTGTGCCTGCCACAAAGCGCCATGCTAATGAGACTGATTTCACTAGACCAATATCCGTCACCAAGACGAAGTTTGAGAATGTGCCCATCACGTTCGATGGGCCTAACGACATCATCACAGAGCATCACGACAGTCTCGTAATATCCTTTACCAACTACCTTGTATGACTCGTCCTGGTAAACTATGACAACTCAACAAATCTAACGATGATTGAAGCCCTCCATAACCTTGACCTTAATGAAGAAGACATTATCAAGAAAACAATCCCATTAGTGGGGTTCAACGGCAAAGTGAGCAACTGACTAGGGAGATCGTGCTAACCACCTACCCCGTGTGGAGTAAATCTTCAAGTCAAGTTCTTGATCATGGACTGCCCGTCACCATTCAACACCATCCTCGTCTGCCCTTGGATGCACAACATGAGAGATGTCCCATTTTGAGTGTTTCGCGTTGAATGGTGACGAGGACTGATGCCAGTCATGAAGACATGGACTGTCCCGTTCTGAGAGATGTCCCATCAGAAAACAATTGATTGACTTCTTACAGTCCCATTCTGAGTATTTCATGTGGACACATGAAGACATGACTGGCATCAACCCGAACGAGATCGTGCACAAACTCAACGTGGATCCCCAACATCCACCAGTCAAGTTGAAACGAAGGAAGTTCGCGCTAGAGAGGAACATGGTGATAGACGAAGAAGTACAATCGTTGTTAGAGACCGGTAAAACCACAGAATCCCGTTACCCTGACTAGCTAGCTAACGTGGTAGCGGTATAAAAGAAGAATGGGAAGTGGAGAGTATGCATCGATTTCACTGATCTCAACAAGGCATGCCCTAAAGACTCCTTTCCATTGCCTCACATCGATGCCATGGTCGACGCCACTGTCGGTCACGAGATGCTCACTTTCATGGTCGCGTTCAACGGCTATCACCATATTCAAATGAATTCGAAAGACCAAGAGAAGACAACCTTAATCACCAACTAGGGAATTTATTGCTTCAAGTTTATGCCGTTTGGTCTCAGGGAACGTTGGAGCCATGTACCAAAAATTAGTCAACAATATGTTCGAGAACCAAATCAGTGACACGATGGAAGTCTACATAGACGACATGTTGGTTAAGTTGAAGATGGTGGTCGACCACACTCAATACTTGAAGAAAACCTTCGAGATCCTAGAGAAGTATGACATGAATCTGAACCCAACCAAGTGCTATTTCGGGGTCTCATCGGGCAAATTCTTGGGATACATGGTGATGCAACAGGAGATCAAAGTCAACACTGACCAAATTAGAGCTATCCTTGACCTTCAATCCCCGCGATGCGTCAAAGATGTTCAGAAGTTGACGACAGAGTCACCGCTCTAAACAAGTTTATTTTAAAGGCGTCAAACAAGAATCGCTTATTCTATGATGTCTTGAAGAAAAACAAGTCTTTCGAGTGGACAAGCAAGCACGAAGAAGCCTTCTAAGAACTAAAGAGGTACCTAACATGTCCACTCTTACTTTTAAAACCTAAAGATGGCAAAGCTCTGTACATATACGTGGCATTCAAAGAAACAACGACTAGTGTTGTCTTATTAAGAGATAAAGACGACGAACAGTTACCCATCTACTATGTGAGCAAGACATTGCTCGATGTGAAAACAAGGTACTCGCCCATGGAGAAGCTAACCCTAGCCCTCATCACGACGTCCATTAAACTGAAGCCTTACTTCAAGGTCCACACTATCAAAGTAAGGACCAACAATCCCATCAAGAACTTGATGAGTAAACCAAAATTGTATGGGGGGATTGACGAAGTAGGCAGTTCACCTCAGTCGCTATAACATTCAATATGAGACGCGCCCATCAATCAAGTCGCAGGCTTTGGCATATTTGTAGCTGGATTCATCCCAACCTATGAAGAACAGATTGTAAAAGAGGTACTACAAGTTAACGATCCCGTCCCCTTGAAGTGGACGATGTACACCAATGGTGCTTCTAATCAGAATGGTGTAGGACTAAAGGTTTTCCTAAAATTGCCACAGAGGGATAGGATAGCCCAAGCCATGCGATGTGAGCTCAAAGCAATGAACAATGACGTAGAGTATGAATGGATCGTGATCGACTAGCATTACCATTTCCAAGGAGACATGCGTGATGAATTTGGAAGTAATATGTGATTCTATGCTGGTCGTGAATCAAATCAATGGAGCATACACGGCCCGCAATTCGAAGATGACAACTTCTCTAGAATTCGTCAGTGACATCATCAAGTCCTTCGACACATTCAACATTAAGCAAGTTCCCAGAGATACCAACGCAGAGGCTAACGCCTTTGCCAATCTTGGCTCTGTCATCGATCCTAGAGAGTACCAAAAGATTCCTTTCCTACATGTGGAGGTTCTCATCATCAACAAGCTATCCAACGCATCAAACCCCATGCAGGTAATTTATTCTAACGAATCTGAATCCTGTATCACACCATTTTATAATTGGCTCAAGCATGGCGAGTTACCACCCAACAAGAATAAGGCATTTCGACTTCAAGCCAAGGAGTCATCCTTTGTCCTCATAGACAACATGTTGCTCAAATGGTCCAACACTGGATATTATCTAAGACGTCTCCGAAACGACGATGTCTAGAACGCGTTACAGGAGCTCTAGATGGAGAATGCGACAATCATTCTGGAGGAAGGAACTTAGCATTGTGCATCCACACAACAGATTATTACTGGCCTACCATGAAGAAAGACACGATAGACTATGCAAAGAAGTGTGATGCATGTCAAAGACATGGTCCATTGTCTCATAAACCCAATTTCCATTCCCTGGCCTTTCATGAAGTGAGGGATGGATATCGTCGGAAAATTGCCAATCACCTCCGGTCAACATGTCTTCATGCTTGCCATGACATACTACTTTTCTAAGTGGATCGAAGTAGAAGAGTTCAAAAAAATCAAGGACTCACATGTTATCTCTTTCATAAGAAGGAAAATCTTGAGCAGATTTTGTGTCCACGACACCATTGTATGCGATAATGGGTCACAATTCATAAGCAATCGGATATACGAGTTATGCCAGGAGTTAGGCATCAAGCTCGTCATGTCAAAACCACACTATCTGTATGCTAACGGTCAGACTGAATCCAACAATAAAGTTATCATCAACAATTTAAAGAAAAGGCTCAAGAAGGCAAAAGACATATGGGCAGACTAGGGGTGAGCAAACAGATATATCCGATCCGGTCCGGTATGTCGGATATCCGGTAAAAAATATTCACAAAACTCCAATCCGTATCCGATAAATATTATCCAGATTGGATCGGATATTCGACTCGGATATCCAAATTATCCGGTTACTAGAAAACCTATTAAAATTAAATCAAAATATTACTTTTTTTAATTCAATCAAAACTAACAATCCGCAAAGTGCAACTAAATGTCAAACATCAGCACCATTTGCAATTCCCTATAATGTTTTCAAACAATTAAACTTGTCAGCCTTTTCAGATTGAGAACCATAAACGTATATATTGTTTTGGGGCGAAAAGATCAATCGACCTAAATCACCTTAGACGGGGTAACGAGTCGATCCAGTAGGACAATGATAACACAATAAATCCAAACCAAATGAACAATCAACTAAGTATGAAATAGGAACAAGATTGTGAGATGATATATTGATTATACAATGATAAGAATGTGACAAAGTACAACTTAACTCCTCTAGATGCAAATAATCGAGCCTTGCCTGATCGGCTCAACTAGCGTCCGATCTTCGGTGGTCGGGTATTATTGCCAAAAGAGTTCAATGAGAACAAGTATGTCAGTAAGCCTTTGGGAGCTGGGATAATGAGTATTTTTTTGTGACTTCTTTATCGGATCCTTTTCTTCGTCGGGCTTGTTACCCCTTGCATGAGATCTTTCCCTTCATTTCTGAGCATAATCCTTGGGATCTTCTTATTAATGAAGCTTCTAATTTTGCACTTGATTTGGCCACCGTTGCTGAAGATCAGGCCGTTATGGCTTGGGCGAGATTTTTGGGATCGGTCGAGTTTGTGCATTGATGAGCATCCGACGCTCCTCTTCAAACTCCTTGGCCTATTTCCAAGGTGAGGCGGCCCAGTCTGCTAGGCTCAGCCTATCAAAGTATTCTGGGCCCAACAATAGCCCCAAGTCGTTTGGGCTCAAGGCAGCTAAGGGCGAGAGTCAAGACGACTTTCCATTCTGCACGATCTCCACCATCCGTTCTGGCGCGACATGCGAGGGTTGACGTGGCGACGATCGCATGGCATGATGGGACAGCCTAGGCCTCTAGCCTTCCCTCCATAAATTTGAAGTGATTTGGTGATTTTCTTTCATCTCCTTTCTTCCGTTTCTCTCTGTTCTCCTGGTAGGTTTTCAGAATTTTTCAAGATCGCTTTCCGATTCCCTCTTCTCTCTATTTTAGATATGGTCTCCAGTAGTTCTGCCAAATTGTCCGCCACTCTCTCGAGCAAAGATAATGATTCCCCCCTTTTCTTGTTGAATGAGGTTGATGCCATGACGGGGTCGCTGACGGAGGCGGATCTAGAGCAAATTCTCCAAGTCGGCGGTTTTCCACCAGAGACGGTTGTGAGGCTTCCTTATCCGGACGAAAGGGCAGATGCCAGGTATGAAGGGTGGATCTATTTTTATGCTTATCCGTTTCGGATTGGGCATAAATTTCCGTTTACTCCCCTCGTACGCGACTTCTTGGAGACTTTGGCGCTTGCGCCATGTCAAGTCATGCCGCAGGCGTGGCGGGTTCTTAGGGTTTTGGATCTTTTGAACTCGTAGTCGGGGGCTGGCTTTGACTTCGACGCCTTGTGGTACAACTATGCCTTAGGGTCGAAGAGCTCTTCTCGGGTTCAGTTGCATAGGTGTTAGGGTCGGAAGCCGCTGGTGTCGAATCTGGATGTGAACGACCGTGGATGGGGGTCGAAATTTTTCTTCGTTGAGCGGTCATCTTTGGAAAAAGGGGGCGATTTCTCGTTCTTGCTGACAGAGTGGCGGGTCGAAAGTATGCACCTTTCTCTTGTTTTCGTTTTGTCAGATATGTTTTAACTTCTTGCTTACCTCTCTTTTTATGTAGTTCCTGAGCCCGAGGATCTGGAAGTCAACACTAAATCGGAGGGTCTAACCAACATTTTGCTTGGGATTCCGTTGTCGGAGCGCAAATTCGTGAACATCAATGTCTACTGGTCCAACGACTCAAGACATTATGACAGCCCCTTCATCTTCTCATGTCAAGTGTAAGTCTTCTGTTTGGGTCGCATACATTTTTGTTATGTGCCATTTTTGTAATTTATGTTCTGTCTGGTGTGATAGCATCTCGTGTTGGCCGGTCGAGTGCTCGTTTAAAGGGCGTGTCCGGGAAAGGTTTGATTGAACAAAAGTTGACGGCGGCCAGATCTTTGTCGAGTAAATCGACGCCTGTTGAATCTTTTCCCCCAGCGAAGGTTGGTGACAAGAGAAAGGCAATCATTTCTCCTGATGCCAAGAAGATCATTCTGGACATTCCAAAAAAGAAATTGGACATCTCTTCTGGCATCGATAGGATTGACCTGGTCGGGCGGTCCATCGCTGATCTGTTCCAAGCCCAGGACCCAGTCTTGAAATCTAAAGTCGACGGAGTCTCACCTCTGGACTGTATTGGCGAGGCCGGTTGTTCTGCTTGGAAGGTAAGCTTTCTGTCAAGTCTTGTAGTTTTGATTTTTCTTCCGGCTGGTGTTTCACATACCTTTTTTTTCCTTTACATCTTTTAGACCTTCCAGTTCCTCTTGGGTGCCTAATCTGGCGTGAAGGAGATGGTCTCCAAGGCTGAGGAAAGGGCTGCCAAATCAGAGTCCGACTTTACGGCATTACAGACTAAGGTGAAAGGAGCTGAGAGTCGATTGAAGGACGCCGAACGTCGCTTCACGGGAGAGTTGAAGGCTTGTCAAGACGAGATAGAGGGATGTCGGAAATAGCTCAATGAGAGTCGGGTCGACGTCGAGGAGAAAGTCAAGCAAGCTAGGATTGACTCTGGTCGAATTGCACGCGAAGTTGGCGCCTTCTATGCATTGAAGTCGCACGTCGAAATGGTCGAGGAGTTTGAAGAGGGTAAGCATGAGGCCTGAGACGTGAAGATGGAGAAAAGGAAATATGTATACCTTGTTTCCTAAGGGGAATCCAGGGGCGGAGTTATTTCGACTCGTCGGTATTGAAGAGGAGTCTCCTGATGAGAGCGCCAGTGAAGATGAAGCTCGCTCTAGTGATGCCACTCCCATCGTAACGTCCGAGCACTAGCCTTTGTCCGACACGATTCATACCGAAGGTAATGATGTGACTTCTGACTCTTAGTTCTCCATCCTTTTATGAACCTTTTGTGAACGACTTGTGACCCCATCTGTATGTGAGTGAAATACTCTTGGTTTGGCGACCCGTCCACCATCGCGGGTCGCATAAAATGTTTTTAGGAATGTTTGAAGTCCTACCTGTGTGTAGGCAGACAATATGTTTTGGCGACCCGTCCACCATCGCGGGTCGCATGGATGTAAAAAGTATTAGACCCTTTTTTTTATTAGTAAAAGGGGGCCAAAACCAAAAATTTTGGCGTACTCTATTTTACAAAAGATTGTCTCTGTTCTGCGTCTGATCGCTTGTCGGACCCCTCTTTTGAGAAATATGGTTGCGATGTCTTGACTTGTTTGGATTTGCTTGTGTGCTCCGTCGAGTAGGGTTTTCCGTGTCATATAAGAGAAGGGAGGCCTGCAAATGTGTATGTTTTTTGGTTTAGTCATGACTTGTATTATGCCGAGGAGGGGAGAAATATGTCTTATTGCGTAAATGTAATAAGGTGTTGACCTTATGTATTGTATAAGGCAAACGGTGTCCCGGCGTGCCTCTGGTATTCATCTTCTCGTGTTCCGATCAATCGTGTAAATGTAGTGTAAGCGCTTTTTGTATGTGACTGGATCTAGCTTGTCTTTGTGTTTTCATATAGTCATGGTCATAAGAACACGTCTTTGCTAGACATAAGCGTTAGGTTCATGAAATAGAGTCGAGTCATAATGACAAATAGTATGTAAAAAATGATGGGGTTCTTGTGTCTTACCAGACGAGGTTAGAAGTGATATAGCTTTAGATGTGTAGCGTTCCAGCTCATCGGGATCGCTTGTCCGTCTTTGTCTTCCAGTCGATATGCCCCTTGTCCGACTACTTCTTTGATGAGGTAATGACCTTTCCACTGAGGTGCGAGCTTGCCGTCGGCCGGATCCCTAGTGTTATGGAATGTCTTTCTGAGGACCGAATCGCCAACTTTGAAGACTTTGGCCATGACGTTCTTGTTGTAACTTCTCATGACTTGTTGCTGGAATCTGACCATCCTAATTCTAGCAATTTCCCTAGTTTCGTCGACCGTGTCTAAGTTGTGTGCCAGCTCGACGTCGTTTTGTTCATGCGTCTAGAGTCCATAGCGAGCTGTTGGGACTAGTAGTTCGGAGGGAATGACCTTTTCACTTCTGTAGACGAGTGAAAACGACAATTGTCCGGTCGCGTTCTTAGGAGTGGTCCTGTCGGACAAGAGGATGAGGGGGAGTTCGTCTGCCCATTTTCCTTTAGCCCCTGTGAGGCGTTTCTTGAGGTTGTTGATGATGATTTTGTTGCTAAATTTGGCTTGTCCGTTGGATTGTGGATATCGAGGTGTGGACGTGACCAGCTTGATGTTCCACTAGTCAAAGAAGGCTCGAGTTTTATGACTGATGAATTGGGAGCCATTGTCGCACACGATTTCTGATGGAACGCCAAATCTGCACATGATATTGCGTTTTATGAATGAAACGACATGTTGATCCTTTACCTCTCGATATGCTTCCGCTTCGATCCATTTGGAAAAGTTGTCTGTCATGGCGAGGAAGAAGACCCGTTGGTCCGATGCAGGTGGGAGCTTTCCGACGATGTCCATTCCCCATCTCATGAAGGGCCATGGGGCTTGAGTCGGATGGAGGAGCTCTGTGGCCTGGTGCGGAACTGGTGCGTGCCGTTGATAGGCGTCGCATTTCTTTGTGTACTCCATCGCGTCTTTGTTCATCGTGGGCCAGTAGTATCCCGTCCACAGGGCTTTTACTGAGAGGCTTCGTCCTCCAGTGTGGTTGCCACACTCTCCTTCATGTAATGATTGTAAGATACGTTTAACCTCTAGAGTCTTGAGGCATCGTAGAAGTATCCCTGTGTCAGATCTTTTGAACAAGACATCACTTATAATGTCGAAAGAGAGAGCTTGTACCTTTACCCTTTTTGCTTCTGTTTTGTCATTGGGCAGGATACCATCTTTTATCCATCTGATGTAAGGTAGTGTCCAGTCGTCGTGATTATTGACAATATCTTCTTCTAGTTGGTCGCCTATCTTCATTGCGACAAGTTCTTCCAACAGTGTCCTCTGTTCCTTGGGCGTCTTTAGGTCAGCTGGTGTCGTGATGTGTGCCAATGGAATGTTGGGGAATTCCTTCGGATCTAGGGCGGACCCCAGGTTGGCTAGTGCGTTGGCCTGAGAGTTAAGATCTCTGGGGACTTGTCTGATGTCGAACTTCTGGAATTGGTCGATTAGTTTCTTGACTACATCTAAATAAGCTATCATTCTATCATCTTTGGCAGGGTATGACCCTTGAATTTGATTTACGACTAGGAGGGAATCACAAATGACTTAGATTTCCTTGACTCTTAAGTCGCGCGCCAAGATGAGTCCAAACACGAGCGCTTCATATTCAGCTTCATTGTTAGTCGCATCCCATTCGCACCTTAAGGCTTGGGCTATCTTGTCCCTATGTGGTGATTTCAGCACGACCCCCAGTCCTGATCCTCTGGCGTTCGATGCTCCATCCGTGGGGAGCTCCCATTTACCTGTTTCTTCTGTCGCGAGCAATTGTGTTGCTTCCCTGATGGCTTTCTGTTCTAAGGTTGGGCTAAAATCTGCCACAAAGTCGGCCAAAGCCTAGGACTTGATCCACGTCCTAGGCTCATACTCAATCTCGTAACCACTGAGGTGTATGGCCCACTTGGCCATTCGTCCTGTGAATTCTGGTTTCCTCATGATTGCTCTCATGGGATGATTAGTGCGAAAAATTATAGTATGTGATTCGAAATAGGGTTTAAGTTTAGTCGACGCTGTTACCAATGCTAGGACGAGTTTTTCCAGTGACGAGTACCTTGTTTCTGTCGGGAGTAACGTTCGACTGACGTAATAGATTGGCGATTATTTGTCGTCTTCTTCTCTGGCCAGCACTGCGCTCACTGCAGACTCCGACACCGCCAGGTATAACAGTAGCGGCTCGTCATCTTTAGGTTTTGCTAGTAGTAGGGGGCTGGCCAGATATTTATTCAAATCTTGAAATGCCGTCTCGTGTTCTTCTGTCCATTGGAAGGATTTGTTCTTTCTAAGAGCGTCGTGGAAAGGTTTGCACTTGTCTAACGACTTTGAAATGAACCTGTTTAAAGTTGCTATCCGACCTGTCAGCTTCTGTATGTCTTTGATGCATCTAGGAGACCGAAGGTTGATGATAGCTTTGACCTGCTCTGGGCTGGCCTCTATTCCTCTTTGGGTTACCATGTACCCCAAGAATTTTCCTGACGACACTCCAAAAGAGCATTTCATAGGATTTAGTTTCATGTTATATCTTTTCAGTACCTCAAAGCCATCGCGGAGGTGGTCGATGTGGTCTTTCTTCTTTTTTGACTTAACCAGCATGTCATCTATGTAGACTTCCATTGTGTCCCCAATCTTGTCTTTGAACATCTTGTTGACTAGTCGTTGATACATAGCCCCTGCATTTTTCAATCCGAAGGGCATTACTTTATAGCAATAAATACCTTGATTTGTGACGATTGTCATTTTCTCTTAGTCTTCTGGTTCCATGAGGATCTGATTGTAACCACTAAACGCATCCATGAAGGATAGCATTTTATGTCCTGTTGTTGTGTCGACCATGGCATCGATGTGAGGAAGTGGGATGGAATCTTTGGGACATGCTTTGTTAAGGTCAGTGAAGTCGATACAGACTCTCCACTTTCCGTTCTTCTTCTGGACTACAACCACGTTGGCTAGCCAATCGGGGTAGTCGACTTCTCTTATTTTTCCCGTTTCTAGCAAGCTTCTGACTTCGTCGTCGACGATCTTGTTCCGCTCGGGGGGAAATTTCATGCGCTTTTGCTTCACAGGAGGGTAAGATGGATCCACATTTCATTTATGAGTGATGACGTTTGGAGATATTCCGACCATATCTTCATGCGACCACGCAAAGTAGTTAGCATTAGACCGGAGGAAATCCAATATTTGTCGTCTAGTCGAATCATCCAGATCCGACCCGACTCTTACCGTTTGGTTTGGCTTTGAAGGATCTAGCGCAATCTCATCGAGTTTTTCCAACTCTGGTTCGATGTATTGACTAGGCCCTTCGCCGAACTGTGATTGCTACGCGATCTTTGGCTTGACCACACTCTTCATGGAGGCGACATAGCACTCTCTGGCCATCCTTTGGTCGCCCTTGATCTCTTGAACTCCCCACTTGGTAGGGAACTTGATGGTCTGATGGTACGTCGAGGGTACCGCCCTCATTGCGTGTATCCAAGGCCTGCCAAGAATGCAATTGTATGGAGAGGGACAGTCTAGGACTAGGAATTTTACCTGCTAGTTTACTCCTCATGTCGTAAGGACGATTTCGCCGATAGTGTGCTTGACTTCACCGCTGAACCCGACTAAGGGAGTTGATTTCTTGAGAAGATCATCTTTGCCCAGACCCATCCCTGTGAGGGCGTCTAAGGTAAAGAGGTTGGTCGAACTTCCTGTGTCGATTAGTACTCTACGTATCAAGCAGTTTCCAATGGATAAAGAGAATACCAGACCGTCATGATGATCTCCCGACTCGTCAGTGTCGGACTCGTCAAAGGTGACCATTGGGAGGTTAGAGACTTTGGATCGTCTGAACTCTAGTACCTCGGGTTTGTTCCTTCTGCTTTCTCTTGCATGCCTTTTTGCTGCGGAGTATGTGTTCCATATACGTTCGAGCCTCCTGAAATAGTATTGATGATCTTTGTATGGATAGGAGATGGGGGTTTGTCGTGTTTTACCTGATCCCGTCGTTCCATGATGGCTTTGGCTCGTTCTGAGATCACATCGTGCAGGAGACCTTGCGCAAGTAACCTAGCGACCTCTTTGCGCAGCGCGATGCATTCATCCGTCGAGTGACCGTGGTCACCATGGAATTCACACCACCTGTTCATTTCCTTCTTGACGTCCGGTCTGTCGCTCTTTCGGGGCCATCTTACTTCTTTTCCATATGTGTCGAAACTTTTGACGAGTTCCGACACAAAAACATTGAAGTTGTAAGATTGAACCCTGGGAGGCAACGCCGGACCGTCTTTCCAGTCTTGAGACTTGTCTTGAAAGAAGTTCACCTGACTTTGCTCGTTCTGACCACGAGGGTACAGATGATGACGTCTGTCTCGGCGGTTGTCGGAAGAAGATTTGCGATCGGAGTGGTCGGGCCCATGGGACGCCTTTCGCGATTCACGATCTTCTTCCAAGCGCACCTCAGCCATGGTTTTGGCCTGGACATCTTCGAAGATTATGCACGGGTACTTGGTGATCTCATTATATTCATTGCTATCTTTGATCAAACCTTGTCTGAAGGATTCGATGGAGGTGGTGACGTCGTAATGGGGGATCACGACCTTTCCTTGTTATACCTGTTAAGATAGCTTCGGAGAGGTTCGTTATACCTTTGGGTGATTCGATAGAGATCGCTTGACTGCCTTTGTCCGACACGATTCATACCGAAGGTAATGATGTGACTTCTGACTCTTAGTTCTCCATCCTTTTATGAACCTTTTGTGAACGACTTGTGACCCCATCTGTATGTGAGTGAAATACTCTTGGTTTGGCGACCCGTCCACCATCGCGGGTCGCATAAAATGTTTTTAGGAATGTTTGAAGTCCTACCTGTGTGTAGGTAGACAATATGTTTTGGCGACCCGTCCACCATCGCGGGTCGCATGGATGTAAAAAGTATTAGACCCTTTTTTTATTAGTAAAAGGGGGCCAAAACCAAAATTTTTGGCGTACTCTATTTTACAAAAGATTGTCTCTGTTCTGCGTCTGATCGCTTGTCGGACCCCTCTTTTGAGAAAGATGGTTGCGATGTCTTGACTTGTTTGGATTTGCTTGTGTGCTCCGTCGAGTAGGGTTTTCCGTGTCATATAAGAGAAGGGAGGCCTGCAAATGTGTATGTTTTTTGGTTTAGTCATGACTTGTATTATGCCGAGGAGGGGAGAAATATGTCTTATTGCGTAAATGTAATAAGGTGTTGACCTTATGTATTGTATAAGGCAAACGGTGTCCCGGCGTGCCTCTGGTATTCATCTTCTCGTGTTCCGATCAATCGTGTAAATGTAGTGTAAGCGCTTTTTGTATGTGACTGGATCTAGCTTGTCTTTGTGTTTTCATATAGTCATGGTCATAAGAACACGTCTTTGCTAGACATAAGCGTTAGGTTCATGAAATAGAGTCGAGTCATAATGACAAATAGTATGTAAAAAATGATGGGGTTCTTGTGTCTTACCAGACGAGGTTAGAAGTGATATAGCTTTAGATGTGTAGCGTTCCAGCTCATCGGGATCGCTTGTCCGTCTTTGTCTTCCAGTTGATATGCCCCTTGTCCGACTACTTCTTTGATGAGGTAATGACCTTTCCACTGAGGTGCGAGCTTGCCGTCGGCCGGATCCCTAGTGTTATGGAATGTCTTTCTGAGGACCGAATCGCCAACTTTGAAGACTTTGGCCATGACGTTCTTGTTGTAACTTCTCGTGACTTGTTGCTGGAATCTGACCATCCTAATTCTAGCAATTTCCCTAGTTTCGTCGACCGTGTCTAAGTTGTGTGCCAGCTCGACGTCGTTTTGTTCATGCGTCTAGAGTCCATAGCGAGCTGTTGGGACTAGTAGTTCGGAGGGAATGACCGCTTCACTTCTGTAGACGAGTGAAAACGACAATTGTCCGGTCGCGTTCTTAGGAGTGGTCCTGTCGGACAAGAGGATGAGGGGGAGTTCGTCTGCCCATTTTCCTTTAGCCCTTGTGAGGCGTTTCTTGAGGTTGTTGATGATGATTTTGTTGCTAAATTTGGCTTGTCCGTTGGATTGTGGATATCGAGGTGTGGACGTGACCAGCTTGATGTTCCACTAGTCAAAGAAGGCTCGAGTCTTATGACTGATGAATTGGGAGCCATTGTCGCACACGATTTCTGATGGAACGCCAAATCTGCACATGATATTGCGTTTTATGAATGAAACGACATGTTGATCCTTTACCTCTCGATATGCTTCCGCTTCGATCCATTTGGAAAAGTTGTCTGTCATGGCGAGGAAGAAGACCCGTTGGTCCGATGCAGGTGGGAGCTTTCCGACGATGTCCATTCCCCATCTCATGAAGGGCCATGGGGCTTGAGTCGGATGGAGGAGCTCTGTGGCCTGGTGCGGAACTGGTGCGTGCCGTTGATAGGCGTCACATTTCTTTGTGTACTCCATCGCGTCTTTGTTCATCGTGGGCCAGTAGTATCCCGTCCACAGGGCTTTTACTGAGAGGCTTCGTCCTCCAGTGTGGTTGCCACACTCTCCTTCATGTAATGATTGTAAGATACGTTTAACCTCTAGAGTCTTGAGGCATCGTAGAAGTATCCCTGTGTCAGATCTTTTGAACAAGACATCACTTATAATGTCGAAAGAGAGAGCTTGTACCTTTACCCTTTTTGCTTCTGTTTTGTCATTGGGCAGGATACCATCTTTTATCCATCTGATGTAAGGTAGTGTCCAGTCGTCGTGATTATTGACAATATCTTCTTCTAGTTGGTCGCCTATCTTCATTGCGACAAGTTCTTCCAACAGTGTCCTCTGTTCCTTGGGCGTCTTTAGGTCAGCTGGTGTCGTGATGTATGCCAATGGAATGTTGGGGAATTCCTTCGGATCTAGGGCGGACCCCAGGTTGGCTAGTGCGTTGGCCTGAGAGTTAAGATCTCTGGGGACTTGTCTGATGTCGAACTTCTGGAATTGGTCGATTAGTTTCTTGACTACATCTAAATAAGCTATCATTCTATCATCTTTGGCAGGGTATGACCCTTGAATTTGATTTACGACTAGGAGGGAATCACAAATGACTTAGATTTCCTTGACTCTTAAGTGTCGCGCGCCAAGATGAGTCCAAACACGAGCGCTTCATATTCAGCTTCATTGTTAGTCGCATCCCATTCGCACCTTAAGGCTTGGGCTATCTTGTCCCTATGTGGTGATTTCAGCACGACCCCCAGTCCTGATCCTCTGGCGTTCGATGCTCCATCCGTGGGGAGCTCCCATTTACCTGTTTCTTCTGTCGCGAGCAATTGTGTTGCTTCCCTGATGGCTTTCTGTTCTAAGGTTGGGCTAAAATCTGCCACAAAGTCGGCCAAAGCCTAGGACTTGATCCACGTCCTAGGCTCATACTCAATCTCGTAACCACTGAGGTGTATGGCCCACTTGGCCATTCGTCCTGTGAATTCTGGTTTCCTCATGATTGCTCTCATGGGATGATTAGTGCGAAAAATTATAGTATGTGATTCGAAATAGGGTTTAAGTTTAGTCGACGCTGTTACCAATGCTAGGACGAGTTTTTCCAGTGACGAGTACCTTGTTTCTGTCGGGAGTAACGTTCGACTGACGTAATAGATTGGCGATTATTTGTCGTCTTCTTCTCTGGCCAGCACTGCGCTCACTGCAGACTCCGACACCGCCAGGTATAACAGTAGCGGCTCGTCATCTTTAGGTTTTGCTAGTAGTAGGGGGCTGGCCAGATATTTATTCAAATCTTGAAATGCCGTCTCGTGTTCTTCTGTCCATTGGAAGGATTTGTTCTTTCTAAGAGCGTCGTGGAAAGGTTTGTACTTGTCTAACGACTTTGAAATGAACCTGTTTAAAGTTGTTATCCGACCTGTCAGCTTCTGTATGTCTTTGATGCATCTAGGAGACCGAAGGTTGATGATAGCTTTGACCTGCTCTGGGCTGGCCTCTATTCCTCTTTGGGTTACCATGTCCCCCAAGAATTTTCCTGACGACACTCCAAAAGAGCATTTCATAGGATTTAGTTTCATGTTATATCTTTTCAGTACCTCAAAGCCATCGCGGAGGTGGTCGATGTGGTCTTTCTTCTTTTTTGACTTAACCAGCATGTCATCTATGTAGACTTCCATTGTGTCCCCAATCTGTTCTTTGAACATCTTGTTGACTAGTCGTTGATACATAGCCCCTGCATTTTTCAATCCGAAGGGCATTACTTTATAGCAATAAATACCTTGATTTGTGACGATTGTCATTTTCTCTTAGTCTTCTGGTTCCATGAGGATCTGATTGTAACCACTAAACGCATCCATGAAGGATAGCATTTTGTGTCCTGTTGTTGTGTCGACCATGGCATCGATGTGAGGAAGTGGGATGGAATCTTTGGGACATGCTTTGTTAAGGTCAGTGAAGTCGATACAGACTCTCCACTTTCCGTTCTTCTTCTGGACTACAACCACGTTGGCTAGCCAGTCGGGGTAGTCGACTTCTCTTATTTTTCCCGTTTCTAGCAAGCTTCTGACTTCGTCGTCGACGATCTTGTTCCGCTCGGGGGGAAATTTCATGCGCTTTTGCTTCACAGGAGGGTAAGATGGATCCACATTTCATTTATGAGTGATGACGTTTGGAGATATTCCGACCATATCTTCATGCGACCACGCAAAGTAGTCAGCATTAGACCGGAGGAAATCCAATATTTGTCGTCTAGTCGAATCATCCAGATCCGACCCGACTCTTACCGTTTGGTTTGGCTTTGAAGGATCTAGCGCAATCTCATCGAGTTTTTCCAACTCTGGTTCGATGTATTGACTAGGCCCTTCGCCGAACTGTGATTGCTACGCGATCTTTGGCTTGACCACACTCTTCATGGAGGCGACGTAGCACTCTCTGGCCATCCTTTGGTCGCCCTTGATCTCTTGAACTCCCCACTTGGTAGGGAACTTGATGGTCTGATGGTACGTCGAGGGTACCGCCCTCATTGCGTGTATCCAAGGCCTGCCAAGAATGCAATTGTATGGAGAGGGACAGTCTAGGACTAGGAATTTTACCTGCTAGTTTACTCCTCATGTCGTAAGGACGATTTCGCCGATAGTGTGCTTGACTTCACCGCTGAACCCGACTAAGGGAGTTGATTTCTTGAGAAGATCATCTTTGCCCAGACCCATCCCTGTGAGGGCGTCTAAGGTAAAGAGGTTGGTCGAACTTCCTGTGTCGATTAGTACTCTACGTATCAAGCAGTTTCCAATGGATAAAGAGAATACCAGACCGTCATGATGATCTCCCGACTCGTCAGTGTCGGACTCGTCAAAGGTGACCATTGGGAGGTTAGAGACTTTGGATCGTCTGAACTCTAGTACCTCGGGTTTGTTCCTTCTGCTTTCTCTTGCATGCCTTTTTGCTGCGGAGTATGTGTTCCACATACGTTCGAGCCTCCTGAAATAGTATTGATGATCTTTGTATGGATAGGAGATGGGGGTTTGTCGTGTTTTACCTGATCCCGTCGTTCCATGATGGCTTTGGCTCGTTCTGAGATCACATCGTGCAGGAGACCTTGCGCAAGTAACCTAGCGACCTCTTTGCGCAGCGCGATGCATTCATCCGTCGAGTGACCGTGGTCACCATGGAATTCACACCACCTGTTCATTTCCTTCTTGACGTCCGGTCTGTCGCTCTTTCGGGGCCATCTTACTTCTTTTCCATATGTGTCGAAACTTTTGACGAGTTCCGACACAAAAACATTGAAGTTGTAAGATTGAACCCTGGGAGGCAACGCCGGACCGTCTTTCCAGTCTTGAGACTTGTCTTGAAAGAAGTTCACCTGACTTTGCTCGTTCTGACCACGAGGGTACAGATGATGACGTCTGTCTCGGCGGTTGTCGGAAGAAGATTTGCGATCGGAGTGGTCGGGCCCATGGGATGCCTTTCGCGATTCACGATCTTCTTCCAAGCGCACCTCAGCCATGGTTTTGGCCTGGACATCTTCGAAGATTATGCACGGGTACTTGGTGATCTCATTATATTCATTGCTATCTTTGATCAAACCTTGTCTGAAGGATTCGATGGAGGTGGTGACGTCGCAATGGGGGATCACGACCTTTCCTTGTTATACCTGTTAAGATAGCTTCGGAGAGGTTCGTTATACCTTTGGGTGATTCGATAGAGATCGCTTGACTGCCTTTCGAGTCCTCGATTGCTGGCGAATTGGACCTTAAAGGAATTGACCAGATCTGTGAACGAGGTGATCGTACCCTGAGGTAAACGCATAAACCAAGTTAGTGTAGGACCCACGAGAGTAGTGCCAAACCTTTTGCACATGACAACCTCGCGACCCTCCCTTGGAACAGATATAATCATTAATTTTTGTTTATAGAGAGAGATATGATCATCTGGATCGTTGGTGCCGTCGACAATCGTCATGCTAGGAAGGCTGAAATTCTTAGGGATCTCGACTCTGGCGATTTCTTCGATGAACGGAGACTCTTCGTATCCGTCCGATGTTTTTTTCTCGATTGGCTGCGGAATTCTAGCGATGCAATCGTCGAGCACCTTCATATGATGACTAAGCATTTGTTGGACGAGAGCCAGGATATCGGGGGGATTGGTAACCTATGGTTCATCGATTCGGATCCCTGCTGACCCGATCGGTGTAGGAAAGTAACATTGTTAGTCGAAAATGGATGACCAAGGGAACCCGAGACGTACCAGTAACGTATCCGGGACGTCGAACGCTTAGGGGAGTCAGCTCGACGCTATCCATGTTGAGGCGCGTCTGGACGCTGCTATAGACGGGCACCTGTCTGGATCCGGAGGCCATTGATTGTACCTGCGATCTAAGAGACTCTTTTTCACGAGTTATTTGCGCGATCTTGGCTTCGGATTGGGTGGATAGGGCAGCCAAAGCTTCGGTCTTCTAACGTTGTTGGGTGATGTCATCTTGGAGGGTGGTCATTTTTTGGGCAAGCTCTTGGAGTTGGTTCAGAGTTGGATTTTCGGTTGTGTTTCCTTGAGCTTGGGAGTTGTCTCCGGGGTGTGATCCCTTGACGTCGATAGGTAGATTGGCAGTCATGGTTGGAGGATTTTTGAGATGGTGATCAGCTTATTGCCCCACGGTGGGCGCCAAATTGTTTTGGGGCGAAAAGATCAATCGACCTAAATCGCCTTAGACAGGGTAACGAGTCGATCGGGGAGGACAATGATAACACACTAAATCCAAACCAAATGAACAATCAACTAAGTATGAAATAGGAACAAGATTGTGAGATGATATATTGATTATACAATGATAAGAATGTGACAAAGTACAACTTAACTCCTCTAGATGCAAATCGAGCCTTGTCTGACCGGCTCAACTAGCGTCCGATCTTCGGTGGTCAGGTATTATTGCCAAAAGAGTTCAACGAGAACAAGTATGTCAGTAAGCCTTTGGGAGCTGGGATAATGAGTATTTTTTTTGTGACTTCTTTATCAGATCCTTTTCTTCGTCGGGCTTGTTACCATTTGTATGAGATATTTCCCTTCATTTATGAGCATAATCCTTGGGATCTTCTTATTAATAAAGCTTCTAATTTTTCACTTGATTTGGCCGCCGTTGCTGAAGATCAGGCCGTTATGGCTTGGGCGAGATTTTCAGGATCGGTCAGGTTTGTGCATTGATGAGCATCCGACGCTCCTCTTCAAACTCCTTGGCCCATTTCCAAGGTGAGGCGGCCCAGTCTACTAGGCTTGGCCTATCAAAGTATTCTAGGCCCAACATGTATTATATAACAAGAGGAATTGACAAATATATATAAAGTTGTAACTTTTATATAATCAAAATTCAATTCAATGATGAACACCCAGTCTTGACAAAAAAAACATATTTGCTCTGTATAGTGAGGCGACACTTAGTACATGATTAATAGTATCAGATTGTATATTAAACATTGTATATTAGTTATAAAAAGATATATATCTTATATATTAATAGTATCAGATTCTCGATAAGCAAAATATCCCGATCCGTATCCGGATACTTTTGCTCACCCCTAGGGCAGACGAGTTGCCATCCATACTATGGTCAGATCGTACTACTCCGGAAACTGCTACAGGTAGAACACCTTTCTCTTTGGTGTTTGGCAACGAATCTGTTCTACCTGGTCGAAGTTTAGATTTCCATAGCTCGCTATCGCCTCCTCATCGAAAAGAGGAACACGTCGCTCACTACACTCATGTTGGACACCGTCGACGAGTTGTGCGATGATGCTGTCACTAGAATGGCGATATATCAACAAGGGGTCGCCATAAGTTATAATCGCAACGTGAGGACAAAAGCGTTCCAAGTTGGCGAATAGGTTTTGTGCAAAGTGTTTCAGAACACAAGGGAAGACAATGATTGGAAACTAAGACCTACCTAAATAGGCCCCTACCAATTTACTAAGGTAGTCGGACAAGGCGCATTCGAATCAGCAACCCTAGAAGGCGTGCCCGTCATCCAGAGCTGGAATGTGACACATCTTAGGAAGTACTATTTCTAATCCAGTTTACATTCAATGCATGTTAGTTATTGAAACTCCATTTGTTCAATAAAAGCAAACAATTACTTTCACTACTCTATTGCTATATTCTCGCCCCTGATGCAACGCCTAGTCGAGCTACATCGTATCCCTTGGTTATCAACGTCGTTCTCTTAGAGCTTTGTCGTGACACCGCTCGCGTCCCTGTCGATGTGATCTTTTGGCTATATCGACGTTGTTCCCTTGGAGCATTGTCGTGACTCCATCTACGCTCAAGCCGATGTTGTTCCCTTGGAGCTTTGTCGAGAACGTCACTTATACCCCCGATGGCATGATCCCTGCGATCATACCCGTCTACATCGACATGACCCCTATTTATCATCTTTGTGACACCGTAGACGCGTCCCCTGTTTATCATCTTTGTGAATCTGTCGATGTGACCCCCTTGGTCTCCTACACCCCTAATGGAGTAATCCCTGTGATAGGCGTTGTCGTGACACCTAAACAAAGTAAATCCTTAAAATCCTAACTTAGTAGAATAGGCAAGCAAGGGTCGAATCCCACAGGGAGGAGTTATCTTTCTAAGTGCACAAGTGTATGTCAAAGGTAACAAAGTGGGGTTTGTTGATTGGTTTGCAAGTAAACAAAGTAAATCAAAACAAAGGTTGTAATCAATTGGGAAAAAGTACTTAGCCAGACAAATATCCACCATTCATTCGATTGGTTGATTCTAGATTATCTCTATTCCTTCCTATGAATATTCATGTCCCTATTATGAAATAGTTACCAGTCCAACTAGTCTTGGCAACCCTAACTATCGAACGCACGAGAAACTATCAAGATTTAGAACAATAGCTGCAAGAAGCATAGGAATTAACCAGGATACATGCAACACCACAACTCGCAGCATTTAACACATAATCAATTCTCTTTCACAATAAACTAGTCCAACTAGTCCTAGAATATCATGGTTGCTACACAAGATAAGGGATTTCAACTCGAAATATCCAAACCCTAGCAATAGACAATTACTAATATCAACTAGGTGATCAATCCAGTCAAATCAATAATAATCAATAGGAATAAGCTCAAGAGAAAATATATAATCAAAGGAAATGAAATAGAATCATAATCTCACAACCATATATCAAATGAAGGCTTCAATCGTCGGACTAAGAAAAGGTTGCTTAGTTCTTCATAGTCTTGAAACGTAAAACTCAAAGGGAAAAACAATGCTGAATAATAGTCTGAATGATGAACGATGATAATAGTGGCTGCTAGAAAACTCATAATAAAGAAAACCAAGTTTCCATAAGATAGGAAACACAATCTAAAAAGGAAAATAAAATAAAATAACCGGAATAAAAGAAGTAAAAGAAAAGGAAATAAAAGAAAAAGTAAATCTTTGGATCTTCGGAAGAACGAAACTCGGCGCGTCTGATAACGATTTCCGCGATCGCGGCAATAGCTTCCGCGACTGCGGAAAACTCTCTGTAAAGGCTTCGCTGTTTGATTTTTCCGCGACCGCGGCATGGGCTTCCGCGACCGCGGATCTTCGATGTTGCTCGTCCTCACTTCTTATCTTCGTCTTCTCTCGTGGATTGCCTCCATCTTCAATACATCTTCTGTTAAGCTCTTCTACTCCACCAATGTCATACTCCTTATCCTCAACTCCATACTCAACAATAACGCTCTAAACTCATCCAAATGGTACCCAAAACACCGGTAACAACTCCTAGTTAAACCCTACAAAGTAACGCTGATCAAATTCCCCCATGCTTAAACCTTGCTCGTCCTCGAGTAAGCTAATATAAACCTACTCCTCCAATCAAATCCCCAAGGTCTCAGGAAGCATAGCAAAATTATATCTACTAAGAATTGCACCTAAACATGAATCTCCAAGGCACCAACACAATACGCACAACACATAAAACATACAAGCTTAAAGGAAAGCATAGTACTTCCCCCAAGCTTAACCCGAACACCATAGAGTGAAAGTAACCATCTAATCCTAGCCTCCATCTATCTTCTTATGCCTCCCAGAGTGACCTACCCGAATCCTCCTTATATCACCTCTTCTTATGTCACCACGCCAGGAAAAATGAGGAATCCTAATAATCACTCTTCTTCTTTTCACTCATTTTGCCAAGGCGCCCTTTCGGGTTTTCACCAAGCCACACATTTCATTTTTCAATAGATGGGCTCACATAAAACTCACATCACTCTTGACCAATTATTATCCCAGCCTAATGCTGGTCCAAGCCACCTGCTTATTACCTAAGCCGCCCTCTCGGGTTTTCGACTTATCCCAGGATTTATTTTTGTCTTTTTTTTCAATTTTTTTTTGACTTTTTCTATTTCCTTTTTTTTCTTTTCCTCCTCAGACGACTAGCAAGTATAGAACACTCCCCCATGCTTAAACATTGCATTGTCCTCAATGTAATGAAAGACAAAAAAGAATGAAGCACATGGAAAGGCAAAAAATAACTCACAACCGTCGCTGAGTTGGCTTGGACGTGGAAGTTGATGCTGGCGGTAAATCAATATAAGCACATGTCTCTGGTGTCGCGCCGATCTTCAAACTCAAACTCTACCGTGCAACCAAAAGGAATCCATTGTAAGGTGTAGTGGTACATCAAAGAAAATGGGATTGCACGCACTACAAGAAAAACCATTTTTTGCAACAACATTTTACAACGACAAAGTCTGTCGTTGCAAAAAAGTTATTTTTTGCAACGACACCATAATAGACGTTACTAATACTATAGCGATAAATAAAATTTTCATTTCCCTCCGAAAGAAATAAAAATAGCGCGGGCACTTAAATTGGCTTTCAGTTTTTGCAACGACAGTGTCGTTACGAAAAATAATTTAAAGGAATAGCAACGATAGCTTTTGTTGTAAATACTTTCTTATTATATTTGCAAGGACAAGTCATTGCTAAATATGGAGCAAAAATAGAAAAAAGCCAAGACTTGCCTTAACCCAAAAATTTCATTCATCCAAATCAGAAAAAAAACCCTAGAAACAATCATCGCTTCGATGCTTCTTTTCCCTCCACCATCTGCTCCGGCGACCTAGGCTCGCTCCACCATCTGCTTCGAACGACGACGACAACGACGACAACTTCTTCAACCTACTCTCAGTCTCTCACCTCCTCCGGCACTTGCGCTCCTCGGACATCGCTCCCACTCTCTCGCCGTGCTCGAATAAGGTTGTTGTGCACCCAGCCCCCAGTGACGGATCCAGTCGGCAACCGCTAGTATCCATCCTTCGGCCAATCGAGCCAATTCGCACTTCGCAGTAGGTAATCTATTCAATCTTTCTTTCTCTTTACTAGGCATCTGGCTTGTTTAGATGAATGCTTTGTTTAGGTATTAAGTGTAGAGCCAATTCGCAATTCGTAATTCGCACTTCGCAAACAATTACACGAAACTGAAACATCCCACAAACATCTTTCGATTTAGAAAATACATAATTTCTGTCTCAAGCCTTCGTATTTTTTCTTGTATTTTGGCTGTAATATCCGTGCAAAGAAGCAGACAATTGCAAGCCCTTCTCTCTGATCTCTAGTTCTGTTGTCTCTTTCCCTTTCTACATGTTCGTATTTCTCTAACCTCTCGATACCGGAATTGAAAGGTAAGTGACACAATTCAGTTTTCAATGTTCATTGTTGTCAAATCAGTTTATTTGGTTTCGTTGATCTTGAGATCTCCATGTTTCTATACGATCTAGTGTTGCTATGAGCAATTTGTATCTTTATTCCAATCTTGCTGATTTTGTGTCAATCCGTATAATCGCGCTAGCTGATCTGTTTGTTTCATTTTTCGGATCTATTGCTACCCCTTTCCTTTCGTGTTGAATCTGAAGCGGGAAGTAATTTCTCTTGTGAATCCTTTTGTTCAATTTAGGATTGGATTCTGTTGTGGAATGTCCTTGCTCTTTTGGTCAAATTCATCTAATTCTTCATATGGACTAGATGACACCGATCTAAATTAGACATTGGCTCAAAATATTATATCGATCACAAGGCTATGAGATATATTCTTTCACCATGCCCTGCAATATTTATAAATGTTTTATTCACACCCTAGCAATTGTGATATGAACTTGTGCAAACACAAGCTAGGAAGATGCATGCATCTTCCCAGCTTGTGTTTGCACAAGTTCATATCACAATTGCTAGGGTGTGAATAAGCATATGAGTACATATCAAAAAAAAAGCATATGAGTACATATAAAAATAAACATTGTCTACCATATAAAAAATCTCATCTTATTCATTTGGGATTTGTAAATAAATTACCCCATCTTATTCATTTGTGATTTGTAACCCATATTCCCTCCCTATGATCCGTACGGATGTGATTAGTAGTATTTGCATCTTCCTCCTCGGGTAATGGTTGAACAACAGTTGATAACAAGGGTGTGTCGTCATACTCGTCATACTCTTCTTCATCCACAACATCATCAATACCCAAAATATGTCTTTTACCTTGGGCAACTGCACACCATCTAGGATCAACATTGTCTACCACATAAAAAATCTGCTTAGCTTGTGATGCTAGGATGAATGGCTCGTCACTATCACTTAATCGGTCAAAGTTTACCAATGTCAAACCCGGATAAATTTCATCTTGCTTCACCCCGTTAGTGTTGTTCACCCACTTGCATAGTTGGACGATCGAGTATTTTCTCACCATGCCAAAACCAAATATGGTAATCTTGTTTGAAACCACGACGAAATAAATGATCCTCAATCTCATCAATACCATCTAACCGCCTTATATTCTTACAATCACGGCATGGACAATAGATTTTTTCGGCTTTCGTACTCCGTTGGTGTGCTAAAGCACATCTAATGAACTCTTCAACCCCACTCAAGTATTATGTCATAGTATGGTCACCGTACATCCAAGGACGACTCATTTCTAGTAATAAATGCAAAACAAGGAAGATTTAATATCATTTCTAATAACTATCCCGCCAAGGGCCTAAATTATGAATTCTATCCTGCCAAGGGCCTAAATAGATAATAATAAGCAACTAAGCAAGAAAAAATACAAACTCAACTATCCCGCCAAGGGCCTAGATTATGAATTCTATCCCGCCAAGGGCCTAAGGAATTAGGGTAGAAGTATTACCTTGACCCAATATCGAGCCTTCAAGACAATGCCTTTATCAACCTGCAGAATGTAATTTCCCTAATTAAATAAACCGTAAAAATGTGATCCTCTAGTATATTACATCTTCAATACAGTATAATACATAGATTATGAGACAGAAAATATAGAGAAACGCATATTAGAAAAATGCATATTCATAGGGGCATTTCATCAAACACCTTCAATGCACGAGCAAGTTGACCAAAATACACAAATTCGTACAAGCTTTAAACACAAAATACACAAATTAGAAATTAGTACATTAGGATTTGCATATTCGTAGGGGCATTTCATCAAAAAATATGCTTAGACAAACGCATATTCATAGGGGCATTTCATCAAACACCTTCAATGCACGACCTTTAAACACAAAAATAAACAAATTTGTACAAGCTTTAAACACAATACAGAGAAATGCATATTAGAGAAACGCTTACCCACCAGAGGAATCGGGTGAGGAAGTCGGAGTTTTGGTGAAACCGAGTGCTCGGCGAGAGGAGAGGAGACGAAGTCTGAACGAAGCGAAGAGGTGAATGTTCTGGTGAACGAAGCGCGCGCGGAGAAGCTGAATGTTTTAATTAAGTATATTAGGGTAGACTTATAGAGGCGGGCCTATTTATGCCCGCCTCTATAAGTCCAACGTTATGGCCGAGAAAGAGGCAATAGAGGCGGGCCTCCTAATGCCCGCCTCTATTGCATACGTTTGTTGAGGCGGGCTTATGGAGGCCCGCCTCAACAAAACTTAATAGAGGCGGGCATTTTCGCCCGCCTCAATTACTTACAATTAGAGGCGGGCCTTTAATCGGCCCGCCTCTAATACTTTAGCGGGAATAATTTTTCGGAAACTTTTTGAGGCGTATAAATTTTTGCCCGCCTCAATAGAATTTTTTGAGGCGTATAAAATAATTATCCGCCTCAAAAACCTGAAAAACTAATTGCGTAGGACATTGTTGAGGCATTTTGTTATAGGCCCGCCTCTAAAAGGGCGCCTCAACAAGTGTTTTTTCCACTAGTGGCACTTTGGGTGCAAAATGGGAATGGGAAATGCTACATAATTCCCTGACTAAATTATGTCACTCCCAGAATTGCACAGTTGTAATATATGAACGTGAACTTTTTTTTTAATTTTTTAATCTACATCCCCCCCCCCCATATAATTTTTAATGTTACGGGGCATATGTTTTGGCATTGGTGTTTGAGGGTTGTAACTAGGATACCCGTGAATTTCTTCATTCATGCTGAACCGGGATACATAATGTCATATTCACATCTTTGACCTCAATGAGAGTGGCTCTGAGCTTGATGTTGATTTGTCATATCACTACAACTCAATATTTGAAGTGAAAGAGAATCATTCAAGAGTGAAACTTGCTTATTAATATGGTGGAGAAATATCCCCTTTATGGAAGTGTGCTTATTCTTGTTGCTTGTGTCTGTTAATATTTTTAATCAAATCATAGTGGGGTCATGAATAATCCAGAATTAAGAATTAGATTCATACTTGTTATCTTCTAGGTTCTAACAACTGCTAAATGGCTGGCTGATGTTGCGTACATGGACGGAAGAACACTTCTTGAAGGATACAAAGCATCAAATCTTTACAGGAGATTAAAAATAATATATGGGTCGGGCCGGGCCGGGCCAAACAACCCACAAGGGACATTTGATGAATTAGTTGTTTAATATGCCTTCATGTTTTTGGACACTTAGTAAGGAAAATTATCAAAACTCTAGATTGAGCTTATATATTTTTATGGACTGCTCTTGATTGTTGTAGTGTATAGGTTCTTTAATCGTATTTCACAGTGAAATGTTGTAGTAAAAGATGTAATGTTGTCTGAATTTTATTATTTATAAACACTTTTTAGCTAAAAAAGTTTATTTCCTATTTCTTACATTTTGCTTCTGACAATCTCTTCTTCCTAGTGACTATTGTAATTACTTTAGACTTTAGAGTGGACATTAGTTACTGATAGGATTAGATTAACTCCAGGACATTAGTTATTGATAGTATTAGGCTTTAGAGTTCAAGTCCTTTGTGTTTCCTGGGGTGTTTGATGATAGTAATAGCTTAACTCCAGGACATAAGTTATTGTTAACCTATTAGAAATATCTTCCGTTGGTGCTAATAGTAGTCTTGCTTTGTAATTGTTTATACTTTATAATGTTCTGGGTCCTCATCGATCAGCTGAATACTGGTTAATTTTTTTTTTGTGCAGGCCAAAGCCGGGGCTGGATTCACCACTACTGCAGCAAGGGTTTATTGGTATTGATCTCAGTTTGGTTTCAATCTTGTGGCTTCATCTCTATGCATATCAAATTACTGCTCATATCCTAAGGTAGGTTTTCTTGTACAATTGTATGTTCTCCATAACTGCGATGAACTTGTCGAGTTTATTGTGTAAGTTCTCTTACGAAACTTTATTTTCATCATTATTCAACATCTTTTCTACTTCATTAATACATAATTCTGATTTAATTATTTAAATATTTTCTAAACTAATTTTTTTAGAGAGCACAAGTTGGAATTACAAGGAGAATGTCCAAGAAATATAGAAAAAAGGCATAAAGCTCAATTTTCCAAATGGATACTTGACCGAGTATGTTTATTTTTGCTATAATATTTTTTTGATAATTTGAGTTTTAATATTAGATTAATAATAATCTTTTCAAAACCTTATTTTCACAGGTACGCAAAATGCATGAAAAGGGATGCGTTGATAATGATTTGTATAATCTAGTTTGTGGTCCTTCAAGAGTTGTGAGGCGTTATACTGGATACATTGTAAACGGTTATAGGTTTCACACTCGTGATCGCTCAAAAAATAGAAAACTCAAAATTGTGGAGTGATGGTTAGAGGCGATGACTCTTCAGATAAGGAATACTATGGTGTTTTAAGTGATATATTTGAGGTTCATTACCCTAGAGGAAATCGTGTTCTTGCTTTCAAATGTAGATGGTTTGATGTAGGACACCATGGTAGAGGGTATAAAGTAGATGAATATGGGTTCACTAGTGTGAATAAGATGAGATCTTTAAAGACAGATGAAGTTTATGTTCTGGAATCACAAGTGGAGAAAGCATTTTATATACAAGATCCACGAAACGAAGATTGGGAATTCATGATAAAGGCTCAGCCAAGGGATTTCTATGATATGCCAAGTGATGATGGTGATAAACAAGCTTTGGATATGGATGCATATCAACAGGTTGAGGTGGAGGCTATTGTTGAAGAGCAAAGTAGTGATTCCCTGGATATTAACTTCTCCCTTGAATCGTTAGCTATAAATGATTTTGTGGTTGAACGCGAAGCTAAAATTGTTGAATTGGTCAAAAAGTTAATTGAGGAAATTAATGAAGGCAGATGATGACTTCATAAATGATGGTGAAATTGAAGAGTTTGAGACCTCAAGTGAAGAAGAAGAAGAAGAGTTTGATGAAGAAGAAGAAGAAGAATCATTTGTCTGAAAAGAATAACAATCGTATTGTTTTGTGTTATGTTATTATTGCATTCTATAATGTGATAACTTTGTTTTTATGAACATTATACTTTTGGTGTTATTAGTATGACTTATTTGGGTTTATTTTTCTATCTTTCGGTTTTTGATTCATAACCGCCTCTTATTTATGCAACTCATGTGAAAATATTAACCAAATGCTATGTTCTCTAGTTTTTTTACTCAGCTTGTTAAGGAAGAGGAAGAGAAAGCAGTAAAGATGACTGGAAGAGGAGGAAAGAAACCCAACAGTCGTAGTGTTATTGCTCTTGGAAGACTTCAGGATATGATCCGATCTACTCGAATCAATGGGTGTAATACAGAAGATGGTGGTACATTGTATGGAAAAGGTAAATTATTAATTGTAATCTAGCTATATTTCCATCACAACATGTATATTGTATTTACATTTCATGTTGCACTTTGACTATGGGTTTTGGTCTTACTAAATTCAGGAACAATGATGACAAAGTCTGCACTTACTAAAAGGGTGCAAAATGTTCCATCTGACATGGATGTTGAACTTGTTACAAAAAGTAATGATATATATGCTTCGATTCCATTGTTTTTATTAAGCTTTATTTTGATTCTGGTCGTTGATATGGTTTGGTTATTACGCAATGCTCATATAGATTTAGAAAGACAACGAGCAGCATGCAGAGAAGCACAAAGAAAGCAACCGATTTTGAGTCACACTAATCTCGAGCATGTTCTAAATCTACATCAAGTTCAAGATGAGCAGGTTCAAGAAGAGCAAGTTCAAGAAGAGCCAGACATTGATTGTCAATCTGAAGGTTTTGTGAATGATGAGAGGACTGAAGGTATGTTATTATCATTGAATATATGCTGCTGATTCTGCCACATTGGTTCCTATGCTTTAATAGACAGAGTTCGGTAGTTCTTCTGGCTATTGATAATAAATGTGTGTATATATATGGTTGTAGATATACTTGGTAAAAGAAAGAGGATGACTAAACTAACTAGCAGAGTTGCTATGTCATTGCAAGTGAATGAAGCTGTAGTTCCTCGTCCTAGAGAAGTAAACATCAATCGTGTCGTGGAGGAGCAAGCAGGAACCACAAATGGGGACTCGAGTGTAAATGAAGGTAAAATGAATGTTTTTGGTACTAGTTTAAAAATTGGATTGTGGTTATACAAACAACTAAGATAATACATTTCACTCATTGCATGCTATTAGCTACAAGTAACACAAGGGCAAGAGGTAGTAGAGGGAAGTATAAAAGTTTTGTGGTTGATATGAAAATCAAAGGAAAAGGCTCAAAACTAACCGTCGAGATTCCTGATGAAATCGATCGAGCAATTGGAGAAAATGCACGACATTTGGTGAATGATTGTGGTCGTGTAGTGAGGACCAATGCTCCATTAAATGTTAAGAATTGGAAACAAGCTTTATCTGTTGCAGGTGACAGCATGTGGAAGGAGATTTAGGTATTTTTTATTTATTTTTCTTTTGGTTTGCAAAATTGTTCTATTATTTGTTTGGATTCAGGTGTAACCACATTAATTAATGTATAAAAAGTTTATTTTCTCTGATTTGCAATGTAGTACATTGATTGTATCTTCTTGTTTTTGGGTGATTCTTGCCATCATGTTTCTGCTGAAGAAGATATGTCATACTGCTTTGTTTTATTTGAAAAAATTTACAGATTGATTAGATCTTGAATCATCATGTCTTGATCTGTCTGTTCGCTGATGATCTATAGTTTGATTTTGTTAAACTTTCTCACTGATTGATGAAGGAAAGATCTGAATTTTCAACGAAATTGACAGTGGCCGATTTTTAGGGATAAATTGGTTGATGATGTGATGTCTTGAACTCACCATGTGTTATATTATTTTGGCCTTGTGGATAAGTTTCAAGTTAGTGATTCCAGTTGCAACTTGAAGATGCATAATTTCGTTTTAGATACAATGCAACGTTTATATAGGCTATGGAAATGTCGATTGCATTATTACTACAAGAGTCCTAAATGTGGAAAAATAGATCTTTGAACGCTTGAAAAATCCTCCACCCGATTTACCTCAAGTGCAATGGGAATGGTGTGTAAATCATTATGGTTCAGATGAATTCAAGGTATTTACTCATATAACATGCATTTTTCTAGCTTCATGGTTGTTCCTTGTAGATTGTAATCTTCCACGTGATTTATCATATAGATTGTAAGCCAAAGGAACTCCAAAAACAGATTGTCTGAGAACAGATGTGTTCACACTACTGGAAATTTAGCCTTTGTTGAAGTTGAGGATATAATGGTAAGACTTAATTAATAGTTAATTAAGTATATTTGCACCTGTGATTCATTTTAATTATAGTGAATTTATTAATAATTATTTTATGATGTGCTAGATAAAAGAGAACGATGGCGTGAAGCCTTCTGCAGATGTGATATGGCTTATTGAGCACACACATACAAATAAAGAAGACAAACTTGAATGGGCTGATGGAACACGTTCTAAAATAATTCATGTATGTCTCATAGATTCTAATGGAGGAAGTTTGAAATTATTTAATAAGTCTGTTTCTAAACTTCTTTTGAATTTTGTTGAAGGAAAAATTGAAAAATGTAGTTGCTATAGCTGGTGATTCAATGACACAAGAGGAAATATTGACACAAGTTCTGGAGCCAAGGTCTGGGTATGTTCGTGGAAAAGGGACTGCTTTACGCGGTTATACCAAAGGAAAGCACCAGATGGAACAACAAAGGCTTTTGGAACAACAACAAGGAAAAATACAAGAACAAGACCAAAGGATAAAGGAACAAGACCAAAGGATAAAGGAACTAGAAGAGAGCTAACAAAAGCAACAACAAGAATTGGAAGAGAGCAAAAAAAAAGCAACAATAAGAATTAGAAGAATATAAAGCACAACAACAACAAGAAATGGAAGATTTCAAGCGGGAAATGTTGCAGCAACTTGCAAATAGGGGTGTTTAGTAATTATGCCAACATGTAAAAAATTTGTTTAGTTCATCACAGATTTCTTCTTAATAGTTCATCTCATATTCCTTATTCATAGTCTAGCAAGAAGGTAGGAAGATAATAGTAGCTGAATAATGATATTGTAACTATGCAGGTTGGGAAATAATTTTCACTAAGCAATTGGTGCCTTCTTTTTGGATGTCGAAGCTTTGAAGGTTGACCTTTTTTGGATATTGTCGAAGGGATTATTATGAAATGATTTTGGATACAGGTCGTATGATATTTGATGCAAGTTGGGAGATGATAATTTGGATGTTAGACATCTTTTTGATAATTATGGATATATTTTGTATTTTGAACAGACTTCTAAAGGTTATATAGTCGAAGTTATTATTGTTATGATCTTGGATACAGGTTGTATGAACTGAAATGAGTCATAAGAATTGTTGTAACAGGTCATCGGAAAATAACTGTTTGGTATAGCACCCACAAGTCGTTGCAAAACAAAAAATGTATTACCAGTTTAAGTTTATGTATTGCAACGACATAGTTTGTTGCAAAAAACAAACTATGCTACCAATTGATACCTTTTTTTTTGCAACGGAAGATGTTGTTGCAAAATATTGTCAATGTATTGCAACGACATAAGTTGTTATAAATGTTACCTTTTTTTGCAACGGAAAAGGTTGTTGCAAAATATTGTCAATGTATTACAACGACATAAGTTGTTGTAAATGTTACCTTTTTTTGCAACGGAAAAGGTTGTTGCAAAATATTGTCAATGTATTGCAACGACATAAGTTGTTGTAAATGTTACCAACGTATGCTATCATTTGATACTTTTTTTGCAACGACAGATATTTTGAAACAAACCATGTCGTTGTGAAAAGGCTATTTTTTGCAACAAAAAATGTCGTTGCAAAAGCCTTTCACTACGGGGTTACGGGCAATGACCTTGCAACGACAAATGTCGTTGCAAAAAATATTATTCGCAACGACTTGCTATGTATCGCAACGACTTTAGCCGTTACAAAAAATGGGTTTTCTTGTAGTGACGGCCTTCAACTAACACAAAAATGGGGCCCAGATGTAATCATGGTGTGGGCTATGGTGTTCCTCTTCAGCAGCTGTCGAATGTCGGGCCATCATCGATGCCAAATAAAATTGTGGGGCAATGTCTCCTCCTTGGCAGCATGATGCGCACCATCTCTCGTAGTAGAAATCGGACAGCTGGGCCTTCGGTAGAACCTTTTATTTTTATTTTTTATTATTTTATTTTATTTTCAGGTCAGGGGACTTACAGTGATATTTCCGCAACCGCGGAAAAATTTCCGTGCCCGCAGAAAATTTACTGGGGCGAGGACACCATCTTCAATTTGGCTCGGGTCTCCTACCTGCATGTTAGTCTAAAACAAAAACAAAACAAAAACAAAAACGAAACGAAACAAAACAAAGTAATAACAATAAAAACATGAAAATAAAGACATACCTCGGGTTGCCTCCCGAGCAGCGCCTTAGTTATCTTCGTGGCTCGACTTGGTGCTCTCCCACTCAACTTGGGTTGCTCACATCAATTGAACACTTGGGGTCTCCATCAGGAAGGTGCCTCTTTGCATCGTCGATATTGAATCTAACCCTCACCCCGTCAAATTCCATTGTGAGCGAACCGCTGCTCACATCAATCTTGGTACCTGTCGTGTTCATAAACGGCCTTTCCAACATCACAGGGGCTATGTGTTTATCTTGCCCCGTGTCCATCACAAAGAAGTCCGCGGGGAAAATTAACTTATCAACTTCCACCAGCACATCCTGCACCACTCCCTTGGGATACACGTATGAATTGTCCGCCAACTGGATCACAATCCCTGTCGTCTCTAATGGCCCGACCTCTAAAGATTCATACAGTGAGAGAGGTAAAACGTTGATAGAAGCACCCAAATCTAGCATAGCATTCTCAAACATGGTGCCACATATCTTGCAGGGAATAGTGAACATGCCTGGATCACCGCGCTTCTTGGGCAACCGCTTTTGCAGCATAGAGGAGACATTCTCACTGATTTTGACCTTCTTTTTCTCTTTCACAACCTTTTTCCTTTTTATCTTACACAGCGCCTTCAAGAATTTGGCATAGCGAGGGATACTTTGAACAAGTTTTATCAAATGAATATTTCCCTCGCAATTACTGAAGGTCTCAACTAAATCCTTGTTGTTCTCCACCGTTTTGGTTTCCTTTAGTGCCTCGGGGAAGGGAGCGGAAGGCTTCAATGAACTGAGAGGGGGAAAGTCGGGGTGAACATAAGCATCATGGACGTCTTTGACAAGATCTGGGGCTCTAGGAGGTTTTCCATGATCACGGATATCTGTCCATGGCCGCGGATCGTCTTCGAGCAAGTCTTCTTCAGCGAAGACTTTTCCTAAATCGCGGAAATCTGTCCGCGGTCGCGGAAAAGCGTCGATTTTTTCCTCTTCGTCAGTAGCAAATCCGCGATTGCGGCCTTCTTCTCTGCGGTCGCGGAAAACTTTCTGTTGAGCTCGACCTTCTTCCATTTGTACTCCGCTCCTCAGCGTCATGGCGCATACGTTCTCCCTTGGGTTTACTATCGTTTGAGATGGTAGGTTTCCCGAGTCCCGGGCCTCCAGCCTACTCACTGCGATGGAAATTTGTCCCACTTGCTTCTCCAAGTTCTGAATGCTAGACCGCATCTCTTGATTTTGTTGGACCATAGTATTTCCCAACGTTGTTACAGTCTGAGTGAGAGATTCCTGTTGCCGGACAACCGCTTGAATTTGTTGGGCCGTAGTGCTTGCCAACGTTGATACGCTTTGGGTGACGGTCCAGATCATGTCATCAACGGACATGGATGAACTTGAGCTTTGGCCTTGAGGTCTTTGGTCATATGGAGCTCGAAATTGTTGTTGTTGACCCCAGGCTGCTGATATTGTTGTGGGCGTGGTAAGAACTGTGGTGGCCTCTGTTGATACTTTTGATTTTCCTGGCCTTGAGGAGTACTCTGCTGATTTCCGTATCTCATATTTGGGTGATCTCTCCACCCTGGATTGTACGTGTTGGAATACGGGTCATATCTCGGCCTTGAAGGGCTGTATCCTCCAATAGCATTCACCTCAGCAGTGGGCTCCTACAGCGTGGGACATGCATCAGTCGGATGCATCGTGTCATAGCATATCCCATAAGACTTGACTTGCTGCTGGTCACCCTTCATCATGTATCTCTTCATCATCTCCTTCATCTCAACCATGTCAGAAAGTAGTGAAGAATTTGGCTGAGAGTCTGCAGCCTTGACTGATTGGGCGCTCGCCCTCTTACTGAACTATCTTGAGCCCTCATATACCTCAAAGGCTGCAGCAGGCGTCTTGTTCAAAATATTTCCTCCGCAGGCTGCATTCACCATTCGACGCTCCTCGTCAAGAAGTCCTCCATACAAATAAAGTATGAGGTCTTGTCCTGAATACCCATGGTAGGGACAGCTAGAGATCAACCTCTTGAACCTCTCATAGTACTCATATAACCTCTCAGCAGCCTATCGTTCAATGTTGCTGATGCTCCTTTTCAGGCTGTTGAGCTTAGTCGCAGGGAAGTACATTTCCTGGAAGGCTTTCGTCATCTTAGCCCATGTGTCTATGCTTCCTGGGGCCAAATAATAGAACCAATCATTGGCCGAATCCTTTAGCAAAAAAGGAAAGGCCCTCAGCTTGATCTGGTCCTCAGTCACGCCTCGTGGCTTCATGCTGGTGCAGATGGCATGGAACTCGAAAAGATGTTTGTTGGGGTCCTCTCCACTCATCCCATGGAAGTGGGGGAGTAAGTGGATTAACCCGGACTTCAGCTCGAAATTTACGCCATCCGCCAGCTCAGGGAACTGCACAGCCAGCGGTTGTTGCTGCAGATTAGGGGCAGTCAACTACCTCAACGTGGGTGCTTCGTCAGCCATCTCAAAACAAGGATTGTCAAAACACAAAGCTCTATTTGTCTTGCGGTTCCTAGAAAGGGTTCTCTCTATTTTTGTATCACAAGCAAGAAGAGGACAGTCAGCAGCACGGGTGTGGACCATAAGATAGGTCCACACAAAAGTTGACACACAAACACACACAAAGAAAAATCAAAACTTGCCTCTCCGGCAACGGCGCCAATTTGACAGGCGTTGTCGTGACACCTAAACAAAGTAAATCCTTAAAAACCTAACTTAGTAAAATAGGCAAGAAAGGGTCGAATTCCACAGGGAAGAGTTATCTTTCTAAGTGTACAAGTGTATGTCAAAGGTAACAAAGGGGGGTTTGTTGATTGGTTTGCAAGTAAACAAAGTAAATCAAAACAAAGTTTGTAATCAATTGGGAAAAAGTACTTAGCCAGACAAATATCCACCATTCATTCGATTGGTTGATCCTAGATTATCTCTATTCCTTCCTATGAATATTCCTGTCCCTATTCTGAAATAGTTACCAGTCCAACTAGTCCTGGCAACCCTAACTATCGAACGCACGAGAAACTATCAAGATTTAGAACAATAGCTGCAGGAAGCATATGAATTAACCAGGATACATGCAACACCACAACTCGAAGCATTTAACACATAATCAATTCTCTTTCACAATAAACTAGTCCAACTAGTCCTAGAATATCATGGTTGCTACACAAGATAAGGCATTTCAACTCAAAATATCCAAACCCTAGCAATAGACAATTACTAATATCAACTAGGTGATCAATCCAGTCAAATAAATAATAATCAATAGGAATAAGCTCAAGAGAAAAGATACAATCAAAGCAAAGGAAATAGAATTATAATCTCACAACCATATATCAAATGAAGGCTTCAATCGTCGGACTAAGCAAAGGTTGCTTAATTCTTCATAGTCTTGAAACGTAAAACTCAAAGGGAAAAACAATGCTGAATAATAGTCTGAATGATGAACGATGATAATAGTGGCTGCTAGAAAACTCATAATAATGAAAACCTAGTTTCCATAAGATAGGAAACACAATCTAAAAAGGAAAATAAAATAAAATAACCGGAATAAAAGAAAAGGAAATAAAAGAAAAAGTAAATCTTCGGATCTTAGGAAGAACGAAACTCGGCGCGTCTGATAACAACTTCCGCGATCGCAGCAATAGCTTTCGCGACCGCGGAAAACTCTCTGTAAAGGCTTCGCTGTTTGATTTTTCCGTGACCGTGGATCTTCGATGTTGCTCGTCTTCACTTCTTATCTTCGTCTTCTCTCGTGGCTTGCCTCCATCTTCAATACATCTTCATTTAATCTCTTCTACGGCACCAATGTCATACTCCTTGTCCTCAACTCTATACTCAACAATAACGCTCTAAACTCATCCAAATGGTATCCAAAACACCGGTAACAACTCCTAGTTAAACCCTACAAAGTAGCGCTGATCACCCTGCGATCATATGCATCTCCGTCGACGCGATCCCTGTTGGTCACCTTTGCATCTCCGTCAACGCTACCCATGTTTCTCACCTTTGCGTCTCTACCAACGCAACCTATATTGATCATATTTGTGTCTCTGTCGATGCGACCCTTGTTGGTCACCTTTGCATCTCTGTCGATGCGACCCCTATTGGTCACCTTTGTGTTTCCATCAATGTAACCTTTGTTGGTCACCTTTGTGTCTTTGTCAATGCGACCCGTGTTGGTCAACTTTGCATTTCTATCGATGCAACCTATGTTGGTTACCTTTACGTCTTCGTCGATGCGACCCTCGTTGGTCATCTATGCCCCCGATGGTGTGATCCATGCGATCATATATGTCTTCGTTGATGCGACCCCTCTGGTCACCTTTGCATCTCCATCTACGCAACCCCTGTTGGTCACCTTTGCGTCTCCATCGACGCGACCCCTATCGGTCACCTTTGCGTCTCTGTCGACGCAACCCCTGTTGGTTATATTTGCGTCTCCGTCGATGCGACTCTTGTTGGTCACCTTTGCGTGTCCGTCGATGCGACCCCTATTGGTCACCTTTGCATCTCCATCGACCTAACCTATGTTGGTCACCTTTGCGTCTCCGTCGATGCGACCCCTATTGGTCATCTTTGCATCTCTGTCGCCGTGACCCCTGTTGGTCACCTACGCCCCCGATGGCGTGATCCCTATGATTATATGCTTCTCCTTTGACGCGAACCGCATTGGTCACCCTTTGACTCGTAGGTCACCTTTCGACCTGTAGGTCATACTTTGACCCGTAGGTCATACTTCGACTCGTAGGTCATATTGCAACTTGTAGGTCATATTGCGACCATATGTCACTCTTTGACATGTTGGTCATCTTACAGCATGTCGGTCATCTATGAATATTGTGACGCAAATCCCGCGATCTATCTACGTCTCAAACGACAAGTTTTATGTAGGCACTTACATCTCAATGGTGATATTCTCTCCATCTTTGCTTAACGCCATCATGTTTACTCCATGTAACATGTTTAATGTGTTATTTTATTCAAGATAGTATTTGTCATTTTTACTATATCTCAAAGTAATTATTTCGCCAAACTGCAGAGCCTCACCCAAGGTAGGTTTATTCTCGCAACATGTCTATAGTAAGGCTCTAAGTATATAGATGTAATCATCGATCTTTGATTCATATCAAGTAAGATGAAAAAGACATGATAAAAAGACAGTAATTACGATCAAATAGGATGCTTTTATTACTCATCCTTAAGATATACAAATTCGTACTCTACTTTGTACATATATGACATAATATGGCAAGTCTGATGCATCTATTTCCGCCTCGAATGGCGTCAACATCTTCTTCATCCTCGTCGCGATTGACCTTTTCATCGTTGACGCATAGTTGAGTGCTCAATCTTGATCGTCGGCATTGTTTTTAGAACACGACCATATCTTGTTCCTCTCCAGCCAAGCTCTCCAAGTCTTGATGTACCTGTACAAGCACAAAGTCATACATGCAACGCATATAGCAAGCAAGATATACAAAAGAGCTACACTATTTAAACCCGTTCCCTTGAACATGGTAAAACAATGACAAACCACCCCAGAGGGTGGGCCCAAATATTCTTCACCGTCCCACTATGGGCGACAGTCACTAGCCGTTCACAAAAGTTTATAAATATAAGTTCAAAAAGCGACGAGAGGGTCTCGCTTATCCTCTAGCACCGCTAGCTCATGCTCCACCTCGTCCTCTATACTCTTGGGTTCCTAAGAGTCATGCTTGGGAAGACCGGCGGGGATGAGTACGTAGCATGAAACACCTTCCTCTCATCGATGACGTCCCAATCATTATGTTTACAAGCAGCAACGTCCCTGATAGCCTCCATCATGGCTAACCAAGAATAGTAGGCTTCGACTTCATCCAGCTCCACCACTAACCTTTCTCTTTCCTCCACAGCAGCCTTCCTCTCATCCTTAAGCCGGAACGTCTCCTCCTCAAGTTGTCTGATCTTGCACTGTTGAGCCTTGACACTCTGAGACAACTCGAAGTTCTTGGAGGTGAGGGCATCATATGAGTTCTGATCAATGTGGCCTACTTCTCCAAGACGTACGTATTCAATGAGAGCCCCTAAAGTGGTCCCACGCGCACAACGTGGCTTGAAGACTCGGCCAAACAAAATCGTCAAGGACAGAGGACAATAAAGAAAACAAGAAACGACAAAGATGAATACATCTTACCTTCCATTGCATAGCAAGGGTTTCTCAAAACACATCAACTGTGTTGATCTCGCATAATGCTCCTTGACCAGTGTCAACCAAATGGTCTATGTCATTTGCAAAGCTCGTCTTGTGGGGATCATCACTGATGCAAGCTCCCCAGGTAAATCCGACATATTCGAGGGAGGGTGACACCTTCTCCTTGACCGTCTCCTCCTTCTCTACAACAGGGATAGCCTTGGGAACCTTGGGGACGTCCTTGGGAACATGACCGACTCGTAAGAAGAGGAGCCCTCTCCAATAATCTTTCGCTTCTTCGTAGCAATCTTGTCAGCAACCGATTTAGCCCGTCCAGCCTTAGAAGCTATGAACATATCAAGACAGTCACACGTCATATGCAATATAAACGTGTCACAGGAATAAAATTAGAGATATGGAGATATATATCTTGGGGGATGGAATCACGACTTCTTCTATGATAGGATTTATGAACGAGACTTCCACAAATGTCCTCTTCGATGCTGGCAAAGCCAAGATCCTCTTGGTGATCTCATCCGACTCTGCCCTTGGCTGCATGCCTTCTCGATCCACTATAAACAAAGAGAAGTAAGAAGCAAGGTTAATCTACATCGAAGAAATTAAGAAAAGTACAAAATTACCCTATTTGCGCCACGAATGACACAAGAAGTCACATTCGTCTCCAGAGACGCCTTCTTGACAAAGAAGCGGTCAGACCAACCTCGATCATTATTCGTTTCATCGATTACCAGACAAGGTCTCCCAAATCCGGATTTGCAGGTGACGCGCCCTTGGTCACAAAGGGCTAAAGAGTAGGAGTAGAGGAGATCTTGGGCCGTGAATGGGATGTTGTGGGTTTCAATTATGCAGTCCAGTGTAAGGAAGATCCTCCAAGTTTGGGGGAGGATTTGGTCAATTAATATGGAGGGAGGTTATGAAGGAGCGCACAAGAGGAAAGAAGGGAATCCTACGCCCAATCCTGAAGGGATACTCGAACATGCACACCCATTTGTTGCAATAACGGTATGGATAGATGGCTTCGTCCTGTTCCATCATGACAACGTGTTTTGGAAAGCCGACATCCTTTGCAAAGGGCTTAGGGTTTGTTAGGGAGGAAGCCCTTTGGTAGGGTTTGGTGAGATTATGCTGGGGGAAGAAGCCCTTTGGTAGGGTTTGGCAAGATTATGCTGGGGGAATAAGTGAAGATGTTCATCTTCAGGTTTTTGTGCATTGAGGGGGCCAGAGGTGATGCATTTTCGCCTTAGGATCTTTGTTCGGGTTCAAGGAAAGTCGTTCTCCAAGGCTTCATGTTGTTCAAGACTCGAATCACCATCAAGAATGGTTCTTTTATGGATTTTAGGGTTTCTGTTTGCAAGTAAATAAAAGTAATAGGTAATTTGGATATATTGGATATGATGCACCAATAGATTCAAAATGAGGTTTGTTGATTCACCAAGGATATGACGCACCTAGGTTTCAAAACCGTTTTGGATATGACTCACCAAGACCGAGTAGATCGAAATAGATATGACTCACCAAGACAAAACACTCAACAACGTAACTTCAAAATTCATTCAAGGAAACTCATAGTGTTGTATATTCAATTAATCAAAGATTAACTAGAAATGAAAACGGAAAAGCACTTAAATAGACCAAATGTTCTAAGAAAAACCTAGTTGTTCTAGAAAATTATTCTCCCTCCTCAAAGCTCCGTTGGGACTGATATTTTTACACGAGATGGATAAGACCATTAGGTCAAACATATCCAAAAATCAGCCCATACTCACAAGTGGATTAAAATTGCACCTTTGAACAAAATATGTCCCGCATGTTGTATTCGTTGGCGCTGCGGTTAGGCCTTCTGGGTTCTACTTCTCCGAGCCCTCTTCAACTTCCCTCGACCAACCTTGTCTCATTGGACTCCTTGGAATCCCCAATGAATATGAGATAAGTCTTTTTTGGGCCAAGTCATATGGATCATTGATTTGACCATGGCTCTTCACAAATGGCCTTGTCGGCTGCCACTACGATGATGCTCCTTGTGTCTTCTCCAAGCATTCCTCCTCCAACTGGCCTCATACTTTGTAGTGGTTTCTCAATTAAGCCTTCTTGATGATTGGAACGGGAAGGGCTCCATTTGGACATTGTTGGCTTGGTGGTCTTGAAAAACCCTAGTTTGAGGCACGACGACGACGTTGTTAGCGGCATTGTCACTCTTCTAGGCTTGGCTCGATTCTTGGTTTTGTCTTGCAGCTTGATGGGATTCCAAATCACATCAAGACGTGAAGTTTTCCTCCATCGATGAAGGGTTTCGAAACAAGCAAGAATGAAAAGGAGAAGAAGAAGAAGAGGAAGAAGAAGAAGAAAGGAAGAGACTGTACCTGTGAATGCAGAAGTGCAGAGATATGAAGGGAAACAAAGAATAAATTTTGCCTTAAAATGGGAAGTAAAGCTGCATTTGAAATTTGAAAAGATTCTGACAAGATACTTGATGTGATCGAAAAAAACCGAATTCCAAGGCGATGAATTAAAGACTTTTCCTATGCTTAGACGCTTCACTTGACAAACACCGTAGGGGTATTGTGAGGAACCTTGAATCCCATCCACGTCGAATGCCCAAAGGCATCCAAACACGAAGGCATGGATCGTTGGGATCGCTGTCAAGAAATGACGCTGTAAGAATGGCCGTCATTAGGAGATGTGAAGAGTGGTCGCCAAGCGATACGTCTAGGAAGATCTACTTTTCTTACTCGTGACAACCTTACCTCAAAAAGAGGAGCTACCCGTTAAGACCCACGCGCTATAGGATATTACTTTAGGAGTTATAATATTCCTTATCCCATATAAGGAAATATTATTACCGTGTTTGTTTATCTTACCTTAGTCTCCAAGCCCTGATCTTATCTTATATTTATGGTAAATCCTATCTCTTATAGGATTATCATTGGACCTCTATATAAGGGGGTGCCAAACTCTTGTAACATATACAAGCATACACTTACATTCATACATCCATACATCAATACAGTTCCGATTTACTCTCCAAAAAGCTTGTTTTATTCATATAACGTGAAATCCTTGACCTCATACTCCACAATCAAAGCGGATTGCATCACGATACGAAATCTACCAAAACACCTAGGAACAAAATCGCTTTGCTCATCACCAACAATAGAAGCCAACAACGGGCAAAGACCATTCCCCAACGTCTTGGTTATATTTTGTATAAGTCCAAACACAGACTAATCAGCCTAAATTCAAAAATAAGATTGGGAGCCTTCACTTTAGATAACAAAGTCACCAAAGTTTTATTCATCTCATGCATCCAATACCATACCTCCACCAATCCTGCATGAACTCAACAATAACCGAACCTACCACACCCCAAAACTTTTGAAAAGACAAAGCATGCGTACCATAAAAACCTGGCGACTTTGTTGAATGCATATGAAAGATGGCATACCTAATTTTATGCTCTAGACACCACATCTAACTGCATATTTATCTCAAAAGAAATCCATTCCTTAATACCAACCAAAGCCTCCTCATAGCCAATCGACCCCTCAGACCGAAACAATCGATCATAAAACTATACTACCATCCACTCAATATCTTACTCCTTATCTTTCCATGCCCGGTCTCTAACTCATTCTCAATCTTTGATATCCTCTTCTTAAGATCCTTAATTTTAACTTTTGCCCATGCCCTGAAGCTAGCCGCACAAGCTCTGGACTTGACCATTGGAGACTCATCCGCTGCTTCCCAAGACTCACGGACCAACAAAGCACAATGATGGCCCCTAGACCTTGGCAGGGAAAGACAAAGAGGAGATGATGAGCATCAGATCGACCAGACCCGTGACTAGGGCGCGCGCTCGCGTCATCGCTCGTGCCACACAATCACTGGTCACTCGGACGCTCGCTAGCCTACATCACTTTTATTTATTTTTAAAAGAGTTTAAGCATTCCCCTTTAGGAAACAACTTCCAAATCGAGAAGTCTTAACCTATGCCCTAAGATTAAGCCTCGAATTGCTAGACTAGTTTTAGATCAAGATGTCACAAAAAGTTTGCCCATAAAATCAAAATATGAAAGCAAATTGAAGTTGAAAAGTAACCATGCATAGAGTTGTAAATGGCATCAATCTCTACAAAAACCGTCTATCAGTAGATATATTATTAGGTAGCGTAAGTCGAAAGGTACAAAACTCGGGTTATTTTGAGTTTTAGGTTCAGTTTACTTGGGTGTCGATCGAGGCTAGAGGAAGCAAAACCGGTACAGGCTAAGATTTCCTTAACACATGTACAACTTTGAATCCATTTTCAAAATCTAGCGTGGACTGTGTTGACCGATTTACCTTTATTACATAAAATTTTAAAAATTAAATTGAGAGCGATTTAACTACGGTCCAGTTGACTGATACCGTCCAGACTATAGTTTATATTTTATTGACATGGATCAGAACAAATCATAACCCATAAATAGGTTCTAATTCTGTTAGGGTTTATGATTTGGTCCACAAAAGCACTACCAACTCGCCGGGAGAGTAATGTATTGCTTATGAATCCTTGCACCGCGAAGAGAGCGTTTTATACTCCGTATTAGATTAAATTCTCAAGCTACCTGTTAGGATATCGCCCCTTTTGACTCAGTTCAAGGTAAGTTGGATCGAGCTTTGCGTCCACTAAGCAAGACAAGGTTCGTTCCTCCTTCGAGTGATGTTCTTTGGGTCGATTGGTGGTTTGTTGTTGGATCGGTGAAGAGGACAAGGTGGAACTCTTTTTGTGTGGATTTTTTGGAGTATTTTGATAAAGGATAGGTGCTCTAGACTAGTGTGGATGTGACGCACCACGCAAGGCTAGAACAAGATGAATATGGCTCAAGATATGACTTACTCGGGGCACCTTGATCACGCTTGATATAACGCACAAGAAAATTGAATTTTCTAGAGGAAAGCTCACATTTTCTCATTGTTTTTTATTCAAGTTGAAGTGAGTAACATAAGCCAACAAGGCCATCTTAAATAGGAACAAAATTGCAAGAGTTACAACTCTTGAGCTAGCCTATTCAAGACAAGGAAAAACCCATCACTTAGCCAACTAATTACATCATTTAAATGACTTCAAATCTGATTAACCCTTTCATTGAACTTGTAGAGGAAGAGGTCCCATGCCCCCCCCCCTTGAATTTGAAGCAAAATACCCGAACGGATTTGAAATGGGTCTCGTTTTATGCCAAATGTCAAATCTGCGGTGGAGGCTGATAGGTGTCATTTCATGCACCTTAACTAGCAATTATTAACATTATTTAGAGGAGTTTATGACTAGATTTAGGGTTAAGTCTGTAATCCAGAAGATGTAGAGAGAATTGAAGATATCCAGGGATTTACAGCTTATTTGGAGAAGACTACCAACACTTGGTAGTGATGAAGAGCAGAAGAGAAAGGAGTGGGAGAATTTCTACCGCCCCGCGCCAGAGCCACCGCGACCCGGCGGTGGGTCTTAGAGAAGGATGTCGCCCCGTGGTGGAAATCACCGCCCCGCGGTGGGAGCTGGTGCCCCGCGGCCATATGCTGGGCGAAGCAAATAAATTAAAGGACGTCGCGCGCTAATGCTGGAATTTGAGGAATTTAGGCCCAAGGGAGGAGAAGCCCACGTGAAGAAAGGCCCATGAAGCCGCGTGAATTGCCGAGCGGGAATTGAAGCGGAAAGCTGAAGAATTGAAGAAGCGGGGCGTGACGTCATGATGATGTTGGCGTGCTGATTCTTTGTTGGAGGTGGGCCGTTGCCAAGCGATGGAGAAGTTGGGCGTCAGCAAGCAGCTGCTTGGAGTGGGCTGCTGAGAAGCTGACTGCGAGGATGTCAAAGCCGAGATTTACGGGATTAATTCCCAATTTCTGATTTCTTATGTTTGGTTATTACTTTATTGTTATTTTATTTTATTATTTTGCATTAGGTTAACTTTATTTTCCAAAGCCTATTTAAGATCTTTTCCAGGTCTTAGATAGGAGACTTAGACTCATTTTCTTTCTGCCTCTAGGGTTTCAACCCATGGAGAGCTAAACACCTTTGTTCTGCTAGACGTTTGAAGCAATACAGTTGATTCGGTTGTGAGATTTCTATTCCTTGTTCTTATTCTTATGTGTGTTGGTTTGATTCTCTTGGTTATATTGATTATTGATTTATCATTGTTCTTCATAGTCTGGCCAGCTAGGTTGAGTAATATTTATCAATTGCTAGGATTGCATATAGGGGTTCCGAGTGCATATCTAGTAGCAAACACAATTGTGTGTATAGGGGTTACGAGCGTACAATTGTGAGTGAGAGTCAGTTGCATGCGAGTATTAATACGTCTTTCTATTTGCATGTATCCTATATCCTTGTGTGCATTGCTATTGCTTTGTTGGTGGTAAAGTATACCGACAACTGTGAGAATCGGTGGTATTTTACCATTGGTATAGTAATAAGTCTATCGACAACTGTGAGAATCGACAGTGCTTAAGATCAGGATGGGAACAACCATAAGAATAATAAAATAACTTGGATTGAATAGATTTTAGTGATCAACTTATATCTCTGTATTGTGGATCTCGTTCTAGTAGAACTACTTTCCCCATCATACTTATTCTTTCTCAAGTCAACTAAACCTGTTTACTTTGCTCTGTTTGATACTCAAAACCCCCCTTGTTACCTTGCATGCTTATAAACACTTAGAAATATCACTTCCTCCCTGTGGATTCGACCCTTGCTTGCCTCTACTACTTGTTTAGGTTTGTTAGGATTATTTTATTAAGGTGTCACGACAACGCCCTATCAAATTGGCGCCGCTGCCGGGGAGGCAAGATTTGATTTTTCCGTGTGTTTGTTTGTGCGCGTGTTACCTTGGTGTGGACCTATCTTACGGTCCACACCCGTGCTACTGACTTTTGTTTTTCCTTTTTGATTCTTGTTACAGATATGGATTTATGGGGAGAGCCGCGATATGACCCATACTCCTATGCATACACTCCATGGTGGAGAGATCACCCCAATTTGAGTTATGGGGGCCATCAATACTCTCCATATGGCCTTGACTACCAGGAGTTCTACCCAAAGCCACAACCATTCTATCAGCAGGATGCTCCGCACCAGTACTATCCGGCCTATAAGCATAGCCCACTAGTGTCCAATCCAAGTTCCGCTATGTCAACTGAAGAGATGCTCAGGACCTTGACTCAATATTTCACCACTCATGTGCATACTACTGAGTCAAGCATCAAGAATATGAAAAGACAGGTGGACCAGATGGTGGAATCAATTATACGGATCGATGTAAGGATTTCAGGGAATCTACCATCTCAAACGATAGTAAACCCGAGGGAAAACGTTCCTCCTAGTAATGAAGTGGAGGACGGATATGAGATGGAGAACATCGCCGACCGCCTCGCGTCACCTCTTACCGCGACCCGGCGTGAAGTCCCAGTTATCTCCACCGCGATCTCACCGCCTCGCGGCAATGACCACTGCCCCGCGGTGGACGGAGTGCCTCCTAGTGAGATTTCTCCGCGACCCGCGGTGAGATCAGCGCAACCCGACGTCCAAAATTCCTATTCTGCTGATGAGGTCTACATTGATACTGATGAGGAGTTAGGACTTCCAGATGATATTTTGGATCGCAAGTTGCTGACTGAGGAGGAGTATTTTTTGAGATTTGAGGAGGGGTGGAGCGACGATGAGGAGGAGTACCGCGATCACGGAAATACTCCTGAGACACCCATTTCTCTAAAAAATGCTCCGACAGTCCCCGATCCTCTAGAGGCTGCCTATGATGAGTTTGTGTGTCTTAACTCCTTCCCGCTCGTCGCGCTGAAACCTGTTACACCCTCCCCTGAGGCTCTGAAGGACACCCAAAAGGTGGGGACCGACAAAGGCTTATTTGACACCTTCAGTAGTTGCAAGGCAACCACCCCTTTGGTCCATCTGGCAGACAGCACCCCTCGCTGCAAGGAAATGTTAAAGGTGCTGGGCTTGATCAAAAAGAAACCGAAGGGGAAGCACAAGAAGGAAGCCTTGATACAAGTGGCTGATTTTTATATGCTGGATACGGGGCAGGACGTACATGCAGCCCCTGAGATTCTGGGTAGACAGTTTTTAAAGATGGCAAGTGCATTCATGGATACGACGAGTGATCCAGCCATCAACAAGTGTAGGAGATTGGGGGTCACGCTCAACATAGAGCATATAAAGAGCCACCTCCCAGATCCAGATCCCAGGTGCTCAGTTGCTATGAGCAACCCGAGTTGAGGAAACTGGAGTAGTATGTCAAGCCATGACAATAACTAAGGCGTTGTCCGGGAGGCAACCCGAGGTATGTTTTACTTTCTTTCTTTGTTTTTCTTTCTTTATTTCTTGCATTAGTTTTGCTTGTTTTTGCTTTGTTTTTGTTCTTGTTTTTGTCTCCGACTAACCTGCAGGAAAGAGACCCATGCCTATTGAAGAAGGTGTTTCAACACCAATGTAAGTCTTCCTTTCCTGCACTAAGTCACCCCCCGAAAAAACCTTAAACGGGGGGCAAAAAAAAAAAGAAAAAAAAAAAAGTTCTACCATAGTCCAGCTGTCCAGAGTTCCCCATGGAGACGGTGCGCATCATGTTGTCAAGGAATATACACTTGTCCCATATATTATTTGACAACGATGATGGCCCTACAATTGACAGTTGGAGAGGAGGAACACTATAGCCCCCACCATGATTACATCTGGGCTCCACCATGTATTCCTAGAACGCCGTGCAACCCCGACATCTTTGCTATACCACTATTCACCAAAGTGGTTCCCTTTTGGTTACACGGTAGGAGAAGATTACAGAGTTGATGAAGACACCCGCCCAACACCAGAGACCTGGGCTTTATTGAGAAGACCGCCAGCAACAAAGGAAGTGTCCAAACAGCTTGGCGACGTTTGTGAGTTATTTTTTGCTTTTCCCTCTGCTTCTATTCTTTTGTCTTTCATTACATTGAGGACAATGCAATGTTTAAGCATGGGGGAGGGTTTTATACTTGCTACGTCGCTGAGGAGAAAAATGAATATAAAGAGAAAAAGCCAAAATTTTGAAAAAAGGCATACATAAAAAATCCTGGGATAGGTCGAAAACCCGAAAGGGCGGCCTAGGTAATAAGCAGGTGGCTTGGACCAGCATTAGGCTGGGGTAATATGTGGTCAAGAGTGACGTGAGCTTATGTGAGTACATCTATTGTAAAATGAATCAGTGGCTTGGTGAAAACCCGAAAGGGCGCCTTGGCAAAATGAGCAAAAAAGAAGAAGAGTGATTTTAGGATTTCTCATTATTCTTGGCGAGGCGTCATAAAAAGAGGAGTTATAAGGAGGTTTCGGGTAGGTCACTCTGGAGAGATAAGAAGATAGATGGAGGATAGGATTAGTATTGTCACTCTATGGTGTTGTGTTGTATTGTGTTGTTGTGCTGTGCATATTGTTTTGGTTGTCTGGAGCTGATTGTTGAAATGTTGTAATTGCTGGTGTCATATTTGCTTGTACTTCCTGAGACCTTGGTGTTTGATTGAGAGAGTAGGTTTATCTTTAGCTTACTCGGGACGAGTAAAGGTCTAAGCATGGGGGAATTTGATAGGTGTCATTGCATGCACCTTAACTAGCAATTATTAACATTATTTAAAGGAGTTTATGATTAGATTTAAGGTTAAGTCTGTAATCCAGAAGATGTAGATAGAATTGAAGATATCCAGGGATTTACAACTTATTTGGAGAAGACTACCAACACTTGGTAGTAATGAAGAGCAGAAGAGAAAGGAGTGGGCGAATTTCTACCGCCCCGCGCCAGAGCCACCACGACCCGGCGGTGGGTCTCAGAGAAGGATGTCGCCCCGCGGTGGGAGTTGGTGCCCCGCGGCCATATGCTGGGCAAAGCAAATAAATTGAAGTACGCCGCGCGCTAATGCTGGAATTTGAGGAATTTAGGCCCAAGGGAGGAGAAGCCCACGTTAAGAAAGGACCATGAAGCCGCGTGAATTACCGAGCGGGAATTAAAGCGGAAAGCTGGAGAATTGAAGAAGCGTGGCGTGACATCATGATGATATTGGCGTGCTGATTCTTTGTTGGAGGTGGGCCGTTGCCAAGCGATGGAAAAGTTGGGCGTCAGCAAGCAGCTGCTTGGAGTGGGCTGCTGAGAAGCTGACTGCGAGGATGTCAAAGCCGAGATTTACGGGATTAATTCCCAATTTCTGATTTCTTATTTTTGGTTATTACTTTATTGTTATTTTCTTTTATTATTTTGCATTAGGTTAACTTTATTTTCCAAAGCCTATTTAAGATCTTTTCCAGGTCTTAGATAGGAGACTTAGACTCATTTTCTTTCTGCCTCTAGGGTTTCAACCCATGGAGAGCTAAACACCTTTGTTCTGCTAGACGTTTGAAGCAATACAGTTGATTCGGTTGTGAGATTTCTATTCCTTGTTCTTATTCTTATGTGTGTTGGTTTGATTCTCTTGGTTATATTGATTATTGATTTATCATTGTTCTTCATAGTCTGGCCAGCTAGGTTGAGTAATATTTATCAATTGCTAGGATTGCATATAGGGGTTCCGGGTGCATATCTAGTAGCAAACACAATTGTGCGTATAGGGGTTCCGAGCGTACAATTGTGAGTGAGAGTCAGTTGCATGCGAGTATTAATACGTCTTTCTATTTGCATGTATCCTATATCCTTGTGTGCATTGCTATTGCTTTGTTGGTGGTAAAGTATACCGACAACTGTGACAATCGGTGGTATTTTACCATTGGCATAGTAATAAGTCTATCGACAACTGTGAGAATCGATAGTGCTTAAGATCAGGATGGGAACAACCATAAGAATAATAAAAGAACTTGGATTGAATAGATTTCAGTGATCAACTTATATCTCTGTATTGTGGATCTCGTTCTAGTAGAACTACTTTCCCCATCATACTTATTCTTTCTCAAGTCAACTAAACATGTTTACTTTGCTCTGTTTGATACTCAAAACCCCCCTTGTTACCTTGCATGCTTATAAACACTTAGAAAGATCACTTCCTCCCTGTGGATTTGACCCTTGCTTTCCTCTACTACTTGTTTAGGTTTGTTAGGATTATTTTGTTAAGGTGTCACGACAACGCCCTATCAGAGGCGCCGACGCTGGATTTACTTGGAGAAGAGCCACCGAGTCAAGTACAAATTAGCTCAGCGCTCCTAAGATCAAAAGACCTCCATAAGCTTAGTCTTGAGTCTAAAACCTTGGGCCCTTGTGATCACGCCAAGAAGTGGTTCATAGCCTTGCTTTGTTGTAGAAACCCTAGCAGTGGCGCGTGCTTGTGAACGAGTGAGGCGGGGCTCGACCGCCTTGGGAGAGCTTGGTGAAGCCATGTTCAAGTCTTCTTGATTGACTTTGGGCATGTTCACATCATCCTCTCTCCCTTGAAATGAATTCGACCTCGAATCCAAGTTTCCTACAAGTAAAATAGAATTGTGAGACATTTGTACTCTACCAAGAAAATGGGATAACATAAGAATGAAATTTCCAAGTTCTATATGATATGCAAGGATGCATGCACAAGCTATTCCACTCTGCTTCCTAGTCTTATGTACATGCATAGTAATGCAACTATCAACATAACATGCATGTCTGGACAGGATGATAATATTATATACTTGATGCATCCCAAAAGACATGTATTGAGAAAGAGAACTATGGTGCACACAAGAGTATCTAGTTCTAGACGCAAAATTTGATTTTATCACTTGCAATGTCCTATACCTTGTTATATGTTCATTTATAAACCCAAGAGATATAATTGAATAATTGGAGACAAGTGATACTTCCCTAAGAGTAGACTTCATTGGAACATCATTCTTTTTATGGTAAAAAACTGATTTCTCGGATTGCCAAACATCCATGGCATTGACCTTTTCTTGGAGTTGAAATGGCAAGCATGAAGGGACCATGGAGTAGCCAAAGACCTTAGTGAACTACGCATGATGGTAAAGCTTGATTCTAGTAGGAATAGGATATGGTTTTAAAACTTCCTCCTCCTTTTTGTTAGTTTCTTGCTATTCTTCAATGGGCATTGACATATGGGGCTCACATGATTCTGCCTCGGGCTCTCCTTCATAAATGGATGGCTCAAACATAGGTAGAGGCTCTCTAACTTGATTTGGTTCAACCAACCTTGGGGGCTCATTATGTATAGCATGGACTCTTGCAAGTTGGTCCAACTTCACATCAAGGCGCCAAATAAACTGATTTGCAAGGCGCTCGCTTTCAACAAACGCCAATTGTCGACCGTTTTCTTGGTGGACTTGTAAGAGCATGGCCAAAGTTTTTCTAAGTCTGAGATCATCTTGATCCATTTGAGCTTTCCTATCAAGGTGAGCAAGGAAACAAGCCAAACATCCAAGAATTTGCAAATGTAGGGCTATCTTACAATGGTACATCAATCCACACAAGGAAAGCCAAACAAGTAGTGAATGTTCAACCAAAAAATCAGACTTGCAAGCTTGTGAAAAAGTTAGGACTAAGGTAGATTGGTGAAAGAAGAAATGGCAACCAAGTCAACACGTTCGTATGCACTTTAAGTTATTGCAAGCTTTAAATCAAGGCACACAAGAAGGTACTTTCACCTAATTTTTTACACAAGCACAACAAGATGAATTTTGTTTCTCAAACTTTATTAGCCAAGCTCAACTTCTTTTTCTCGTTGGGTCTGAGTTTTTCTAAGTCGACCTCTTTTCCTTTAGTTTTCGTCAGATCTGAGTTTTCATATGCCCGGCCTCTTTTTCTTGTTGAGTCCGACATTTCCTTTTAAGGCTTAAAACTGTTTTACAATCTTTGATAATTTGGATAGCAACTTTTTCTTACAAGAATTCACACTTTACACTTTTAATATCACAATTTTTCTTTGTCAAACGTTCGGTGCTTTTCCCGTATCTTGTGTCCTCGACTTTTAGCATGAAAACAACATAAAATTCACAATAAAATGTTGATTTAATATGCAGCAACGTGAGGAAAACACATAAGTTAAGGCTGGAACTTTCAGGGGTCAAGCAACAACAATATCGATTAAATGAAGTGCAAATTCAAGTGGGGTTTAATTCAGTTTTGCGTTGATTGAAGGCATGTGAATTTGAGGCAATTTAGCACATGAAAGGTTGTCTTCAACAATAGTAAATTCTATCAAGACAGATTTGGAAAGTGAAGCAAAACTGCATGGAAATTCGAGGCCAAACAAATCTAGAACAAGAGCAATACAAGACCGATTTGGTTTCAACAATTCAACAACTTGGTTTAAGCGTCTTACCTTGTCTAGATTTGATACCACTTGATATGATCTCACCCCTTTTGACTATGTTCAAGGTAAGTTGGCCCGATCTTTGCGTCCCCTAAAGACAAGTTTGTTCCTCCTTCAAGTGATGTTCTTGGGGCCGTTTGGTGGTTTGTTGTTAGATCGATGAAGGGGACAAGGTGGAACTCTTTTTGTGTGGATTTTCCAGAGTATTTTGATAAAGGATAGGTGATATAGACTAGTATGGATGTGACACACCACACAAGGCTAGAACAAGATGAAGATGGCTCAAGATATGACTCACTCGGGGCACCTTGATCACACTCGATATAACTCACAAGCAAATTGAGTTTTCTAGAGGAAAATCTCACATTTTCTTATTGTTTTTTATTTAAGTTCAAGTGAGTAACAAGACAAACAAGGCCAGCTTAAATAGGAGCAAAATTGCAAGAGTTACAACTCTTGAGCTGGCCTATTCAAGACAAGGAAAAACCATTCACTTAGCCAACTGATTACATCATTTAAAAGACTTCAAACCTGATTAAACCCTTAATTGAACTTGTAGAGGAGGAGGTCCCACGTACCCCCTTGAATTTGAAGCAAAAGGATGAACAAATTTGAAATGGGCCTCGTTTTACGCCAATATGTCAATTCTGTGATGGAGGTGTTGACGCTGGATTTACTTGGAGAAGATCCACCAAGTCAGGTACAAATTGGCTCAATGCTCCTAAGCTCAAAAGACCCTCCATAAGATTAGTCTTGAGTCCAAAAGCATGGGCCTTGTGATCACGCCATGAGGTGGTTCATAGCCTTGCTTTGTTGTAGAAATCCTAGCGGTGGCGCGCTTGTGAACGAGTGAGGTGGGGCTTGGGTGCCTTGGGAGAGCTTGGTGAAGCCATGGGTAAGTCTTCTTGATTGACCTTGATGAAGGTCACATCACTAACATTAACAAATAAAATTCCCAAAGCATCATCACATTGATGAATGAACGCACGCCCCACGCGCCAAAGAAAACTCAAGAAAACCCTTGCTGATAGCCCTTGGCTAGGGATCGCAACTGGTCAAGGAAAGTTTGTCTCCAAAAGCTCCTCCAATGACAAGTTCTCGGTGCCGCACGGTCACTAGGTTAGGGTTTGAGTGTTTGCTAGAACAAATGGTGGAAGTTGTGAATGAGAAATTGAAAGGATAAGCAATTGGATGTCAATGGATAAACTCACCAATAATATTCAGAAGAAAGGTAGTTTCGATAATGGATAACCTCACCACTCTCAAGACTACCAACTCGGATAAACTCACTGGGTTGATGACGCAAAAACTCTCTTAATCCTAGGGCTTTAACAATTGAAAGATCCAAGATATTCTTAAGTTTAAAACGTCCATAAAAATGGCTACAAGCCAATCTTTTTAAAGACTTACCCATGGCTTCACCAAGCTCTCCCAAGGCACCCAAGCCCCACCTCACTCGTTCACAAGCGCGCCACCGCTAGGATTTCTACAACAAAGCAAGGCTATGAACCACCTCATGGCGTGATCACAAGGCCCATGCTTTTGGACTCAAGACTAATCTTATGGAGGGTCTTTTGAGCTTAGGAGCATTGAGCCAATTTGTACCTGACTTGGTGGATCTTCTCCAAGTAAATCCAGCGTCAACACCTCCATCACAGAATTGACATATTGGCGTAAAACGAGGCCCATTTCAAATTTGTTCATCCTTTTGCTTCAAATTCAAGGGGGTACGTGGGACCTCCTCCTCTACAAGTTCAATTAAGGGTTTAATCAGGTTTGAAGTCTTTTAAATGATGTAATCAGTTGGCTAAGTGAATGGTTTTTCCTTGTCTTGAATAGGCCAGCTCAAGAGTTGTAACTCTTGCAATTTTGCTCCTATTTAAGCTGGCCTTGTTTGCCTTGTTACTCACTTCAACTTAAGTAAAAAACAATAAGAAAATGTGAGATTTTCCTCTAGAAAACTCAATTTGCTTGTGAGTTATATCAAGTGTGATCAAGGTGCCCCGAGTGAGTCATATCTCGAGCCATCTTCATCTTGTTCTAGCCTTGTGTGGTGTGCCACATCCATACTAGTCTATATCACCTATCCTTTATCAAAATACTCTGGAAAATCCACACAAAAAGAGTTCCACCTTGTCCCCTTCATCGATCTAACAACAAACCACCAAACGGCCCCAAGAACATCACTTGAAGGAGGAACAAACCTTGTCTTTAGGGGACGCAAAGATCGGGCCAACTTACCTTGAACATAGTCAAAATGGGTGAGATAATATCAAGTGGTATCAAATCTAGACAAGGTAAGACGCTTAAACCAAGTTGTTGAATTGTTGAAACCAAATCGGTCTTGTATTGCTCTTGTTCTAGATTTGTTTGGCCTCGAATTTCCATGCAGTTTTGCTTCACTTTCCAAATCTGTCTTGATAGAATTTACTATTGTTGAAGACAACCTTTCATGTGCTAAATTGCCTCAAATTCACATGCCTTCAATCAACGCAAAACTGAATTAAACCCCACTTGAATTTGCACTTCATTTAATCGGTATTGTTGTTGCTTGACCCCTGAAAGTTCCAGCCTTAACTTATGTGTTTTCCTCACTTTGCTGCATATTAAATCAACATTTTATTGTGAATTTTATGTTGTTTTCATGCTAAAAGTCGAGGACACAAGATACGGGAAAAGCACCGAACGTTTGACAAAGAAAAATTGTGATATTGAAAGTGTAAAGTGTGAATTCTTGTAAGAAAAAGTTGCTATCCAAATTATCAAAGTTTGTAAAACAGTTTTAAGCCTTAAAAGGAAATGTCGGACTCAACAAGAAAAAGAGGCCGGGCATATGAAAACTCAGATCTGACGAAAACTAAAGGAAAAGAGGCCGACTTAGAAAAACTCAGACCCAACGAGAAAAAGAAGTTGAGCTTCACTAATAAAGTTTGAGAAACAAAATTCATCTTGTTGTGCTTGTGTAAAAAATTAGGTGAAAGTACCTTCTTGTGTGCCTTGATTTAAAGCTTGCAATAACTTAAAGTGCATACGAACGTGTTGAATTGGTTGCCATTTCTTCTTTCACCCATCTACCTTAGTCCTAACTTTTTCACAAGCTTGCAAGTCTGATTTTTTGGTTGAACATTCACTACTTGTTTGGCTTTCCTTGTGTGGATTGATGTACCATTGTAAGATAGCCCTACATTTGCAAATTATTGGATGTTTGGCTTGTTTCCTTGCTCACCTTGATAGGAAAGCTCAAATGGATCAAGATGATCTCAGACTTAGAAAAACTTTGGCCATGCTCTTACAAGTCCACCAAGAAAACGGTCGACAATTGGCGCTTGTTGAAAGCGAGCGCCTTGCAAATCAGTTTATTTGGCGCCTTGATGTGAAGTTGGACCAACTTGCAAGAGTCCATGCTATACATAATGAGCCCCCAAGGTTGGTTGAACCAAATCAAGTTAGAGAGCCTCTACCTATGTTTGAGCCATCCATTTATGAAGGAGAGCCCGAGGCAGAATCATGTGAGCCCCATATGTCAATGCCCATTGAAGAATAGCAAGAACCTAACAAAAAGGAGGAGGAAGTTTTAAAACCATATCCTATTCCTACTAGAATCAAGCTTTACCATCATGCGTAGTTCACTAAGGTCTTTGGCTACTCCATGGTTGGATGCGACACCTATGGTCCCTTCATGCTTGCCATTTCAACTCCAAGAAAATGTCAATGCCATGGATGTTTGGCAATCCGAGAAATCAGTTTTTTACCATAAAAAGAATGATGTTCCAATGAAGTCTACTCTTAGGGAAGTATCACTTGTCTCCAATTATTCAATTATATCTCTTGGGTTTATAAATGAACATATAACAAGGTATAGGACATTGCAAGTGATAAAATCAAATTTTGCGTCTAGAACTAGATACTCTTGTGTGCACCATAGTTCTCTTTCTCAATACATGTCTTTTGGGATGCATCAAGTATATAATATTATCATCCTGTCCAGACATGCATGTTATGTTGATAGTTGCATTACTATGCATGTACATAAGACTAGGAAGCAGAGTGGAATAGCTTGTGCATGCATCCTTGCATATCATATAGAACTTGGAAATTTCATTCTTATGTTATCCCATTTTCTTGGTAGAGTACAAATGTCTCACAATTCTATTTTACTTGTAGGAAACTTGGATTCGAGGTCGAATTCATTTCAAGGGAGAGAGGATGATGTGAACATGCCCAAAGTCAATCAAGAAGACTTGACCATGGCTTCACCAAGCTCTCCCAAGGCGGTCGAGCCTCGCCTCACTCGTTCACAAGCACGCGCCACTGCTAGGGTTTCTACAACAAAGCAAGGCTATGAACCACTTCTTGGCGTGATCACAAGGGCCCAAGGTTTTAGACTCAAGACTAAGCTTATGGAGGTCTTTTGATCTTAGGAGCGCTGAGCTAATTTGTACTTGACTCGGTGGCTCTTCTCCAAGTAAATCCAGCGTCGGCGCCTCTGATAGGGCGTTGTCGTGACACCTTAACAAAATAATCCTAACAAACCTAAACAAGTAGTAGAGGAAAGCAAGGGTCAAATCCACAGGGAGGAAGTGATCTTTCTAAGTGTTTATAAGCATGCAAGGTAACAAGGGGGGTTTTGAGTATCAAACAGAGCAAAGTAAACAGGTTTAGTTGACTTGAGAAAGAATAAGTATGATGGGGAAAGTAGTTCTACTAGAACGAGATCCACAATACAGAGATATAAGTTGATCACTGAAATCTATTCAATCCAAGTTCTTTTATTATTCTTATGGTTGTTCCCATCCTGATCTTAAGCACTATCGATTCTCACAGTTGTCGACAGACTTATTACTATGCCAATGGTAAAATACCACCGATTCTCACAGTTGTCGGTATACTTTACCACCAACAAAGCAATAGCAATGCACACAAGGATATAGGATACATGCAAATAGAAAGACGTATTAATACTCGCATGCAACTGACTCTCACTCACAATTGTACGCTCGGAACCCCTATACGCACAATTGTGTTTGCTACTAGATATGCACTCGGAACCCCTATATGCAATCCTAGCAATTGATAAATATTACTCAACCTAGCTGGCCAGACTATGAAGAACAATGATAAATCAATAATCAATATAACCAAGAGAATCAAACCAACACACATAAGAATAAGAACACGGAATAGAAATCTCACAACCGAATCAACTGTATTGCTTCAAACGTCTAGCAGAACAAAGGTGTTTAGCTCTCCATGGGTTGAAACCCTAGAGGCAGAAAGAAAACGAGTCTAAGTCTCCTATCTAAGACCTGGAAAAGATCTTAAATAGGCTTTGGAAAATAAAGTTAACCTAATGCAAAATAATAAAAGAAAATAACAATAAAGTAATAACCAAAAATAAGAAATCAGAAATTGGGAATTAATCCCGTAAATCTCGGCTTTGACATCCTCGCGGTCAGCTTCTCAGCAGCCCACTCCAAGCAGCTGCTTGCTGACGCCCAACTTCTCCATCGCTTGGCAACGGCCCACCTCCAGCAAAGAATCAGCACGCCAATATCATCATGACGTCACGCCACGCTTCTTCAATTCTCCAGCTTTCCGCTTCAATTCCCGCTCGGTAATTCACGCGGCTTCATGGTCCTTTCTTCACGTGGGCTTCTCCTCCCTTGGGCCTAAATTCCTCAAATTCCAGCATTAGCGCACAGCGTCCTTCAATTTATTTGCTTCGCCCAACATATGGCCGCGGGGCACCAGCTCCCACCGCGGGGCGGCATCCTTCTCTGAGACCCACCGCCGGGTCGTGGTGGCTCTGGCGCGGGGCGGTAGAAATTCGCCCACTCCTTTCTCTTCTGCTCTTCATTACTACCAAGTTTTGGTAGTCTTCTCCAAATAAGCTGTAAATCCCTGGATATCTTCAATTCTATCTACATCTTATGGATTACAGACTTAACCCTAAATCTAGTCATAAACTCCTCTAAATAATGTTAATAATTGCTAGTTAAGGTGCATGAAATGACACCTATCAAATTCCCCCATGCTTAGACCTTTACTCGTCCCGAGTAAGCTAAAGATAAACCTACTCTCTCAATCAAACACCAAGGTCTCAGGAAGTACAAGGAAATATGACACCAGCAATTACAACATTTCAACAATCAGCTCCAGACAACCAAAACAATATGCACAGCACAACAACACAATACAACACAACACCATAGAGTGACAATACTAATCCTATCCTCCATCTATCTTCTTATCTCTCTAGAGTGACCTACCCGAAACCTCCTTATAACTCCTCTTCTTATGACGCCTCGCCAAGAATAATGAGAAATCCTAAAATCACTCTTCTTCTTTTTTGCTCATTTTCCCAAGGCGCCCTTTCGGGTTTTCACCAAGCCACTCATTTCATTTTACAATAGATGTACTCACATAAACTCACGTCACTCTTGACCACATATTACCCCAGCCTAATGCTGGTCCAAGCCACCTGCTTATTACCTAGGCCGCCCTTTCGGGTTTTCGACCTATCCCAGGATTTTTTATGTATGCCTTTTTTCAAAATTTTGGCTTTTTCTCTTTATATTCATTTTTCTCCTCAGCGACGTAGCAAGTATAAAACCCTCCCCCATGCTTAAATATTGCATTGTCCTCAATGTAATGAAAGACAAAAGAATAGAAGCAGAGGGAAAAGCAAAAAATAACTCATAAACGTCGCCAAGCTGTTTGGACACTTCCTTTGTTGCTGGCGGTCTTCTCAATAAAGCCCAGGTCTCTGGAGTTGGGCGGTTGTCTTCATCAACTCTGTAATCTTCTCCTACCGTGTAACCAAAAGGGAACCACTTTGGTGAATAGTGGTATAGCAAAGATGTCGGGGTTGCACGGCCTTCTAGGAATACATGGTGGAGCCCAGATGTAATCATGGTGGGGGCTATAGTGTTCCTCCTCTCCAGCTGTCAATTATAGGGCCATCATCGTTGTCAAATAATATATGGGACAAGTGTATCTTCCTTGACAACATGATGCGCACCGTCTCCATGGGGAACTCTGGACAGCTGGACTTCGGTAGAACTTTTTTTTTCGTTTTTTTTTTGCCCCCCGTTTAAGGTTTTTTCGGGGGGTGACTTAGTGCAGGGAAGGAAGACTTACATTGGTGTGGAAACACCTTCTTCAATAGGCATGGGTCTCTTTCCTGCAGGTTAGTCGGAGACAAAAACAAGAACAAAAACAAAGCAAAAACAAGCAAAACTAATGCAAGAAATAAAGAAAGAAAAACAAAAAAGTAAAACATACCTCGGGTTGCCTCCCGGACAGCGCCTTAGTTATTGTCATGGCTTGACATACTACTCCAGTTTCCTCAACTCGGGTTGCTCATAGCAACTGAGAACCTGGGATCTGGATATGGGAGGTGGCTCTTTATATGCTATATGTTGAGCATGACCCCCAATCTCCTACACTTGTTGATGGCTGGATCACTCATCGTATCCATGAATGCACTTGCCATCTTTAAAAACTGTCTACCCAGCATCTCAAGGGCTGCATGTACGTCCTGCCCCGTATCCAGCATATAAAAATCAGCCACTTGTATCAAGGCTTCCTTCTTGTGCTTCCCCTTCGGTTTCTTTTTGATCAAGCCCAGCACCTTTAACATTTCCTTGCAGCGAGGGGTGCTGTCTGCCAGATGGACCAAAGGGGTGGTTGCCTTGCAACTACTGAAGGTGTCAAATAAGCCTTTGTCGCTCCCCACCTTTTGGGTGTCCTTCAGAGCCTCAGGGGAGGGTGTAACGGGTTTCAGCGCGACGAGCGGGAAGGAGTTAAGACACACAAACTCATCATAGGCAGCCTCTAGAGGATCAGGGACTGTCGGAGCATTTTTTAGAGAAACGGGTGTCTCAGGAGTATTTCCGTGATCGCGGTACTCCTCCTCATCGTCGCTCCACCCCTCCTCAAATCTCAAAAAATACTCCTCCTCAGTCAGCAACTTGCGATCCAAAATATCATCTGGAAGTCCTAACTCCTCATCAGTATCAACGCAGACCTCATCAGCAGAATAGGAATTTTGGACGTCGGGTTGCGCTGATCTCACCGCGGGTCACGGAGAAATCTCACTAGGAGGCACTCCGTCCACTGCGGGGCAGTGGTCATTGCCGCGGGGCGGTGAGATCGCGGTGGAGATAACTGGGACTTCACACCGGGTCGCGGTAAGAGGTGACGCGAGGCGGTCGGCGATGTTCTCCATCTCATATCCGTCCTCCTCTTCAGTACTAGGAGGAACATTTTCCCTCGGGTTTACTACCGTTTGAGATGGTAGATTCCCTGAAATCCTTACATCGATCCGTATAATTGATTCCACCATCTGGTCCACCTGTCTTTTCATATTCTTGATGTTTGACTCAGTAGTATGCACATGAGTGGTGAAATATTGAGTCAAGGTCCTGAGCATCTCTTCAGTTGACATAGCGGAACTTGGATTGGACACTAGTGGGCTATGCTCATAGGCCGGATAGTACTGGTGCGGAGCATCCTGCTGATAGAATGGTTGTGGCTCTGGGTACAACTCCTGGTAGTCAAGGCCATATGGAGAGTATTGATGGCCCCCATAACTCAAATTGGGGTGATCTCTCCACCATGGAGTGTATGCGTAGGAGTATGGATCATATCGCGGCTCTCCCCAGAAATCCATATCTGTAACAAGAATCAAAAAGGAAAAACAAAAGTCAGCAGCACGGGTGTGGACCGTAAGATAGGTCCACACCAAGGTAACACGCGCACAAACAAACACACAGAAAAATCAAATCTTGCCTCCCCGGCAACGGCGCCAATTTGATAGGGCGTTGTCGTGACACCTTAACAAAATAATCCTAACAAACCTAAACAAGTAGTGGAGACAGGCAAGGGTCGAATCCACAGGGAGGAAGTGATATTTCTAAGTGTTTATAAGCATGCAAGGTAACAAGGGGGGTTTTGAGTATCAAACAGAGCAAAGTAAACAGGTTTAGTTGACTTGAGAAAGAATAAGTATGATGGGGAAAGTAGTTCTACTAGAACGAGATCCACAATACAGAGATATAAGTTGATCACTGAAATATATTCAATCCAAGTTCTTTTATTATTTTTATGGTTGTTCCCATCCTGATCTTAAGCACTATCGATTCTCACAGTTGTCGATAGACTTATTACTATACCAATGGTAAAATACCACCGATTCTCACAGTTGTCGGTATACTTTACCACCAACAAAGCAATAGCAATGCACACAAGGATATAGGATACATGCAAATAGAAAGACGTATTAATACTCGCATGCAACTGACTCTCACTCACAATTATACGCTCGGAACCCCTATACGCACAATTGTGTTTGCTACTAGATATGCACTCGGAACCCCTATATGCAATCCTAGCAATTGATAAATATTACTCAACCTAGCTGGCCAGACTATGAAGAACAATGTTAAATCAATAATCAATATAACCAAGAGAATCAAACCAACACACATAAGAATAAGAACAATGAATAGAAATCTCACAACCGAATCAACTGTATTGCTTCAAACGTCTAGCAGAACAAAGGTGTTTAGCTCTCCATGGGTTGAAACCCTAGAGGGAGAAAGAAAATGAGTCTAAGTCTCATATCTAAGACCTGGAAAAGATCTTAAATAGGCTTTGGAAAATAAAGTTAACCTAATGCAAAATAATAAAATAAAATAACAATAAAGTAATAACCAAAAATAAGAAATCAGAAATTGGGAATTAATCCCGTAAATCTCGGCTTTGACATCCTCGCGGTCAGCTTCTCAGCAGCCCACTCCAAGCAGCTGCTTGCTGACGCCCAACTTCTCCATCGCTTGGCAACGGCCCACCTCCAGCAAAGAATCAGCACGCCAACATCATCATGACGTCACGCCCCGCTTCTTCAATTCTTCAGCTTTCCGCTTCAATTCCCGCTCGGCAATTCACGCGGCTTCATGGGCCTTTCTTCACGTGGACTTCTCCTCCCTTGGGCCTAAATTCCTCAAATTCCAGCATTAGCGCGCGACGTCCTTTAATTTATTTGCTTCGCCCAGCATATGGCCGCGGGGCACCAGCTCCCACCGCGGGGCGGCATCCTTCTCTGAGACCCACCGCCGGTGTTGGTAGTCTTCTCCAAATAAGCTGTAAATTAGCCAACTAATTACAACCATGCATAGAGTTGTAAATTCGCCCACTCCTTTCTCTTCTGCTCTTCATTACTACCAAGTGTTGGTAGTCTTCTCCAAATAAGCTGTAAATCCCTGGATATCTTCAATTATCTCTACATCTTCTGGATTACAGACTTAACCCTAAATCTAGTCATAAACTCCTCTAAATAATGTTAATAATTGCTAGTTAAGGTGCATGAAATGACACCTATCAGCCTCCACCGTAGATTTGACATTTGGCATAAAACGAGACCCATTTCAAATCCGTTCGGGTATTTTGCGTCAAATTCAAGGGGGGGGGGGCATGGGACCTCTTCCTCTACAAGTTCAATGAAAGGGTTAATCAGATTTGAAGTCATTTTAATGATGTAATTAGTTGGCTAAGTGATGGGTTTTTCCTTGTCTTGAATAGGCTAGCTCAAGAGTTGTAACTCTTGCAATTTTGTTCCTATTTAAGATGGCCTTGTTGGCTTATGTTACTCACTTCAACTTGAATATATAACAATGAGAAAATGTGAGCTTTCCTCTAGAAAATTCAATTTTCTTGTGCGTTATATCAAGCGTGATCAAGGTGCCCCGAGTAAGTCTTATCTTGAGCCATCTTCATCTTGTTCTAGCCTTGCGTGGTGCGTCACATCCACACTAGTCTAGAGCACCTATCCTTTATCAAAATACTCCAAAAAATCCACACAAAAAGAGTTCCACCTTGTCCTCTTCACCGATCCAACAACAAACCACCAATCGACCCAAAGAACATCACTCGAAGGAGGAACGAACCTTGTCTTGCTTAGTGGACGCAAAGCTCGATCCAACTTACCTTGAACTGAGTCAAAAGGGGTGATATCCTAACAGGTAGCTTGAGAATTTAATCTAATACGTAGTATAAAACGCTCTCTTCGCGGTGCAAGGATTCATAAGCAATACATTACTCTCCCGGCGAGTTGGTAGTGCTTTTGTGGACCAAATCATAAACCCTAACAGAATTAGAACCTATTTATGGGTTATGATTTGTTCTGATCCATGTCAATAAAATATAAACTATAGTCTGGACGGTATCAGTCAACTAGACCGTAGTTAAACCGCTCTCAATTTAATTTTTAAAATTTTATGTAATAAAGGTAAATCGGTCAACACAGTCCACGCTAGATTTTGAAAATGGATTCAAAGTTGTACATGTGTTAAGGAAATCTTAGCCTGTATCGGTTTTTCTTCCTCTAGCCTCGATCGACACCCAAGTAAACTGAACCTAAAACTCAAAATAACCCGAGTTTTGTACCTTTCGACTTACGCTACCTAATAATATATCTACTGATAGACGGTTTTTTGTAGAGATTGATGCCATTTACAACTCTATGCATGGTTACTTTTCAACTTCAATTTGCTTTCATATTTTGATTTTATGGGCAAACTTTTTGTGACATCTTGATCTAAAACTAGTCTAGCAATTCGAGGCTTAATCTTAGGGCATAGGTTAAGACTTCTCGATTTGGAAGTTGTTTCCTAAAGGGGAATGCTTAAACTCTTTTAAAAATAAATAAAAGTGATGTAGGCTAGCGAGCGTCCGAGTGACCAGTGATTGTGTGGCACGAGCGATGACGCGAGCGCGCACCCTAGTCACGGGTCTGGTCGATCTGACGCTCATCATCTCCTCTTCGTCTTTCCCTGCCAAGGTCTAGGGGCCATCATTGTGCTTTGTTGGTCTGTGAGTCTTGGGAAGCAGCGGATGAGTCTCCAATGGTCAAGTCCAGAGCTTGTGCGGCTAGCTTCAGGGCATGGGCAAAAGTTAAAATTAAGGATCTTAAGAAGAGGATATCAAAGATTGAGAATGAGTTAGAGACCGGGCATGGAAAGATAAGGAGTAAGATATTGAGTGGATGGTAGTGTAGTTTTATGATCGATTGTTTCGGTCTGAGGGGTCGATTGGCTATGAGGAGGCTTTGGTTGGTATTAAGGAATGGATTTCTTTTGAGATAAATATGCAGTTAGATGTGGTGTCTAGAGCATAAAATTAGGTATGCCATCTTTCATATGCATTCAACAAAGTCGCCAGGTTGTTATGGTACGCATGCTTTGTCTTTTCAAAAGTTTTGGGGTGTGGTAGGTTCGGTTATTGTTGAGTTCATGCAGGATTGGTGGAGGTATGGTATTGGATGCATGAGATGAATAAAACTTTGGTGACTTTGTTATCTAAAGTGAAGGCTCCCAATCTTATTTTTGAATTTAGGCTGATTAGTCTGTGTTTGGATTTATACAAAATATAACCAAGACGTTGGGGAATGGTCTTTGCCCGTTGTTGGCTTCTATTGTTGGTGATGAGCAAAGCGATTTTGTTCCTAGAAGGTGTTTTGGTAGATTTCGTATCGTGATGCAATCCGCTTTGATTGTGGAGTATGAGGTCAAGGATTTCACGTTGTATGAATAAAACAAGCTTTTTGGAGAGTAAATCGGAACTGTATTGATGTATGGATGTATGAATGTAAGTGTATGCTTGTATATGTTACAAGAGTTTGGCACCCCCTTATATAGAGGTCCAATGATAATCCTATAAGATATAGGATTTACCATAAATATAAGATAAGATCAGGGCTTGGAGACTAAGGTAAGATAAACAAACAGGGTAATAATATTTCCTTATATGGGATAAGGAATATTATAACTCCTAAAGTAATATCCTATAGCGCGTGGGTCTTAACGGGTAGCTCCTCTTTTTGAGGTAAGGTTGTCACGAGTAAGAAAAGTAGATCTTCCTAGACGTATCGCTTGGCGACCACTCTTCACATCTCCTAATGACGGCCATTCTTACAGCGTCATTTCTTGACAGCGATCCCAACGATCCATGCCTTCGTGTTTGGATGCCTTTGGGCATTCGACGTGGATGGGATTCAAGGTCCCTCACAATACCCCTACGGTGTTTGTCAAGTGAAGCGTCTAAGCATAGGAAAAGTCTTTAATTCATCGCCTTGGAATTCGGTTTTTTTCGATCACATCAAGTATCTTGTCAGAATCTTTTCAAATTTCAAATGCAGCTTTACTTCCCATTTTAAGGCAAGTTGATTCGTCTTTTCCCTTCACATCTCTACACTTCTGCATTCACAAGTACAATCTCTTCCTTTCTTCTTCTTCTTCTTCTCCATTTCCTTCTTGCTATAAGATAATAATATTTCCTTATATGGGATAAAGAATATTATAACTCCTAAAGTAATATATCCTCTAGCGCGTGGGTCTTGACGGGTAGCACCTCTTTTCGAGGTAAGGTTGTGATAAGTAGGGAAAGTAGATCTTCTTGGATGTGTCACTTGGCGACCACTCTTCACAACTCCTAATGACGGCCATTCTTACAGCGTCATTCTTCAATAGTGATCTCAACGATTCATGCCTTTGTGTTTGGATGCCTCTGGGTTTTCAACGTGGACGAGATCCAAGGTCCCTCATATTACCCTAAGGTGTTTATAAAGCGAAGCGTCTGAGCATGGGAAACGTCTTTAATTCGTCGCTTTGAAATTCGAATTTCACCGATCACATCAAGTATCTTGTCATAATCTTTTCAAATTTCAAATGCAGCTTTACTTCCCATTTAAGGCAAAGTTTATTCTTCGTTTCCCTTCATATCTCTGCACTTCTGCATTCACAGGTACAGTCTCTTCCTTTCTTCTTCTTCTTCCTCTTCTTCTTCTTCTCCTTTTCATTCTTGCTTGTTTCGAAACCCTTCATCGATGGAGGAAAACTTCACGTCTTGATGTGATTTGGAATCCCATCAAGCTGCAAGACAAAACCAAGAATCGAGCCAAGCCTAGAAGAGTGACAATGCCGCTAACAATGTCGTCGTCGTGCCTCAAACTAGGGTTTTTCAAGACCACCAAGGCAACAATGTCCAAATGGAGCCCTTCCCGTTCCAATCATCAAGAAGGCTTAATTGAGAAACCACTATAAAGTATGAGGCCAGTTGGAGGAGGAATGCTTGGAGAAGACATAAGGAGCATCATCGTAGTGGCAGCCGACAAGGCCATTTGTGAAGAGCCATGGTCAAATCAATGATCCACATGACTTGGCCCACAAAAGACTTATCTCATATTCATTGGGGATTCCAAGGAGTCCAATGAGACAAGGTTGGTCGAGGGAAGTTGAAGAGGGCTCGGAGAAGTAGAACCCAGAAGGCCTAACCGCAGCGCCAACGAATACAACATGCGGGACATATTTTGTTCAAAGGTGAAATTTTAATCCACTTGTGAGTATGGGCTGATTTTTGGATATGTTTGACCTAATGGTCTTATCCATCTCTTGTAAAAATATCAGTCCCAACGGAGCTTTGAGGAGGGAGAACAATTTTCTAGAACAACTAGGTTTTTCTTAGAACATTTGGTCTATTTAAGTGCTTTTCCGTTTTCATTTCTAGTTAATCTTTGATTAATTGAATATACAAAACTATGAGTTTCCTTGAATGAATTTTGAAGTTACGTTGTTGAGTGTTTTGTCTTGGTGAGTCATATCTATTTCAATCTACTCGGTCTTGGTGAGTCATATCCAAAACGGTTTTGAAACCTAGGTGCGTCATATCCTTGGTGAATCAACAAACCTCATTTTGAATCTATTGGTGCATCATATCCAATATATCCAAATTACCTATTACTTTTATGTACTTGCAAACAGAAACCCTAAAATCCATAAAAGAACCATTCTTGACGGTGATTCGAGTCTTGAACAACATGAAGCCTTGGAGAACGACTTTCCTTGAACCCGAACAAAGATCCTAAGGAGAAAATGCATCACCTCTGGCCCCCTCAATGCACAAAAACCTGAAGATGAACATCTTCACTTATTCCCCCAGCATAATCTTGCCAAACCCTACCAAAGGGCTTCTTCCCCCAGCATAATCTCACCAAACCCTACCAAAGGGCTTCCTCCCTAACAAACCCTAAGCCCTTTACAAAGGATGTCGGCTTTCCAAAACACGTTGTCATGATGGCACAGGACGAAGCCATCTATCCATACCGCTATTGCAACAAATGGGTGTGCATGTTCGAGTATCCCTTCAGGATTGGGCGTAGGATTCCCTTCTTTCCTCTTGTGCGCTCCTTCATAACCTCCCTCCATATTAATTGACCAAATCCTCCCCCAAACTTGGAGGATCTTCCTTACACTGGACTACATAATTGAAACCCACAACATCCCATTCACGGCCCAAGATCTCCTCTACTCCTACTCTTTAGCCCTTTGTGACCAAGGGCGCGTCACCTGCAAATCCGGATTTGGGAGACCTTGTCTGGTAATCGATGAAACGAATAATGATCGAGGTTGGTCTGACCGCTTCTTTGTCAAGAAGGCGTCTCTGGAGACGAATGTGACTTCTTGTGTCATTCGTGGTGCAAGTAGGGTAATTTTGAACTTTTCTTAATTTCTTCGATGTAGATTAACCTTGCTTCTTACTTCTCTTTGTTGATAGTGGATCGAGAAGGCATGCAGCCAAGGGCAGAGTCGAATGAGATCACCAAGAGGATCTTGGCTTTGCCAGCATCGAAGAGGACATTTGTGGAAGTCTCGTTCACAAATCCTATCATAGAAGAAGTCGTGATTCCATCCCCCAAGATATATATCTCCATATCTCTAATTTTATTCATGTGACATGTTTATATTGCATATGACGTGTGACTGTCTTGATATGTTCATAGCTTCTAAGGCTAGACGGGCTAAATCGGTTGCTGACAAGATTGCTACGAAGAAGCGAAAGATTATTGGAGAGGGCTCCTCTTCTTACGAGTCGGTCGTGATTCCCAAAGACGTCCCCAAGGTTCCCAAGGCTATCCCTATTGTAGAGAAGGAGGAGACGGTCAAGGAGAAGGTGTCACCCCCCCTCGAATATGTCGGATTTACCTGGGGAGCTTGCATCAGTGATGATCCCCACAAGACGAGCTTTGCAAATGACACAGACCATTTGGTTGACACTGGTCAAGGAGCATTATGCGAGATCAACACAGTTGATGTGTTTTGAGAAACCCTTGCTATGCAATGGAAGGTAAGATGTATTCATCTTTGTCGTTTCTTGTTTTCTTTATTGTCCTCTGTCCCTGACGATTTTGTTTGGCCGAGTCTTCAAGCCACGTTGTGCGCGTGGGACCACTTTAGGGGCTCTCATTGAATACGTACGTCTTGGAGAAGTAGGCCACATTGATCAGAACTCATATGATGCCCTCACCTCCAAGAACTTCGAGTTGTCTCAGAGTGTCAAGGCTCAACAGTGCAAGATCAGACAACTTGAGGAGGAGACGTTTCGGCTTAAGGATGAGAGGAAGGCTGCTGTGGAGGAAAGAGAAAGGTTAGTGGTGGAGCTGGATGAAGTCAAAGCCTACTATTCTTGGTTAGCCATGATGGAGGCTATCAGGGACGTTGCTGCTTGTAAACATAATGATTGGGACGTCATCGATGAGAGGAAGGTGTTTCATGCTACGTACTCATCCCCGCCGGTCTTCCCAAGCATGACTCTTAGGAACCCAAGAGTATAGAGGACGAGGTGGAGCATGAGCTAGCGGTGCTAGAGGATAAGCGAGACCCTCTCGTCGCTTTTTGAAAATATTTTTATAAACTTTTGTGAACGGCTAGTGACTGTCGCCCATAGTGGGACTGTGAAGAATATTTGGGCCCACCCTCTGGGGTGGTTTGTCATTGTTTTACCATGTCCAAGGGAACGGGTTTAAATAGTGTAGCTCTTTTGTATATCTTGCTTGCTATATGCGTTGCATGTATGACTTTGTGCTTGTACAGTCAAGACTTGGAGAGCTTGGCTGGAGAGGAACAAGATATGGTCGTGTTCTAAAAACAATGCCGACGATCAAGATTGAGCACTCAACTATGCGTCAACGATGAAAAGGTCAATCGCGACGAGGATGAAGAAGATGTTGACGCCATTCGAGGCGGAAATAGATGCATCAGACTTGCCATATTATGTCATATATGTACAAAGTAGAGTACGAATTTGTATATCTTAAGGATGAGTAATAAAAGTATCCTATTTGATCGTAATTACTATCTTTTTATCATGTCTTTTTCATCTTACTTGATATGAATCAAAGATCGATGATTACATCTATATACTTAGAGCCTTACTATAGACATGTTGCGAGAATAAACCTACCTTGGGTGAGGCTCTGCAGTTTGGCAAAATAATTACTTTGAGATATAGTAAAAATGACAAATACTATCTTGAATAAAATAACACATTAAACATGTTACATGGAGTAAACATGATGGCGTTAAGAAAAGATGGAGAGAATATCACCATTGAGATGTAAGTGCCTACATAAAACTTGTCATTTGAGACGTAGATAGATCGCAGGATTTGCGTCACAATATTCATAGATGAACGACATGCTGTAAGATGACCAACATGTCAAAGAGTGACATATGGTCGCAATATGACCTACAGGTTGCAATATGACCTACGAGTCGAAGTATGACCTACGGGTCAAAGTATGACCCACAGGTCGAAAGGTGACCTACGAGTCAAAGGGTGACCAATGCGGTTCGCGTCAAAGGAGAAGCATATAATCATAGGGATCACGCCATCGGGGGCATAGGTGACCAACAGGGGTCACGGCGACAGAGATGCAAAGATGACCAATAGGGGTCGCGTCGACGGAGACGCAAAGGTGACCAACATAGGTTAGGTCGATGGAGATGCAAAGGTGGCCAATAGGGGTCGCATCGACGGACACGCAAAGGTGACCAACAAGAGTCGCATCGACGGAGACGCAAATATGACCAACAGGGGTTGCGTCGGCAGAGACACAAAGGTGACCGATAGGGGTTGCATCGATGGAGACGCAAAGGTGACCAACAGGGGTTACGTAGATGGAGATGCAAAGGTGACCAGATGGGTCGCATCAACGAAGACATATATGATCGCATGGATCACGCCATCGGGGGCATAGGTGACCAACGAGGGTCGCATCGACGAAGACGTAAAGGTAACCAACATAGGTTGCATCGATAGAAATGCAAAGCTGACCAACACGGGTCGCATTGACAAAGACACAAAGATGACCAACAAAGGTTGCATTGATGGAAACACAAAGGTGACCAATAGGGGTCGCATCGACAGAGATGCAAAGGTGACCAACAAGGGTCGCATCGACGGAGACACAAATATGATCAATATAGGTTGCGTTGGTAGAGACGCAAAGGTGAGAAACATGGGTAGCGTTGACGGAGACGCAAAGGTGACCAACAGGGATCGCGTCGACGGAGATGCATATGATCGCAGGGTGATCAGCGCTACTTTGTAGGGTTAACTAGGAGTTGTTACCGGTGTTTTCGATACCATTTGGATGAGTTTAGAGCGTTATTGTTGAGTATGGAGTTGAGGACAAGGAGTATGACATTGGTGCCGTAGAAGAGATTAAATGAAGATGTATTGAAGATGGAGGCGAGCCACGAGAGAAGACGAAGATAAGAAGTGAAGACGAGCAACATCGAAGATCCACGGTCACGGAAAAATCAAACAGCGAAGCCTTTAGAGAGAGTTTTCCGCGGTCGCGGAAGCTATTGCTGCGATCGCGGAAGTTGTTATCAGATGCGCCGAGTTTCGTTCTTCCGAAGATCTGAAGATTTACTTTTTCTTTTATTTCCTTTTCTTTTATTTCTTTTATTCCGGTTATTTTATTTTATTTTCCTTTTTAGATTGTGTTTCCTATCTTATGGAAACTAGGTTTTCATTATTATGAGTTTTCTAGCAGCCACTATTATCATCGTTCATCATTCAGACTATTATTCAACATTGTTTTTCCCTTTGAGTTTTACGTTTCAAGACTATGAAGAATTAAGCAACCTTTGCTTAGTCCGACGATTGAAGCCTTCATTTGATATATGGTTGTGAGATTATAATTCTATTTCCTTTGCTTTGATTGTATTTTTTCTCTTGAGCTTATTCCTATTGATTATTATTTATTTTACTGGATTGATCACCTAGTTGATATTAGTAATTGTCTATTGCTAGGGTTTGGATATTTCGAGTTGAAATGCCTTATCTTGTGTAGCAACCATGGTATTCTAGGACTAGTTGGACTAGTTTATTGTGAAAGAGAATTGATTATGTGTTAAATGCTGCGAGTTGTGGTGTTGCATGTATCCTGGTTAATTCATATGCTTCCTGCAGCTATTGTTCTAAATCTTGATAGTTTCTCGTGCGTTCGATAGTTAGGGTTGCCAGGACTAGTTGGACTGGTAACTATTTCAGAATAGGGACAGGAATATTCATAGGAAGGAATAGAGATAATCTAGGATCAACCAATCGAATGAATGGTGGATATTTGTCTGGCTAAGTACTTTTTCCCAATTGATTACAAACTTTGTTTTGATTTACTTTGTTTACTTGCAAACCAATCAACAAACCCCCCTTTGTTACCTTTGACATACACTTGTGCACTTAGAAAGATAACTCTTCCCTGTGGGATTCGACCCTTTCTTGCCTATTTTACTAAGTTAGGTTTTTAAGGATTTACTTTGTTTAGGTGTCACGACAATGCCTATCAAATTGGCGCCATTGCCGGAGAGGAAAGTTTTGATTTTTCTTTGTGTGTATTTGTGTGTCAACTTTTGTGTGGACCTATCTTATGTTCCACACCCGTGCTGCTGACTCTCCTCTTCTTGCTTGTGATACAAAAATAGAGAGAACCCTTTCTAGGAACCGCAAGACAAATAGAGCTTTGTGTTTTGACAATCCTTGTTTTGAGATGGCTGACGAAGCACCCACGTTGAGGTAGTTGACTGCCCCTAATCTGCAGCAACAACCGCTGGCTGTGCAGTTCCCTGAGCTGGCGGATGGCATAAATTTCGAGCTGAAGTCCGGGTTAATCCACTTACTCCCCCACTTCCATGGGATGAGTGGAGAGGACCCCAACAAACATCTTTTCGAGTTCCATGCCGTCTGCACCAGCATGAAGCCACGAGGCGTGACTGAGGACCAGATCAAGCTGAGGGCCTTTCCTTTTTTGCTAAAGGATTCGGCCAATGATTGGTTCTATTATTTGGCCCCAGGAAGCATAGACACATGGGCTAAGATGACGAAAGCCTTCCAGGAAATGTACTTCCCTGCGACTAAGCTCAACAGCCTAAAAAGGAGCATCAGCAACATTGAACGACAGGCTGCTGAGAGGTTATATGAGTACTACGAGAGGTTCAAGAGATTGATCTCTAGCTGTCCCTACCATGGGTATTCAGGACAAGACCTCATACTTTATTTGTATGGAGGACTTCTTGACGAGGAGCGTCGAATGGTGAATGCAGCCTGTGGAGGAAATATTTTGAACAAAACGCCTGCTGCAGCCTTTGAGGTATTCTTTGAGGTATATGCGGGCTCAAGATAGTTCAGTAAGAGGGTGAGCGCCCAATCAGTCAAGGCTGCAGACTCTCAACCAAATTCTTCACTACTTTCTGACATGGCTGAGATGAAGGAGATGATGAAGAGATACATGATGAAGGGTGACCAGCAGCAAGTCAAGTCTTATGGGATATGCTATGACACGATGCATCCGACTGATGCATGTCCCACGCTGCAGGAGCCCACTGTTGAGGTGAATGCTATTGGAGGATACGGCCCTTCAAGGCCGAGATATGACCCGTATTCCAACACGTACAATCCAGGGTGGAGAGATAACCCAAATATGAGATACGGAAATCAGCAGAGTACTCCTCAAGGCCAGGAAAATCAAAAGTATCAACAGAGGCCACCACAGTTCTTACCACGCCCACAACAATATCAGCAGCCTGGGGGTCAACAACAACAATTTCGAGCTCCATATGACCAAAGACCTCAAGGCCAAAGCTCAAGTTCATCCATGTCCGTTGATGACATGATCTGGACCCTCACCCAAAGCGTATCAACGTTGGCAAGCACTATGGCCCAACAAATTCAAGCGGTTGTCCGGCAACAGGAATCTCTCGCTCAGGCTGTAACAACGTTGGGAAATACTATGGTCCAACAAAATCAAGAGATGCGGTCTAGCATTCAGAACTTGGAGAAGCAAGTGGGACAAATTTCCATCGCAGTGAGTAGGTTGGAGGCCCGGGACTCGGGAAACCTATCATCTCAAACGGTAGTAAACCCAAGGGAGAACGTATGCGCCATGACGCTGAGGAGCGGAGTACAAATGGAAGAAGGTCGAGCTCAACAGAAAGTTTTCCGCGACCGTAGAGAAGAAGGCCGCGATCGCGGATTTGCTACTAACGAAGAGGAAAAAATCGACGCTTTTCCGCGACCGCGGACAGATTTCCGCGATTGCGGAAAAGTCTTCGCTGAAGAAGACTTGCTCGAAGACGATCCGCGGCCGCGGACAGATATCCGCGATCACGGAAAACCTCCTGGAGCCCCAGATCTTGTCAAAGACGTCCATGATGCTTATGTTCGCCCCGACTTTCCCCCTCTCAGTTCATTGAAGCTTTCCGCTCCCTTCCCCGAGGCACTAAAGGAAACCAGAACGGTGGAGAACAACAAGGATTTAGTTGAGACCTTCAGTAATTGCGAGGTAAATATTCATTTGATAAAACTTGTTCAAAGTATCCCTCGCTATGCCAAATTCTTGAAGGAGCTGTGCAAGATAAAAAGGAAGAAGGTTGTGAAAGAGAAAAAGAAGGTCAAAATCAGTGAGAATATCTCCGCTATGCTGCAAAAGCGTTTGCCCAAGAAGTGCGGTGATCCAGGCATGTTCACTATTCCCTGCAAGATATGTGGCACCATGTTTGAGAACGCTATGCTAGATTTGGGTGCTTCTATCAACGTTTTACCTCTCTCACTGTATGAATCTTTAGAGGTCGGGCCATTAGAGACGACAGGGATTGTGATCCAGTTGGCGGACAATTCATACGTGTATCCCAAGGGAGTGGTGTAGGATGTGCTGGTGGAAGTTGATAAGTTAATTTTCCCTGCGGACTTCTTTGTGATGGACACGGGGCAAGATAAACACACAGCCCCTGTGATGTTCGGAAGGCCGTTTATGAACACGACAGGTACCAAGATTGATGTGAGCAGCGGTTCGCTCACAATGGAATTTGACGGGGTGAGGGTCAGATTCAATATCGACGATGCAAAGAGGCACCTTCCTGATGGAGACCCCAAGTGTTCAATTGATGTGAGCAACCCAAGTTGAGTGGGAGAGCACCAAGTCGAGCCACGAAGATAACTAAGGCATTGCTCGGGAGGCAACCCGAGGTATGTCTTTATTTTCATGTTTTTATTGTTATTACTTTGTTTTGTTTCGTTTCGTTTTTGTTTTTGTTTTGGACTAACATGCAGGTAGGAGACCCGAGCCAAATTGAAGATGGTGTCCTCGCCCCAGTAACTTTTCCGCGGGCATGGAAATTTTTCCGCGGTCGCGGAAATATCACTGTAAGTCCCCTGACCTGAAAATAAAATAAAATAATAAAAAATAAAAATAAAAAGTTCTACCGAAGGCCCAGCTGTCCGATTTCTACTACGAGAGATGGTGCGCATCATGCTGCCAAGGAGGAGACATTGCCCCACAATTTTATTTGGCACCGATGATGGCCCGACATTCGACAGCTGCTGAAGAGGAACACCAGAGCCCACACCATGATTACATCTGGGCCCCATTTTTGTGTTAGTTGAAGGCCGTCACTACAAGAAAACCCATTTTTTGTAACGGCTAAAGTCGTTGCGATACATAGCAAGTCATTGCGAATAATATTTTTTGCAACGACATTTGTCGTTGCAAGGTCATTGCCCGTAACCCCGTAGTGAAAGGCTTTTGCAACGACATTTTTTGTTGCAAAAAATAGCCTTTTCACAACGACATGGTTTGTTGCAAAATATCTGTCGTTGCAAAAAAAGTATCAAATGATAGCATACGTTGATAACATTTACAACAACTTATGTCGTTGCAATACATTGACAATATTTTGCAACAACCTTTTCCGTTGCAAAAAAAGGTAACATTTACAACAACTTATGTCGTTGTAATACATTGACAATATTTTGCAACAACCTTTTCCGTTGCAAAAAAAGGTAACATTTACAACAACTTATGTCATTGCAATACATTGACAATATTTTGCAACAACATCTTCCGTTGCAAAAAAAAAGGTATCAATTGGTAGCATAGTTTGTTTTTTGCAACAAACTATGTCGTTGCAATACATAAACTTAAACTGGTAATACATTTTTTGTTTTGCAACGACTTGTGGGTGCTATACCAAACAGTTATTTTCCGATGACCTGTTACAACAATTCTTATGACTCATTTCAGTTCATACAACCTGTATCCAAGATCATAACAATAATAACTTCGACTATATAACCTTTAGAAATCTGTTCAAAATACAAAATATATCCCTCGCTATGCCAAATTCTTGAAGGAGCTGTGCAAGATAAAAAGGAAGAAGGTTGTGAAAGAGAAAAAGAAGGTCAAAATCAGTGAGAATATCTCCGCTATGCTGCAAAAGCGTTTGCCCAAGAAGTGCGGTGATCCAGGCATGTTCACTATTCCCTGCAAGATATGTGGCACCATGTTTGAGAACGCTATGCTAGATTTGGGTGCTTCTATCAACGTTTTACCTCTCTCACTGTATGAATCTTTAGAGTTCGGGCCATTAGAGACGACAGGGATTGTGGTCCAGTTGGCGGACAATTCATACGTGTATCCCAAGGGAGTGGTGTAGGATGTGCTGGTGGAAGTTGATAAGTTAATTTTCCCTGCGGACTTCTTTGTGATGGACACGGGGCAAGATAAACACACAGCCCCTGTGATGTTGGGAAGGCCGTTTATGAACACGACAGGTACCAAGATTGATGTGAGCAGCGGTTCGCTCACAATGGAATTTGACGGGGTGAGGGTCAGATTCAATATCGACGATGCAAAGAGGCACCTTCCTGATGGAGACCCCAAGTGTTCAATTGATGTGAGCAACCCAAGTTGAGTGGGAGAGCACCAAGTCGAGCCACGAAGATAACTAAGGCATTGCTCGGGAGGCAACCCGAGGTATGTCTTTATTTTCATGTTTTTATTGTTATTACTTTGTTTTGTTTCGTTTCGTTTTTGTTTTTGTTTTGGACTAACATGCAGGTAGGAGACCCGAGCCAAATTGAAGATGGTGTCCTCGCCCCAGTAACTTTTCCGCGGGCATGGAAATTTTTCCGCGGTCGCGGAAATATCACTGTAAGTCCCCTGACCTGAAAATAAAATAAAATAATAAAAAATAAAAATAAAAAGTTCTACCGAAGGCCCAGCTGTCCGATTTCTACTACGAGAGATGGTGCGCATCATGCTGCCAAGGAGGAGACATTGCCCCACAATTTTATTTGGCACCGATGATGGCCCGACATTCGACAGCTGCTGAAGAGGAACACCAGAGCCCACACCATGATTACATCTGGGCCCCATTTTTGTGTTAGTTGAAGGCCGTCACTACAAGAAAACCCATTTTTTGTAACGGCTAAAGTCGTTGCGATACATAGCAAGTCATTGCGAATAATATTTTTTGCAACGACATTTGTCGTTGCAAGGTCATTGCCCGTAACCCCGTAGTGAAAGGCTTTTGCAACGACATTTTTTGTTGCAAAAAATAGCCTTTTCACAACGACATGGTTTGTTGCAAAATATCTGTCGTTGCAAAAAAAGTATCAAATGATAGCATACGTTGATAACATTTACAACAACTTATGTCGTTGCAATACATTGACAATATTTTGCAACAACCTTTTCCGTTGCAAAAAAAGGTAACATTTACAACAACTTATGTCGTTGTAATACATTGACAATATTTTGCAACAACCTTTTCCGTTGCAAAAAAATGTAACATTTACAACAACTTATGTCATTGCAATACATTGACAATATTTTGCAACAACATCTTCCGTTGCAAAAAAAAAGGTATCAATTGGTAGCATAGTTTGTTTTTTGCAACAAACTATGTCGTTGCAATACATAAACTTAAACTGGTAATACATTTTTTGTTTTGCAACGACTTGTGGGTGCTATACCAAACAGTTATTTTCCGATGACCTGTTACAACAATTCTTATGACTCATTTCAGTTCATACAACCTGTATCCAAGATCATAACAATAATAACTTCGACTATATAACCTTTAGAAATCTGTTCAAAATACAAAATATATCCATAATTATCAAAAAGATGTCTAACATCCAAATTATCATCTCCCAACTTGCATCAAATATCATACGACCTGTATCCAAAATCATTTCATAATAATCCCTTCGACAATATCCAAAAAAGGTCAACCTTCAAAGCTTCGACATCCAAAAAGAAGGCACCAATTGCTTAGTGAAAATTATTTCCCAACCTGCATAGTTACAATATCATTATTCAGCTACTATTATCTTCCTACCTTCTTGCTAGACTATGAATAAGGAATATGAGATGAACTATTAAGAAGAAATCTGTGATGAACTAAACAAATTTTTTACCTGTTGGCATAATTACTAAACACCCCTATTTGCAAGTTGCTGCAATATTTCCCGCTTGAAATCTTTCATTTCTTGTTGTTGTTGTGCTTTATATTCTTCTAATTCTTATTGTTGCTTTTTTTTTGCTCTCTTCCAATTCTTGTTGTTGCTTTTGTTAGCTCTCTTCTAGTTCCTTTATCCTTTGGTCTTGTTCCTTTATCCTTTGGTCTTGTTCTTGTATTTTTCCTTGTTGTTGTTCCAAAAGCCTTTGTTGTTCATTCTGGTGCTTTCCTTTGGTATAACCGCGTAAAGCAGTCCCTTTTCCACGAACATACCCAGACCTTGGCTCCAGAACTTGTGTCAATATTTCCTCTTGTGTCATTGAATCACCAGCTATAGCAACTACATTTTTCAATTTTTCCTTCAACAAAATTCAAAAGAAGTTTAGAAACAGACTTATTAAATAATTTCAAACTTCCTCCATTAGAATCTATGAGACATACATGAATTATTTTAGAACGTGTTCCATCAGCCCATTCAAGTTTGTCTTCTTTATTTGTATGTGTGTGCTCAATAAGCCATATCACATCTGCAGAAGGCTTCACGCCGTCGTTCTCTTTTATCTAGCACATCATAAAATAATTATTAATAAATTCACTATAATTAAAATGAATCACAGGTGCAAATATACTTAATTAACTATTAATTAAGTCTTACCATTATATCCTCAACTTCAACAAAGGCTAAATTTCCAATAGTGTGAACACATCTGTTCTCAGACAATCTGTTTTTGGAGTTCCTTTGGCTTACAATCTATATGATAAATCACGTGGAAGATTACAATCTATAAGGAACAACCATGAAGCTAGAAAAATGCATGTTATATGAGTAAATACCTTGAATTCATCTGAACCATAATGATTTACACACCATTCCCATTGCACTTGAGGTAAATCGGGTGGAGGATTTTTCAAGCGTTCAAAGATCTGTTTTTCCACATTTAGGACTCTTGTAGTAATAATGCAATCGACATTTCCATAGCCTATATAAACGTTGCATTGTATCTAAAATGAAATTATGCATCTTCAAGTTGCAACTGGAATCACTAACTTGAAACGTATCCACAAGGCCAAAATAATATAACACATGGTGAGTTCAAGACATCACATCATCAACCAATTTATCCCTAAAAATCGGCCACTGTCAATTTCGTTGAAAATTCAGATCTTTCCTTCATCAATCAGTGAGAAAGTTTAACAAAATCAAACTATAGATCATCAGCGAACAGACAGATCAAGACATGATGATTCAAGATCTAATCAATCTGTAATTTTTTCCAAATAAAACAAAGCAGTATGACATATCTTCTTCAGCAGAAACATGATGGCAAGAATCACCCAAAAACAAGAAGATACAATCAATGTACTACATTGCAAATCATAGAAAATAAACTTTTTATACATTAATTAATGTGGTTACACCTGAATCCAAACAAATAATAGAACAATTTTGCAAACCAAAAGAAAAATAAATAAAAAATACCTAAATCTCCTTCCACATGCTGTCACCTGCAACAGATAAAGCTTCTTTCCAATTCTTAACATTTAATGGAGCATTGGTCCTCACTACACGACCACAATCATTCACCAAATGTCGTGCATTTTCTCCAATTGCTCGATCGATTTCATCAGGAATCTCGACGGTTAGTTTTGAGCCTTTTCCTTTTATTTTCATATCAACCACAAAACTTTTATACTTCCCTCTACTACCTCTTGCCCTTGTGTTACTTGTAGCTAATAGCATGCAATGAGTGAAATGTATTATCTTAGTTGTTTGTATAACCACAATCCAATTTTTAAACTAGTACCAAAAACATTCATTTTACCTTCATTTACACTTGAGTCCACATTTGTGGTTCCTGCTTGCTCCTCCACGACACGATTGATGTTTACTTCTCTAGGACGGGGAACTACAGCTTCATTAACTTGCAATGACATAGCAACTCTGCTAGCTAGTTTAGTCATCCTCTTTCTTTTACCAAGTATATCTACAATCATATATATACACACATTTATTATCAATAGCCAGAAGAACTACCGAACTCTGTCTATTAAAGCATAGGAACCAATGTGGCAGAATCAGCAGCATATATTCAATGATAATAACATACCTTCAGTCCTCTCATCATTCACAAAACCTTCAGATTGACAATCAATGTCTGGCTCTTCTTGAACTTGCTCTTCTTGAACTTGCTCTTCTTGAACATGCTCTTCTTAAACCTGCTCATCTTGAACTTGATGTAGATTTAGAACATGCTCGAGATTAGTGTGACTCAAAATCGGTTGCTTTCTTTGTGCTTCTCTGCATGCGGCTCGTTGTCTTTCTAAATCTATATGAGCATTGCGTAATAACCTAACCATATCAACGACCAGAATCAAAATAAAGCTTAATAAAAACAATGGAATCGAAGCATATATATCATTACTTTTTGTAACAAGTTCAACATCCATGTCAGATGGAACATTTTGCACCCTTTTAGTAAGTGCAGACTTTGTCATCATTGTTCCTGAATTTAGTAAGACCAAAACCCATAGTCAAAGTGCAACATGAAATGTAAATACAATATACATGTTTTGATGGAAATATAGCTAGATTACAATTAATAATTTACCTTTTCCATACAATGTACCACCATCTTCTGTATTACACCCATTGATTCGAGTAGATCGGATCATATCCTGAAGTCTTCCAGGAGCAATAACACTACGACTGTTGGGTTTCTTTCCTCCTCTTCCAGTCATCTTTACTGCTTTCTCTTCCTCTTCCTTAACAAGCTGAGTAAAAAAAACTAGAGAACATAGCATTTGGTTAATATTTTCACATGAGTTGCATAAATAAGAGGCGGTTATGAATAAAAAACCGAAAGACAGAAAAATAAACCCAGATAAGTCATAATAATAACACCAAAAGTATAATGTTCATAAAAACAAAGTTATCACATTATAGAATGCAATAATAACATAACACAAAACAATACGATTGTTATTCTTTTCAGACAAATTATTCTTCTTCTTCTTCTTCATCAAACTCTTCTTCTTCTTCTTCACTTGAGGTCTCAAACTCTTCAATTTCACCATCATTGATGAAGTCATCATCTGCCTTCATTAATTTCCTCAATTAACTTTTTGACCAATTCAACAATTTTAGCTTCACGTTCAACCACAAAATCATTTGTAGCTAACGATTCAAGGGAGAAGTTAATATCCAGGGAATCACTACTTTGCTCTTCAACAATAGCCTCCACCTCAACCTGTTGATATGCATCCATATCCAAAGCTTGTTTATCACCATCATCACTTGGCATATCATAGAAATCCCTTGGCTGAGCCTTTATCATGAATTCCCAATCTTCGTTTCATGGATCTTGTATATAAAATGTTTGCTCCACTTGTGATTCCAGAACATAAACTTCATTTGTCTTTAAAGATCTCATCTTATTCACACTAGTGAACCCATATTCATCTACTTTATACCCTCTACCATGGTGTCCTACATCAAACCATCTACATTTGAAAGCAAGAACACGATTTCCTCCAGGGTAATGAACCTCAAATATATCACTTAAAACACCATAGTATTCCTTATCTGAAGAGTCATCGCCTCTAACCATCACTCCATAATTTTGAGTTTTCTATTTTTTGAGCGATCACGAGTGTGAAACCTATAACCGTTTACAATGTATCCAGTATAACGCCTCACAACTCTTGAAGGACCACAAACTAGATTATACAAATCATTATCAACGCATCCCTTTTCATGCATTTTGCGTACCTGTGAAAATAAGGTTTTGAAAAGATTATTATTAATCTAATATTAAAACTCAAATTATCAAAAAAATATTATAGCAAAAATAAACATACTCGGTCAAGTATCCATTTGGAAAATTGAGCTTTATGCCTTTTTTCTATATTTCTTGGACATTCTCCTTGTAATTCCAACTTGTGCTCTCTAAAAAAATTAGTTTAGAAAATATTTAAATAATTAAATCAGAATTATGTATTAATGAAGTAGAAAAGATGTTGAATAATGATGAAAATAAAGTTTCGTAAGAGAACTTACTCAATAAACTCGACAAGTTCATCGCAGTTATGGAGAACATACAATTGTACAAGAAAACCTACCTTAGGATATGAGCAGCAATTTGATATGCATAGAGATGAAGCCACAAGATTGAAACCAAATTGAGATCAATACCAATAAACCCTTGCTGCAGTAGTGGTGAATCCAGCCCCGGCTTTGGCCTGCACAAAAAAAAAATTAACCAGTATTCAGCTGATCGATGAGGACCTAGAACATTATAAAGTATAAACAATTACAAAGCAAAACTACTATTAGCACCAACGGAAGATATTTCTAATAGGTTAACAATAACTTATGTCCTGGAGTTAAGCTATTACTATCAGCAAACACCCCAGGAAACACAAAGGACTTGAACTCTAAAGCCTAATACTATCAATAACTAATGTCCTGGAGTTAATCTAATCCTATCAGTAACTAATGTCCACTCTAAAGTCTAAAGTAATTACAATAGTCACTAGGAAGAAGAGATTGTCAGAAGCAAAATGTAAGAACTAGGAAATAAACTTTTTTAGCTAAAAAGTGTTTATAAATAATAAAATTCAGACAACATTACATCTTTTACTACAACATTTCACTGTGAAATACGATTAAAGAACCTATACACTACAACAATCAAGAGCAGTCCATAAAAATATATAAGCTCAATCTAGAGTTTTGATAATTTTCCTTACTAAGTGTCCAAAAACATGAAGGCATATTAAACAACTAATTCATCAAATGTCCCTTGTGGGTTGTTTGGCCCGGCCCGGCCCGACCCACATATTATTTTTAATCTCCTGTAAAGATTTGATGCTTTGTATCCTTCAAGAAGTGTTCTTCCATCCATGTACGGAACATCAGCCAGCCATTTAGCAGTTGTTAGAACCTAGAAGATAACAAGTATGAATCTAATTCTTAATTCTGGATTATTCATGACCCCACTATGATTTGATTAAAAATATTAATAGACACAAGCAACAAGAATAAGCACACTTCCATAAAGGGGATATTTCTCCACCATATTAATAAGCAAGTTTCACTCTTGAATGATTCTCTTTCACTTCAAATATTGAGTTGTAGTGATATGACAAATCAACATCACGCTCAGAGCCACTCTCATTGAGGTCAAAGATGTGAATATGACATTATGTATCCCGGTTCAGCATGAATGAAGAAATTCACGGGTATCCTAGTTACAACCCTCAAACACCAATGCCAAAACATATGCCCCGTAACATTAAAAATTATATGGGGGGGATGTAGATTAAAAAAATAAAAAAAAGTTCACGTTCATATATTACAACTGTGCAATTCTGGGAGTGACATAATTTAGTCAGGGAATTATGTAGCATTTCCCATTCCCATTTTGCACCCAAAGTGCCACTAGTGGAAAAAATACTTGTTGAGGCGCCGTTTTAGAGGCGGGCCTATAACAAATCGCCTCAACAACGTCCTACGCAATCAGTTTTTCAGGTTTTTGAGGCGGATAATTATTTTATACGCCTCAAAAAATTCTATTGAGGCGGGCAAAAATTTATACGCCTCAAAAAGTTTTCGAAAAATTATTCCCGCTAAAGTATTAGAGGCGGGCCGATTAAAGGCCCGCCTCTAATGGTAAGTAATTGAGGTGGGCGAAAATGCCCGCCTCTATTAAGTTTTGTTGAGGCGGGCCTCCATAAGCCCGCCTCAACAAACGTATGCAATAGAGGCGGGCATTAGGAGGCCCGCCTCTATTGCCTCTTTCTCGGCCATAACGTTGGACTTATAGAGGCGGGCATAAATAGGCCCGCCTCTATAAGTCTACCCTAATATACTTAATTAAAACATTCAGCTTCTCCGCGCGCGCTTCGTTCACCAGAACATTCACCTCTTCGCTTCGTTCAGACTTCGTCTCCTCTCCTCTTGCCGAGCACTCGGTTTCACCAGAACTCCGACTTCCTCACCCGATTCCTCTGGTGGGTAAGCGTTTCTTTAATATGCATTTCTCTGTATTGTGTTTAAAGCTTGTACGAATTTGTTTATTTTTGTGTTTAAAGGTCGTGCATTGAAGGTGTTTGATGAAATGCCCCTATGAATTAGCGTTTGTCTAAGCAGATTTTTTGATGAAATGCCCCTACGAATATGCAAATCCTAATGTACTGATTTCTAATTTGTGTATTTTGTGTTTAAAGCTTGTACGAATTTGTGTATTTTGGTCAACTTGCTCGTGCATTGAAGGTGTTTGATGAAATGCCCCTATGAATATGCGTTTTTCTAATATGCGTTTCTCTATATTTTCTGTCTCATAATCTATGTATTATACTGTATTGAAGATGTAATATACTAGAGGATCACATTTTTACGGTTTATTTAATTAGGGAAATTACATTATGCAGGTTGATAAAGGCATTGTCTTGAAGGCTCGATATTGGGTCAAGGTAATACTTCTACCCTAATTCCTTAGGCCCTTGGCGGGATAGAATTCATAATCTAGGCCCTTGGCGGGATAGTTGAGTTTGTATTTTTTCTTGCTTAGTTGCTTATTATTATCTATTTAGGCCCTTGGCGGGATAGAATTCATAATTTAGGCCCTTGGCGGGATAGTTATTAGAAATGATATTAAATCTTCCTTGTTTTGCATTTATTACTAGAAATGAGTCGTCCTTGGATGTACGGTGACCATACTACGACATAATACTTGAGTGGGGTTGAGGAGTTCATTAGATGTGCTTTAGCACACCAACGGAGTACGAAAGCCGAAAAAATCTATTGTCCATGTCGTGATTGTAAGAATATAAGGCGGTTAGATGGTATTGATGAGATTGAGGATCATTTATTTCGTCGTGGTTTCAAACAAGATTACCATATTTGGTTTTGGCATGGTGAGAAAATACTTGATCGTCCAACTAAGCAAGTGGGTGAACAACACTAACGGGGTGAAGCAAGATGAAATTTATCCGGGTTTGACATTGGTAAACTTTGACCGATTAAGTGATAGTGACGAGCCATTCATCCTAGCATCACAAGCTAAGCAGATTTTTTATGTGCTAGACAATGTTGATCCTAGATGGCGTGCAGTTGCCCAAGGTAAAAGACATATTCTGGGTATTGATGATGTTGTGGATGAAGAAGAGTATGACGAGTATGATGACACACCCTTGTTATCAACTGTTGTTCAACCATTACCCGAGGAGGAAGATGCAAATACTACTAATCACATCCGTACGGATCATAGGGAGGGAATATGGGTTACAAATCACAAATGAATAAGATGAGGTAATTTATTTACAAATCACAAATGAATAAGATGAGATTTTTTATGTGGTAGACAATGTTTATTTTTATATGTACTCATATGCTTTTTTTATATATGTACTCATATGCTTATTCACACCCTAGCAATTGTGATATGAACTTGTGCAAACACAAGCTGGGAAGATGCATGCATCTTCCCAGCTTGTGTTTGCACAAGTTCATATCACAATTGCTAGGGTGTGAATAAAACATTTATAAATATTGCAGGGCATGGTGAAAGAATATATCTCGTAGCCTTGTGATCGATATAATATTTTGAGCCAATGTCTAATTTAGATCGGTGTCATCCAGTCCATATGAAGAATTAGATGAATTTGACCAAAAGAGCAAGGACATTCCACAACAGAATCCAATCCTAAATTGAACAAAAGGAATCACAAGAGAAACTACTTCCCGCTTCAGATTCAGCACGAAAGGAAAGGGGTAGCAATAGATCCGAAAAATGAAACAAACAGATCAGCTAGCGCGATTATACGGATTGACACAAAATCAGCAAGATTGGAATAAAGATACAAATTGCTAATAGCAACACTAGATCGTATAGAAACATGGAGATCTCAAGATCAACGAAACCAAATAAACTGATTTGATAAGAATGAACATTGAAAACTGAATTGTGTCACTTACCTTTCAATTCCGGTATCGAGAGGTTAGAGAAATACGAACATGTAGAAAGGGAAAGAGACAACAGAACTGGAGATCAGAGAGAAGAGCTTGCAATTGTCTGCTTCTTTGCACGGATATTACAGCCAAAATACAAGAAAAAATACGAAGGCTTGAGACAGAAATTATGTATTTTCTAAATCGAAAGATGTTTGTGGGATGTTTCAGTTTCGTGTAATTGTTTGCGAAGTGCGAATTACGAATTGCGAATTGGCTCTACACTTAATACCTAAACAAAGCATTCATCTAAACAAGCCAGATGCCTAGTAAAGAGAAAGAAAGATTGAATAGATTATCTACTGCGAAGTGCGAATTGGCTCGATTGGCCGAAGGATGAATACTAGCGGTTGCCGACTGGATCCGTCACTGGGGGCTGGGTGCACGACAACCTTATTCGAGCGCGGCGAGAGAGTGGGAGCGATGTCCGAGGAGCGTAGGTGCCGGAGGAGGTGAGAGACTGAGAGTAGGTTGAAGAAGTTGTGGTCGTTGTCGTCGTCGTTCGAAGCAGATGGTGGAGCGAGCCTAGGTCGCCAGAGCAGATGGTGGAGGGAGAAGAAGCATCGAAGCGATGATTGTTTCTAGGGTTTTTTTCTGATTTGGATGAATGAAATTTTTGGGTTAAGGCAAGTCTTGGCTTTTTTCTATTTTTGCTCCATATTTAGCAAAGACTTGTCCTTGCAAATATAATAAGAAAGTATTTACAACAAAAGCTATCGTTGCTATTCCTTTAAATTATTTTTCGTAACGACACTGTCGTTGCAAAAACTGAAAGCCAATTTAAGTGCCCGCGCTATTTTTATTTCTTTCGGAGGGAAATGAAAATTTTATTTATCGCTATAGTATTAGTAACGTCTATTATGGTGTCATTGCAAAAAATAACTTTTTTGCAACGACAGACTTTGTCGTTGTAAAATGTTGTTGCAAAAAATGGTTTTTCTTGTAGTGCGTGCAATCCCATTTTCTTTGATGTATCACTACACCTTACAGTGGATTCCTTTTGGTTGCACGGTAGAGTTTGAGTTTGAAGATCGGCGCGACACCAGAGACATGTGCTTATATTGATTTACCGCCAGCATCAACTTCCACGTCCAAGCCAACTCAGCGACGGTTGTGAGTTATTTTTTGCCTTTCCATGTGCTTCATTCTTTTTTGTATTTCATTACATTGAGGACAATGCAATGTTTAAGCATGGGGGAGTGTTCTATACTTGCTAGTCGTCTGAGGAGGAAAAGAAAAAAAAAGGAAATAGAAAAAGTCAAAAAAAATTTGAAAAAAAAGACAAAAATAAATCCTGGGATAAGTCGAAAACCCGAGAGGGCGGCTTAGGTAATAAGCAGGTGGCTTGGACCAGCATTAGGCTGGGATAATAATTGGTCAAGAGTGATGTGAGTTTTATGTGAGCCCATCTATTGAAAAATGAAATGTGTGGCTTGGTGAAAACCCGAAAGGGCGCCTTGGCAAAATGAGTGAAAAGAAGAAGAGTGATTATTAGGATTCCTCATTTTTCCTGGCGTGGTGACATAAGAAGAGGTGATATAAGGAGGATTCGGGTAGGTCACTCTGGGAGGCATAAGAAGATAGATGGAGGCTAGGATTAGATGGTTACTTTCACTCTATGGTGTTCGGGTTAAGCTTGGGGGAAGTACTATGCTTTCCTTTAAGCTTGTATGTTTTATGTGTTGTGCGTATTGTGTTGGTGCCTTGGAGATTCATGTTTAGGTGCAATTCTTAGTAGAGATAATTTTGCTATGCTTCCTGAGACCTTGGGGATTTGATTGGAGGAGTAGGTTTATATTAGCTTACTCGAGGACGAGCAAGGTTTAAGCATGGGGGAATTTGATCAGCGTTACTTTGTAGGGTTTAACTAGGAGTTGTTACCGGTGTTTTGGGTACCATTTGGATGAGTTTAGAGCGTTATTGTTGAGTATGGAGTTGAGGACAAGGAGTATGACATTGGTGGAGTAGAAGAGCTTAACAGAAGATGTATTGAAGATGGAGGCAATCCACGAGAGAAGACGAAGATAAGAAGTGAGGACGAGCAACATCGAAGATCCGCGGTCGCGGAAGCCCATGCCGCGGTCGCGGAAAAATCAAACAGCGAAGCCTTTACAGAGAGTTTTCCGCAGTCGCGGAAGCTATTGTCGCGATCGCGGAAATCGTTATCAGACGCGCCGAGTTTCGTTCTTCCGAAGATCCGAAGATTTACTTTTTCTTTTATTTCCTTTTCTTTTATTTCTTTTATTCCGGTTATTTTATTTTATTTTCCTTTTTAGATTGTGTTTCCTATCTTTTGGAAACTTGGTTTTCTTTATTATGAGTTTTCTAGCAGCCATTATTATCATCGTTCATCATTCAGACTATTATTCAGCATTGTTTTTCCCTTTGAGTTTTACGTTTCAAGACTATGAAGAACTAAGCAACCTTTTCTTAGTCCGACGATTGAAGCCTTCATTTGATATATGGTTGTGAGATTATGATTCTATTTCATTTCCTTTGATTATATATTTTCTCTTGAGCTTATTCCTATTGATTATTATTGATTTGACTGGATTGATCACCTAGTTGATATTAGTAATTGTCTATTGCTAGGGTTTGGATATTTCGAGTTGAAATCCCTTATCTTGTGTAGCAACCATGATATTCTAGGACTAGTTGGACTAGTTTATTGTGAAAGAGAATTGATTATGTGTTAAATGCTGCGAGTTGTGGTGTTGCATGTATCCTGGTTAATTCCTATGCTTCTTGCAGCTATTGTTTTAAATCTTGATAGTTTCTCGTGCGTTCGATAGTTAGGGTTGCCAAGACTAGTTGGACTGGTAACTATTTCATAATATGGACAGGAATATTCATAGGAAGGAATAGAGATAATCTAGGATCAACCAATCGAATGAATGGTGGATATTTGTCTGGCTAAGTACTTTTTCCCAATTGATTACAACCTTTGTTTTGATTTACTTTGTTTACTTGCAAACCAATCAACAAACCCCACTTTGTTACCTTTGACATACACTTGTGCACTTAGAAAGATAACTCCTCCCTGTGGGATTCGACCCTTGCTTGCCTATTCTACTAAGTTAGGGTTTTAAGGATTTACTTTGTTTAGGTGTCACGACAACGCCTATCACAGGGATTACTCCATTAGGGGTGTAGGAGACCAAGAGGGTCACATCGACAGATTCACAAAGATGACAAACAGGGGACGCGTCTACGGTGTCACAAAGATGATAAATAGGGGTCATGTCGATGTAGACGGGTATGATCGCAGGGATCATGCCATCGGGGGTGTAAGTGATGTTCTCGACAAAGCTCCAAGGGAACAACATCGGCTTGAGCGTAGATGGAGTCACGACAATGCTCCAAGGCAACAACGTCGATATAGCCAAAAGATCACATCGACAGGGATGCGAGCGGTGTCACGACAAAGCTCTAAGAGAACGACGCTGATAACCAAGGGATACGATGTAGCTCGACTAAGCGTTGCATCAGGGGCGAGAATATAGCAATAGAGTAGTGAAAGTAATTGTTTGCTTTTATTGAACAAATGGAGTTTCAATAACTAACATGCATTGAATGTAAACTGGATTAGAAATAGTACTTCCTAAGATGTGTCACATTCTAGCTCTGGATGACGGGCACGCCTTCTAGGGTTGCTGATTCGAATGCGCCTTGTCCGACTACCTTAGTAAATTGGTAGGGGCCTATTTAGGTAGGTCTTAGTTTCCAATCATTTTCTTCCCTTGTGTTCTGAAACACTTTGCACAAAACCTATTCGCCAACTTGGAACACTTTTGTCCTCACATTGCGATTATAACTTATGGCGACCCCTTGTTGATATATCGCCATTCTAGTGACAGCATCATCGCACAACTCGTCGACGGTGTCCAACATGAGTGTAGTGAGCGACGTGTTCCTCTCTTCGATGAGGAGGCGATAGCGAGCTGTGGAAATCTAAACTTCGACCAGGTAGAACAGATTCGTTGCCAAACACCAAAGAGAAAGGTGTTCTACCTGTAGCAGTTTCCGGAGTAGTACGATCTGACCATAGTATGGATGGCAACTCGTCTGCCCTAGGGGTGAGCAAAAGTATCTGATCCGGCCGGCCCAATCCGATAACCCGCCAATCCGAACCCTAAAAGTCCGTATTCGAAAACATCCGTTTAATTTTTATCTGAATCCGATCCGGGTGATTTTTCCGGATACGGATCGGGATATTTTGCTTATCGAGAATCTGATACTATTAATATATAAGATATATATCTTTTTATAACTAATATACAATGTTTAATTAGTTTAAATGATCTTAAAATGATGCTTGTATATTTTTAAGTAATTAAACCACTTCAATTCTCCAATACAACATTCCTTATTTTATTCATTTTAATAAAATACAACCTTGATTATTATTCTTATAAAATTAAAACCATAAATCATGTACTAAGTGTCGCCTCACTAAACAGAGCAAATATGTTTTTTTGTCAAGACTGGGTGTTCATCATTGAATTGAATTTTGATTATATAAAAGTTACAACTTTATATATATTTGTCAATTCCTCTTGTTATATAATACATGTTGGGCCCAGAATACTTTGATAGGCCAAGCCTAGCAGACTGGGCCGCCTCACCTTGGAAATGGGCCAAGGAGTTTGAAGAGGAGCGTCGGATGCTCATCAATGCACAAACTTGATCGATCCTGAAAATCTCGCCCAAGCCATAACGGCCTGATCTTCAGCAACGGCGGCCAAATCAAGTGCAAAATTAGAAGCTTTATTAATAATAAGATCCCAAGGATTATGCTCATAAATGAAGGGAAATATCTCATACAAATGGTAACAAGCCCAACGAAGAAAAGGATCTGATAAAGAAGTCACAAAAAAATACTCATTATCCCAGCTCCCAAAGGCTTACTGACATACTTGTTCTCGTTGAACTCTTTTGGCAATAATACCTGACCACCGAAGATCGGACGCTAGTTGAGCCGGTCAGACAAGGCTCGATTTGCATCTAGAGGAGTTAAGTTGTACTTTGTCACATTCTTATCATTGTATAATCAATATATCATCTCACAATCTTCTTCCTATTTCATACTTAGTTGATTGTTCATTTGATTTGGATTTATTGTGTTATCATTGTCCTCCCCGATCGACTCGTTACCCTGTCTAAGGCGATTTAGGTCGATTGATCTTTTTGCCCCAAAACAATTTGGCGCCCACCGTGGGGCAATAAGCTGATCACCATCTCAAAAATCCTCCAACCATGACTGCCAATCTACCTATCGACGTCAAGGGATCACACCCCGGAGACAACTCCCAAACTCAAGGAAACACAACCGAAAATCCAACTCTGAACCAACTCCAAGAGCTTGCCCAAAAAATGACCACCCTCCAAGATGACATCACCCAACAACGTCAGAAGACCGAAGCTTTGGCTGCCCTATCCACCCAATCCGAAGCCAAGATCGCGCAACTAACTCGTGAAAAAGAGTCTCTTAGATCGCAGGTACAATCGATGGCCTCCGGATCCAGACAGGTGCCCGTTTATAGCAGCGTCCAGACGCGCCTCAACATGGATAGCGTCGAGCTGACTCCCCTAAGCGTCTGACGTCCCGGATACGTTGCTGGTACGTCTCGGGTTCCCTTGGTCATCCATTTTCGACTAACAATGTTACTTTCCTACACCGATCGGGTCAGCAGGGATCCGAATCAATGAACCATAGGTTACCAATCCCCCCGATATCCTGGCTCTCGTCTAACAAATGCTTAGTCATCATATGAAGGCGCTCGACGATTGCATCGCTAGAATTCCGCAGCCAATCGAGAAAAAAGCATCGGACGGATACGAAGAGTATCCGTTCATCGAAGAAATCGCCAGAGTCGAGATCCCTAAGAATTTCAGCCTTCCTAGCATGACGATTGTCGACGGCACCAACGATCCAGACGATCATATCTCTCTCTATAAACAAAAATTAATGATTGTATCTGTTCCAAGGGAGGGTCGCGAGGCTGTCATGTGCAAAAGCTTTGGCACTACTCTCGTGGGTCCTGCACTAACTTGGTTTATGCGTTTACCTCAGGGTACGATCACCTCGTTCACAGATCTGGTCAATTCCTTTAAGGTCCAATTCGCCAGCAATCGAGGACTCGAAAGGCAGTCAAGCGATCTCTATCGAATCACCCAAAGGTATAACGAACCTCTCAGAAGCTATCTTAACAGGTATAACAAGGAAAGGTCGTGATCCCCCATTACGACGTCACCACCTCCATCGAATCCTTCAGACAAGGTTTGATCAAAGATAGCAATCAATATAATGAGATCACCAAGTACCCGTGAATAAGCTTCGAAGATGTCCAGGCCAAAACCATGGCTGAGGTGCGCTTGGAAGAAGATCGTGAATCGCGAAAGGCGTCCCATGGGCCCGACCACTCCGATTGCAAATCTTCTTCCGACAACCGCCGAGACAGACGTCATCATCTGTACCCTCGTGGTCGGAACGAGCAAAGTCAGGTGAAATTCTTTCAAGACAAGTCTCAAGACTGGAAAGACGGTCCGGCATTGCCTCCCAGGGTTCAATCTTACAACTTCAATGTTTTTGTGTCGGAACTCGTCAAAAGTTTCGACACATATGGAAAAGAAGTAAGATGGCCCCGAAAGAGCGACAGACCGGACGTCAAGAAGGAAATGAACAGGTGGTGTGAATTCCATGGTGACCACGGTCACTCGACGGATGAATGCATCGCGCTGCGCAAAGAGGTCGCTAGGTTACTTGCGCAAGGTCTCCTGCACGATGTGATCTCAGAACGAGCCAAAGCCACCATGGAACGACGTGATCAGGTAAAACACGACAAACCCCCATCTCCTATCCATACAAAGATCATCAATACTATTTCAGGAGGCTCGGACGTATGTGGAACACGTACTCCGCAGCAAAAAGGCATGCAAGAGAAAGCAGAAGGAACAAACCTGAGGTACTAGAGTTCAGACGATCCAAAGTCTCTAACCTCCCAACGGTCACCTTTGACGAGTCCGACACTGACGAGTCGGGAGATCATCATGACGGTCTGGTATTCTCTTTATCCATTGGAAACTGCTTGATACGTAGAGTACTAATCGACACAGGAAGTTCGACCAACCTCTTTACCTTAGACGCCCTCACAGGGATGGGTATGGGCGAAGATGATCTTCTCAAGAAATCAACTCCCTTAGTCGGGTTTAGCGGTGAAGTCAAGCACACTATCGGCGAAATCGTCCTTACGACAGGAGGAGTAAACTAGCAGGTAAAATTCCTAGTCCTAGACTGTCCCTCTCCATACAATTGCATTCTTGGCAGGCCTTGGATACACGCAATGAGGGCGGTACCCTCGACGTACCATCAGACCATCAAGTTCCCTACCAAGTGGGGAGTTCAAGAGATCAAGGGCGACCAAAGGATGGCCAGAGAGTGCTACGTCGCCTCCATGAAGAGTGCGGTCAAGCCAAAGATCGCGTAGCAATCACAGTTCGGCGAAGGGCCTAGTCAATACATCGAACCAGAGTTGGAAAAACTCGATGAGATTGCGCTAGATCCTTCAAAGCCAAACCAAACGGTAAGAGTCGGGTCGGATCTGGATGATTCGACTAGACGACAAATATTGGATTTCCTCCGGTCTAATGTTGACTACTTTGCGTGATCGCATGAAGATATGGTCGGAATATCTCCAAACGTCATCACTCATAAATGAAATGTGGATCCATCTTACCCTCCTGTGAAGCAAAAGCGCATGAAATTTCCCCCCGAGCGGAACAAGATCGTCGACGACGAAGTCAGAAGCTTGCTAGAAACGGGAAAAATAAGAGAAGTCGACTACCCCGACTGGCTAGCCAATGTGGTTGTAGTCCAGAAGAAGAACGGAAAGTGGAGAGTCTGTATCGACTTCACTGACCTTAACAAAGCATGTCCCAAAGATTCCATCCCACTTCCTCACATCGATGCCATGGTCGACACAACAACAGGACACAAAATGCTATCCTTCATGGATGCGTTTAGTGGTTACAATCAGATCCTCATGGAACCAGAAGACTAAGAGAAAACGACAATCGTCACAAATCAAGGTATTTATTGCTATAAAGTAATGCCCTTCGGATTGAAAAATGCAGGGGCTATGTATCAACGACTAGTCAACAAGATGTTCAAAGAACAGATTGGGGACACAATGGAAGTCTACATAGATGACATGCTGGTCAAGTCAAAAAAGAAGAAAGACCACATCGACCACCTCCGCGACGGCTTTGAGGTACTGAAAAGATATAACATGAAACTAAATCCTATGAAATGCTCTTTTGGAGTGTCGTCAGGAAAATTCTTGGGGTACATGGTAACCCAAAGAGGAATAGAGGCCAGCCCAGAGCAGGTCAAAGCTATCATCAACCTTCGGTCTCCTAGATGCATCAAAGACGTACAGAAGTTGACAGGTCGGATAGCAACTTTAAACAGGTTCATTTCAAAGTCGTTAGACAAGTGCAAACCTTTCCACGACGCTCTTAGAAAGAACAAATCCTTCCAATGGACAGAAGAACACGAGACGGCATTTCAAGATTTGAAGAAATATCTGGCCAGCCCCCTACTACTAGCAAAACCTAAAGATGATGAGCCGCTACTGTTATACCTGGCGGTGTCGGAGTCTGCAGTGAGCGCAGTGTTGGCCAGAGAAGAAGACGACAAATAATCGCCAATCTATTACGTCAGTCGAACGTTACTCCTGACAGAAACAAGGTACTCGTCATTGGAAAAACTCATCCTAGCATTGGTAACAGCGTCGACTAAACTTAAACCCTATTTCGAATCACATACTATAATTTTTCGCACTAATCATCCCATGAGAGCAATCATGAGGAAACCAGAATTCACAGGACGAATGGCCAAGTGGGCCATACACCTCAGTGGTTACGAGATTGAGTATGAGCCTAGGACGTGGATCAAGTCCTAGGCTTTGGCCGACTTTGTGGCAGATTTTAGCCCGACCTTAGAACAGGAAGCCATCAGGGAAGCAACACAATTGCTCGCGATAGAAGAAACAGGTAAATGGGAGCTCCCCACGGATGGAGCATCGAACGCCAGAGGATCAGGATTGGGGGTCGTGCTGAAATCACCACATAGGGACAAGATAGCCCAAGCCTTAAGGTGCGAATGGGATGCGACTAACAATGAAGCTGAATATGAAGCGCTCATGTTTGGACTCATCTTGGCGCGCGACTTAGGAGTCAAGGAAATCTAAGTCATTTGTGATTCCCTCCTAGTCGTAAATCAAATTCAAGGGTCATACGCTGCCAAAGATGATAGAATGATAGCTTATTTAGATGTAGTCAAGAAACTAATCGACCAATTCCAGAAGTTCGACATCAGACAAGTCCCCAGAGATCTTAACTCTCAGGCCAATGCACTAGCCAACCTGGGGTCCGCCCTAGATCCGAAGGAATTTCCCAACATTCCATTGGCACACATCACGACACTAGCTGACCTAAAGACGCCCAAGGAACAGAGGACACTGTTGGAAGAACTTGTCGTAATGAAGATAGGCGACCAAATAGAAGAAGATATTGTCAATAATCACGACGACTGGACACTACCTTACATCAGATGGATAAAAGACGGTATCCTGCCCAATGACAAAACAGAAGCAAAAAGGCTAAAGCTACAAGCTCTCTCTTTCGACATTATAAGTGATGTCTTGTTCAAAAGATCTTCCACATGGATACTTCTACGATGCCTCAAGACTCTAGAGGTTAAACGTATCTTACAATTATTACATGAAGGAGAGTGTGGCAACCACACTGGAGGACGAAGCCTCTCAGGAAAAGCCCTGCGGACGGGATACTACTGGCCCACGATGAACAAAGACGTGATAGAGTATACAAAGAAATGCGACGCCTGTCAACGGCACGCACCAGTTCCGCACCAGGCCACAGAGCTCCTCCATCCGACTCAAGCCCCATGGCCCTTCATGAGATGGGGAATGGACATCGTCGGAAAGCTCCCACCTGCATCGGACCAACGGGTCTTCTTCCTCGCCATGATAGACAACTTTTCCAAATGGATCGAAGCGGAAGCATATCGAGAGGTAAAGGATCAACATGTCGTTTCATTCATAAAATGCAATATCATGTGCAGATTTGGCGTTCCATCAGAAATCGTGTGCAACAATGGCTCCCAATTCATCAGTCATAAGACTCGAGCCTTCTTCGACTAGTGGAACATCAAGCTGGTCACGTCCACACCTCGATATCCACAATCCAACGGACAAGCCAAATTTAGCAACAAAATCATCATCAATAACCTCAAGAAACGCCTCACAGGGGCTAAAGGAAAATGGGCAGACGAACCCAGTGAGTTTATCCGAGTTAGTAGTCTTTCAATTGTTAAAGCCCTAGGATAAATGTTCACTATACTTTAATGAAGATACTAAGTGGAGGCCGCTTGTTGATCTAGTATCAAATCAACGCCAAATGCTCTGAATTTTGGATATGTGGTAGTGGGCCCCATATTCCACATCACCACCAAATAAGATCCCAAAGGCACGAGCTGTTTGAAAATGAGCTTGGTTCAATTTGGCAATCGCGTCGGCGTTGGGGAGCTTCCTTGGCTAAGCATCATCACCTGGCCATTTGACATTTTGCTCGGCACTTCAAAGGTCAATAGGCCTCCTTTGAGGTCCATAAACAATTGGTGAGCTCGAGACCGAGTGATATCCCACATAGCTTGGTGAGTGTCGTGGTTTTCCTTTGACGCGCGCGCCAGCGCATGGGCCCAACACGTGTGAGCGGCGGCGGTGGAGCTGGCCATGATTTGTCTGGATCTCTGGTCAAGTTCTTCATGTGGATCAAGTGTGCCTTCATTTGGATGAGAAGTGTCAGGCTAATTCTCATGCCCTAGTTTGGGCGCCTTTGGCGTCGACGATGGCTTTGCCGCGGGCAGTCGCTCCAGGGCTTCTTGTTGCGCCATGCCCTTGCCCTATAGCCTTGCAAGGGAGCCTTCTTGGCCTTGATGTGGTACAGCTTGGATCACATCATCCTCTTTCCCTTGAGAAGGATTCGACCTCGAATCACAAGCTCCCTCTAGCTTGTCCCGGTCCTCTTTTTGGTATACTATAAAAGGGATTAGATCGACGGTATTAAATACATCATGCACACCATAATCACCTGGTAAATCAAGTTGGTAGGCATTGTTTGTGATCCTCTTGATGACTTGTAAAGGCCCATCTCCTCGTGGCTTGAGCTTGGAGTTACGATGGGTGGGGAACCCTTATTTTCTTAGATGGATCCACACCAAGTCTCCTGGTTCAAAGATCATTTCCCTTCTTCATGTGTTAGCTTGATTGACATATTGCACTGTGTGCTCTTCAAGCCTTTGGCAAGTTGCCTTGTGTAGACCTTTGACAAACTCAATATAGTCAACACCTTCCTTGTCCTCTTGGTCCTTCAAGGTGTAAGGCATCATATCAAGAGGAGTAATGTGATTACACCCATAGACTACCTCAAAAGGAGACTTCTTTGTGGTGGAATGGATGGTCCGGTTGTTGGCAAATTCAATGAAAGCTATGCATTCCTCCCACCTGCGTAGGTTAGTACTCAACAAGGAACGCAACAACGCACCAAGGGTCATATTTGACAACCTCAGTTTGACCATCAGTTTGTGGATGACTAGAAGTAGAAAAGAGCAACTTGGTTCCTATCCTAGACGATTGTCTATTCCTAAAATAGCTAAGGAACTTAGCATCCCTATCAGAAACAATAGTCTTAGGAATACCATGCAACCTCACAATCTGACAAAAAAAGAAGTCGGCCACATGTGATGCATTGTCGATTTTATTACATGCAATGAAATGAGCCATTTTTGAAAACCGGTCAACCACCACAAAGATGGAGTCTCTCCCTCTCTTAGACCTAGACAATCCTAAAGAGCACTAGGAATATGCTTAGCCTTAGCATGAATACAAGTAGCACAAGAAGCACAAAACCTCACTACATCCTTATGCATTCAAGGCCAAAAGAAATTCTCCTTAAGAGTTCCTAAGGTTTTAGCTACCCCAAAGTGTCCCATTAGCCCGTCCCCATGAGCCTCATGTATAAACAATGTATGAAGAGACCCACTACGGACACATAGCTTGTCACCTCTAATCAAGTATCCATCATGCAAATAAAACATATCAAAACTGCCCTTATCCACAAAAACATGAAAGATATCACAAAAATCATGATCATTAGGGTATGATGTCCTCATGCAAGAAAACCCTAATACCTTAGCATCTAGAGAAGTGAGAAGAGTATACCTCCTAGATAGGGCATCAACGACAATATTGTCCTTACATTTCTTATGCTTGATGACATATGGAAAGGTTTCAATGAACTCTACCCACTTAGCATGCATGTTATTCAGTTTGATTTATCCCTTGAAATATTTGAGGGCCTCATGATCCGAATGAATGACAAAATCCCTTGGAAAAAGATAGTGTTGCCAAGTCTTTAGCAGACCAAGGCAAACAACTCTTTTTCATATGTTGGATAGTTGAGCTTAGTGCCGCTCATCTTCTCAGTAAAGTAGGCTATGGGGCTGCCTCTTTGCATCAACACTCCCCTAAGACCAATTCCAGAAGCATCACATTCAATCTCGAATGTTTTGGTGAAGTCTAGAAGTACAAGTAATGGAGAATGTGTGAGCTTGTCTTTGAGCACTTATAAAGCATTTTCTTACGCCTCTCCCCAATGAGACACCACACTCCTCTTGGTGAGCTCGGTCAATGGAGTGGCTATAGTGCTAAAATCCCTCACAAATCTTCTATAGAAGTCGGCCAGGCCTGGAAAACTCCTCACTTGAGTCATGGTAGTAGGAGTAGGACATTCACTTATAGCTTTGACCTTGTCTTCATATACTTTGAGCCCGGCCTTGCACACAACAAAATCAAGGAACACCGCGTGATCCGAACAAAAATGACACCTTTTGAAGTTGGGATAAAGCTTTTCTTTCCTACGGACTTCTAGAACTTGTCTAATATCATTGACATGTTCATGCAAAGATTGACTACAAATCAAGATGTCATCAAAGTAGATGACTACAATTTTCCCAAGAAAAGCCCTAAGCACATGATTCATCAACCTCATAAAAGTGCTTGGTGCATTTGTTAGGCCAAAGGGCATTACCATCATATAGGCCAGACTTGGTATTGAAAGCGGTATTCCACTCATCCCCCTCCTTCATTCGGATTTGGTGCTATCCACTTTTGAGCTCGATCTTAGAGAAGACTTGGGAGCCATGGAGTTCATCAAGCATGTCATCCAAGCGAGGTATGTGATGACTATACTTGATTGTGATGTTGTTGATGTTTCTACAATCAACACACATTCGCCAACTTCCATCCTTTTTAGGTACTAGGATTACGAAAACGGCACATGGACGTAGACTCTCCCTAACATAGCCTTTGTCAAGCAATTCTTGCACTTGCTTTTGTAGTTCTTTGGTCTCCTTAGGATTGGTCGTATTGGCTGCCCTATTTGGTAAGGTTTCCCCAAGAACAAAGTCAATTTGATGTTCTATGCCCCTAGTTGGTGGGAGACCATTAAGAACATCTTCTTGGAACAAATCCTTGTATTCCTGCAATAGAGACACAATAGGAGAGGGTAGGTCACTCAACTCATAAGAAGAAAACATATTAGAGATAGGAACAAGAAGAAAGCAAACTTCACTTCCCTGGATAACTTCATTTATTTCTTTGGCCTTAGCCAACAACACTTGGTTGATTGTGCCAAATTAGTGCCAATAGCTAGATTATTGTTGTCCCCTTTGTCTTGGATTCTCTTTCTTCTTCTTTTCTCACTAGCAAAGTAGTCAACCATATTCTCGTGAGGTGCCATGGGATGAAGTGTGATTTTCTTGTCGGCCATGTGGAAGGAGTACTCATTTGTGACCCCTTGGTGGATCACACCCATATCATATTGCCAAGGCCTTCCAAGCAATAGGTGACAGACTGTCATTGGAAGCACATCACACAAAACTTCATCCTTGTATCCACCTATGGAGAACTGAATTCTTGCTTGCTTTTGCACTTTGAGTGGAGATGAGGAGTTTAGCCAATTCAAGTGTACGGTTGATAGTGGGGAGTAGTTTTGAGGTTGAATATTTGCACTACTTCCTTGTCAATGATATTGCAGCACGAGCCACCATCAATTATCATTGCATACCTTACCTTGGATGTGGCACCGAGTGTGGAAGATAGTATCCCTTTGAGAAGGCAAGGGAGGTTTGTCACTAGACATTATAGTTCTCTTCACAACAAAGCAATCTCCTATGGCAGTCTTTCCATGTATCTCTTACTCCTCAATTTGAGCTTCTTCCTCATGCTCATCATCAAATACATAATGTTCATGCCATTCAAGAGCCCTTGTCTCCTTATAGGGAAATATCTCGCAAAATGCCCTCGTCCCAAGCATTTTTAGCACTTCAACTCCCTTGTCCGAGACACGTCTTCTTTCTTCGGCTCTTGTCCAACTTGTGGTCCCTCACACCTCGGTGGAGGCTTGACTGGCTCATGCTTTGGTTCTTGACGCCTAGTGGATGGTGTAGAGGAGCTAAAGGTGAATTAGATTGTAGTGGTCCTCCTCCTTTTCAAGTTCTGATGAACTTGGATGGCATAGTGCAAGACCTCCTCTATTTGAACACTTGGCCCGAACCTCTGCATATCAACATATTGACCAATGTAAGGGTTTAATCCACTCATAAACTTGGTAACAACATACATGTCGAGGAAGTGGACTCTAGAACAAAAGATAATGTGTTGAGCTCATTGTAGAACTCCCCAGGGCTATGGCTTCCTTGCTTCACCTTCTCCAACCTTACTTAGATTCTATCTTGGTAATCTTGAGGCACGAAGCGGAAGGTCATGGCCTCCTTGGGTTTTTCCCAAGTAGAGATGGGAGGGTAGTTGTTGTAGGCTTTCTCTTCCTTGTCCTCAAGCCACCATGAGTAAGCAAATTTTGTGAAGTAGATTGTGGCAATGACCACTCTTTGAACATCCAAATAGCCGTAGTAATCAAAGATGGATTTGGTCTTTGTCTCCCAATAAAGATAAGTCTCAACTTTGGAGGTGCCATCAAAGGGTTGAATAGACAACTTAAAGCCATGATGGTGGTCCCTCCCTTGAGCTCTCTCTTCATCACCGTAGGCATAGGCCCGGTTCCTTGGCACATGCACCCTTGGTAGTGCTTCCTGTGCTCTAATCCTATCTAGGTGATCTCGTGGCTCAGTTTCCATACGCATTGGCATCAAGATTGGACCACTGGGAGGTTGGTAGGGTCGCCTCATCATCCTATCTAGCATAGGTTGATTGGAGGATACTTGAGCCTTGGTGAAAGTTGATTGATAACCTCCGGAGAAAAGGGGTACTCCATCTCTTCTTGTTGGTAGCTTGGGCCCCGTGTAGGTCTTAGATTGTTTGAGTTCTCCCTTGGATGGCTAGAGGGGCCAGCCTCACGCAAGCTCTCTTGTAAATTTTCTCCATGTGGAGAGCCAGATTGTTCATCAAAGTCATTCCCTCCTCTAGTACTTCCCAACCTTTTATCCAATTTATCATTTATTGCCTTGAGAAGATCAAGGCGAGTGCACTCGAACAAAGCTTGGATATCACCGAGGGTTAGGGGTCTCTCTTCTCTTGGACTGTCCATGTGGATTTTTCCCTTAGAGTTTTGCATAAGGTCCTAAGACAAGAAGCAAACACAAAACTCCAAACACACACGTAGTTATTCTAAACAAGTCACAAAGGTCAAGTTGGATGGTTACCTTCTCTTCACACAATCTTCAGTTTCTGACCACCAAGTGAGTGTTTAAGAGGATTGTCCCTGAGACCTCTCAAAATCCAGCTAGGGCACACACACCGAGTACATTTTCCCTCACAAGGAGTCCTAAACAAGCACTTGAAACAAACAAGAAAAAATGTGCAATGCTCACACAAGCGCAAAGGTGTGGCTAGATTTGTGTTTAGGTGTCAAAGTGTGAACAAAAATAAAGTCATACACAAAACTTTATCAAGATATAACAACGTAGGGAAAGATTTGGCCAAGTCAGAAGGTCGTTTTTTTTTATGAAAGCTACTAGCTTGAACTAGGGATTTTTCAAGCTATAACAAGGTCCATTTGTTTTGAAAGCTTTTATATTAAGGGTTTTCTCAAGTTATAGCAAGGGTCCTTTTTTAAATCGTCTTGGCCGTAAGCAACTACTAGTTGCACCTTGGTATAGTACACTTAGAGCCTGATTTTTCTTAGCCAACTAATTATGTGACCAAAGTTATATAAAGATCAATAAAGTTTGCAACTTAAGAAAAGCAATTAGTTTACAAGAAATTGTAGAAGTCGACTAAAATGGTCAAGGTTAAAGCTAGCTCTCAAATTAATGCAAGTGCGGTTGTAAGTTGTAACAAATGAAAGGTCTTGCATTAACCACTTCACTTAAACCGAGCTTTGATTATTCTTTTCAGTTCCTCAAAGGACCTTCTTCAACCTCTCTTTAATGGTGATAATCTTATGCAATTTTGCAGGCCATACAACACACAAATCGGAAACTAGCAACAAGGCAATATCAAGGTAAAGCAACTCGGTGATTATGCACAATTTGTCTTGCAAGTTTCAACAACAAGTTTTGGATTGAAACTAACCTTGATTAAGGCTCTGATACCAAATGATGGCCCTTGGATAGGGATCCCAACTAGTCAAGGAAAGTTTGCCTCCAAAAGCTCATCTGATGACAAGTCCTCAGCGCTACACCGTCACTAGATTAGGGTTTGAGTGTTTGCTCGAACAAATGGTGCAATTTGTGAATGAAAATTTGAAGGATAAGTAACGGGATATCAATGGATTGACTCGCCAATAATATTTAGTAGAAAGGTAGTTTCGACAATGGATAACCCCGCCACTCTCTAGACTACCAACTCGGATAAACTCATCGAGTTGTTGACGCAAAACTCTATTAATCCTAGGGCTTTAACAATAGAAAGCTCAAGATATTCTTTAGCTTAAAACATTCGTAACAATGGCTACACGCCAAACTTTTTAAAGGACAAATGTTCACTAGATTTTAATGAAGATACTAAATGGAAGCCTCCTGGTGATATGGTAGCAAATCAACTCCAAATGCTCTGAATTTTGGATATCTGGTAATGGACCCCATATGCCATGTCACCACCAAAAATGGGCCCAAAGGCCCAAGCTGTTTTATAATGTGTCCTGGTTCAATTTGGCGCTCGCATCTACATCGGGGAGCTTCCTTGACTAAGCATCATCACCAGGCCATTTGAAATTTTACTTGGTGCTTCAAGGGTCAATAGGTCTCTTTGAGGTCCTTAAGCAATTGGCGAGCTCAAGTCCAAGTGATAGCCCCCATAGATTGGTGAGTGTCGTGGTCCTCCTTCGACGCGCGCTAGCGCCCGAGAGTGAGCACGTGTGAACGGCGGCGTCGAAGTTTGCCATGATTTCTCCGGCGCTCTTGGGGTCAAAGGGTCCCCCTGGTCAAGTGCTTCATATGGATCAAGTGGGCCTTCATTTGGATGAGAAGTGTCGTGCCAATTCTCATGCCCTAGTTTGGGCGTCGTTGGCGTCGACGATGACTTGGTTGCGGGCAGTCGCTCCGAGGCTTCTTGTTGCGCCTTGCCCTTTTCCTCTAGCCTTGCAAGGGAGCCTTTTTGGCCTTGAAGTGGGACAGCTTGGATCACATCACTTGCTCCTTGATGTTATGGCTTCAACAACATATACCCCCAAATGTGTGCCGTAAACGCATGACACTGGAGAAGCGATGGTCGCTTTTGCCACCGTTGCAGCCACCGTGTTTGCTCATCCCCCAAAAGTTCCACCGGACAATCCAAGATCCTAAAAAGACATAGTCTTGAAAGTGGAAGACAACCATGTTATTTTAGATGAAGGGTTTCTAGCAGGCAAGATTGACATTGCTTTTCTCGGAGGGAGAAGAGAATGAGCTTGTCATTACCACTGCAAATGAGGTGCTCGATGTGATTGCATTAGTTTGGAAGTCATCCTTGGTCATCAAGGCCTTGGGAACCATGGCTCATAAGCTGAAGGATGTACGGAAGCCCAAAGGAAAGATGCAGCTTGTTGACCTCCCCAATGGCTATTATTTGGTCAAGTTCTCTGATTAAGAAGACTATATGGCCACCCCAATAAGAGGACCTTGGAAGGTCTTTGGCCATTATATTGCCATTAGGCAATGGTCGTCCAACTTCAACCCCCTCTCGGATGTTCTAACAACAACACCAGCTTGGACCAGGTTTACAAATTTGTCGGTAATCCTCTATGAAGAACAAGTTCTCCAGCAACTTGCTTTTGCAATTGGAACGCCCATCAAAGTGGATCAAAGAACCTTGTATGCGAACAGGGGCCGATGTACAAGGATATGTATGGAACTAAACCTCACGAAGCCCTTGAAAAGAGATGTTCTAATTAATGGGGATAGGTTCCTTGTGGCATATGAAGGATAGCGCACAATATGTTTCAAATGCGGTCATTTTGGGCACTTCCAACCAAACTTCCCGCTCGACCAAAACAATATCGCGAGGAAAAAGGAGCTGGAGAAAGAGAAGGAGCAAATTTTCGGTGGTGGAAGTGGTTTATCTCACGCGCCGAAAAATTTTGGTTCTTGGATGAACGAACATAACCGATTTTGGGCCCTAAGGAAGAGAGAGAAGACGGCTACCATCCCAAGCCCCCACTCGGCTACCAACCCTAGAAGCAAGACCGTGTGTCAGACGTCCATGTCCGGAAGGTTTGCATATCTGGATTTAGATATAGAGGAGGGTGCAAATCCAATGGTAGGTGAGCAACCTAGGACTGAGCTAGCAAGTCAAATTCCACATAACCCCAAGGACAAGAATAAGTAGAAACATGAGAAAAGAAAGTCTTAGGCACCAGGTAACAGTAAAGGGAAAGAGGGAATGTTGTTTAAAGGGAATACTATGGATGGGGTCATTTCTACCCACGTAGATGCTGTTGTGGATGCTTCTAATTCAAAGCACCAAAAATCCAAGGGCAGAAAGAAGCCCAATAAGAATCCTCAAACTCAACCTATGGGCCTATCCCCTTGTCGGCCTAAGGAGAGATCCGATTCGGGCTCAATTAAGCGACCTCGTTCTACTTATGAACCGACTCCTTTTTCAAATCTAAAAGTGGCCTAAGCCCATGAATTTGAGAATGTACATCTTCCTTCTGAGTCTAGTATTGTTGACAGTGCACTGGTTTCATCTTCAGAGGCTAACATAGCCACCACCAACATTCATTCAATCCCTACAACCAGTACCATTCCCCAGCTGCGTGTTAGGGATTCTATGCAACCGACATCAACTCTGGTTACAAAAGTGAAGATCGATGTTGTTGATTGTAGAACCTCATATGTTGTTAGGTAGGAAAAACCATATGTTGAAGTGGAGGCCATCCATGACCTATCCGCCTGACATAAGTTTGGTTTGTTTCCCCTACTCAATTCATGATGAATTGCTTATTGTGGAACGTTTGTAGAGCACGCAAGGCGGGTTTTGTTAGAGCAGTTAAGTATCTCGTTCGTAATAGTTCTGTTGATGTGCTAGCTATCTTTGAGCCACGGATTTCTGACCCCCATGCCCAGGGAAATATGTGATGCTATTAAACTTTCGAATTGTGTGCGGGTTGAAGCTAGGGGTTTTGTTGGAGGTTTATGACTCCTATGGGATAACAATAATGTTAATGTTCAAATCATTAATATGCATGAGAAATTCATCAGGGCTAGCATTTGCAAAGGTCAATTTGTCTTTCAATGCATCCTTGTGTATGCTCCTCCATTTATACATAGAAGACGCCGCCTTTGGGATTTGCTCCAATCTGAAATCAATTTGATCACGGGTCCTTTTTTGGTTGGGGTGATTTAAATTGCATTCTCCACTCCTCTGAGAGACTTGGAGGTTCTGGTTGACTTCACACCGACTCTCCTGACTTCCAACAGTTGATTGACATTGTTGGGTTGTTGGACCTTGGTTTCTCTGGACCAACTCACACTTGGTCAAGAGGTTATGCCCCTACTTCTCGTGTGGCAAAGAGGTTGAACAGTATCCTCGCTAACCTTGAGAGCTTCAGTCAATGGTCGCGTACTACATTTTGTCACCTACCTAAATTCTCCTCGGACCACCCGCCCCTCCTCATCTCCCTCGACCATGTCGCCTCTAGAGTCCACCGCAAACACCCCTTCATATTTGAAGAGGTTTGGTTAACTCATCCCCAATTTGATCAATTTCTTCGCAGAGCCTGGCCAGCTAACTGTACTGCCATGAATGCACTATCTCGGATCTTCCCAGAGTCCTTAAGTGGAACAAAGAGGTGTTCGGAAACATTCATGAGAGGAAGAAATAGCTAATGTCATGCCTTGATAGTATTCAATGTGATTTGAGTATTAATGCTACTGATGTGCTCCTTGAAATTGAGTGTCGAGTGCAAAAGGAGTTGGAAAATTCCCTTGAGCGGGAAAAGCTTCTTTGGCTCCAAAAATCTAGAGAACTCTGGCTCCACTCGAGTGGTAGAAATACCTCTTTCTTTCATGCTTCTACAATTGTTAGGCACAAGAGGAATAGAATAGAGGATCTGAAGGATGATGTTGGAAATTGGGTTGAGGAGCTAAATGCACTACAAGCCTTAGCTGTCAATTTCTACAGAAATCTCTATAGACTCCCTCTTGATGAATTATTTCCAATATGCACACCCCATGGCCTCTTTCCTGCTGTTTGGGACAAGTCTGTTGCTCCTGTTACTGGCGAGGAGATCCTTAGTGCAACCAGACATATGGGTGCTTTTAAAGCCCTCGGCGTCGATGGGCTCCAACCAATTTTCTACCGTAAGTGTTGGGTGACAGTGGGCGCCACTATTACTGCTACAGCGAAATAATTTTTTGCAACCTTGAATCTGCCCTTTAGTATGAATGAAACTCTCGTTAACTTGATTGCAAAAGTGGACAACCCCGACCAGGTCAGTCATATTCACCTTATAAGCCTTTCTAATGTTATTTATAAGCTTATTAAAAAGGTTCGAGTTAATAGAATGCAGCCCCTCCTTGCGGATCTTATTGGCCCCATGCAAGGAAGCATCATTTTTGGGTAAATTGATCACGGACAATATTGTGTTGGGTCAGGAAGTTGTCCACTCTATGAGATACAAGAAGGGTGTTAAAGGGTGGATGATATTGAAAAATGACATGGAAAAGGAATATGACATACTCAAGTGGGAATATGTCATCGATACTTTGCATAATGCTGGTTTCCCGGACTGTTGGGTGGCATGGATTGTCGAGTGCATTTTTTCCACCTCGATGCGCCTTCTTTGGAATGTTGAGATCACAAATAGTTTTGTTCCATCTCGCGGCATCCGACAAGGTGATCCAATATCTCCATATTTGTTTGTCTTGTGTATTGAGACTTGAGAGGCTTAGCCAGATGATCGCCAATCTGGTGAGCAATCGTCAATGGAAGACCATCTGCCTCTCCAGAGGAGGGCTGCTATTGTTCCACATTCTTTTTGCGGATGACATCATCCTATTGGCTGAAGCTAAAGTTGAACAAATTAGAGTGATCAAGACTTGTCTGACAGAATTATGTAGAGCTTTTGGTCAACGTGTCAATGAAGCCAAAACAAAGCTCTTTGTGTTCCCTAATCCGAGTCCTGATCTTATCCAGTAGATCCAAGTTGAAAGCAACTTCCCAGTCACTTCTGACCTTGGTTCATATTTTGGTATTCCACTCTTACACAAGAGAATTGACAAAGAGATCTTCAGAACACTCCTTGAGAACATCACTTCGAAGATGTTGGGTGGAAAAGTAGGCATCTCAGTCTAGTTGGGTGCATCACCTTGGCCAAATCTACTATACTTCCTTGCCGATTTACTCCATGGCGACTCTTATATTGCCAACTAGCATTTGCTTGTAAATTGATCAAATTACTCGATCGTTTATTTGGGGTGTTTGGGAGAATGGAAGGAAGATGAACCTTGTTAACTAGGTTGATCTATGCAAACCGAAAAATCAGGGAGGATTGGGCATCCGTTGCATGAAGGACCTGAATGGGGCCTTTTTAGGGAAATTGAGTCGACATTTTCTCACCAACACTGACAACCCTTGGGTGGAAGTTATCAAGAAGAAATATGTGAAATAATCCCTTGCCATGGTTTCCTCCCCTTCACCCATATGGAGAAGCATTTACAAAGGTGTTAATGATGTCATTATTCTAGGGACTCGATGGGTTATTGCCTTATTGGGAACGGGAACACTATCCGCTTCTACATGGACCCTTGGATTTCTGACCACAAATTGTTTGATTCTACCATCTTGGTGATTGATGATGAATTGAATTAAGTACGCTATTGTTAGCTTCTTCTGGATCCATATGAATCTGTCTTGGGAACCAATTAGAGGTGTGGTTTCTGGTTAGGCAAACACCTTTGCCATGGCGTTAGTGGTTGTGAAAATGGAGAAACCTTTTAAACTTCTAAAAGGAGACTTTTCAGGGAGATAAAGGGCGTTTATTCAGTTGCGTTATGAAGAGTATCGTCTTTCCTTAGGAGAAGAGAATCAATATTGGCAGCCATGAACCGAGAAGAGAGAGGATCATTTCTTGGGCTTGCCCTGAGGATGGCTACATTAAAATCAAGACGGATGGGGCCGTTAGGGACGATCGTGCTACTACAGGAGATGTGCTGAGGAATAGTAGAGGTGAATGGCTTGGCAGCTTCGTTCATAACATAGGTTGTTGCACTGTTCCTAGGAGAGGAATTGTGGGGTATTATTCGTGGTATGAAACTTGCTTGGGACATGGGATTAGGGCTGAGCACGGGCCAGAAAAACCGAAAACCTGAACCGACCCGACCCGAAAACCCCGAACCGAACCCAAACCTAAATTATTCGGTTCGGGTTTCGGTCTGATTTTATTAGGGTTTCGATTCGGGTTCGGTTCGGGCTGATTTTTTTAGCCCAGTTTGGTCTGATTTTTTATTTACGAGTGTTGTTTTAGCCCGAACCGAACCCAAACCGAACCGCATGACTTCGGTTCGGTCTTCGGTCCCATTTTTTTGGGTTTTCGGGTTTCGGGCTTTTTGGGTTCGGGTCGGTTTTTGGCCCGTGCTCAGCCCTACATGGGATACATGAGGGTTTGCCTAGAAACAGATTCGTAACTAGCGGTTTTGTTGCTTGGCAAACTATGAATCGTTGCCACCCCTTTTCATCCTTGTCTCGCAGGGACAAAGCTTTATGCGTAGGGATTGGATTTTCCAATTCCGTCGTGTTTATAGAGGCTAATCTTGTCGCAAACTTTCTCGTCTCTCACCTTTTCTTATGTTTTAGGATTTCATGTCTTAAATGTCAGGGGTCGGACTACACCCCGGTTTGTTTTAAAGTAGTCTATCATTTCTCTCTGTTATTCGAGAGTTCCGCCTCTCTTCTATAAATAAATAAAAAAAAATAGAACTGTGAGCTCAACTGACAACATTTGTATTTCCTTCATACTATGGTCTATCATCTGCATTAAACTATTCAAAAAATCTAGTGACCAAACAAAAGTAAGTGCTAGTTCTTCTGCTATATACAGCTTCTCTTAGCCTAAGATTTGCAGCTATATTTACCCTAGTATTAAGACAAAAAAATAGTCCTGATGCTTTCTTATATGTGCAGCAACTTAAGTTGTCAAATGTACAAGTCGCGCGCGGCTCTTGTACCTGTTACTATGTCTCCTCTACGAAAGATGGAACGCTCCTTGGCCTTCTGTTATCGCGTATAAGAGCTTCTCCTTCATCAGTTCCTTGGAAGAATATGGTGGTAGCTTGAGGTATTTAGTACACGTCATTACGCTTGGCAAGTCCGAATCAGGGAAGTTGCTAGAATCCTGTTGCGCACAGACCAAGAACCCCGGATGAGGAATGGAGAATAAAAAGACATTTAATTTAAGCACAAAAGGGTTGGGAGAATGGAAGAAGAAAGTCGATCCTCCGACCTTACGAACTATGGTCAATTTTGGATTCAGCGCGCCTAGTCCACCGGGAGGTAAGCGGGGTGTGCCCGTCACAAACTGCAGAAAAGCTCGTTGCTGTTCGTAACTGAAATCTTGTAAGATCTCCAACAACTGAAATCGAAAAGGGAGGGTGAGGAATCAATTCCCAACATGCAAAAATGTAATTAGCAACTTAGGACCATCAATATTGGATCCTTATATTCCTATGAGTTGACATTCATTTTTCGGAAGGACATAAAAAGGCGGAAACTACTGAAAACTCACGTATAAAATGGGAGTGCTGCTTGCAGTGTATCCATGATCAATCTTACAGTGACCCAACAGCTCCGTAGACTACAAAATCCATTATTGCAGATTCTAAGAAAACGGACTACAAATGCAGTCAGCAAGTAAATAGTTTAATATAGATATATATACCACCCAAGAATCGTGCTCTCCGCAAAGTAGACGTTCTATTTCTTCTTCGTTAAACACCCGGAGATGGCTAATTGGGAAAACCTGCGAATTAACAAGATACATTTCAAGTATAAGTTCCAATTAAACAAGATACATTTCAAGTATCGAGCATAATCATGCCAAAACGGAGTCAAATTCGTGGTCAATTCATTATATACCTTGTTGAAACCCGAATTAAAAGCTTCAACTTGTCTGCCTATCCCAGCTTTTAGTGTTGCATCCACAACCAGGGAGACATACTCTTTAAGGTTACCAATTGTTACCTAAAACGGGCAAGATGAGTGGTGAATAAGTTAGCGCAAACCAACAAAAGAAAATTATAACAATGAGTTAACCAAGACGATTAAATTGCATACCGTTGAATGATCCTCATTATCTGCAAAGACATAATCAGGGTACCCAGGAAGAGTGAAATCAAGGGACAAATCTTCGACACTCGTGCCCCGGAAGCTTAAATCAAGCTCAGATGTCAAATCCTCTTCACGAGCACCCATCTGAAACTTTTGCCTTCTAATGATAGCATGAAACTCAATTAGTGTTTTCCCAAACACAGGATCAAATGACTGGATATCACACAAACTGAGATCCTGCACAGAAAACAGCAATTCAGATACAGCATCAAGCATTACTAAGTGCCAAAGAATTTTCAGAGAAAAACACAAATCATTTAGAGCTGAAAATTTTACTTGGCCGAGGATGAGTTTAAAAAATGCTTTGGACAAGGGAATATCTAAAATTCTTCCTTCTTGAAGAGCCTTGGCCACTATCCATCCCAGGAGAGAGAATCTCTTAATAACATCTGATATATCTGTCCCATTTGAGGTATTATTTCTTTTAGACCAGGGGCGAGGGAAAAGACCCAGCGATGATGTCACTACTCCGAAACTCGAATCACTCTCACTTTTCACGAAATCAAAAGACTGATGGTCTTCTCTCCACATGCCCAAACCAGGCTTTTGAAACTCGTGACACACTAGTGTGTAGAATTCTACTGTTGGACCAAGACCTGTACCGACTTCTTGACAATACTCCACTTCAAGAACTGCATTTTGTTCGGCATGTTCGTCCATCATCCTTGTGGCAGATTCCAGGACGTGTTCACGGGAAACAGAAAACTTTTTACGTGGGAGGCCACGACTGCCTACCCAACTATTGGAATCAAGGCGAGGAGACTTTGATTCAGTGTAAGATCGTCCAAATGCTGCCAGCTGGAAGAACCTGCGTCTCGCCTCTAAGGTGAATAGAAATGGGCACGTAGACATCAACAAATTACACCATAAGGGCAAGGCACCAATAGAGACAGCCAATGGATCCCGCATTTGTTGCTCTAATTTTTCTGATAATTTGCTATTTACAAACTCATTCTGTGACAGCTTCGGGATCATTGAATTTGAATATATGTCACTGCATTTTCCCTTGGCAAACATATTCATTCTTTCAGCGTAACCCAAATTAGATGCATGTCTGTTTATGATCTCCAAACTCCTTAGCAGAAACAGTATATCATTTGTAGAACTTGACCTTACTGCCCTTGAAATAACCTTTGGAACAACCATATCATACGAAAATGGAAAATCCTGCTGGCAAAGCTTTTCATTGCCAGTATCAGCAGCATTCTTATAGGTTACTGTGTATACTTCACTCCACATATCAGCACCACTACATACCCCGTCTTGTGATTTCATCCATCGCTGAAGAACCCCCTGATATAATGTAGAAGAATCGTCTAATTCTGATCCTTCAAGGTAAATTGCTAGCTTAGATAAATCATTCCCAGTATCATTACATACATCAGACTGACTACTGCCCATGTTGGATGAGCATTCGAAGCTAGTTCCTGTGACACAGATTGAAAAAAACATTTAGTTACAAGCTATATATTTAGTTAGTATCTGGATGTAACATGAGCTACTGATACAAAGTCCAATGAAATTATTCAAGCATGTTTCAACGTTCTAAGTAAATACTAATCTATATATATGAACTCTATACCTTCCCTTAAACTCTCACTCTCATCATCTGCTTCCATTGGATGATGATGTTCTGACCCAGCAAATCCCTGAAATGATAATTAGCATGCCATATTACGATCTTATAATGAGAATAGTGGGATGGAAAAAGGAGATCAGTTGTTTCAATTGGGCTAAGAGTCTCCACTTACAATAGGAGGTTTAACTACAGATTTTGGTTCATCAATATCCATAGTGGCTAGTTTAGCTGTTTGAATTGCTTTCTCTGCTTCCTCCTGCTCAAAAAAAATTGTAAGAATTAAGGTATAAATAATGGAGTTATCCAACGAACTATATGTTAAGCCTATACCTCTTGCGAAATCAAATAAAATACTAACCTTCAACTCAGGCAACTTAGCAAACACACCATGAGAATCCAAAATAGCAGGACTAGCCGAACCATTCTGTAAAGCTGCTTGATTTGGAGGCAGAAATGGTTGGCCATGAGATGGAGAGGCTGTTTTTGAGATATCAGTATCCGTTTTGGCAATTTTAGGACACAGGTATGATTTAATTGCCTCCACAGAACAGAAAGGGTCAACTTTTTCCACTGCTTCAGAGTACTCACCAAGGTCTTTCTCCACTTCCGCCCTCTCAAAACGAACTCTAAGACATGGCTGTGCAGCATTTCGTCGATGAGGAATAGAGGCATAAGAAGTTATTAGCCTGGCCTTGTTGCCAGACGTAAGAGCAAATCTCTCCATAGTAGACAAGGCAATTTGTAATTTTCGCACCAGAATACAAAGAGGTGAGTCTTTCAAGGCTGGATTGAAAGAAAAAAGTGATATTCTAGCAAACATCTCAAATCTTTCAAGTACAAGATCAAAGTTAACAAAACCATCAGAAAGGCCAACCTCCTCTCCTTCATAGAGACCAATATATAGGAAATTCATCAATGCCTTAGTAATCCCACTTTCTATGAGTTCAAAAGTTGATATGGGCTCATCTCCACTGATAAGTACCATGACTTGATGCAACAAACTGTTTAACTTTTCTTCACTCTGTCTGCATCCTCCATTTCTTATGTCATTTATAAGATTATTTAACTCACTGGAAGCCTCTCTGAGATTTTGAAGTAAATCAGTTTCTACACCACCCAAGCTCTTAAGAGCAGCAACAACGTATTTTTCTCTTATCCGCTTAGCAACTTCTTGAACAGAGTCCTTGTGAAGTTTGCATGTTTTGGATTCTGATTTGGAGACATGATCATCAGTACTGTAATCATAGCATAGGCACTTCTGCAGGCTGAAATCAGTAGGTGCTGAGATTCCACTTGCTGAAGCCGAAATGAACTGCGAGCATTTTTCTGGGGTGAGCAAAGCATCAATGGCATAAAAGATGCCTTCCTTTGTGAAAGAGGGCATCACAATGTCAGAAAGCTTCTGAAGAATCAATTCAGTTATCTCCAGGGCTAATGTCAGTATATGATGATCCTTTCGAGGAAAGACACCCATTAAAAAGCTGTTAAATGACCCAAAAGCAAATACGTAGTTGTAATTAGTGTTGCCTATACATAAATGTCATGTTGATAAATGATGTCCAGTGGGGCAAGGTTATCTTACCTTGCCATGCCAGTACTCTCGATCATCTCAAGAAGCAGATCCAATTTAGCATGATATACTAACTTACTGATAACAGAAAGAAACCCATAGCAAACAAATAAATCTGCTCCAGAATTAACCACCTGCAGAATAGACAGAAAAGGTAGTTTGTAAGTAAAGGAAGCATACAGAATTCGTGTCTACATTAATTAACAGAACTCACTGTAGCAAAACACATCATATATTGACCTGAATCAGTACTGGAAGAACTTGCATTGCGAATCTCCGCAATCCATCAGGATGATCATCCAATATCTTTTCCTTGGCAGACAATAGATCCTCTTGATGTCTTGTTGTTGGAGGGAGAAGCTGATTTAGAAACCTTAGAACTTCATGCAACTGATACAAAAATGAGCTATTTAGTATTTATGTTATACTGAAAATAAAAATCTTTTATATTGTGCGAAGATAAGACCATTAACTAATGGGGCAAAGGTAAAAACCTGATTGCTATGCTTCCCAATGGTGTGAGGAAATGGCATTCCATGTGAAAGATCATAATTAGAAAAGAAATCTTTTAGCGCACTTCCAATGTCAAGCTCAAACACCATGCTTACAGCATCAGCTGAACCGGCCACCAGTTTCGCAAGTAAGCCAATTAGACTCTAGAGATTAAGGTAAAAGCAAGTGTGAGAACTAGGACAACAATTAGTAGAAAGAAAGACCAGACACAATAGGTTCAAAGGGACTATTTGCTCACAGCATAAGTGGTTTGGCTTAGAGTTCTTTGATTATTGACACCTATGAGATGCACAGTCTGATGAACAAGCCCGTGCTTACAAAGCTCCTTGAGCCTCTCAGGAGAACTTTTTACCCGGTTTGCTATCTCTATCAAGCAAGTAATAGCACTCTCAACAAGCTGAAATTTTAAAACCAGAATAGACATTAGATAAGCAAATTTATGTCAGTAAGTAGTAAAATAAAATAACTTTACAGCAAATTTTCACCACAAACCTGTTGATCCTCGTACTGAAGAAGATTACATAATCTTGGAACTGCCTCCATGAGAGGAGCAGGGAAATTAGAAGGAAGCATCTGACATATATTGACAACTGTTGAAAGGGCATTTCTCTGAAAGCAAATGGAATCACAATGATAACAGGGATGAATTAGCACAACAAAATACTACGACTTATAAGACTTAACAAGTTTAGTGATATCACATAACTAGCAAGCTACATGTGACAACCACATTTTTTTACAAGTATTGCACTAAAATACCTGAATGTGAGTGGAAAAAAAGTCTATAAAACCCAAAACAGCCATAATTGCACCAGATTGCAAGCAGGCAAGTGGGTGATCACGTGAAATTCTTTTCAATGCTTGAAAGCACTGCAAAGGATAACAAGAATGTACATTGATGATTATGCATTTATAAGATCAAAAAATAAATATAATTGTTTACATCAATAATCAATTATATGATGAAAAGAATATCATACTTGTTCAGCTACATCCAAGTACTCTACCACAATCAATCTCTGGCATAAAGCAGGCACCACATCATGTCTAACAAGTAAAGCCAACCCAATTGAAGAGACATCACAAAGGTAAGTTATAGCCCTGATAGCGAAAAGCATGATGTCAGGGCTGCTTTCATGATTCACCAATCTCACAAGAATGGATGCTAACTGATCCGCGAGCAAACTAGAGAGTAGATGCTCAGTTAAAAACGACAACACTTCACATAGCTGCGTGAGAGAAACCAACTGTGCAGAAGGATTCGAGTAATCATTCAAAATAGGTATTAGTCTCTTGATCTCCTCTTGATCATTGGGTGTCCTTTGCATTTGGAACCTAGCAAGATCCCCTGTCATATAGCCACGCTCATTGTATTTGTAGGCATCATAATCACTACCATATGAGGAAACATCTCTTTCTGAATGGCCCTCTGATCGGTCAGAGGCCGAAGCAGCAGAAGAAGAAGCGTCCCTATCCCTTTTATTGCTGGACGGTGATTTCGATGAACTAGGTTTGCTCCCCATTGAACTGCAAGCTGGTTTGTCTCCAGGCAATTTATCATTTGATTCAGGCCGTTTATGTCCCCCACTAGCCATTCAGAGTTCAATAGTTTTTATCAGTCCCTGAAACAAGCATACAAAGGAACCACTTATTCACTTTTTCGATTGAATGAACATGATCACACATATTGAAATACAAAGAAAGAATAAACAAATAAAAAAATTAGTTAGCAGAAAATCAGAAGGAAGTACAATGTTATGCCACAATGGCCAGGAACTGGACAATGGTGAAACGAAATTACACTAATTCGGTTTCCCTTTCCATCATAACTCTGATTCAGCACTCAAAGCTAATCACTCACTGTTTGCAATAACAAATTGGCGTGAAATAAGTCGAACACGAAGAAATTAAGCAAAGAACATAAAAAAAAGCACACTGAGAATTGAAAACTTCAAACGCGCTAGAGTCGGAAACCAGAGGCAACCGATCAAACCAATTAAAGCGTAATCAAAATCAACAATGATCGTCATTGTAGAATCATCCATGATTTTCACAGTACCTTTCAGTTTTAGGGAAGAATCCCGGGAGAGATTGAACTGAATTCAACCTTCCTTCTACTCTCCTAAAGCCTCCACTTCCGCACTTCCTTCTGAAAGAATTTGGCTCGTAAAGCAATCCTACAAAAACTGCCACCGCCTTTCAGGGATTTATTTAACAAAAATATTTTGAAAAGATTATGTATTTATCTTTTATTAAGAAGACAATCTATCATGTATATATATAATATTTTTAACTTATATCGATACTTTATCAAAAAAAAAAAAAAAAAAAACTTATATCGATAGTTAATACATGTAATTTTAGTTTTGACACAACAATTACAAATTACTAGTAATTTTAATATACGGGTGAACTTGAATTTATAAAATCATCAATAATTATTTATGGTTAAATTAAATTGTGTTATATTTAAGTAGTTTTAATAAGAAAAAATCGTATTGATATTATTTAAGAATTATATAAATGAAAGATTGAAATAACATAATTTTTTTATTCAAAAGTAATATGTTTAACATCTTATTGTTAATTATAAAACTTGTATAAATATTATCTTTTAGAACAAATGAGGCCCATTGCCCCATCTGTTAAACAATATCTGACAATTAACCTCAAAAAATTCTCGTGTAGAATTTTGACCCCTTTCATTTACTCACACTAGCCTCACGCTCTCTCTCTCCTCCCAAATCACTTCACCTCCAGATCTGACCACATCCCGACGTCCATCGTCCATTTCGGTCCTTCGAGCTCGCCGACGACATCTCCCCCTCGTTCCTTCGAGCTCACCGACGACATCTCCTACTCTTCATCACCGACCACTCCAGGTGGTGGACCTTCCTTCGAGCTCGCCTTCTCTTTGCCTGACGACTGCTGGTGCCTCGAGCTCTGCCTCGACCTCGCCAAGGCCAGTTGCAAGCTCATTGCCGACGCTCGCCGAATCGAGTGCCTCAATTCCCTCTGCGAACAAATCAACAAGAGAACTAGCGATTCGTCAGCTCTAGCAGTGGCCGTCGAGCTTGATGTCTCCGCCAATGGAAAATTCATGGAGGTGTTCGTTCAAAGAGCACGGGACGCTTTCGACCGAATCGACACCCTAATTAACAACACTGACGTTAGAGGTGGAATTTTGCTAATTACCATGTCTTCGTTTCTTTGTTAATTAGCATTTTTTGTTCATCAATTAAGTAGATCAGCTGTAAGCTATTAGCGTGACAATGCTAGAATGATTGAGAATTGGGGGAAGAAATGAAGTTTGGTTTTTGGTGAATGATATCACCATTATCGGACTGAAAAAGAAGAAATTACTGCATAATTTGTTTGTTTGTTGATGAAATAGTTGAGTTGATCTTGCTGATATCATTGCTCTTATGATGATAATATGCTTGATAAATCTCAAATAAGCCTTGGATAATGCAGGAACGGTGAAATCTCCACTGGATCTATCTGAGGATGAATGGAATAGTACAATAAGAACGAATTTAACTGGAACATGGCTGGTCACAAAGCATGTTTCACTTCACAGATTCAACACGGTAAAGAATTTTTTTAATTAATCTCATCAACTTAGATGCAAATTTTGATTTTGGATTGTTGTTTAGTTAGCTATCACTAGCAAAGCATGTCATTATCCTTCCTTTATCCAGTTTCTTCCTATTTAGCACATAGACTTGAAATAGGATTTTGCAAAATGTAAGTTATCTGCTTTAAAGTTTGAACAGTTCTCTTGCTCGGATTTCTTCCTTATTATAGTAGCCAAGACAGCAAAAACAGCATAACATTACCTTGATCAATTACAATGAAATGTCATTGTCTTCTGTGGCTCATTCATCCACAAGTTTTCTACATATAATTGTCTTCTGTGGCACCAAATCTTCTTGTGTAGTTGTTATCTCCCCTTCCATCAATTTATTTGATGCATTGTTACAGATACAATTATCAAATACCAGCTGGACGGAAACATGGATGTGGTGGGGCAAACATATGGGGATTGATTCAGAACAGTAGAGAGATTTTCTGTCCCGAATGATCATATTGTCCTACGACGGTAGAGCAACTCAACTATCATAGCGGGTATTTATCCAACACCTCGTGTGCAAAGCACTAAAGAACTGTGACTTCCTACTTTGTAATTTCTAATGTTGTTGTTCTTGCACTTTCAGACATTACTGTAGGGTAGGATCTACCTATCAAGCACGTACATCTCTTGTGATTATTGTCATAGAATGTTTTTGTTTTGACTGTTTTCTGCAGATGACAGTGAGAGATGCTCTGAATTCTGCGCTTGACGAAGAAATGTCTGCGGACTCTAGTGTTTTTGTAATGGGTGAAGTTAGAAGAAATGGTTGTGGTCTCTGTATGTGATTTTCCCTTAAATGTATGACAATGGTAATTTGTTATTTTCTGTATTTTAACCCTTTCTCTCTCTATACACTGCAGGTTGGTGAATATCAAGATGCTTACAAGGTTAGACACTATGAAGATTACCTTTTTTGTTGGATAATAGTTCTATCATGTCCTTCAATGTGGTCAGCATTAAATTTTCTTCTTCCTTATATGTGAAATTTTCTTCTTTAACCTCCACAGATTTCCAAAGGGCTTTTGGATAAGTATGGTCCTGAGAGAGTTATTGACACTCCTATCACAAAGGTTTTGTTATTGCCATGTTTCATTCCAAATTTCTTTATTTTCTTCCACTATTTTCCCAGATGACTATGTATCTAGAGTGATAATGTTCCATTGTATTGCAGGCTGGTTTTGTTGGTATTGGAGTTGGTGCAACCTACAAGGGTTTGAGGCCTATTATAGAATTTATGACATTTAACTTCTCAATGCAGGTTCGGATTTCTTCTTAAGAGTTCATTTCTTGTATCCACTATGTTCTCACTTTCTCTTCTTCACAAGTTCATTCCTTTGGTTGTAGGCAATTGACCACAGTTGTCAGTGCTAATTGTTTTCAGAGGCCCCAACGGTGTTGCTGCTAGAGTTGGGGCTCAACATTCCCAGGTGTGATAAATGGTTTTAGTTCAGGCTTTGATTATGTTCTCAGAAGTTTGTTGGGGTCATTTGGTCTAATTATTTTTATCAGTTCTATTATTTTCGTTTTCATCATGTATATACATGTGATTAATTATGATGTGATACGCATGTATGAATTTGTATAATGCAAATGAAGTGTTAAGTAGGATGGTTTGTATTAGTGATAGTATCCTCCATCGTCATATTTCGAACGCGTCATCGACTAGCCTCAATGACACTTCAAACGCGCCACCGACTAGCCTCGGTGACGCTTCGAACGCGCCACCGACTAGCCTCGGTGACGCTTCGAACGCGCCACCGACTAGCCTCGGTGACACTTTCAAAGTGCCACCAACTAGCATCGGTCACATTTTCAAAGTGTCACCACTTACTAGCCTTGATGACACTTCGGAAACGTGACCGACTAGCCTCGGTGACACTTTGAAAGTGCCACTAACTAGTCTCGGTGACACTTTGAAATTGTCACCACTTACTAGCCTTGATGACATTTTGAAAGCGTTATTAATTACTAGTCTTGATGACACTCCGAAAGCGCCACTAATTACTTGTCTTGATGACACTTTGAACATGACTAACTAGTGAAGATGACACTTCGTAAATGCCACCAACTAGTGGAGATGACACTTCGTAAATGCCACCAATTAGTGGTGGTGACATTTCAACGATAATTGTTATCAAAACGAGATTTGTATTGTCATCAAGTAGTTGTGATGACAGTTTTATGACATTAACTAGTTGTGATGACAATATGTGTCATCAATTAGTTGCGATATCGTTTGTATTTGATGATAGTTTGTGTTTTGATGACAGTATGTGTCATCAACTAGTTGCAATACAATTTGTATTTGATGACAGTTTGTCTTTTGATGACAGTATGTGTCATCAACTAGTTGCAATACAATTTGTATTTGATGACAGTTTGTGTTTTGATGACATTTTGTGTTTTGATAATAGTTTGTGTTTTTGATGACAGTTTGTGTTTTGATGACAGTTTGTGTTTTGAGGACAGTTTGTGTTTTGATGACAGTCAAATGATGACAGTTTGTATTTGATGACAGTATGTGTCATTAACTAGTTGCGATGCAGTTTGTATTTGATGAAAGTTTGTGTTTTGATGACAGTTTGTGTTTTTTATGACAGTTTGTGTTTTGATGACAGTTTGTGTTTTTTATGACCGTTTGTATTTTGATGACCGTTTGTATTTTTGATGACAGTTTGTATTTTGATGACAGTTTGTATTTTGATGACAGTTTGTGTTTTGATGACAGTTTGTGTTTTGGTGACAGTTTGTGTTTTTGATGACAGTTTGTGTTTTGATGACAATTTGTGTTTTGATGACAGTTTGTGTTTTTTATGACCGTTTGTATTTTGATGACAGTTTGTGTTTTGGTGACAGTTTGTGTTTTTTATGACAGTTTGTGTTTTGATGACAGTGATTGTCATTAAAATGATGACAGTTTATATTTTGATGACAGTTACTGTCATCAAGATGATGACGTCACCAAAAATATTTTTTGGCGGGAAAAATTTCATCGGTTGACCGCCAGTCAACGCCGGTCAACTCCGATCAACGGCCGTTGACCGCCGGTCAACTCCGATCAACGGCCGTTGACCGTCGGTCAACGGCGGTCAACGGCCGTTGACCGCTGGTCAACTCCGATCAACGACCGTTGACCGCCGGTCAACGCCGGTCAATGGTCAAATGTGTTAATTTGTTTGACTTATGGTGATGTCATTATTACATAATGATGACATCACCATGGGTCATGGATTTGGATGGATTTTATTGGGGGTATTTGTCTAATTTCACTATACTAAAAGGGTCATTTAACATGAACATCGTATATTTTATTCATACATATACTCATACATATACCCTAGAACTCTAGCATCCAAAGAAGTGAGAAGAGTGTACCTCCTTGATAGGGTGTCGGTAACTATTTTGTCTTTTCCCTTCTTATGCTTGATCACGTAGGAAAAGGCCTCTATAAACTCAACCCACTTGGCATGCCTTTTATTGAGCTTACTTTGGCCTTTAAGATACTTCAACGCCTCATGGTCCGAATGTATGACAAACTCCTTAGGGATAAGGTAGTTTTGCCAAGTTTTGAGCACTCGGACAAAGGAAAACAACTCTTTATCATAGGTGGGATAGTTGGGCTCGGCGTCACTCATTTTCTCACTAAAATAAGCTATTGGCCGGCCTATTTGCGCCAACACCCCTCCAAGGCCAATCCCCGAGGTATCACACTCGATCTCAAAGGTTCTTGTGAAGTCCGGGAGTGTAAGAAATGGTGCATGGGTGCGCTTGTCCTTGAGCATTTGAAATGCAACCTCTTGCGCCTCACCCCAATGGAACATCACATATTTCTTGGTGAGCTCGGTTAATGGCGTGGTTATTGTGCTAAAGTCCTTCATAAACCTCCTATAGAACCCCACCAAACCTAAAAAGCTCCTCACTTGTGTCATGGTTGTAGGCGTCGACCATTCCTTTATGGCTTTCACCTTCTCCTCATCAACCTTCAATCTTGTCTTACTTAGAACAAAGCCAAGAAAGATAACATGATCCGAGCAAAAATGGCATTTCTTGAAGTTGGCATAAAGCTTTTCCTTCCTAAGGACATCTAGTACTTGTTTTATATGATGAGCATGCTCTTGTAAGTTTTTGCTATAAATCAATATGTCATCAAAATAAACAACTACAAATTTCCCTAAGAATGGCTAAGCACATGGTTCATCAATGTCATAAAAGTGTGATCAGCGCTACTTTATAGGGTTTAACTAGGAGTTGTTACCGGAGTTTTAGGTACCATTTGGATGTGTTTAGAGCATAAGTATGGAGAATGGAGTTGAGGAGTAGAAGTGTGATTTGGTGGCATTAAAGAGCTTAAATGAAGACTTATGAAGATGGAGGAGAAAGCCACAAGAGAAGACGAAGACAGAAGCAGAGAAGTGCAACAGCGAGAAATCCGCGGTCGCGGAAGTCATTGCCGCGGTCGCGGAAATATGAAGACAGCGAGATTCAACAGGAACTTTTCCGCGGTCGCGGAAAACTGCATCAGACACACGCGCCGAAGTTTCTTCCGAAGTTATGCTTTTTACTTTTATTTCCTATTTATTTTATTCCCTTTTATTTCTTTATGGAAAGATATTATTTCCTATCTTTAGTTTTAGGTTTTGCTAGGGTTTTATAACCTAGTTCCTAGCAGCCTCCTTTCATATTCTAGATTATGGAGACTATTATGCAGTATTCAGTTTTTCCCTTAGAGAATTTTATGTGTTTCAAGACTATGAAGAACTAAGCAACTTTTGCTTAGTCCGACGATTGAAGCCTTCGTTTGTATTTGATTGTGAGATTATAATTCTATTTCTTTTCCTTTGAATGTATTGATTCTCTTGTGTTTCATCCCATTGATTCTTGCTGATTTGACTGGCCTGATCATCTAGTTGATATTAGTAATTGTCTATTGCTAGGGTTTGGTAATTACTGTTTGAATTATCTAATTCAGAGTAGCAACTGCGATATTCTAAGAACTGTTTGGACTAGTTTATTGTAGAGAGAATTGATTGCATGCATAGTAAGACTGTTTGTTGCACTTTCATGTATCTATTGAAATTCATGTGCTTCTTGTTGCTGTTGAATTGAATCTGAAGGTTTTCTTGGTTATTTGATAGTTAGTATTCTCAGAGTCTGTTTGTCCTGTTTATAACTTAATAAAAGGAATAGGAACATTCATTGGTAGGAATAGAGATAATCTAGGATCAACCAATCAAATAAATGATAGAGATTTGTCTGGCTAAGTTACTCTTCCCAATTGATTACATCATTTTCTTTGATTTACTTTGTTACTTGCAAACAAACCAAAAAAAAACCTTTGTTACTATTGGCATACACCTTTTGCACTTAGAAAGATTGCTACCTCCTTGTGGGATTCGACCCTTGCTTGCCTACTATACTTAGTTAGGTTTTTTAGGATTACTTTGATAGGCATCACGACTTTAGCCTCTATCAAATTGGCGCCGTTGTCGGGGAGGCAAGTTTTAATTTTTCTTTGTGTTTGTTTGTGTGCCAACTTTTGTGTGGACCTATCTTATGGTCCACACTCGTGCTACTGACTCTCCCCTTTTTGATTTTGATACAGAGATTGAAAGAACACTTTCCAAAAACCGTACAGCAGTCTGTACGCAACTAGAGATGGCTGAAAAAGCACCGACTTTGAGGCAGTTGACTGCCCCAAACTTCGAACAGCAACCGCTTGTTGTGCAGTTTCCAGAACTTGCGGATGGCGTGAATTTTGAGCTAAAATCTGGGTTGATTCATTTATTACCCCACTTCCATGGGCTGAATGGAGAAGACCCCAACAAGCATATTTCTGAATTCCACGTTGTCTGCTCCAGCATAAAGCCGAGAAACGTTACGGAGGACCAGATCAAGCTGAGGGCCTTTTCCTTTCTCTCTGAAGGATTCGGCCAATGATTGGTTCTACTATTTGGCCCCAGGAAGCATAGATACATGGGCTAAAATGAAGAAAGCTTTCCTGGAGAAGTACTTCCCTGCAACGAAGCTCAATAGCCTGAAGAGGAATATTAGCAACATTGAGCAGCACGTTACTGAGACGTTGTATGAGTACTACAAGAGGTTCAAGAGGCTGATCTCAAGCTGTCCCTACCATGGATATTCTGACCAAGACCTCGTACTTTATTTGTATGGTGGGCTTCTTGATGATGAGAGAAGAATGGTGAACGCGACATGTGGTGGAAATATTCTAAACAAGACACCGGCTGCAGCATTTGAGATTTTCTTTGAGCTATCTGAGGGCTCAAGACAGTTTAGCAAGAGAGTGAGCGCTCACACAGTCCAGGCTGCAGAATCTCAGCCATCGTCCTCACTAATTTCTGAGATGGCTGAGATGAAAGAGATGATGAGGAGATTTATGATGAAGGGTGGCCAGCAGCAAGTCAAGTCTTGTGGGATCTGCTATGACACGATGCACCCTACGGATGCATGTACCACGCTGTAGGAGCCCACTGCTGAAGTAAATGCTATAGGAGGTTTCGGCCCTCCTAGACCAAGATATGACCTGTACTCCAGCACATACAATCCAGGGTAAAGATATCACCCCAATTTGAGATACGGGAACCAGCAGAATCCTCCTCAGGGTCGTGATGATCAAGAGTTTCACCAGAGGCCACCACAGTTTTTACAGCAGCAACAACAATTTCAGCGGCCTAGGGGTCAACAACAACAACAATTCAGAGCTCCATATGACCCCAGACCCCAAGCCCAAAACGCGAGTTCATCTATGTCCAGTGATGACATGATCAGGTCTCTCGCTCAGAGCGTATCGACGTTGGCGAACAATATGGCCCAACAACATAGTGCTCTCGCTCAGAGCGTATCGACGTTGGCAAACACTATGGTCCAATAGAATCAAGAGATGAAGTCTACTATTTAGAACTTGGAAAAGCAAGTGGGGCAGATTTCCCTAGCAGTAAGCAAATTGGAAGCCCGGGATTCGGGGAAGCTACCATCTCAAACGGTGGCAAACCCGAGGGAGAGTGTCTGTGCGATGACGTTAAGGAACGGAACACAAATGAAGGAAGTGACAGAGGCTACTGAAGAGGACGCTCGAGGACAACAAAACAATTTCCGCGACCGCGGAATGCACCTCCGCAACCGCGAAAACACACCTGTAGGTGGGGATTTTTCTGAACTTTTTCCGCGACCGCGGCCAGATTTCCGCGACCACGGAAAAGTTTCTGGAGGAGACGAACAATCTGAAGACGAAGAAAATTCGAAGGACAAAGAGCGCGACGATCCGCGACCGCGGAATAATTTTCGTGACCGCGGAAAACTTCCTAGAGCCCCAGAATGCAATGACGAAGAACCGCGACTGCGGGCCCCAAACCGCAATCGTGGTTTGCCCTCTGATGTTCAGGACACTTATGTGCGCCCCGAATTTCCTCCACTCAGTTCGTTGAATCCACCCGCTCCATTTCCCGAGGCACTGAAGGACACCAGGAGACTGGAAAACAACAAGGATTTATTCGAGACCTTCAGCAACTGTGAGGTAAACATTCCTTTGCTCAAGCTAGTTAAGAGCATCCCTCTCTATGCCAAATTTTTGAAGGAGCTGTGCAAAATAAAGAGAAAGAAAGCGGTAAAAGAGAAGAAGAAGGTCCAGATCAGTGAGAATGTCTCCGCTATGTTGTAAAAGCGGTTGCCCAAGAAGTGCAGTGATCCGGGCATGTTCATTATTCCCTACAAGATAGGTGGCACCATGTTCGATAAAGCTATGCTGGATTTGGGTGCATCTATCATTGTGTTGCCTTTCTCGCTGTACGAGTCGTTAAAGGTTGGACCATTACAGAAGACGAGGATTGTGATCCAACTAGCAGATAATTCATATGTGTATCCCAAGGGAGTGGTGTAGGATGTGCTGGTAGAAGTTGATAAATTGATTTTCCCTGCAGACTTCTTTGTGATGGATACGGGGCAAGACAAAAACGCAACCCCTGTGATGCTGGGAAGGCCGTTCATGAACACGGCGCAAACCAAGATTGATGTGAGTAGTGGTTCGCTCACAATGGAATTTGATGGGGTGAGGGTCGGTTTCAACATAGACGATGCAAAGCGACACCCTCCTGATGATAACCCCGATGGTTCGGTTGATGTGAGCAACCCAAGTTGAGTGGGAGAGCACCAAGTCGAGCCACGACAATAACTAAGGCGCTGCTCGGGAGGCAACCCGAGGTAAGTATTTATTTTAATGTCCTTTTCTTTATAGATTGATTATTATTATTGTTTTGTTTTATTTCGTTTTTGTTTTAGACTAACCTGCAGGTAGGAGACCCGAAGCCAAAAATTGAAGACGGTGTCCTCTCACCAGAAACTTTTCCGCGGGCGCGGATAATTATCCGCGGAAAACCCACTGTAAGTCTCCTTCAACTGAAAAAAAAATCGAAAAAAAAGAAGAGTTTTACCGAAGGCCTAGCTGTCCGAGATCTACTTTTAAAGACGGTGCGCATCATGCTACCACGGAGGAGACATTTTCCCCACATTTTTATTTGGCACTGATGATGGCCCAACATTCGACAGCTGATGAGGAGGAACACCAGAGCCCACAACACAATTACATCTGAGCTCCTATTCGGTGTTAGTTGAAGGCTCGTGCAACCCTGATCCTTTGATGTCCCACTACACCTTACAGTGGATTTATTTGGTTGCACGGTGGAGTCTGTTTGAGAAGGACCGCGTAACACCAGCAACTTGTGCTTTTATTGATTGAACGCCAGCACCAACATCCAAGTCCAGGCTACCTCGGCGACGGTTGTGAGTACTTTTCTGCTCTTCCCTGTGCTTCATCTTTTTGTCTTTCATTACATTGAGGACAATGTAATGTTTAAGCATGGAGGAGTGATCTATACTTGTTAGTCGTTTGAAGAAAAGAAAAAGAAAAAATTGAAAATTGAAAAAGTCAAAAAGCCAAAAAAAACAAAAATTGAGAAAAAAAAAACAAAAAAAAAATCATGGGATAAGTCGAAAACCCGAGAGGGCGGCTTAGGTAATAAGCAGGTGGCTTGGACCAGCATTAGGCTGGGGTAATAAGAGGTCAAGAGTGATGTGAGTTTTATGTGAGCCCATCTATTGAAAAATGAAATGAGTGGCTTGGTGAAAACTAGAAAGGGCGCCTTGGCAAAATGAGTGAAAAGAAAAAGAGTGATTATTAGGATTCCTCATCTTTCCTGGCGTGGTGACATAAGAAGAGGTGATATAAGGAGGATTCGGGTAGGTCACTCTGGGAGGTATAAGAAGATAGATGGAGGCTAGGATTAGATATTTTTATTGACTCTATGGTGTTCGGGTTAAGCTTGGGGGAAGTACTTTGTTTTCCTTTAAGCTTGTGTGTTGTGTTGTGTTGATGTGTTGGTGCCTTGGAGAATCATGTTTAGGTGCAGTTCTTAGTGGAGATAGTTTTGTTGTGCTTCCTGAGACCTTGGGTATTTCATTGGAGGAGTAGGTTTCTATTAGCTTACTCGAGGACGAGCAAGGTTTAAGCATGGGGGAATTTGATCAGCGCTACTTTGTAGGGTTTAACTAGGAGTTGTTACCGGAGTTTTAGGTACCATTTGGATGTGTTTAGAGCATAAGTATGGAGAATGGAGTTGAGGAGTAGAAGTGTGATTTGGTGGCATTGAAGAGCTTAAATGAAGACTTATGAAGATGGAGGAGAAAGCCACAAGATAAGACAAAGACAGAAGCAGAGAAGTGCAACTGCGAGAAATCCGCAGTCGCGGAAGTCATTGCCGCGGTCGCGGAAATATGAAGACAGCGAGATTCAACAGGAACTTTTCCGCGGTCGCGGAAAACTGCATCAGACATGTGCGTCGAAGTTTCTTCTGAAGATCTGTTTTTTACTTTTCCGCGGTCGGGATTTTCGTCCGAGTTTACTTTATTTTATTTCCTTTCTTATATTTTCTTATATTTTTGTTAGTTTCCTTTTAGATATTATTTCTTATCTTTTGGATTAGGGTTTGCTAGGTTTTCCATATTATTAGTTAGTAGCCTCTATTCATTAAGTTTACACATTATCATTCAGTTTTTCCCTTTGAGTTTTATGCTTTGAAGACTATGAAGAACTAAGCAACCTTTGCTTAGTCCGACGATTGAAGCCTTCGTTTGTATTTGGTTGTGAAATTATAATTATATTTCTTTTCCTTTGAATGTATTGATCCTCTTGTGCTTAATCCCATTGATTCTTGCTAATTTGACTGGCCTGACCATCTAGTTGATATTAGTAATTATCTATTGCTAGAGTTTGGTAATTACTGTTTGAATTACCTAATTCAGAGTAGCAACTGCGATATTCTAAGAACTGTTTGGACTGGTTTATTGTAGAGAGAATTGATTGTATGCATAGTAAGACTGTTTGTTACACTTACATGTATCTATTGAAATTCATGTGCTTCTTGCTGCTATTGAATTGAATCTGGAGGTTTTCCTGGTTATTTGATAGTTAGTATTCTCAGGGTCTGTTTGTCCTATTTATAACTTAACAAAAGGAATAGGAACATTCATTGGTAGGAATAGAGATAATCTAGGATCAACCAATCAAATGAATGGTGGAGATTTGTCTGGCTAAGTTACTTTTCCCAATTGATTACATCCTTTTCTTTGATTTACTTTGTTACTTGCAAACAAACCAACCCCCCCCCCCCCCCCCTTTGTTACTATTGGCATACACCTTTTGCACTTAGAAAGATTGCTACCTCCAAGTGGGATTCGACCCTTGCTTGCCTACTATACTTAGTTAGGTTTTGGAGGATTACTTTGATAGGCATCACGACTTTAGCCTCTATCAAAGTGCAAGGAGCATTAGTTAGTCTGAAAGGCATTACCAACCATTCATACAAGCCATACTTTGTCTTGAAAGTAGTTTTCCACTCATCTCCTTCTTTCATCCGGATTTGGTGGTACCTGAAGATCTCAAAGATATAGGGGGAAGACTTGGAGGTTCGATCATCACAATCCACCAAGGCTCTCTCGATTCCCTTCATGGCATGTGACGTCCTTATCGGTTGTTTCCGCATTTTATTGACTTCATGCGGTATCTGTGATGACAATTGCATCTTCGCTTTGAGTTACGTCATGCATTCCAAGGGTCTAAAGCTTCATTGATGATACTGATGGTGTCCCATTACTCATTCATTCTCTCTTGTGCTCCAACATCCTCTAGTTGCATGGATGGTGGTGATGGCGTCGATGACGTACACTCCATGTCTGCCTTTTCCTACGGTGTAGCATCTTTAGGGTTCATTGGTGGGGATGATGACGTCTATGTTGTATATTTATTCTCTCATTCGCTCAAGTGCTTAAGCATTCTTCCGGTTTGTGGATGACGACGATGGTCTTCATGTCGTACCAATGTTTATCCGGTTCTTCGTGTTGTACCAATGTGTAACACCCCCAAATATATATCCTTGAAAGGTATTACCGCCAGTGACCACGGATTTCACATCGGAAGCCACCCTAGGCTTAACCCGTTTATATAAATCATAAAACAACAGTTATAATACAAAATATCATAACTTTTGATTAAAGCAAATGTTTCGGAATTACATCCATGATTCAAAATACATAATCAAATATATTACAGCGGAAGTCTTAATACATAAAGGACACAAGGGTCTTGATCTAAACGATCACCCGCCAAGGAATCTGAACTTGGTAAAACTCTTCAAAATTCCAATTGCCATCATTGTCATTTCTAGCCTTCATCGGAACTGCAGTTTATCTGATGTGTCGTATGAGACGGATGACACCAGCCAACCATGCAAGGGAATATAACCGGTTGGTTAGTCTAATGAAAGACTATGCAAGGGTAAAACAGAAAGGTTCTATGTAGTCGTATTAGGTTAGACTCATCGCTTCTCGAATAAAAGTCGGTGACGATAGTCAACCACCATACTCCTACTGAAATATACGAAAATGCATGATCAGGAGAAAGGACTCTGAAAGAATGAGTCCTACGAAAACATATGAAGAGAAGACTCCAAAAGGTTGAGTCTTATCGGAAAGTATGACAAGTGCTTGGGAACATCAATTTCACACAAGCGTTTTAAAACTGACTTGGTGTTTCGGTTCACGACCAACCTCACCGCACAATGCGAATTCAGATTGGAAAGAGAACTTTACTCTGACCAAAGTCTAGACGAGTTTCCTAGCTACACTACTCTCTTAGCTGCACTACTCGCCTGAGGGTATATTAATTATGTGCACTAAAGCACTTATCTTATTTAATTCCAAAACATACATTTTACGTTATAAGCTTTTAAGATCTCTTCACAAGAGACATCGGATCTCCTCACAAGAGATATCAAAAGGAATACATCCCAAATGGTGGCACCAGCTGTGTGCACATACCCTGAGTAAGGATAAGGTCATGACTGAAGATACTAGGGAAAATCCTCCTAGCACCATTATCAAGAAACCACTAAACCTCGCAAGGTACATAGTGTTCCTACGAATACTCGTTCTAACTAAACAGTTAAAACATAAGAGCAATAATTCACATCAAAGCCATCGAGGCCAATAACAAATATAATAGCGTTGTTTCTAGCAATATATACAACCTATTATAATATCTGTATTTCAATCATATATATATATATAATAGCGTTGTTTCTAGCAATATATACAACCTATTATAATATATCTTTTTAAATCACATACAGTTATCAACATTGTTCCCAGACGAAAACAATATTCATCCCAAATTAATTAACAATTAAACAATTGATAATCAATATAAATATAGAATGATAAGCAAGAGTGAACCACCACTTGCCTTAGATTAGATGAAGCTTGAGACGACAGGTTTCCGGGTCCGAAACGAGGAAGAACTCATATTATGATTTCCTACGGAACGACCCATAACGAAACCCTAAGTTAGATTCAACAATAAATAGTACGAATCTAAAGAAAAACGAACGAAATCGAAGGAACGAAATTCCCAAACGAGATCACAAAGCCCAAGCCACAACCACACACGCCTAGGCCCACCGCAGGTGTGGCGGCTTGACCGCGGGTGCGGCAAGGCTATAGAGGCGAGACGACGACGACGTCGACAACTCACCGGGGAAGACGATGGGGGCTCGACTCGTAGTGGCTCCGACTTCTGGATTCCCTGGACCACCCAAGCACCACCTTGAGAGCACCTCCTCCTCCTTTGGTAGCTCCGACGACGACCTTGAAGAACTCCGGCGAAAGCTTGCAACGCCGGCGACAATGGAACGAGAGAGAGAGAGATTGGAGAGAGAGAGATTGGAGTTGTCTTCCTCCTCCAAGCCTCCTCCTTTTATAGGCCAAGCAAGGAGCCTAGCTGGCACCTCCCACACCGCCTCAAAGCCGACCGAAACGGCAAGCAGCTCAGGCGACGTTCGGCAGAGCAGAAAAGGAATCATGACGGCGCGGGTGCGGTGGGTCTTACCATGGGGTGCGGTGGCGACCAATTCCTGACCGCGGGGTGCGGTGGGTATGACCGCGGGTGTGGTCAAGGCAATTTTTGTGCCTTTTGCCCATTCTTTGACCGGGAAGCCCACTTTTGACCGGGAAGAATTATGGGTATGGGTTTTAACCCCGGGTTAAATATATTCGTACCCGAACAATTATTCTAAACTCCAAAAATACGTCGAATGTATTTTATTCCACTCAAGGAATTCTTACGGAGATCAAGTATTTAACAGAAAGTCTGAACTTCTCTGAAAATAATTTGACTACAATACGAGTGTTTGGAAAACTTACCAAAATACTCTTTACTAAAAATGAGGGGTATTACATCACCTCCCCCTTACAAAAAGTTTCGACCCCGAAACTTGGCCGAATAAACCAAAGAAAAGCGAGGCGTTACAACACTACCCCCTTAAAAAGGTTTCGACCCTGAAACTAGGCCGAAAATAGCTCGGGAAAACGTCTAAGCATATTCGCCTCCGTTTCCCAGGTTTCCCAACTAACTTCTTCAGTTCCTGATTTGGACCACAAAATCCGTACCAATGGTACTACCTTGTTTCGTAACTGCTTCTCACGGCGTTCGAGAATACGCACCGGTATCTCCTCGTAGGTACCATTTGTCTGAATCTCGATGTCGTCATAACTCAGCACATGAGACTCATCTGGCATGTACTTCCTCAACAAAGATACGTGGAACACGTTATGCACTGGATGTGCCGATGGCGGCAATGCCAAACGATACGCTAGAGACCCCACTCTATCAAGGATCTCAAATGGTCCTACGTAGCGAGGGTTAAGCTTCCCACGCTTACCAAACCTAAACACACCCTTGGATGGCGACACTCTGACAAACACCTTGTCACCAACCTCAAACTCAACATTCCTACGCTTCAGATCTGCATAAGACTTATGTCGACTCTGAGCTGTCAACATCCTTTGTCTTATCAAAGCAATGTCTGAGGCAGTCCTTTCGACTAACTCCGGTCCGAGCATAACCTTGTTGGCATTTTCATCCCAACAAATCGGAGATCTGCACCTTCGACCGTACAAAGCCTCGAATGGAGCCATCTTAATGGTAGCATGCCAACTGTTGTTGTATATGAACTCAATCAGACTCAGGATGTTCTCCCAGCTAGTCGGACGATCGAGTGTACAAGCTCTTAGCATATCTTACAAGGTCTGGATGGTCCTCTCAGACTGTCCATCCGTCTGAGGATGAAACGCAGTGCTGAATCTCAACTCGGTTCCCATGGCCTTATGTAGTTCTTTCCAGAATCTTGACATGAATCGGCCATCATGATCCGATACAATGGTCTTTGGAGTACCATGCAAACGGATGATCTCGTGTAAAAATACTTTTGATAACTTCTGGGTTCCCCATGTTGACTTGATAGCCACGAAATGAGCACTCTTCATGAGCCTGTCAATGATTATCCATATAGCATCTTTCTGGCTTTGAGTCTTTGGCAACCCAATGACGAAATCCATAACAATATCTTCCCATTCCATTCTGGCACTGGAAGATGTAGCAACTCACCACCTGATCTACGATGTTCTATCTTGACCTTCTGACAAGTCAAGCATTTCGCCACAAACTCTGCTATATCTCACTTCATGTTGGGCCACCAGAACTTCTTCCTGAGGTCCTTGTACATCTTGCTAGAGCCTGGATGTACAGAATAAGCTGATGAATGGGCCTCCTTCATCACCAACTGGCGAAGACCATCAACGTCAGGCACACAGATCCGGTTCTGAAACCAGAGTGATCCATCTTCCTGAATCACCAAACTGTGAGCTTTCCCGTCCATCACTTCACTGCTTAGCTTCACCAAGACTACATCATCAACTTGTCTCTCCCTGATTTGATCAAGTAGCGTGGCCTGAATCTCCAGCATACTCAGATATCCTCTACGCTGATCGTACAAGACTTCAATGTCACACAACCCTTGGTTTAGCTTGGTTTGAGCAGTGAGTAAAGTCACTACAGTCTCGTGCGGCATCTTCCGGCTCAATGCATCAGCTACTACATTAGCCTTGCCCAGATGATACAGCAATTCGATGTCGTAGTCTTTGAGTAGCTCTAAACAGTGACGTTGTCTCATATTTAGCTCCTTCTGAGTGAATACGTACTTTAAACTCTTATGATCGGTGAAGACTTGGCATCTTACACCATAAAGATAGTGTCTCCAAATCTTCAGCGCAAAAACTACCACTGCTAATTCTAGATCATGCGTCGGATAGTTTGCCTTATAAGTCTTCAACTGTCGGGATGCGTATGCAATAACTTTGCCCCTCTGCATCAGCACACATCCCAAACCACTCTTCGAAGCATCACTATAGACCACATAACCATCAATCCCTTCCGGTAGCGCTAATACTGGTGTGGAGGTCAGACATTGCTTCAGCTTTTGAAAACTGGCCTCGCACTTGTCATCCCAGACAAACTTCTTATGGACTTTGCGGAGCAGACCAGTCATGGGTAGAGCGATCTTAGAAAATCCTTCCATGAACCGTCTGTAATATCCAGCGAGTCCTAGAAAACTGCGCACCTCCTTCACATTCTAAGGCCGCTTCCAATTGGCTACCGCTTCAATCTTCTGGGGATCAACCATAACCCCATTCTCATTGATCACATGGCCTAAGAAAGCCACTTCCTTGATCCAAAAGTCACACTTAGACAACTTTGCGTACAGCTGGTTCTGTCTCAGGATTGACAAAGTAATCCGAAGATGTTCCTCGTGAACCTCCTCACTCGGGGAATAGATCAAAATGTCGTCGATGAAGACCACTACGAACTTATCCAAGTATTTGTGGAAACATCGATTCATCAGATCCATGAAGACTGTTGGAGCATTAGTAAGTCCAAATGGCATGACTACGAACTCGTAGTGACCATATCTCATCCGGAACGCAGTCCTCGGAATATCCTTCTCACGAATCCTGAGCTGATGGTAACCAGACCTCAGATCGATTTTGGAAAAGACCTTTGCTCCCTGCAGTTGATCCAACAAGTCATCAATCCTCGGCAACGGATACTTATTCTTGATCGTGACCTTATTCAACTCACGATAGTCGATACAAAGTCGGAACGATCCATCCTTCTTCTTGACGAACAAGACCGGAGCACCCCAAGGTGATGCACTCGGCCTTATATAACCCTTCTCAAGAAGATCTTCGAGTTGCTTCTTCAACTCTTGCATCTCAGGAGGAGCCATCCAGTACGGTGCTTTAGAGATCGGCGCAGTACCAGGCTCGAGATCGATAGTAAATTCTACGTCACGATACGGGGGTAAACCAAGAATCTCCTCCGGAAAGACATCTGGATATTCACAAACAACCTAAATATCAGGAATTGAAGGCTCATCTTTCTTGGGCTTGTCTAGATAGCACAGGTACCCGACACAACCTTGTCGAAGTAGCTTGAACGCAGCCATCGCATTGATAAGCCTGCCGTTATCAGCGTCATTCCGACCCTTAAACTTGCATACGTACTGGCCCCAGATGACACTGTCACTGTCCTTGAGCTGAAATCGATTACCGCCCCATGACGCGTCAGCCAATCCATACCGAGAATAATGTCGTATTGAGCCATGGCTATACAGATCAAATCTGCTTCAAACTTCTTACCCTGGATGATAATCAGAAATTCTGACAGACGCTTGGTTCCAACCAATTGTTCACCATTAGGAAGATTCACAACGAAAGGTTCACAAACCTCATTGCATACTAACCCTAACTTACTGATACAACTTTTCGAAATAAAAGAATGGGTAGCACCCGAATCAAATATCATACATACAGAAGTAGAATAAAGGTATAGAGTACCTTGAGCAATTGGAGCATTAGGTCCATCAACCTCACGCATCTCGTAAAGGTGTTGACCTTGACCTCCAGAAGCAGCTGGGGCTTTCCCCTTATTCTGTGCATACGTCTACATCGAAGGACTAGGAGCTTCCACTGGTCTGAACTTAGGTCAATTGTTCTGATTAATTGACCCTTGCTGCGACTCAACTCCTTTCTGCCTTTGTTGTGGACAGAACTTCTGCAAATGTCCCACCTTTTCGTAGCCAAAACACATCTTCTTCTCCTTCGGACACTCATTACTCTTGTGTCCGTGTGTACCACAGTTATATCATTGGATCAGACTCTTGCCCTGACCCGATTGACGTGTAGACCCTCCATGAGTCATATCCGTTTTTGCTCTGCCAGACTTGGCAAAATTAGACGGTGGCGCGGGACGCTTAAATCCACTCGCCTGAGGCTGGCCCTGCATTGACCTCTGGCGACTTCGTTTCTTTGTTGACTCCTCCAGAGTCACTTCCAACTTATAAGCAGCGTCCACGTACTGCTCCAGAGTAGAGCATCCATGGCGCACCATCAGTGGCTTAATGTCTGGATTCATCCATTCATGGAAATGCCAGATCTTTTGCTCATCACTGGACACCTCCGGCCCGGCATATTGTACCAGATGATTGAACTTGGCCGCAAGCTCAGTCACTTTCAATCCATCCGTTTTCGGATAGAGGAACTCCTTATGTTTTTCTTCCCTCATAGCTCGGGAGAAGAAACGATCAGTCATTTTGGCTTTGAACATCCCCCAGTTCAAACCAGGATGATCAGCTAGGCCAGTACTTTCCCACCACTCGCTAGCTACCTCCTTCAGCTGAAGGGAAGCAATGTGCACCTTCTCAGCTTCATTGCGCTCCATATTGCGGAACAATCGCTCCATGTGCGAGAACCAATGTGCTACCCTGACTGGCTCTCATTTCCCATCATAGCTATCAGGCCTCATAGAGCTAATGGCCTTCAGTGCTCGGCCATAATTGCCTCTGTTCCTGACCACATCTTCTCGGGGTACATGGATATCTGGCTCCTCGAATCTAGGAACCGCTGGAGGAACTGGCACAGCCTGTGCCTGAGGCACAATTGGTCGCATGATGTCGGTGAATGCTTGCATAACGATTCCCCGAATAGCTTCAATTGTTGCTGCATCAAATACTATTGGAGTGTTGACCGGAACTTGGTCATTGCCCCTTTGATTGTTGTTAGAAGCAGACTCGTGTTCATCCACGGGGTTTGCGGTATTCCTCTCATTTGGTCTGGGGTCATTACTTGGTCCAGCACCAGCACGAATGGTGTTCCTTGTGTTCATCATCTGTTTACCGATCAAATTTCAAGTATTTTATTACATTAATATCATTCAATATACTTAACGTAATAAAAATCAACTCAGAATAGATCAAACTTGGTAATTTTCATTGATAAGTTCAACTAGGCTAATACGTTTTACAAAAGGGGTCTCCCGAGTGTCTAATCGCTTTATCAAGACTTTTCTCATACCGTATGTCCATCTAGTGATCGTATGTGTTGGTGATCACAGTCATACGATACAAGGATGAAGTTGGATCCATCCTATTGCTGATTCATACTTGCTTATATGACATTGGTACTTCTAAGTCTTGATGATATCTTCTCACGAGCGGGCCAGTCGCTTTGTAAAGACTTTTCTCATTCTGTATGTTCATTTGGTGACCGTATGTGTTGGCAATCACAGTCACACGGTATGATGAAGATGAAAGATTCATCTTGTCACCTTCTTTCTTTGTTGTATACCGTCACGCCCTTCTTTCTTGTCATCGTAGCGATCATACGGTATCATCATGTTCATCTTGTTACTGTGTTCATCCTGAGATTTTAGCGATCATGCAATATTATCCTTTTTTACGATGAACTTAGTGGTTGAGATGAGTGTTTTAAGAGGCCTTTGTTGGTGATCATGCGGTACCATTGTGTTTTAGTGTTCCTCTTGCCTTCCCTTGAAATAATTGTGATTGTTAGTTGGTGGTCTTGAAGGATGTTTTATAGTTTCTACTCATCAAGAGATGATCACCATGTAGGGGTTGTATACGTAGCATTCTCGGTAATGGCCACGTGTTAGACCCCGATTTTGACATCGTCAGTACCCACTTTTGAGATCTATCTTGGAGAAGATTTGGGAGCCATGTAACTCATCAAGCATGTCATCCAACCTAGGGATGGGATGCCTATACTTGATGGTGATGTTGTTGATGGCTCGGCAGTCCACGCACATTCTCCGACTTCCATCTTTCTTAGGCACAAGTGTGATTGGCACAGTACAAGGGCTTAAGCTTTCCCTCACATAACCCTTGTCAAGTAGCTTATGGACTTGCTTCTGTAGCTCCATAGTTTCCTCCGGATTGGTCCTATAAGCAACCCTATTTGGCAATTGGGCGCCAACCACAAAGTCAATTTGATGTTCTATCCCACGAATGGGCGGCAAGCCACTAGGAATTTCCTCTTGAAACAAAACCTCATAATCCTGCAAAAGAGAGGCAATAGGCAAAGGTAGATCACTCAATTCTTGTGAGGAAAACAAGTTAGTCATAGGCACAGAAAGGAAACAAACTTTTCTTCCCTGAATGACCTTGTCAACTTCTTTAGCCTTGGCCAACAACATGTGATTGCTTGCCCCGGAGTTGGCGCCTATATATGGCCAGCTTCTTGTTGCCTCCTTTGCCGTGGCTCTTTTGGTTCCTTCTTTGCTCATTCGCCACGTAGTCGGCCATGATCTCATGAGGTGCCATAGGGTGAAGAGTTATCTTCTTTCTAGCCATGTGGAATGAGTACTTATTGGTGACTCCTTGATGGATCACCCCTCGGTCATATTGCCATGGCCTCCCAAGTAGCAAGTGGCATGCCGTCATGGGAAGCACATCACATAGCACCTCATCCTCGTAAGCTCCAATGGAAAACCGAATTGAAGCTTGTGTTTGTACCTTGAGAGGATGGAGAAATTGAGCCAATTAAGCATGTAGGGTTGATGGTGAGGTGTGGTCTTGAGGTTGAATCTCTTAACCACCTCTTGGTCAATGATGTTGAAACATGAGCCTCCATCAACAATAACACTACAAACTTTCCCTTAGATGTGACACCTCGTGTGGAAAATAGTTTCACGTTGAGAAGACAAGGGCGGCGCGTCAGTAGCAACCAAGGTCCTCTTGACCACAAAATAATCTCCTATGGCCGTCGTGACATGGGCCTCTTCTTTTTCTTCATTTTGAGTGCCATCCTCCTCTAGGGCTTCCTCTTCATCCTCCGACACATAGTCCCTATGCTCATTTAAGAGAACTTGCTTCCTTGTGGGGCAGTCCCTAGCATAATGGCCTCGTCCTAAGCACTTGTAGCACTTGACATCCCTAGTGCGAGAGTTGTCTTCCTTTTTGGGGCCTTGGCTAGGCGGCTGGCCTTCTCTCTTAGGTGGGGCCTTGGCTAGGTCCGGCTTGTTCTCTTAGAGCCTAGGGGTAGTTGGCAAAGTGTTGAAGCTTGAAGTGGAGCCCCATGGCCGTGAACTTGTGGAACTCTTCCTTCGTTGCAAATTTTGGGAGACTTGGGTGGCATAGTGTAGCACCTCCTCAATTTGCAAATGAGCTCCAAACCTTTGTGACATGATCTTGCCTCTTTTGCTCAGTCCAAGGTAAGTCCAAACCCGGGCTATGTGTCTCCAAGGTTGGGGTGCAATCCTTCTCCGAAAGAGGTTCTTGATGGAACTTGATGGCCGAATGGTTGAAGGATGGAGTGGATCTTTTGAGGTTGATTTTCTGGATATTTTTGGGGATAAGTATCCTATTCTTTTATGGATATTACGCACCACACAAATCTAGGAGAAGATCAAGCAAGTTTGAGATACAACACACTCAAATCACTCGATCAAATGCTCGATTTGACTCACGAATAAAGCTTGAATTTTTTGGGAAAAATGCAGAGGGAAACACTAGGCTTTGGCTGAGATATTATATTGAAATTTGAGTGCTTACAATGGCAGGAGAAGGCCCTATAAATAGGACCAAAACCGAACCCCCATAACCAACCCTTCAAGTGTCATAGGCTAGCTGAAGAGTTTTAGGGTCTGTTTGGATCTCCCGATTTAATGCATTAAAATGCATTATCTTTCATTAAAACATCAATTTAATGCAAGATGATGCATTTTAATACATTCTAAACGGAATCCAAATAGACCCTTATAATTAAACTAAGTAATTCAACTCGGAATGACTTGAATTTTTGCAAGATCTTAAATAGCAACATATTGCAGTCCTCATTAAATTATCAACTAAAAGGCACGAGCCAATTGGAAGATAGCCTTCAATCACCACTAGGACAAGCCATAAGCAAAGTCACCAAGCCAACTTGAACTTCTCTAAGCACTCCCTGAGTCATAAGTCCCTCAATTAGCCTGGTTTGGAGTCTAGATGCTTGGGCTCGAGTGATCACACCAGAAGGTAGCTTATTGTCGTCATTTGGAGAGGAAACCCAACATGGCCGCACACAAGAGAAACATGACCGGCATGGCTCGAGCACTTGGGCACTTTCATCGGCGCTCTTGGCTTGGGTGAGTGGAAAATGACCATGGAGGTCCATGGGCGACGTCTTGTCCGAGGGAAAGTGGCTCAAGTGGTGTGGCGCCTTGGTGGTTCTTGGGCGCCGAAGAGGGTGTGCGGCGGCGAGCGGCGCTGAGGCGTGTGAGGACAGTGGCATTGGCTTGTCTTGATCACCATGATGGGGCCATAGTCATATCATCCTCCCTCTCTTGAAAGGGATTCGACCTCGAATCTGCCTCAAAGTCATCCTCGTCTTCCACGAAGAAAGGTGCCAAATCCGCCATGTTGAACACATTGTGGATGCCATAGCTGGAAGGCAACTCGAGCTTGTATGCATTATTTTTTATGCGCTCTAACACCTGGAATGGTCCATCTCCTCTTGGCTTAAGCTTGGAATCTCTTAAAGAAGGAAAACGCTCCTTTCGTATATGTACCCACACAAGGTTCTCGGGCTCAAAAATAACCTCCTTGCGGCCTTTGTTGACGTGTCGCACATATTGAGATGTCTTTCTTTCCAATTACAACCTTGTATCTTCATGAAGTTGCTTGATTTTGGCAGCTTGATCGGCGCCTTCCTTGCTCTCACGATAAGAAATAGCATAAGGCACAAGATCAAGTGGGGTGGTGGGGTTGTGGCCATAGACAATCTCAAAAGGGGTCCTCCGTGTGGCTGAATGGATGGACCAATTGTAGTAGAAATCAATGAAAGCTAAGCACTCTTCCCACCCGTGCAAGTTAGTCTTATGCAAAGATCAAAGCAAAGCACCAAGGGTTTGATTCACTACCTCAGTTTGCCCATCAGTTTGTGGATGGAACGTAGTGGAAAAGAGGAGCTTGGTACCTAGCTTGGACCACAAAGTTTTCCAAAAGTAGCTAAGAAACTTAACATCATGATCAAAGACAATAGACTTAGGCACACCAAGCAAGAGCACAACCTCATCAAAGAATAGATTAGCAACATCTGAGGCATCATCGGTTTTATGGCAAGCAATGAAGTGAGTCATCTTAGAAAATCGATCCACAACAACAAAAATAGAATCCCTCGCTCTTTTAGTCCTAGGAAATCCCAAAACAAAGTCCATATATATGTCTTCCCATGGTGCACTAGGGATTGGGAGAGGGGTGTAAAGTCCATGGGGGTTGAGCTTGGATTTGGCTTGAAAACAAGTCACACATGAAGCATAAATTTTTTCTATGTCCCTATGCATTCAAGGTCAAAAGAAGTGTTTCTTAAGAGTATGCAAAGACTTAAACACCCCAAAATGTCCCATAAGTCCCCCACCATTTGCCTCTTGAACAAGTAATCTCTGAATGGACCCACTAGGAATGCACAACCTAGTTCCCCTAAAAAGATAACCCTCATGCAAATAGTACTGATCATTACTACCAGTAGACTTACATGCTTCAAAAAATTTCCCAAAATCAGAATCACAAGCATACAAGTCTTTCATGAAGGCAAATCCTAATATTCTAGCATCAAGTGTGGAAAGTATGGTATACCTCCTAGAGAGTACATCAGCCACAATGTTGTCTTTCCCCTTTTTGTGTTTGATCACATATGGGAACACCTCTATAAACTCCACCCACTTGACATGCCTTTTGTTGAGCTTACTTTGACCCTTGAGGAATTTTAGGGCTTTATGATCGGAATGAATCACAAACTCATGAGGCAAGAGATAGTGTTGCCAAGTCTTGAGAACACGAACAAGGGCAAGCAACTCTTTGTCATAGGTTGGGTAATTGATCTCAGCCCCGCTCAACTTCTCACTGAATAAAGCTATAGGACACCCCCTTGCATCAAGACTCCGCCAAGTCTAATTCTGTATTCGTCACATTCAATCTCAAAAGTTTTTGCAAAATCCGGGAGGACAAGGAGGGGAGCATTGGTCAGCTTGCTCTTGAGGGTGTTGAAAGCTTCTTTGTGCGGAGTTTCCCATTGAAAGGTCACATTCTTCTTTGTAAGCTCGGTGAGAGGAGAAGCAAGTGTGCTAAAGTCCTTCACAAACCTTTGGTAGAACCCAGCAAGCCCTAAGAAACTTCGGACTTGAGTCATGGTGGTAGGAGTTGGCCAATCTCGGATTGCTTTCACCTTTTCTTCGTCCACCTTCAAGCCGTCCCTGCACACTACAAAGCCAAGAAACACCACGTTATTCGAGCAAAAATGGCATTTCTTAAAGTTTGCATACAACTTTTCACTTATAAGAACCTCTAGGACCTTTCTAAGATGTTCGACATGCTCATGCAAAGTGCGGCTGTACACTAAAATGTCATCAAAGTATACAACTAATTTTTTTCCCAAAAAGGACCTAAGCACATGATTCATTAAGCGCATGAAGGTACTAGGAGCATTTGTAAGACCAAATGGCATAACCAACCATTCATACAAACCATAGTTGGTCTTGAAAGCGGTTTTCCACTTGTTTCCTTCCTTCATACGAATCTGGTGGTATCTACTCTTCAAATCAATTTTGGAGAACACACTTGAGCCATGGAGCTCATCAATCATATAATTAAGCCTCGGTATGGGATGTTAGTATTTGATGGTGATGTTGTTGATAGCACGACAATCCACACACATTCTCCAAGTGCCATCTTTCTTAGGCACAAGGATCACGGGAACCGCACAAGGACTCAAACTCTCACGCACATACCCTTTGTCTAGCAACTCTTAGACTTGTTTTTGGAGCTCTTTGGTTTCAGTCGGATTGGCCCTATAGGCAGGTCGGTTGGGCAAAGTCGCCCCAGGTTTGAAATCTATTTGGTTCTCGATGCCTCGGATGGGAGGAAGACCACTTGGCACCTCTTCTTGAAACAAGTCCTTGAACTCTTGCAAAAGATTGGCAACAACATAAGGTAGATCAACCAATTCTTGGGATGTAAGATAAACACCTTTAGGAATGATAAAAAAGTAAATGTTACTTCCCTTGATGGCTTGATCAATCTCTTTGACCTTAGCCAAAAGCATATGACTAGGAGTTGGTCTGTCCTTGCCAATTGCCAACTTCTTTCCCTTAGATTTTTCCTCTTTCTCCTTGAGGAGTCTTCTTTGCTCTCTCTCAACATGATCAGCCATGATCTCATGAGAAGCCAACGGATGGAGAGTGATCTTCTTTCCCTTCATATGAAAGGAATACTAATTGGATACTCCTTGGTAAATCCCCTATCAAATTGCCACGGCCTTCCAAGCAAGATGTGGTAAGCCTAGACAATACATCACAAAGCACCTCATCCTCATATCCTCCTATGACAAACTGAATTTTGGCATGTTCTTTCACTTAAGAGGAGTAGAAGAATTAAGCCAACACAAGGTATATGGTTGATGATAAGGAATAGTAGGAATGCTAAAACGAATAACCACCTCTTGGTCTATGATGTTACAACATGATCCTCCATCAATAATCATACTACATACCTTACCTTAAATAAGACATCTAGTGTGAAAGATGGTCTCACGTTGATTTGGGACATTAGAGGCTTCGTTGGCCACCAAAGCTCTTTTGACCACAAAACATTCACCGGTGGCTTCCTCAACATGTAGTTCCTCTTCTTCCTCTTGCTCTTCCTTTTCTACAAGTTCATCATCAGATTCGTACTCCCCATGTGTGTTGAGAAGAACTTGCCTCTTGGTAGGACAATCCTTGGCAAAGTGTCCTCGGCCAAGGCACTTAAAACACTTCAAGTCTCTCGTGCGAGACTCTCCTTCCTTCCTTTGGATTTGCTAAGGTGGGGGCACATCTCTCCTTGGTTGACAAGAATTGGTGGCATCACCCCTCGGCTCCTGACGTCTTGGCTTGATGCTAGCCGAGTTTGAGGGTGTTGAAGTCCAAGGTCGTGATGACGAGCTAGCCCTCTTCTTTTGGAGATGGCGGAACACTTGATTGGTGTAGTGCAACACCTCCTCCATTGATGTGCCACTTGGGAATCGCTGCATTCTCACAAGTAAAGCAAGATCATCATTTAAACTCGAAATAAACTTAGAGAGGGCATACCTTTCGGGGAACCTAATCCCGGTTCTAAACATAAGGGTCTTGAGCTCTTTATAGTATTCATCTGGAGCCCTAGTGCCTTGTCTAAGCCTCTCAAGTTCATCTTGGACTCTCTCTCCATAATCTTTGGGAACAAATCTGAATCGGAGAGCTTACTTGAGTTCTTGCCATGTTTGGATGAGAGTGTAGCCTTGGTATGCTCTCTCTTCTTTCTTCTTCTTGCCACCAAGCGTAAGCAAAGTCCGTGAAATGGATCGTAGCAATGGCCACCCTTTGAGCCTCATGGTAACCATAGAAGTCAAAAACAACCTCGGTCTTCGACTCCCAATCCAAATACACTTCCACATCCGAAGTACCTGCAAATGGATGAACGGTGAGCTTTACACCATGATGATGTCCATGCCCTTGGGGTCACTCCATGTCTTACATGTGGTGTCCATGCATCTCTTGGTGTTGTTGTGGTGGAGGTTGTTGATGACGCTCTCTCAGTTGCTCCCGAGGAGGGTTGGTTGGCACATTGCGTCTTGGCAAGGGAATAGGACCGGTAGGTCCTTGGTATGGCCTATACATAGGCCTTCCTTGGGTTGGACGTGTACCTTGACCTGCATAGTTAGTCCTCAGAGAAAAATCAAGAGGAGGATTAGGGTAGAGGTCATCACCCAAATCCGCATGTTCTTGCTCTTGATATGGTGGTGGGGCTCATGAGGTGGTTGCTTCATGGTAGGTGGAAGCTTGGGCAAAAGACGAGTGCAAGGTTCCTCGGGGTTCTTGATCATGTGAGGGTGAAAGTGGTTGGTTTTCTTAGAGCCCTCCAGACCACACCCAACTAAGCTTTTGTTCAATCTTTTCATCTATGGTTCGCATGAACATGACTTGTGCTTCACTCATTTGGGTGAGTTGTTATTGTTGTCACTCTCCTTGGACTTGCAATGCTTGAAGGAGCGTAACAAGGTCAGTTGGAACCTCACCCCCGGGTGATTTAGGTGCCACCTCCTTTCCAAGGTTCTCTCGGTTTGGATCCATACTTCCTACTCAAGGTTAGCAAGCACAAGACAAAACAAACCGAAAACTAAAGCAACAAGGGATACCTATAACTGGGCCTTTCACAACACAAGAAGTACCAAAACAAGATGATGAAGTTAACCCGAAATCAGATTACAATGCTTGTAAGAATTAGGGTATGGCTAAGCTTTCTGTTTGGCAACAAAAGAGGCACCCGGATTAACTCGACCTTATGCACTTTAAGTTCATGCAAGTCTACTAATAAAGAAACAAGAAGTTACTAAACACTTTAGCTTTACAACAAAAATCAAGATAATATTTCAGGGTCCAAATTCAACCTTGTTCACTTCCTTTTTCTCGTTGGGGCCGAGTGTTTCTAAGTACGACCTATTTTTTCTTTAGTTTTCGTTGGATATGAGTTCTTCTATGACCAACCTCTTTTTTTTAGTGAGTTTGATTTTTTCTTTTTAAGGATTAAACTGATGTATAAGGATTGGAACTTTGAGAATCATAATTTTAGGACAAAACCGAGTGCACTTTACAAGCAACAACTTAGTAACTTCAGCGAATTTCTCGTATCCGATGCCCTCAATTTCAACCAAGCAATTCAGCATAAAATGCACAAGATATAGTCAATTAGGGATGCCAAAAAATGGAAGAAATAGGACAATAATGGACGGCTACTTCAAAGGGCACAAACACTTGTTTGTAGAGTAAATTGGCCAATTAAATGAAGTGTCTTTCAAGCTAGCTTTGCACTAAATGAAGGCCAATTATTATTCTGGAGTTTAGCACACCAAAAGGTTGTCATCAACCTTGAGAAATTCGACCAACAGATCAGGAAATTTCATAGAAGAAAACGCAAGAGATCGAGGCACACAAAGGCAAGAAAAACGACCAAACACAACCCGATTGATTCTAACTTCAAGATCTCGTTTTAGAGTGACTTACTTGGTGTTGCTCTGATACCACTTGACAGGATCTTGCCTCTTTTTCTCAGTCCAAGGTAAGTCCAATCCCATGCTATGCGTCTCCAAGGTTGGTAGTGGTGCAATCCTTCTCCGAAAGAGGTTCTTGATGGAAATTGGTGGCCGAATGGTTGAGGGATGGAGTGGATCTTTTAAGGTTGAATTTTGGGATATTTTTGGGGATAAGTATCTTATTCTTGTGTGGATATTACGCACCACACAAGGCTAGGACAAGATCAAGCAAGTTTGAGATACAACACACTCAAATCACTCGATCAAATGCTCGATTGGACTCACAAACAAAGCTTGAATTTTTCTAGAAAAATTCAGAGAAACACTAGGCTTTGGCTGAGATATTTGATTGAAAGTTGAGTGCTTACAATGGCAAGAGAAGGCTCCATAAATAGGACCGAAACCGAATCCCCAAAATCAACCCTTCAAGTGCCATAAGCTAGCTGAAGAGTTTTACAATTAAACTAAGTAATTCAACTTGGAATGACTTGATTTTTTTACTGCTCTTAAACAACAACATATTAAAGTCCTCATTAAAATATCAGCCAAAAGGCACGAGCCAACTGGAAGATAGCCTTCAATCACCACTCGGACAAGCCACAAGCAAACTCACCGAGCCAACTTGAACTTCTCTCAGCACTCCCTGAGTCATAAGTCCCTCCATGAGCCTTGTTTGGAGTCTAGATGCTTGGGCTCAAATGATCACACTAGGAGGTAGGTCATTGCCGTCGTTTGGAGAGGAAACCCTAGCATGGCCACACACGGGAGAACATGGCCGGCATGGCTTGAGCACTTGGGCACTTTCGTCGGCGCTCTTGGCTTGGGTGGATGTAAAATGACCATGGAAGTCCATGGGCGCCGGCTTGTCCGAGGGAAAGTGGCTCGAGTGGTGTGGCATCTTGGTGGGACTTGGGCGTCGAAGAGGGTGTACGGCGGTGCGCGGCGTTGAGGCGCGTGAGGGAAGTGGCATTGGCTGGTCTTGATCACCATGATGGGCCATAGTCATATCACTTTGCATCTCCACAACTTAGCCAACGTAAGGATTCAAGCCCGTGGTGAATTTGGACACTAGATAGCCCTCGGGAAAATGAACATTGGAACAAAACACCAAGTGCTTTAGCTCCTTATAGCATTCTTCCGGCGTCTGATTCCCTTGCTTCACTCTCTCCAACTTGACTTGGATTCGATATTGGAAGTCTTGAGGCACAAACCGAAACCTCATCGCCTCTTTTAGCTCCTCCCACGTGGTGATTGGTGGGTAGTTGTGGTAGGCTCTCTTCTCCTTGTCTTCAAGCCACCAAGAGTAAGCAAAGTCGAAAAATGGATAGTGGCAATGTCCACCCTTTGCACGTTGATGTAGCCGTAATAGTAAAAAATGGCCTCAGTCTTGGCCTCCCAATCAAGGTAGGCCTGATCAGATGTGCTTGCATAGGCCTAGATGAAGAGCTTGATGCCATGGTGCGGCTCCCTCTCTTTAGCCCTAGCTTCATCGCCTTCGCCAAAGGCAAAGTGCCTAGGCCATTGCGCCCATGGTGGTATCCTTCGGCTCCTAGCCCCTTCTTGATGATCTTGTTGTTCAAAGGGAACTCGCCTTGGATGCAAGAGAGGGTCAGCCGGTGGTTGGTATGGACGCCTCATCATCTTCTCAAGCAAAGGAGGGTCAGTCGGCGCAAGTGGCCGCGTCGGCGCTTGGTTGATGGCATCAGGGGAGAAGGGGTTCTCCATGTCATCTAAGAGGTGATTATGGCCCCTTGAAGGCCTCAACAAATTTGTGCTCTCTCTGGCTTGGTATGAGGGCCCTTCCTCTCGAAAGATCTCTTGGAACTCTCTTTGCTTAGGTGAACTTGGTTGGCTTGTGGTGTAACTCCTCCTTGGATTGCCAAGCCTTTGCTCTAATTTCTCATCCATCGCTTGAAGGAGGTCTAGCCGAATTCTTTCAAGCAAGGCTTGGATGTCCTTAAGCGTGAGAGGCTTGTCCTCACTATTGCCGTCCATGAGACCCTTCCTTTTGTCTCCCTGTATTGACATACCAAATGAAAGACAAACAACACAAAAAGTTAGTCCAAAAATGAATTCACAAGGTAGTGGAGAAATACCTCCAAGTGGCTCCCTTGTCTTGCCCTTCTCACGTCAATCTTCTTCCCTCTAAGGCTGGCCTCTTAGTGACTTGGACAACACAAAAAGTTAGTCCAAAAACGAATTCACAAGGTAGTGGAAAAATATCTCCAAGTGGCTCCCGTCTTGCCCTTCTCACGTCATTCTTCTTCCCTCTAAGGCTGGCCTCTTAGTGACTTGTTTCCAAGCCGCTTCCAAGACCTCTTAGGCTCACACACACTTGATCTCGGCCCCCACTAGGAAGTCCTACACAAGCGCTTGAAACCACAAGAAGAAAATTGCAAGGCTTTACCGAGCACTAGGGTTTGGGCTCAGAGTGGTGTTTGGACAAAATGGTTTCACTTGTTCAATCTCAACTTGTGCACGTTATGTAAGTCAAAATATTAATAAGACACACAAGAAAGCTACTAAGTACTTAGCCCCTTAAAAACTCTTTTTGGACGCAAAAACAACTCTTCTTTGCTTGCTCTTTTTTTCTGGTTTGACCAATCTTTCTAAGGCCTTCCCTTTTATACTTAGGTCAGGTATTTCTGGTTCAAACCTTTCTTTCTAGAGCCCTTTTTTTAATCTCATGTTGGAAAATTTTCCCGAACAACTTTGACAAAAATTGAAACACAACTAGACAATTAACAACTTTCGTATACTACTTCTATCTTGGGACTAAGCACCTTTCCCGTAACTTATGCTACATATATTATGAATTGGTTCACATAAAATGCACAAGTAACAATGAAAAAGTGCAGCCAAACGAAGTGTAGACAAATATGGTAAGTGGTGGTTGCAACTTTAGGGTTTAAATGCCATGTTTAATGCATGCAATTCAATGGGATCAATATGAGTTGATGCTAGAAAATTAATGGGCTGTTTAGAGCATGCAACGGTCACCTTTTCCCTTAGAAATGTGCAGGCAACATGGAGTACTCAAGAAACAAACAATATGGCAATCGCAAGTATGGCTAGAAGAAAAGTACTCGGCAAAACTATGACAAATTTTTGGTGAAATTTCAAGAACGAGGGTTGGATTGACATTTACCTCTGATACCAAATGATGTGTCCCTTGTGAGGATCTCCAAGCTTCAAGGAAAGTTCGACACCAAGACCCCAAACCAATTCCTCCTCGGCGCCAGCGGTGGACTCGCTTCTCAAGCAAAGTTGGTCAAGCGATTGGAAGTATTTGAATGCAATTTTGTGATGGGATAAAGTACTGGGAAACCTTGGATAAATGCACCAAAAATAACCAAAAGGATAGTTGATCGGATCGAGGATCAACATACCTAATTTGCTCTACTTAGTTCGGATCAACACACCAAACAATGACGTCAAAACCGAAAGGCTCTCGAAGCCTTTTTGCACTCAAAAGCTCAAGATATTATTCAAGTTAAAACGTGAAAAGAAATGAGGATGCAAGCCAGCTTTAAAACACAAGAAAACCCTAAATTTGTCTTAACACATTAACTGGAAGACTCTTAATGGGCTGGTCAAATCTCAACATCATTTGCCTTCAATTTTGGAGATAAATGGAAGCATCCAATGTGCTACATCACCACAAAAATTGAGAGCAAAGGCACAAGGCAATCGGGAGTTGTCCTTGCTTCAGTGCCTTGACAATGTCGGCATCAAGGACTCCTTGACATCCAATGTCATCTCCGAGCAAACCTTCAAACTCCCCACCACTCCTAGGGTCCATTGACTTGTGGGGATGTCAAGAGAGGATGGTAGGAGTTTGACCTAATTTGGAGCTCTGTGGTCTGGCGAGCGCTGCTGCTTTCCTTCTTGGCCAATGCTCGGAGTCGGGGTGCCTGGTCAGATGAGTGCCATCACCGAGTCATTTCGCACTTGGCTTGGCGCTCCATAGCTCATAATGCCCCTTTGGATGTCTTCTTAAAGTAGCTTGGCTTGGGCCCTCGTGATGACCCCTTTGGGTTGGGAAGTGCCGAGGTGGCCTTGATTAACCCTAGCCAGAGCCCAGACGCCCAAACATGTGAGCGACGATGTAGGAGCTGCATAGCTTGGCGTCGGCACTCTTGCGCTCTGTTGGACCTGCACCTCCACTTGATCATCATCCTTCAAGATGGCCTCCTTTGGTGACAAGTGGTTGTGGTTGCCATCCTGCCCTAGCGTTAGCGTCGGCGGCATTGACATGGCATTACCCGCGGCCTTGTCTTTGTCCTTGGTCTCCAACTCTGGCTCATCTTCCGCGCTTGCTGGAGTTGTGGCTTCTTGAGGTGAAGCAACTTGATTCACATCACCTATGTAGTAGGCATAGATTAGAAAAATCGTATTTGTATTTAATATGTTCTTAATTATTTTATGGTGTAAAATGTTCATTGGAGTAGTAACGTAGCTAATACTATGATTTATATCGAAAAACTATGATAAGATTTGCCATGTTCTTAGAAATAAGATTAAATTGCCATGTTCTTATAAATAAGATTTGCTAAAAAAATTACTAGACTATGATTTATGGTATTTTTAATAACATATTAATATTAGATTAGTTGGGATATGAAGTAATAATTAAGCTAAAATACTACTTTTTTTCTTTCTAAAATCTACAATTTAATAATTACTTACATCATTTTTAAACAACTAGCATAGTGCTTGTGTCATGCATGATTTTGGATTTATTAAATATTTTTAATAATATGACTCAAAATTCATAATGACATATACTTTTGTGGTATGAAAAGATGATAAATTGTGTGTACATGCATCAATAGTTGGAAAGTGTATGCATTGTTGTTCAAGCCCAAGTTAAATGTTAAATAGAGACCATAGTTCTTTTTTTATTAAGAAAAGGATTCAAAGTATCAGACATGTTTGATAAATCAAGAAATTGGAAAACTTTATAACTGGGCAAACCGTTGTGAAAGACATAACACGAAAACGATTGCAAAAAGAAACAAACACATCGAAATGGATAAACGACAAATAGAGACCATAGTTAGTTATGTTACGAAATTTTTTTATAAAATGAAATTTGAAGTTTATATTTTTGAATATAAAATATGAAGATATTAATAATAATGTATTTTGCATGTGAATAAAAAATCTAAAATATTCAAATGAGAATAACAATATCAAGTGCATATTCGAAAAACAAACAAACTAAATTAATAAATTAAATTGATAAATTTATATGATCCAAAAGAATTTAAAAGAATAAGAAAAACGTATTTTGGTTGTATGTAATAAATTCAATTATAAATTCAATAATTAAATTTATACATTTAGATTAGTCGTATAATTATGACAAATTAATAAATAAAAAAAATGTTTGCAATGGTATTACGATAAAAAAAAAGGAATTTTTAAAACAAAATTTAAATATTAATTAAGATAATATATCAAGATTGTGGTTAAAATATTCTAGTAACATTGTTGATTATCTATCTATAGCTATATATATATATTAAAGCTGACCATTTTAAAGCTACCAGAATGATTCTAGGTCCACATAGCTTAAGTGTCAATTTGTAGATTTTTTTCATTTTTATTTTTATTTTGTTTTAACTTTTTTGTATATTTACTTGAATTTTAAATTTACCACTAGCAAATCTCCAACAAGATCTGTACCTGAATTTTAAATCTAATATCTATAATGTTATGTGGTTTGCGATGTGGTTTAATATAAGCCATAAAAGATAATGTTTTTTTTGTAAAGCCGTAAAATATTGTTTATATCTATTTGAAAAATATATTGCACTTAGATAATTTCAACTCATAAATCAAGTCACTAGCAAATCTCCAACGAGATAAGTGAAGTTGTGTTTAAATAATATTAGTATCATATATTGTCAAATATATTTAATTAACATATTCTTTTGAACGTACAATCCTACATTCCTACCATCACATATTCGAAAGTCACATTACTAATACGAAAAACCTATATATTTATTTTTTGTTGAGTCTAGAAGTTTAGTTTGTTAGAGTTAATTATGTGGTTTGTTGATTTCTTAGGCCCCTTAATTCTTTTAGTCTTACCGGATTTATGAAAACAAAAACCAATTAGATATGATTGTTTAAGTTACAATCTCACCACTTTCAAATTTAGTTCTTATTATTGTTAACGAACTTTTGAATTTGAATGTTTATTCTTTGAAATTTGAGATTTTAAAACTGAATTCTGATTTTGTTAAGAAGAAATAATTATTTTATTTTTTATTAAATTCATAGTCACCTTGATTTGAAATTATCTTAAATTTTATTTATAGAAATGTTAAATTGTTGAAGTTTAAGATTCACTTGATTTATTCTACCAAATTAAGATGCCAATTTATACATAAATTAATTACATATAAAGTTTTACACGTTTATAACTTATATATATTTCTCATAATTAATGTAAAACACTATAATTTATACATAGTTTAAAATATTTTAATATACCAAGTAGTAACAATATTGGCATTTTTTGAAGGGATGATAACCTGACATGATCATATCTTAAATTCTAACACTATGGATATTACTTAACTAGCTTTCATTTGTCTCTCCCATTTTGGTTATTTTATCATATAGTTACAATTCTATATATTTCCTCTTGTTAGTGTTTTACTAAAATTTAGGATACTCTATAAAATTTCTTTGGTAACTTGTAAATATATTTCTCTCATGTGATTTATGCATGTTGTATAACCAAGAAACAATAATCGTACAATGTGTAAAATTGAAAAACTAAAATGAGAGAATATTGATACAACTTGAAGCAAAATATGAATCATCAGTTCTTTTTATTTTTTCTGATTCCTCCATTTCCACTATCTTGAATATCTTCTTCCACATTTCATAATAATCTTACCAAATCCCTACTTATTATATATATATGCATAAATATTTAGTGAATATTCGATAATGCAAAATATTGGAGTCATATATATATACACGTATTTTCAATCTTGTAAATATTTATAAAGTTAATTTTTTTACTTTTTAACATCATATATTTACTATCTAATATGTATTAATATCATATATTGCATCATAATTTAGTTTTAAATTTGTGTATTTATGAGTTAAAAAAATTTGTGGATGAAAAGATGCCTAATAAAATTACTCACTTAAAGTTAAAATTATTTATCCCAATTAAATATTTGAAATTATTTTAATATATATATTAGTTTTATATTTGAAAATCATATGAAAAATTATAGACCAAATACATCTTATATTCATTTATATAATTAGTAATACTATTATAAGGATATTGTAAGCCCAACTTAATATTCTATTTTGTGTATGGTTTTTAGAAATATAACTTTTTTTACGTAACCCCTAATTGGTTTTTTTAGAAGTCAACTATAAATTTTATCGCGTTTGGACCAGGGAATCAAACATTATGGCAATTCCAAAATCGTGTCGCGGTTCTGTAAAGTTGCACCATTTGCAACAAACCGTGCCCTAGACCGTGCTCCCTTAATGAGACGTAGATTTAGCTTCTGCAAAGAGGCACGGTTTATGACATTCTGTACGTGACGAACAGAATGCAACCGGCCGTGACGGACCACTACATTCCGCGCGTGACGGACCACGATGTTCCACCCGTGACGGACCACTATGTGCCACCCGTGACGGACCACTGTATGAATCATAAGATTGTTTTCTTTATAAGAACAATACAAAATGATCATCAACCTAGAAGACAATACAAATTGTTCATTATACTGGTTTAGCGTTTGAAAAACCCAAAAAAAATAGCACACAATACAGAAAACAATACAAAGGTTGATAGAGAAAAGATATGACATTGCTTTAGCGTTTGAAGAAATTAGGGTAGTCTTTGGTGAACATTCGCTTCATATGATATCTCTGATTTGCTAAATTTGTTTGCTCCCTACAAAGGTTGACAGTATAAAAACAACATTACACAAAATATATGACATGAATCACCTACGATGTACATCATTTAGTAGATTGAAGTTATACCTACGATTGTTATCAAGATCTTGATTTTCCTTAACAAGATCTTGTTTTTCCTGCCATTGTTGTCGAATAACCGCGTGTGTCCTCTCCTCGTACATTGGATCAATCCACTCCCTGAAACGACACCCCACTTCTGGGCATCCTCAATACCTCATTCCGTAGTTCCATTGCAAATCTCAAGTTCGGACAACGGCTTTCAAATATGTTTTTACAAACATTTCAACTTGTACCTTAAATTTAATTAAATAATATAAAAAAAATATACAACACAATCCTTACCAGCAACAACGTGTAGCAGGTCGACATCTGACGACACTCATGTCGTAAACACTCGCTCAATGACCGATACATGAATGCCAACGTGCCAGAATCCCAAGAAAGGTTGCTAATGGCATGAATGTCACTCACGTAGGTCATATAAGGCATGGACAGCATGTGTTGGGACTTGTCGGGAAACAGGGTTGAGTCCATCAGGTACAGCAGATAACCCGATGCAATCTCCTCATCATTTAGCCCGGCGTTCATGTAGTGATTCTTCAAGTTGTCTACAGTCAGCCCACGTGAAGCCATCTCTGGTGTCAAGGAAAATAACTCCATTGCCTACAACGCTTGTTCATTGTACAATTCATTTTTGCTCTTGCAGCGATCCTGGCTAGGAAGTCTCATTCTGTGTCCATCAATCTTGAGACCCAGAATCATGTAGACATCTAGGAGAGTGATCATCATCTCCTCAAATGGCATATGAAATGAGTTGATCTCCGGCTGCCATCGCTCCACAAATGCATAAATCAAAGGTTGATCTACATAAGTGTAGATCAGGTCCTGCAAATGTGTGATGCCACTGTTTCGGACAAGATGGCACCATGGAGAGCGATCGTCAAGCCTCCATTTTCTTTAGTTGTTCATGTCTGAGTTGAAACGTTAGAGTTTCGCGCTCCTATAAAAAGAACATGTTAGATACAAAAATAAATAGGGAAATAGTTTAATAACAGCATCAAGTTTTGATAACTTACAATGCCCTGATGAATGAAATATGTTGTGTGGGCAGTGAAGCTAAACAGCAGGTTTGGGATCTCTAGACCTCCTGGTACAGGTCCTATCAACTTCGGATCGATAGCATTCCGACCTCCAGCCTGTCTAGGTTGTCTACGTTGTCTAGGAGCCGCCGGTTCCTCTGCTGGTTCCTCCATCGGTTCCTCCGCTGGTTCCTCCATCGGTTCCTCCGTCGGTTCCTCAAAATGAGGTTGTTGAGCGGGCCAATAAGCTTGCCCACTCATACCTCCTGACCACATGGGCCAACCACTAGGCTCCTGAGGTGCAGGAGGTACATACCAACCACTAGGCTCCTTATGTGCAGGAGGTACATACCATGTCGGATCTTATAAAATAAATTATTATAAAAAAATATTAAATAACCGACAAATTATTCTCTAAGAATATGTATAGTTACTTACAACATTAGGGTTATTCTGGTATATAAGTGGATCGTTAAACGCCATGGTGTCGAGTGACGGGTCTGCATACACCGGTACAGCAAGAGGGTCACGGACCGTACTCGATCCTGTTTCGTCGTCTTTTCTTGATTTCTTTTGTTGCCTCCTTCGATAGACTATACGCTCATCTTATTGTTCCTGTCCCTCACGGACAGCGTTCCACCTTCTGTGACGGGCAGATTTCCATCTGTAATAAAAAAACAAGACTTCAGGGGGAGGAACAACAACAAGGATCCGTCCGTGACGGATGATCCAGATACGTCCGTGACAGATGATCCAGATACGTCCGTGACGGATCAACAGGATCCGTCCGTGACGGATCAACAGGATCCGTCCGTGACGGATCAACAGGATCCGTCCGTGACGGATCAACAGGATCCGTCCGTGACGGATCAACAGGATCCGTCCGTGACGGATCAACATGATTCGTCCGTGACAGATCGACAGGATCGCTTTGACAGAAAATTCAACCCCTTCGACAGAAAATTCAACCACTACAACCACATCATTTCGAATAACATTTGTCCAGATCCAAGCAATTTTTCAGTTTCAAACAACATTTATACAAGTAAAATTCAACATTGAACACTGTAGGCCTATAACCTAATTCATCAAAAAAATTCAAATAACATTCAATAATTTCAAAACCATTAAACCAACCCAAGAACAATGATAGATTTAACTAACCTGGTTCGTAATGGAGGAATTAGATTTGTAACGTGACGGATGGGAAGCAAGCCGCGCGGATGGAATGGAGGAGAGAGCGAGAGGGTTCGAGGTTGGTGTTTGGGGTGAAATGAGGAAGGGGACGAAGTTGCTGCTTTTAAGGGCAACAACTTCGTCCGTGACAGATGAATTGTATCTTTCTGTGACGCGCGGATGGATTCTGTCCGTCACGGACGGATAGGTTTGGTGCGTCACGGGCCAAACGATGCGGTGAATAGCAAAAATACACGTGCGTTAAATAGCAACGGCCTATAAATTTATGGACCAAAATCATACAATATATACAATTTTCAACTCATAGTACATGTGCATTTATAATTCAGCCCATTATATTTTATTATTACACATACATATTTTATCAACAATTTAGTGAAATTTCAAATTAATGTATCTTAACAAAATTAATTTATATAATCTTGAGATTTTCTTCTAAACCTTTCAATTTTAACAACTTGTCTTAACAACAATTATATCATATCAATTTTTTAACAAATTTGGTATATTTTATGTTCTCATTTAACAATTTTTATTTGATTATAATTTTCTATAAAAAAATACATGGTCTCCATTTTTCGATTTTACAATATTTCTTTGGGCTTATTACTTATCATTTTGCTAAATATAATTTTCATTTTTAAAAAAATAATTGAGTTTGTTAATCACCAAGAAAATATTCACTAACAAACTGTGATATATTAATTATAAATCACCAAGAAATTTTGTTAAATCAAACAAAAAGTTTAACTAAAAAATCCACGTAAATCTTTGCCGTAACAAACTTTCAATTTCATATGATTATACACATTTATCAAAAGTAAATTCAAATGTAATACGTATACAAATTTTAAAAGTATTTGAATTTGAGATAACTTTACACCTATATAAATCAGCCACTACTAATTAATTAATTATTTAAATAACTTTCTAACTATCGTTTTCTAGAAATAAGGATATAAATTAAAATCAAAATTTTAAAACTCTAGATGGGTTCATTACGTAATTAGAAAAAACTATATCTTATTTTAAAATAAATTTTTTGTTTTTAAAATTTACATTAGTCTTATTCATTAACTATACATATATAATTTTACTTTTTATAATTTTAAAATTTTCACCTTACTTTATCTTCTCCTCACTTTTATCCATATTTAACCAAAAACTTGGGTTAAAGGTATAATAGTGTAGTTAAGATCTGAAAATTTGATTATGGATTGTTCAAATATCAAACTAAAAAAACATAAAAATAAAGATTTTATTATAATACTTAATATTCAACATAAAGAGGATCATGTTGATGATTTTATCAATTTTATCTTTTCTGTAATGTTTTATATTATAATCCAAACATGTGTTATACATATTATGAATATTTTTGTCTTTCTTCTTCAAAAGATATAATTACTAATCTAATAGTTTTTGTCAATGAATCTCACATTAATTATTTGTTTACAATCTGTTACAATTTGTTTTAAGGACTATCTATTATATATCCCACTTATAAATAATTTTGTTAATCAATAATAATTTTATGGAGATTTTGAGATTAATAATCATTATAATATTACTATATTAACTATTCTCTAAATGAGTCTACATAAATTCCTAAATATCATAACATATCATTTTTAATGATCCGACGAGAATTATATTTTTCTAAAAAATACTTCGATATAGCATTAGTTTAATTCAATCATAAATATTTTTTGTTATTTTCTCAAATTACATTTACCCGCACACGATATAGGTTTTACACTAGTATACATATTAAAGCTCACTCATTTTGAGCTCTTAGAGAGTTTTTGTAACAGCCCCAAATCCAGATATTACATTGCCGTGAATCCCGAAGGGTCCACAAGGCGTTAGGGAATAAAATATCGAAAAAATATCCAATAGAAGGTAAATCACATATATAAAACATAGATATGATAGTCATGCATAAAACACCATTTCTAAATCCATCATAAACCAAATTTTGCTCATATAAATACAACTTTAAAAGATTAAAACTCTACAGTGGTTATGGCACTAAAACTGATAATTTAGATCTCGAGTATAAAATAGTTTAACAAGGACGACATGTATCACAGTGAAAATTATATAATCAAAAAATTCCAAAACGTTTGAAATAGAGTTGACCCCAGATCACCCACATAGTTAGCCCTAGTATCGTGTCCACCCTGCTTGACGTCCACGCTGATCCTGAATGAAAGAATGCATGACCATGTACAAGACCAGAGGCGGATCCAGGGGGTCCTGGGGGGTCCGATGACCCTCTTCCTCTGGATCAAGTCATATATTAAAAAACATATATATATATATATTAACGTCTTGTATATGTAAATAAAAATATTTATTAGCTCAATTGGTTGTGGAACATGAGTTTAACCCAAAGATTTCGGGTTCAAGTCCATATCTCCCATCTTTTGTATTGTTTTCTTTTTAGATAAATAACAATTTGTGTCCTTTATTTTCTCTTTTATACAAATATTTGTATTTTCTATTTTTGTTCATCATGATTATGAAATAAATTAAAAAATTTATAAGATAATTGAATTAATCTTATTTAAAATTCTCACAATATATTTGATACTAACATTTTTTAGATAGTTCTTTTACTATTTGTCCAAAAATATTTTCAAAATTGTAAATTAGTTAAAAATGTTTTTTCAAAACATAATAATCCACCTAGTATATAAGATTTGTACAAAAAATTATACAAATAGTAATGTGATTAATGTTAAACAATATTATATAATTTTTCATACACGATTTTGTGACCCCCCTTCGAAGAATTCCTGGATCCGCCACTGTACAAGACATAGCCAGCCCCCACAACAATGGGGGTTAGTCTCCAACCATACTAGCAAGTTATATAAACAACTTAATACGTGTAATAGTGCAAGCAAGGGATTAGATACACATGCAAAGACAAATGTACATGTTACAACAAGAATGTATAATATACACATATAAACATGCAAGAAATATCACAGCTAGACATAATACATTGCTAAAGTATTCTGTACATATATGCGGACATGCGAGATTAATGACAGTGAAACATGATAAGAAAGTTACAAACAATCATGACATACAAGAGAGTGTTACTTCACATACATACAGATATGCAGAAAAAGTTACAGCTAGAATAGTCGCAATACCAGATCTTCCAATCATACATATATACTCACAGAGAATACAACAATAGATCACATGAACTTCACTCAATTTCTAATCAAACCACAAGTTCCAAACTTTTAAGAAATCATTTAAAATATATATACTCGAGTATATTTTTCTTTTAAAGAAAACTCATTTGCAAATCCAAGTACGAAAACGTTTCGAAAACATGTCCAAGCTTGTCTTGGACACGAAGGTACCTTCTGAACCCGCATAACGGGTATTATCACCTCTACCAACGGATCGGAAACGGCGTCACTAGCTAGGTGACCCAACCTCCCCTAAAATGGTAGAGCACTCTCTCGAACCGCTCCATCCGGATGGAGCCCTCTATCGAGAAGCATATCAGTAAAAAAAACAGTTTAAAACCATTTGGAGATCGGAACAATCCTTACCCACATATATATCATACCACATTTTAATCAACATATCATTTTGCTCCAAATCAACCGTACAACAATATTCATCTATATGATCATCATATCCCCACCAACATCTTAAGGTAACACAACCAACATCCATTTATTGACACGTCACACAATATCCAGACCATGTAATACTCGATACACGTATACATGCACATGTTTAAGACACGACCAACTATCTAATCATTCATCCATAATTCGAAACTCAAATACTCAAGTACGATCTAAGACTCGATAAATATGCACAATTCAAGGTTATATATATTCATACATAATTTCATATTTAATACTCATGCATAAGCTAAGATATAAAACTCATGCATAGTCCATGACTCTAAACTTAAACTATAACATGAAAGTCCAAAACATCCAACAAGATTCATACGTTTCGTCACTCTTTTATAACAAACTATTATACGCACCAACATTCATCATTCATTTATCAACACATCATGACTATATAATAAATACGAGTAATTTAATATAGATAAACTCATGCTTGAAACACAATCAAACAATTCGATATTCATAAGACATCAAGACCCTAAACTTAGACTATAACACATAAAAGCTCAAAAACAACTTGCCTTAGTGACGTTCAACGTCAAGCAACTCGTTCAAGCGTCTACGGAAACAGTCGAACTTCCTAAACCTTCACAAAACACAAAAACGCGCATAACTTTTCACATATGCATCCAAATTGAAATCCGTAAAATTCCCCATACTCGTGAGAGGATTCCTCACCTTATAATTTCAGCCACAAATTTCCAATAATTACGAAAAGTGCCCAGAATTTTCAGCAAGTGCGTGAAATGTCCCAAATTTCAATCTAACCACTCCAAGCTCCAAATTTAATCCACCTAATACATCCAAAGCATCAATGAACATCTAATTAAGAACCAATTGCACCTAAATTCCTCAATTGAACAAAAACACCCAAATCTACCAAGCTAGGGTTTAAGAACTTGGGGGAAAACTCACACAAGAGTAATTGGAAAGAGATGGTGGTGCAAGAGGCTTGTTGGAGGTTAGAAGGAGCTTCTCCGGCGATGTACAATGGTGGGAGACGACCGGAGGTCAGCTGAGGCGCAGAGGGCTGGCTCGCAGCTGGTTCGGAGGAGCATCGCTGGGTCGCGCGGGCTGCGGTGACAACAGTGAGCGACGTCGACGACTTGCCGGCGTGCGGTGGCCCTTCGGCGACGACGGGTAAGCTAAGAGAGGGAGGAGGTGCTGCGTGAAGGAGGTGGACAAGGGGGAAAGGAGGAGAACTGATGTCGGGGGAAAGGAGGAGGGTGAGAGGAGAGAGGGTAGAGGGGAAAATAAAAAGGGTATATATTTTAAAGCCAACATGGTCACTGACTGCCTATCGGAGACGAGCCGACCCTTGAGTCAGATGCTCCCAGAAGAGCCGTCGCCGCTACCATGGCACATTCTCCTCTCACCTTCTTTCGCCATCCAGCCTATCAACAAATTTGATTCCGGCCATCTCCACCACCAGCACACTGTCGGAGTTGCGGGGCTCCCCCTCCCGCCCTACATCAGGCCTCTTTCGGCGACTTTGACTCGAACGAGGAGTCGGCGAGGATCCTGAAGAGGCCCGGCTGGTGTGGATCCCGGCAGCAGAACCAAATCTGAATCTGATTTTTTTTTTGTTCGTTTCGTTTCTGTTGTGAGACTCTCTTTGGATGATGGAGCTTGTCTTGACGATGAATCGAGTTGTAGTTCCGGCTTCGTAGAGGATGACTATCCTTTCGGCGGCACAGCGTTCGTTGTGCTTTACTCACCTCTTCTCTTGGCTTCCTTGCTTTTTCATGCTCTAGTTTGTTTCTCTTTTGTCTGTTTTTATTTCGTTGTTGTTTGTTCTTGTTTCTCCTTGTTGTTGTTGTTGTATTGCCGGTTTGTCCGGTTGCCAGTTTCTGGCCTCTCGAAGTTGTATACTTTGAATTCTTACTGAATAAAAAAAAAGGTAAAAAAAAAGAATCTAGAAATGGGTAAAAATTAGAATTATAGATGGATAAAAAAATATAATTTAAATAGGGATTAAATTTTGAGATATAAGTATATGTAGAAAAATCTATGGTATTACAGTTTTTAGGCCTTATTGTTGGGCTATTTTTTTATTTTTTATTTGTTATTATATTACTAATCCAACAAAATATCGATCTATTACTTTATATATTAAAGATGGCTCATTTTAAGCCTCCATAGTATTTTTAGGCTTAGGTGGTTGAGATTTAATTTATTAATTTAATATATATATTTATATATATATTGGACCTATCTATTTTTATGCCACAAAAACACTTGTGGACCCACACTTATAATAATACGTCATTGTGCACATATTCACCTATTATTAAAGAAATTCATGCACTACTTACAATTGATAAAAAAAAAATCACTATCGATGGATCAATTATATATAAAAATATATTTTCCTTTGAGCCACCAAACTATTCTGAATCGACTTCATATACGTGTCAGTTTATGATATATAACTACATTAATAATTTCAGCCTAATATGATATAATCTTGATAAATTAATTATGGCTAACTAAACCAATTTCATATTTGGGACAAAAACCAATTAAAGAATTTGTCTTTTTCATATAAACTATTACAGTTTTTATACAAAGAAAAGAAATAGATCTTATAAGGATTTAATTTTGTAAATGATGAACTATTAGTAATGATAGTAACAAACTATTACCTTTGATCATTTTTTCTAAATTCTTATTCATCTACATATTTAAGATGTTAATAAATAAAAACTCAATAATCAGACTCTTTTTTATAAAATTAACTGATTATATCTCCTCAAAAACTAATCAGAAATTTCTATAATAAATATTTGAATATTAACATTAAGAAAAATCATAACTATTTTATTATTATTTGATCATTCAATGATTGACCATGATATAATAATAATTTAATATATTTTAAACTAAGAGCATATGAGCATCGTATAACAAAATTGTATGGGTTAACTGATATTGTTCAAAAAGTAAATGAAATTGAAAATATATAAGATTAGTTACCTATTTCTGCCTTTTTTCATTATTCTGTGGATAATAAATAATATACATCTATAACTTTAAATTTAAACTAACAAATCTTGATATATTGATTTACATAATTATTTAAATCAACCACCATGTCAAATTTAGTTGAATGATCTTTTCATAATATTTCGTGGTCGATTCTAGAATTTTTCTTTATTAAAGTTATTAATATTATTATATACTATTAGTTGTAAGATTAAAAAAATCAAATAAAATCAAATTCAATGTTTTCTTTAATAGATGGATGCATGTTCATTTCTCTCTCTTTATTATAGTGGTTACTGGTTAGATACTTAGATATTACTTATTAGAGATTGTTAGTTTTGTGATAGATTTTTCCAACTTTTATAGATATCAAAGTCGAATGTTCTTTTAGTTAGTGTAGGTAATTTTTTTTGTTTTTTTTAAATCAGATATCTACTAATGTTTTCTAATATCTATGAAAATATATATTTTAATTGTAAACTTCAAATTTAATTAGTTACAATTTCATTATAAATTAAAGCAATTTAATTTTGAATATATAATCTTATTCTAAAATATTTCAACGAGGCCTATATATATCCACATGCCACATCCTAATAAAACCCTACATCAATTAACATTTAACAACATTCTAATTTAATACTTCTTCTTTATTATGGTTTTGAATTTACTGTTTATCTACAATTTTTTTTCCACATATTATGTATATATTGTTATGCCAGCAAATTGGTTCCATACTAATAAATTTGGCGTTTACTAGGTTTCTTTCATACTTTGTAGTAATCATTGATGGTTTTTTGTTTGTAGTCAAGGAAAGCCTATAATTTTTTTCCTACTACTATTACACCTCAATAACCATACCAATTGTAAGATTTATGTTGGTTCTATGAATATCATAAATTATTAATATATTCCACCATTTAATATTGAACAATCTTTTAATTACATTTTTATGGATATTTTTTGATCATGATTGTTTAATTTTTTGGGTTCTAGTTCAAAGACCACTGGGTGTCCTCTAACCCATAAAATCATGGAATAACACTTACTCGCGATGTATTACTATCATTGGTACGAGAAAATTTCACACGTGAAAGAAATTGAACACGAAGTCTTACACAACTACATCAACCTATTGGGATTGATTGCTTTATTTCAAATGGCCATAAACAACATAACAAAGATATTGTACTATATCTGTTGTTGTTTTTTTCTTAATTTGATTTAGCATAATTTGAAATGTAGTAAAATATAAATTTCTTATATGCATGAAAAATGGTGTACATGGTCCAAGTGTCTATCATTTGTTGGAATTTTTATATAAGGTAAGAGTATTGTTATAATTTTGAGATATAAGTGTTATAACTCATATATTTATGAGATATAGATATGTCAAAAAGTGACCGAACCCGTTTTATCGACCTGACCGAAATTTTTGGTAACCCGAATTTACCGAGACCGAACCTGACCAACCCGATTAACGAATAAATGTGGAGTATTAATAAAGTATATCATAAAATATATATGATAAATGACATATAAATAATGATAATATGCTCAATTATCCTAAAAAAGAACATTATTGTACTTATATAATTTTTTATAATGTAGAAATTTATAAATTAATATAAAATATATTAAATTAAAAATAAAATATGATTTTGGTCTACTAATATCAATTACATTAAAATAATTAAAATTATTATTATTATTATTTTAATTCATTTCAACTTATTGTGACATATTTAAATTAGTTTTTTACTATTTAATAATATTTAAATAGTGAACAAAATATTTAAAAAATGACGCTCTTGACTCGTTGGTCAACCCGAACCGCCCACTGACCTATAATGACCCGACCCGGCTTGACCTGTTATCCGAAATGACCCGACCCGTTCTCAAACCAAACCCGAAATAACCGAACCGAACCCGACTTGACTGACTCGATTGACAGCTCTAATGAGATATAATATTTTATATTATGATAAATAATTGTAGACAAGTTTTTTTCTCTCAATGTGATGTGAAACAATAATTAATCATATATCTTATTTTAGTTATTTAGAAATTATTGAAAATTTTAAAAAATTATTGTATTTTTATAATATTAAATACAATTTTTTTATAATTATTTAATTAAAATTCAATCTCGTGCTTAGCACGGGTACTGAAATAGTACATCATAATTCTTAACCAAATCACAACATATAGATATTGTGGATTTGAATTATTATTTCTAATTCAAAATTCAAACTTATGTAAATTCATTTTGTTGGCGCAACCTGCATATCTAATCTATATACATATAACTATATATTAAAGCTCTTCCATTTAAAGTCACAAGATCATTTTTAGGAAAAAGTTGTTGAGTTGTTATTCTATTTATTTTTATTTTTTATTATATTAAATAATCAAAAAATCTATGTATTTATAGTAAAGCTATTTATTTTCGAACCACATTACTCATGTGTCGAATTGTGCATATTAATAAAGTTTGATGTTAACCACCAAGTATCTAAATTTTAAATCAATATATCTTACATTATTTATGTTTTATTTACTTGACTATCAAATTTAATTTTAACCAACCACACTTCTCAACTTAATGTACGGTAATAGTGAGTTTTTTGTATTGCTAAATGTAACAATTCTCATTTAATCTAATATTTATTTGTTATTAAAATATATAAATCATAGTTTCGCTATTTTTTTTAGCAAATCTTATTTTTAAAAACATGGGAATTTCATAATATTTCTAAGAACATGAGTCACATGACAAATCTTATCATAGTTTCACTCTTCTTTCCGATAAAAAATCATAGTATTTGCTACGTTACTACTCCAATGATAATTTTTACACCATAAAATAATTAAGAACATGTCAAATACACATATGATTTTTCTAACCTATGCCTAAGGCATATGTTAAGCACTTAATTTTAGAATAATTTTGTTAGGTGTAATTAAATTAGGGATTTTAATAATTCGTAAAAGGGTTTAAGAATTCCTTTTTAGGGAACATTTTCTAAAACGAGAATTCTTAACATGTGCCCTTAGGGCATAGGTTAGAAAAAACGATATAATAATTATTAGCATTAATTATTTAGTGTATATTTTAATTATCCCAATCATTTTCAATTTAAAACTTATTTCTATTTTCTTTAAATATAAATACACATCTAAATAAACTCATCATCACAAACATGAATAACCTTTGGTGTATTCTAACTATCCCAAACTTTTTTACTTATTTTTTTTTGATGTTTATAGTAATCATTGCCTATGGGTTATTTTTAATCACAATTGATAGCTATGATTATGTGAATAATAGAGTTTAGAAAATTAGCTAATACAAATACATTTTTTTTGAAAAACAATATATGCTCTATTTTTCAGTAATATGTGAGAAGTTGAAGAATTAATTATATATTTAAAGCACTTTTAATTTCAATACGATATTGCAATACGCTCTATGGGTTATCTTTGTCTTTCTTAATGTCCGTATTATGAGAAGATATTACAATGCGATTTATCGGGAGGCTTTGAATATGATTTTCATATAAAACCGTTGGGTGAATCTAAAATATTATATCTCCACTCTACAAAAGCAAATTAAACATATTTTTAGTAATTTTCAGCAATAAGTAGATATTTACGATCCTTTAACGAATTTTATGATTTTAGAATTGATAATATTGCATGTTATATAATGCACAAGATTAGCTCATGCATACATTTTTAATATCTTCATCCAAATTTCAAAATGGCTTATGTTTATTGCTCTTTATTTATTACGAGCTACACACATTTGTTTGCTTATTTGTTTAGCATTATTTATAATTTTCGTGATGATTGTAAAGATCAACTGAATATTGGATAAGTTTTCGATCTACGTGTCGATATCTCATTCATTTGGCTTATATATCGGCCTCTAGATAATATCAAATCATGAAGTCTTAAAAAATTCAAATAGCGAGTCTTACCTTGATTATCATTTTGAAAATAAAATTTAATTTTTAAACTTGATTTTTATAGAATCAAATATTCTCACTAAAATACACATAATCTTAATATTATATCTTCATTGTTTAATTGTATTTAAAATATGCATTTTTTTATTGCAACACTATTTTAAGTCTTTTATATTTAGTTTTTATTAACTCACTTAATTATATGTTCATCCTAAAAAAATTATTATTTTTACTCTGAGGTTTTATTTATAACCAAAATAAGTTTTTCTTATTTCGTTTTATTTAACTTTTTGTTTGGATTATATAAATTATTAGTATAATATTTTGATTTATCTATATATCTATCTATATAATAAATCTATCCCCTTGAAACACCAGAACGCTTCTGAACCTATATTAATGAAATGTAATTTCATGTTTTTACCCTTTTCTAAAAATTCTAAAAACATCAATTATTTACCAAATAAATAAATAAAAAACTGTAAAGATAAAAGATGTAAATTTTTAAGTTTTTTCTGTTAGGATTTATAATTATAATATTAAAATTTATTTTCATTTGATTTAAGTAAATTACTTTTTGGCCAATTAAAGTAAATAATTTTGACCATAATTTGTTATTTTATCTTCCAAGTTATTACCTATTAATCACTTACGATTTGTAAGATAATTTATTAGATGTTTTTTTGTAAGATTTTATTTGGTCTGATCGAACTATATTTATGACTTCATTAATTCAAATTTAATTGTTTCCACTAATTGTTGTTTGCTTAAGATTCTCAATTAAATAATGATTCCATTAATACTTTACTTTAAATATAACTATATATATCTATTTATCTAATTCAACTAGATAAATAACACCTCACCAATTTAGCTATATAAATAGTATGAATTATACCCATTATTTTGAATTTGAATTTTTAAAGCAAATTGCATTGTATTCTCTCTCTATACATATTGATTTTAAATCGGATGAATATGTAACATGTGTTAAATCATATTACAACAACGTGTTCTGTCCAACTTGATTGAAGATGAGCATCATCAATATGGTAATGGTAAGGAGGGAAAGTATAATAGTATCGATGAGGCCGACATACAATAAGGAGCCAATACTTTTTGTTCCAAATAAATTTGTAAATGACGCATTAAGGAATTAATATGTTGTAGTCAATAAACTGAAATTATCTTCTTTAATCTTCATCAAAATTATTTTGTATTATATTTTATTGATTAAACGATATCACATTTGTTATTGATTTTGCGGGTAGGTAAGACTTTACCAACTTTGTCAAATTTATCAAAAATCTCAAATCAAATATTACTTTGGACCTTAAAATTTTATAAGTTTTTAACCAATTTACAACTTTCCAAACGTTATGATAATTTTGTATAAACAACTTTTTACTAAATTTTATTTTTAGTTTAAAGGAAATTACAACCTAAGATTATTTGGTTTGAGTGTACTAGAACTGAAGCTAATTTTGTACATTGCATTTTCTGTTATGATTAAATCTTGAACGGAGTCGACCAAAATAAAATCTGAACCAAAACTTAAAATAAATTCTTTAAAAATTTGTACATCTAAATCTTTATCACAATAAGTATCATCACCCCTTAACCATGACGTCTATCAATAATATATATTGTTAATAAGAATCGTGCAAGAAAGGGTACACATTGCTTAATATATTAATCCCGCACCAGACAATAACATATAGGGAAACAAAATTCATTTAACTTGTATATGTATAGTCGTACAAACCATCCTAATTACAAGAGCAAGAGTAAAAGCATAACGAATATAGTTTTTGACATGTGCAATATATCTACACTATATTAGCTCAACGTAAAATGTCAAACGATACATCATTAGTTACTCTTTGTATCGAGCTCAGGTGACATGAAGAATTTGAAACAAACACCTTTAAATCATCCCTTTTTCGAGTGCGAGAAAAAGCAACACATAATTTCCCATGAGAAATCATGAATGGCTTAGGTAGACACATACTCTTTGCAGCGTTTAGCCATGCGCTTTGTTTATAGTCATTGCAAAACACTGTGAACTGTTTTCACTGGAATCGAAAAGGATATTTCGCATTAAAAGACATTGTAAAATTTATCCTTAGGAAGAAATACTTTATCACCTTTGTGATAACCCGTAGCTATTTCACAAAGAATTACGTTCCAATATAATTCCTTACAAATTAATCGTGTCCCATTGCATAAACCACTTGATGGATTCATATTACAGAGAAGAATAACAAGACACTATTTTTAAGCACTAAATTATGTGGACTCATTCCAGAAAGGCAAAGAGTATGGAGGAACTTAGGGGAATATAGATTGCAATTGTCATCAGTAAGGGTATCAATACTTGTATATGTTACATGCAAAGCTGTCAAAATTTGATCTGACCCGCAAACTCGGCCCAACCCGACCCGCGTTTTTTGCGTTGAGACCCGACCCGAAAAATATTGGGTCAAAAGTGACCCGATCCATTCGAACCGAAAAATTCTGGGATGGGTCATTGACCCGTTGGGTCATTACAAATGTGTTTTATTTTTTATATTAAATATTATAATATATAGTATTATTAAAATATTATATAGTATTAACTTTTTGATTTATTATTTTTGTTTTAATTAAAATATTATTTTAATATTCATTTTATAAAATTTTGACATGGCGCTTTCGACCCGCTGGGTCGACCCGAATCTGTACTTGACCCGACCCATAATCGACCCACAAATTTTGTCCCACAATCGACCTGACCCGTAAATGACCCGACCCGGTATGCTTAAACCCGAACCCGACCCGTTTGACACCTCTAGTTACATATGAGCCATTAAATGGGTTAATAAACTGCTCATTAATAGAATCAACACATTCATCTATAGGAGTTAATATAGCCCTTGCACTGAAAATTTGAGGATCCCATTGCTAGATATTAATTTCAGGAAATATTCAATCAACCATACATTCAATAGAGTTGTCATCAATAGTATAACATGTTATCATATCACTTGGAAGATGAAGTACACATGTTTCTAAAGATTGATACAAATTGTTTCCTAGATTGAGAAGAAACTTACAAAATTCGGGATAATATTTTGCTCGTATATTCTCAATCAACTTAAACTTTATTAAGCCACACATAAGAACTAACCAAGCTAGCATTAACAACTTCGTTTTGGGATTTTTGAGGGGAACAAAAGGAAGCATCTGATTTGGGGAAGGACATAAGAAGCATGTGCCGCGCAGTGACTAGACTGGCAGATCAACAGAAGCAACTTATGGCGGATGTGCGTGCGCTGATTGCTCTCCACTCGTCGGCTCCATCTGCCGGTCCCAGTGGTGTCTGATTCGCTTTCCCGCCTTCCAACCCCTTCTTTTGTTCCCTAGCTCATCTATCCCTGCTCGCTTTGTTTTTTTTTTCTTGTTTCTGACTTATGTGTTTGCCCTGGTGGGCATGTTGATCATGGTTGTTTAATTCGCATATTTTGATGACTGTTTGTGTACTTTGTTTAAGTTGGTTGGCTTCTTTTAATGAACAAGAGTTGTTTGTTTATCCTCATATGCTTCCTTTCCTTTTTGCTATTTACTTATGTTTTTGATGATGTCAAAAGGGGGAAAATGACTGGTAGCTTTAGTTGAGGGGGAACAAATCATGTCTTCATAGTTGCTGGACTAAGGGGGAACTATTATGGCTATGTGTGAAACTTTCTCTATGCAACTGTCTTTATCTCATATGTGTGTTTTATTGTCAAGGATGTTTGTCACCATCAAAAAAGGGGAATTTGTTGAATTCCTTAGGTTTTGATGGTAACAAAACATTCAACTAATCTGGTAACTAAGTATTTCGGGAACAATACAGTTGTCATAGGGATCCATTGCAGCGAAGGATCGCAGAGGGAACAAAGCTTTCTCCACATGCTTTGTTACCTCTCAAGGAACATCAATGACGAAACAAAACTCAAGCTGCGAATGAAGTGAAGAATAATCAACGTGAAGATTATGAGAATCATCATTGAAGATCACGCGGTCACAGAAAAGGAAATCGGTTGGATAGCTCTCGCCGATGGGAAGATTTGGAGAGAGAATCCGATTATGTTATCTTAGTAAATCTTTCCTAAGATAATATATTTGGAGAGAGAAAGATTTTATCTTAATCCGAATTTGTTATCTTAGGAAATCCTTCCTTAGATAAAATAAGCGGTTAAGATAATATTCTTCAGATTCTTTAATATCTTCTTGTTGCCTATTTTAGAAAGATATTTTATCTTATTACGATTGTTTATCGAGTTGTATAAGTAGAAGTGTGAGACTCATTTCTAGATACCAACTCAGAGCATTTAATTGAGAAGAAGAAGAGAGTGAAGTGTTTGTGAGTCTTAGAAGTGTGAAGTGTTTGTGAGTCTTAGAAGAGTGAGTTCGTATTCACCGTTGTAGAAGAGATTCAAATCTAGGTGGGAAGTATAGGGTTTGGAGTCCAGGCTACAAGTGTAATCGAACAAGAAATCAATAAGACGAGTAGACTCTTCAAAATTCTAGCTTGAAGGTAGTGGTTTTACTTGATTAGTTATTTGACTGATTAATGTTTCTACTATACATCGTGAGTTCTTTACTTTATCTTTCTTGCTATAATATTCCGCTGCACCTTCTGTGGGAACAAAGCATTTGTTCCCTCAGACGTAACTCTAACGATTCAACACTTTGCAATCGGGTCTCTAATTGTGAGTGGTTTTGGATTGCCATTTGCGCTGATCTTCTTGTAGCCTTTTGCTTGTATTCGGTCTGATACGCAAAATTACCAACTTTCATCAAGTTGGTAATTTTTTTGCTTTCTTGATGAACAAGAGTCTAGTTGCTGCTAAGCTTTTTCTGTTATTGCTGAAATTGATCGAGTATTTGCGAATTTAAGTTGCGTGGGGGTTGGTTAGCAAGCCTCCATGAAGAGATTCAGAAGATTCTCCACGTTCAAGTCCTATGAGTTATGATTTATTGAAAGATAGCGGTAGTATTTCTGCGGAAGTAATGAGAATAACGCCAACGGAGAGGTTGGCTATGATTATAATAAAGCTATTTACAAAGGTGAAGTTACATTATATGGAAGATATCATGCTCTCCTACAAAACAAAAGAATAAGAACAAGGGGCTTAGTTGTGCCGAAACTGCTAGGTCGGACAGATCCAACAAGCTGTCATAGTCACCATCTGCTGGAGGATATCATGATGAGGACTCTCACCGGAGCAGGTAAAAATCTCCCCCAAGGAAATCTCATTCTCAATCTAATACTAATGGGGAGTGTCTAAAAGACGGGACAAACGAGAATACGTGTTGGTGAAGGATAGAAACAAGGAAAGAAGACAAACTAAAGAGCAATTAACAAAAAATAGATATCAATTAAATAATTTTAAAAAATAAATAAAATTATTTATCATTTAACATAATCCAAATCATATATATTGGTCTCAACTTCTCTAATGCAATAACTTCTTGTCATCCATTGATAAATACACAACTTTTCTTCACATGATTTTCATAAGATAACATGTTATAATTTACAATTACGTCAAATCCTATAAAATTATTTTTATATTTACACTAACTTTTGATGAAAATATGTACGTTAATATATATTAAAAACGAAATAAAAAGCATAATCTTTAATCCGTGTAGTAGGACGTACAAATCAATTAAGTAATATAATTTTACTTAATTCTATCTTAAGTGACATATTTTAAGTTAGTTATCCAACTAAAATATCTTAATAAAATCATATAAGGAGAAAATAATTCAATCCTAAATTTGTGAAATCTATATCTTACTATTTTAAAATATTAAAAGATATTGAATATTATTTATGATGTTTTTCATTATATTCTTCAAAATATTTAATAAAAACTTTCATTCTTAATTAATATTATAATTAACTTTTTTTAACAAAATCGTGTTTAATATATAATTAAATTGGATCCACTGTTATAATAAATTTTCGGAACTTGAGTTGGATGATTTTTTTTAATAATATAAGGTTTATATATAATTAAATTAGACCCATTGTTATAATATTTTATTAAATGATGGATGATGTGGCGGATTATGGTTGGATGAGTAATAACACGTAGGCGAATTGAACGTGGTGACGACACGTAGGATTTATGCCTCTCTTTTAGTATATATAATATATATAGATATATAGATTTTATCATTATTAATATTATTATTTAATTAATGGTATTACAGAAAAAAATTAGATAAAAAGCCTATTAAGGCAAGAGGTCCATCAAGAGGCTTCCAAAATGGAGGAGGTATTTGTAATCTCAAAACCCTAGCCTCTTTTATTATCTAATTGAGTCTTTTATAAAACCCTAGCCTCCGTTACTACAATCTGACTTGGGCGTCGGAGGTGAAATGGGAAATAAGCCCTGCCTTTGGCCTTTCTTTATGGATGTAGGGCACCGGAAATATGATCGGAGGGCACTGAAGAATCGACGGAGTTCTGGATTCTCGTCGTCGTCATCAAATATTTATTCGGTTTTTTTCGCCCGATACCAATGAGGTAGGGCAAAATTCGCGAGGTGTCCCAAAAATTCACCTATTTCGTGTGATATCCCCGATTTTTGTTTTTATTTCGCCAAATGCCCAACTGTTAAATTTGTAACCGTTCAATTAAAATAACGGAAAAAAAAAATAAAATTGGATCCGCTCTCTTCCTTTTCGGCTTCTTCGATCAGACGAGCCCTTCTCAGTTTCTCCTCCCTCAACCCCGCTCGCCTTCACTTCTTCGTCGGCGGCGGCCCTCCAACCTGCTCAGCCGCCTCGTCTCCGCCCCTGCTCACCAGGCTCGCCTCCACCCCGCTCGCCGGCAGATTCTGTCCAAGACAAATTGGGCTTTCCTGGTTCTTCTCCATCCCCTTTTCATTCACATAATTTGGTGTACAACTCTCACCCACTGTACTTACCTTGTAACTCCCCATAATCAGCTATCTCATGTCTGGCAACTAGTTTCATTTGTCTGCCCATCTCTCTTTGTCTTCTCCCAGTGTCATAGTTTGAATCAAATTTGTTTCTTTGTTCATATCCAAGCTCCAAATTTGAAATTTGCTTCCATACTAAATGTCAAATTTCAAAGTAAACAAACTCGAGTCGTCCAAGTTCTCACTAATTGTTTAGTTCAGCACAGAATCTAAGTGAGGAAAATTACTAATAAAGTTCTATAAAATGGTTTCGAACTTGTCCAACATTAAAAAAACAATCTTGAACTTCCATTTCTCTACTAAACCAATGTGATGTAATCTCTAGTCCAACAAAAATTATGCAGATAGCATGTGATATAATCTAGCTGCTAGGAGGACTTGCACTTGTAACAGAAGAATATATAATCACTATCTAAACCAACCTTAATTCCTGAAATTGACTTTATGATTTCCAGCGGTGGCATCTTTAGAAGAAGAACTCGGGCCGATTATGTGCACAAGATATCTAAAGCCAATTATATAAGTAAAAGCGGGGAAATATGGATCAATTTAACAAAGAAGTGAGACATAAAGATAGAAATCATCCTAATATAAAAAGCCCAGCAGGACAACTTCATAGTTCATCCATGGATTTTCATCATTTTACTAACACTACGAAAATGTATCTAGAAACATAACGTACACAATAAGGATCACAATTCTTACAGCCGAAAGAAGAGGATCAGGGGAATCAACAAAATACAGTGAAGGAGAGCGGGGTGGAGGGAGGAGAAGCCGAGAAGGGCTCGTCTGATCCGAGGAGGAGAGCATATCCAATTTCATTTTTTTCTTTTTTAAGGAAATGTTACAAAGTTAAGAGTTGGGCATTTGGCGAAATAGAAAACGAAACTCGGGATACTGTGCGAAATAGGTGAATGTTTGGGGTACCTCGTGAAATTTATCTTACCTCAGGGGTACCAAGCGAAAAAACTAATATTTATTTTGATACATATTTATACTACAACAACATTTGAATAAAGTATTTTTAATACCGTTACCTCCTAGCGGGTTACCTTGAACTTATGTTTTAAACAGATTGTTGCTTTAACGCGGTTGCAGGTCAAAGGCAAAAATAATATCATAATTATGATAACAATATTGTTACATGAAAGTACATTAACCCAGCTAGTGGTAACAATATAATAACTAAAAGCTTGTTATAGGGAAGTACATTAACGCGCTAGCGGGTAAAAATACTATAGATTAAGTCACGTAATTAAATTAATCATTCTTTGTCATGCTTCAATTTCTTGTAACTCTCAATTCTATCTGTATGCTTTAAGGTGGTCAAGATAAATGTTTAAACTTATTGAAAATGAAAAATTATATGACTGTATATATTTGGCTTAGTTATGACGTGTAACATCTAAACAATATAGTTGTTGGTAGGTTAAAAGTTCCATTACTGTCATACAGTTTAGGCGCAATTACACCCTAAACAAAGTAATATAAAATGCACAATTAAGCGCAACACAAGGGGAACACAACACAACATAAACTAATTCTCTCAAAATGCTTTTCTACATAAATACAACTTTACTTCAAAGCCTTTGCAGATTTGAGGTGAAGTACATTTCATTTCTAATCTATGCATTAATTCATATTGTACATGCCTTCATCTCCAAAGTTAGTTTCCCAACCTTCAAACACTCTAGGATCAATTTCCAGATGTGGCATAAGATCGATCTTTCGAATAACCTTCATCCTAAGACATTAACGTGTGACAAACAAAGTCTTGGTCATGCTTCAATAGGTACCTTCCTTGTTCAATGTGTCTCAAGTATAGTGTTACTAATTCTGACAACTCGATGGCTTCTTCGAAATTGGGACGTAACACATTTGAGAGGATTGTTGTTGTATTGCCAATTTTGACTATAGAGCAATCACTATATTGATATTGGTACAACTATTCATAAATGTAGAACAATCCCATGGCTCTAGCTTTAGTTGGATTCTTGATATGTGGTTGTCTCTTGATAATCGTGTAGGATCGTAGATGTTAGTAATCAAAGGGAACTGAGCCTTCAGAGAAGTTCAGTTGCTTAGCAGCGAAATAAGTAACAAAATAGATTCAAGACAAGTTCCTTAGAGTGAGAACCTTTGACAACCAACTAGTTGTCCAGGATAAAACTCACTACCTCTCTTTCGAAAGGAGTTCAAAGTCTACTTCTTTTATTAATGCTTCGATTACAATCAACTAGAATAGAACACACATATTAAAGACTTAAGACTTTCTACCTAGTTCGACTTAATCAAGCAACACAAAAGCAAGGACTTACAACCGTTCTTCTCACAAGAACTAGCACTGATTTTTCTTCACTCTACAGCTCATCAAAAGTGTGTAAGAGATGAGAGGTTTTGATTAACATATTTATACAATCACCCACGTAGAGATAAGATCTACATCTGGCTTAATTGCACAAATAAAATTAATCAAAACAAATCAGAAAAGAGAATATTTGTTACCAAATAATATCTTAACCGATTTTTACATCTTATTGTTTCCATAAAGATATTCAGTTGTATGGAAACAATATATCTAAAAGATTCTCTCCTAAGCTAAAAGCTCTACCCTAGTCATCCGCCACTCTTGATATCTTTTCCCAGTTATAGCGGCTTCGTTATTCCTGAGTTCCCATGCCAGTTCCCAAACTGGACTTCTTGGTCTCTGTTCGTCATTTCCTAAACCTGAGTTCCCCTTTTGACATCATCGAAAAGAGCGGTTAGATGATAAGCAGAGAAAATTTAGAGAGAACCAATGACTTGCTTTAAACTCTGGAGAAATGGCACCGTAATAGAAGTTGAAAGAAGAATTCAATAACGCAAGGAAATCAACATATTTCATTAAACATAAAAGAAGCAGAGACCACATAGAGACAATATAAACACTCAAAGACACACAAAAAAGGATCATAATATGGAAATGGGATCCTAGGGGAGCTAAAGGTTCCGTGTCAACTGAGTAGGGAACCAGGAGAACTACTCTTCAGGTTTCTGCTCCTTCTCCTCAATTTTCTCCTCCTCGGACTGCACAGATGACTTCTTTCTTTCAACCCTCTTTTTTTTTAAATAAGGGAACTCACATAATTGTTTTATCCAAAAATAAGAAACCCAGATCAACACCCCAACGTTCATAAGATCTTCTTCATTTAAGGGAACTCAAAGTCTTAACATAAATCTACTTTCCATATCCAAATATACCGCAAAAATCATATCAAGATCAACCATCAATCATAGACACTCCAACGGCTATTCTTGCATTACATTATCTCGGGAAGTAGCGAAATTTTAGCAGATTTGAATTCTGGCCGTTGAGAGCAATTCCCAGTTCCTTTCCTCAATTTTTGACATGGAGTAGGATAGATATGGGTACATTTATGTAGGGAACCGAGCAACACTCAAGAAAAATACGTACCCATGATCAAGAGAAATAAAGGTTAGCAATTTTGACACCACAAAGATAATTTCCAACTATGGACTTAAGAGGGCTCATAGGGAATTAAGCAGTGCAGTCAGGCTTAGGACGGTTTAGTAGTCAGTAATCATTTCAGCTTGTAATGAGGGTTAAAATAGATCAAACCGACTACTTTTGGGCCAACAAAGAAATGCAATCAAGGTTTAATTATACCATTAAATCATGAAGTCATGCAAGATACTTAAGATCATGCTTTAGAACAACTATTACAGGACATGCGAGGCCATCACAAGATCAAATATCATCAATATTTTCAGGAAATCATAGAAGAGATCAAATCTAGTCAAAGAGAGGGAACTAGTAACAGCAACCGGAACTACTAGTTTAGGGAAATCATTCCTAGAAGTAATCTTAAGGTCTCGAACGGTTCTCGATTTAATGCTTTGGTGAATATATCAACAATTTGATCCTCAGTCCTACAATGTTCTAGCAAAATATTCCCTTTTTCAACATGATCACGTAAGAAATGATGCCTATTATCAAAAAGCTTAGTCCTAACATGAGGAACTGAATACTACACAGAGTTAAAGGCACTAGAAACATCACACATGATAAGAATAGTATCAAAGGAACATACCTTGACCACCAAGATGATTCCAACAATAGGACTTGGGAAATATAAGCAACTGAAGTGACGAATTTCCTCATTTACGTCAGTTCCCCCTGAATCATTGACTTCTATTACTTGTAGTTCTTTTGATATTATCATTGGGAACTAACGTCAGCAACATATGATCCTCCATCATTTCCATTAGCATTGGTGTTCTCTTCATTGTTTTCTGCTTTTTCATACAAATCTTTCTTTAACAAAGGATATATTCCCCTTGTTATTCCTTTGAAGTGAGATGAGCTAGATCAAATCTTCAATTCTGCATCCCAATCATCAATTCTCATTCTGTACGGAACTATGCATCTCACTTCAACCTGTAATACAATTAAGACATACGCACCCAGACACGCTTGGTTATTCTGGATTTGTGGTAATGAGAGTTCCTTTGCACCTGCAAGTTAGTTGGGTAATACACATGACTACCAATCTCAACATCCAAGTTCCTTTTCCTATGACTTTCTTCAATTTGCCTTTTCTTATGAATGCAATCATGAATATAATGACCATTTTTACCACAATGCCAGAAAACACGGTTATACACAACATGACCATATTTCCCTTTATCGGGACGAAAAGGTTTTTCATGTTTCCTCTACTGGAAGTCAATTCCTTTACCTCTAGTTCCCTGAGCTTGATTGACGTACATTTTATGAGCGTTCTGTTCATCAAAGCTGTTTTGCATGCCCTTAGGCTTCTGCTCAAGAACCTTTACCTTCTCTTCTAGGAACTTATTTTTATCACGAGAGGTTTGAAGAGCGAGATTGAGAGTTTCATTTTTCTCAACCAGTTCCCTTCTCAATTTTTCATTCTCAGCAGAACATGAGTCCTCAGAATCTTCCTTACCAGGATAACCAATACCATATCTTGACTTAACAAACACTATTTGATTCACAGTTTTCTCATTGATAGAATCAGTTAGACCATCAAGTTTACTCATTATTTCAAGAAGCATGGTAGAGGTGGTCTTTTCAGAATCGGTAAGAGAATTAGCAGAAATATCAGCATGCATGGGTTCCTTTTCACGAGATGTACATGAATCACACTTCCTAGAGGAACTAGCAAGCAATTTTTCATTTTCATCAAGTTTCTTGCTCCAAACTGAGTTCTCAGTAGACAAGCATGAAATTTCTTCTTCATATTCATCTAATCTTTCCTAAAGGGAACTGTTCTCTTTACCAAGTTTCCTAATGATCTTAATCAATTGCTTCTTATCACAATCAAGAAGAGATTTAATAAAGTCAGAAGATGATACCTTAGAGTCATCTAATTTCGTCGAGTCCTCCTTAGCCATTAAACATCTTCCTCTGGAAAATCCACTCAGATCCAGTTCCCCATCCGAGTCATCTCCCCAAGTAGCAAATAAGGCCTTCTTTTTCATCGAGTTGTCATCTTCATTAGAACCATTTGGGCAGTTCTTAGCAAGATGTCATCTTTCCTTGCATTGATAACAAGCATAATCTGAGAGATCTCTCTTCTGGAAAGATTTCTTGAACTTTCCCTTGATGAAGTGCTTTTTGATGTGCTTTGTGACAAGGGCGGTCATCTCATCTTTCTCTTCTTCAAGATCAAGGTCATTGGTTTTGATATGGCTTTTCATGCATTTTTTCCACCATTCTTCTTCTCCTTTCTTCAGAATGTGAGGCTTGTTGGTTGAAATTCCCAGAGTGAATTCATTTGAGTGAGACATCTTAAAATCTGTAAACTAACACAAATCCAGAGCGCCTGCTCTGATACCAATTGTAGGATCGTAGATGTTAGTAATCAAAGGGAACTGAGCGTTTAGAAAAGTTCAGTTCCTTACCAGCGGAATAAGTAACAAAACAGATTCAAGACAAGTTCCTTAGAGTGGAAACCTTTGACAACCAACTAGTTGTCCAGGATAAAACCCACTACCTCTCTTTCGAAAGGATTTCAAAGTCTACTTCTTTTATTAATACTTTGATTACAATCAACTAGAATAGAACACACAGATTAAAGACTTAAGACACACTTAAGACTCTCTACCTAGTTCGACTTAATCAAGCAACACAAAAGCAAAGACTTACAACCGTTCTTCTCACAAGAACTAGCACTGATTTTCCTTCACTCTACATCTCTTCAAAAGTGCGTAAGAGATGAGAGGTTTTGATTAACATATTTATACAATCACTCAAGTAGAGATAAGATCTACATCTGGCTTAATTGCACAAATAAAATTAATAAAAACAAATCAGAAAAGATAATATTTGTTACCAAATAATATGTTAACCGATTTTTACATCTTATTGTTTCCATAAAGATATTCAGTTGTATGGAAACAATATATCTAAAAGCTTCTCTCCTAAGCTAAAATATCTACCTTAGTCAGCCGCCACTCTTGATATCTTTTTCCAGTTAGCGCGGCTTCGTTATTCCTGAGTTCCCAAACTTGACTTCTTGGTCTTTGTTCATCATTTCCTGAACCTGGGTTCCCTGTTCAACTACACATGTGGAAATATTAATAACAAAGTGTTTGTCATCGTCAAAACTAGGAAAACTGAAGGAGGGAACTTTCAAGGGAACCTAAAGTTCCTGAAAGTTCACATCCTAACAAATCGGATCTTCAACAAACTTATCTATGTCTCGGAGAAACCTCAATAAGTCAAGTGGTGACTTTGATATTCCATTCTCTACTTCGATGACAACACAATTGATATTAGGCATTAATGCACTTGTGCCTTCCCACTTGAAGACTCTATCGAACACAAACCTTTCAAATTTAGTGAAGTAGCTTTTATATAATGCAGTTCATGGGAGTGGTCTTCCTCCAAACATTCCATTGCACATTCATATGCCCATGCTTTAAGGATTTCGATATCCTCTATCTGATTTGCTGGTAATGCAATACCCCCTACTCAACAATTATTAGGAAATGTGATCTTTGTTCCCCATTCTCCCAAAAGTAATAATACGGACCTCCTACTTTGCATATGACGTATGAGTACCACTATGGAAAGTTCTTATACTTCCAAGATCCATTCAACTTTTCTCGTAGCTCCCAAGGAAATTATTTGATATCTCCAACTCTAATATCATTGTACATATAATATGACTTGCTATATGAGGCCCAGATCGAAACCTTGAACTGATAGCTTCATCTAAAACAAAAGTTGCAAACTTACTGGGAGGTGACAAATACAACCCTCGCTCTCATTTGGGAGAATGGGGAACAAAGATCACATTTCTACTGGCCTCCGAGAGGCAGATATTGGCGGCAGATACAACCCTCGCTCTCATTTCTTCTTCTAGGATATCGTCGAATCTACAACTGTGATAAATTTCCCATAACTTCATCCTTTTGGTTGTTCTTGCTCGTTGATTCCCTTGGATGGTTTGCCATTCTTTATATCGATCTAGCTATCCAAATTCACTTCTATTTTATCAAATTATACGGAAAGAAGAGTACAATAACACAAATAAAATGCTACAAAAGTCACTAAGTTTGCCTAATTTGGGAAGGAATTTCTTTCAAACTCAGCTTATATCAAGATTAGTTTTGATATTCAACCCTGAATTTGTTTTGTAATTGGTTAACACAGTTTCAAAGTCAGCTTATATCATGAATAAAATTATGATTTTCAAGCATTTTGTGCTAATTGGTTAACACGTGCTTCAAACCACCCAAACCCACATCAGGAACACCACATACTTATTAGCGATAATTGCAAGAATACACCATATGAAATGCTCATACATCCGATTAGAGGAACATAATTTAAATACCACCATATGCAATCACATTATATAATTTTTTTACTTTCTTATTCCGGTCATTCGGAATTTTATAGTTTCATAATTCAAATATCTCCCTTAGACCAACAAATGCAATCACATTTTAGTATTCTTTCAAATTCTTATCACCTCTTTATGATGTACATAACTAGTTGTCATTACCCTTTAATTAAGCAACACAATTACAGTGGGGGTTAAGCGAATAAAGACTAAATGCTCAAAGCTGCAGTTCAAGGAACATACTTGAAATATTTCCACAACACAAGCGTCGAGAGACACGGAAAAAACCCTAGATCAATCCGGCTACAACTCTTGAAAAAAGGGACTTAGCAAGAGGGGAATACATGGTCAAGTGCCAATGGTAGCGTGCCCAGCACTAGTCAGTCGAAACTTGAAAATTAATAGCCTCAGACACATGCCCATTCACTGTAGGTGTTATAGATTTAAATGCAGTACATGCTTCCTTTGTTGACCATTCACAGTCAACCAAGCTTAGCCGATGATAACTTTAATTATTTGTCTAGTTAAATTTTTGACAAATTTTGTTGACGGAATGTTATGACTAATATATAGGACCTGGAAAATTTCATAAATGTATTCTTTTGTTGTTGTTTTGGGTATATGCTTAATATTAGAGAAAAAAATTTATTCCAAGCCACCAAATTACCATTGGTAATTATGTTGTTGCATGAAGGGTGTGGTCACATGTTGCCTTTTTATTCTTGTCCTCTTACATATAAGAGGGTAGCTCATCTAGGGTAGAGCCCTACACAATTCAGGATACCAATATCCGTTGCTCAAGGCATGCAAACGAACAAAAAGATTGTTATATTATTGTATTATAGTTGGAACTATATGCAATTTATAATGCAAAATCAGGACTGTGAAATATTTATCCATTGTTTACATTGATATGATCTTTTCATTGTATGTTGAAGGATATGGATAACATAACAAAGCATGCCAGGAAATGTAAACTCGTAAATCTCGTGCAGCATGAATGGGAGTGGTCACATGTTCGCTTTTTATTCTTGTCCTCTTACATAATGATGGTACTTCATATAGGATAGGAATTTTATAGAGACATGATGATATAAAGAAAATCAAGATACCTTGCAACGCAAAACGCGTATTCATTACACAAGGCAGGGAAACGGCCAAGAAGATTGTCACGTGAATTGTAAAGATGTGGAAATGATAATTGCCATCGTAATGTAATGTTATAAAGTTGTTGAAGGCAATTGAGTAGTGATGAACAAAGTCTTTCCAACCATCTGTAAGCCATGTGCAAATCGTGTTTCGTTCCCAACCTAACTTAATGTTCTTTACGATAACAATGCTCTATCGGGTAACTAACTATATTGATGGTTTATGTACTAACTATTGTAATATATCCTTAATATTTTAATTTTGAATATATTTTATCGTCTGTACAGGAGTTTTAAGCATGACCAATTAAGTAAGACTTACAAAGTTACAATGAAAGGACTTAATTCATACATTGTAATTTAAATTATCTCACATTGTCGAGCACAAGTATCATGTATTCACGAAATGTTATTTGTATGTTGTAAGTTGGTCAGGATAAATATTGAATGTTTTTATATATGGGTGGTCATATTTAGTTATTTAAAGCCACTCCAAATGGAGGAGGACGGGTAGGCCCTGAACCAACTAGTTGAGCAAGTTGCTGGGGTCAAAATTGTTGTCGTCCATGGAGACGTTGTGGGACCATTTAAATTATCTTACATTCTCATGCTTAAATGTCCTACATGCATGAAATCGTATCTATATGTTATAAGGAGTTCAGGGTAAATATTCACACTTTTTACAAATAGATTGTCATAAATTAGTTATATCGCACAATGAAGTTAATATTGTAGTAATACTTTTATGACCACCCAATGATCACTTCTTAAGTAATTAAGATACCTACTAATATTATTATTTCACCTTACAAGGATCATGATACATTATATACGTTTATGGACAAATACATTGGTGTAAGTCGCCATAGTGTTACATTATATAGGATTAACAACAATTACATTGGTGAAGTCAAATTGTGGGAAGGGTTATTGTTCCAATAACACTTCCAAAAAGTTCATCAAATGGTGTAAGTCGGCATATTGTTCCATAACCCGATATCAACAAAAGTATTAAGAAGAACATTGCAGATTCAAATACTTTGCCCGACATACAACGTCATATGAAAATAGTCATCATTACATAGTTAAAACACAAATTGAACAAGCATGAGGGGTAACAAGTATCAATTCAGTACAGAAAGACAATCAACATCCAAATCTATAGAGAACGAAAAATGTGGACCACGTAAGACAGGGGAGTCAGATTCTGCAGCTCAAACAGACATGCATCTTCGACGGTCAAGTGATTGTCATATCTTCGACGGTCAAGTGATTGTCATATCTTCGACGGTCAAGTGATTGTCATTAGCAAATTTCCTCTACCCATTGCCAAATCTGATGTCCCTCACATTTGTCAGAGTCACAGCCCACCTCCTCCCCTATGCGAAGTTGTACCTCACTATTAACAACATCACTCATGTATTGCATTGCATGGTGCGCCGATATCTACTATATAAACTCAATTATATGATTTTGATATATGTAATCAATTATTACTTTGACTCCAACAAAAAAAGCTTACCAAACAAAAAGTCACCGTTGAGATACGATATGTTCATTGAAACAATGAATAACGGATTATTACAATCAAATGCTTGAGCCCTTTCAAGTGTTGTTCCTGAAAAGTCCAGAAAGAAGTCATATGCAAAGAATAACTTAAGTAGTACAACAATATACGAGCATGTAATAAAATAAATTATTTTAACTAGCACCGTGACACATCTCTTTCCCTCTTAGCATCCTTCTCTTGCTCATTCAACTCCTCGTCCAAATCGTTCTATACCGATATCGGATAGTTAATCTCAGAGCCGGACGACTTGAAGATGAAGAAGTGGAAATGAGAATCGCCATCGTAATGGAATGTTATAAAATGGCCAAAGGCAATTGAGTTAGTTCTGAACAAAGTCTTTCCAACCATCCGTAAGACATTTTTTTTCCTTATTTCATTCTCAGCCTAACTCGATGTTCAGTGCCTCCTTGAGTAGTCAGATATGTGTATTGTGACAAGCTGCTTCCCCATGTGTTTGTAAATGATAGAGGAAGTCTCTATGACATATGGAGGATGAATTTAACAAATATTACCTTAAAAATGGAACTACATGACACCAACTACCAAAGCCTTACAAACTTATGAAGATGAGAATCACAAAGATATAACTTGTAGAAGTGGGGTTTGTGGTCATCATCAACCGAACTTGATAGATTTTCTTCTGATTTAAGCTCTACAACAGGGAAAATAGAAATCCAATCCATCTCATTCTTTGGCATATTCAATGACGGTATTTTCTGTGATGCATTTCCATGTTAAGTTAATTTTAGGCATACAATTTACGCTTACTTCTGACGTATAACACCTGTACAGCACATATGCTGGTAAGTTCAAACTTCCGTAATTACCTAAAGTAAATACTTTATTATGCAATCTCTATTATGCAATCTCATTATATAATTTTGTCCATACTCTATTATGCAATCTCATTTGAAATCTCATACATTCACGCCTAAAGTAAATACATCTATCAATTCTCTTACATATGTACTGTAATTACCTTATGCTAATGTATATAAACAGTTATCATTCCCCTACCATTGCACAACACATACGTTCAACCCCTGGTCATCCAAATTTAAACAACATTTTCACTAACACCTCTGAATCAACACAAGGGCATACATCAAGGTAGTTTTACATTTGGCTTCTCAATTTCTTCTCATAGGTTTCTTATAACTATTTTTTTAATATTCGACTTACTTGAATCTAGGAAATTTATAGGTATGAGCGATTTCGCAACAATGGCATTGCACCAGAGCTTAGTGAATTGTGGGATTTGATATATGGTGGTGTAAGGCCGACTGTAACACATTTCTCATATCCTCAATCGATGGGCAAGAACCTGAGGAATTCGATGTTGAATATGCAGTCGCGGACTGATAAGGGGAACATGGTAATATGGACTGTCTCACCTAGTAAGAGATAATGGGTCCTAAACATGTAATATGCACTACTACAATTAAGGACAATTGCAGCGGTTGTTACTAGCGGTTGGTGTACCGCAGCGGGTCTAGATAGCGGTTTAGGGTAGTACAGCGGGTGTATGTAGCGGTTTAGGCAATAGAAGCGGTTTATGCAGCGGTTTTTATAAATTCCGGTTTATAAAGCGGTTTGATTTATATTTTGAAGCGGTCTAATATGTTTCTAAACATAAGGAAGCAGTTCATTGTATTTTTTTTCTTTAATAATATTAGGTCGCGTGCCAGTGCTAAAATCTTGGCGTGAGTACTTCGTTCTTCTTCTTCAGCTATCGCGCGCTTAGAAGCCCAAAACATTACTTCGTTCTTCTTCAGCTAGGGTTGGGGAAAAATATGAACGAAATAGGAGCATGAGGCAATAGAAGAGAGGGGCAATTCGAAGCAAAGAAGTGCGATTGTTCATCTGGGGCAATTCGAAGAGATTTGAGAAATATAGCTTCTTTTTGTGTGATTAGGGTTAAGATTTGAGAAAAAAAAGAGAGGGGCAATTCGAAGCAAACAAGTGCGATTCAAAGCAGACAAGTGCAAAAAAAAAGAGAGGAGCATGGGTTAGGGTTTGAAGATTGTTCATCTGGGGCGCAATTCAAAGCAAAGAAGTGCGATTCAAAGCAGACAAGTGCAAAAAAAGAGAGGAGCATGGGTTAGGGTTTGAAGATTGTTCATCTGGGGCGCAATTCAAAGTAGACAAGTGCAAAAAAACTGGACTTTGAATTAGGAAGGAAATAGCTTGAAGCAGGAGGTGTATCCGTACGTAGAATTGAACCAGAATTTTTGTTTGAGGTGAGCAATTTTTTTAGTGCATTTTTTTCGGTACTTATGAAGATGGGGGAAATTGCCCCTTTACTATATTGAGATTTTCCCTGATATTACCCTTTTACTATGTTGAGATTGCCCCTAAGACCCTTTACTGCATTTTTTAGTCTGTTGTTCTTTCCTGAGATTGCCGCTTTCCTGTATTTTTTTGTCTGTTGTTCTTTCCTGAGTAAATCGCCACTTTACTTTTGTTGGATTGTGTCTTAAGCTTCTGTGATTTTTAGATGTGGGTTAGAGTGTACTCGAGAGAAATCCGTGTATTGTGAGATTGATTAATTGCTTCACTTTGATGTATCCACGTGTGAATTTGTTTGTTCATAATCATAAAACATATCAATGTGTGATTTCATAGTAGGATACTAGGAGCTGCTACTGCTGCCAAATTCTGTCAAAGATATCGCTATTAGGAGTAGATTTTTGTCATCTTAGATTAGATTTGAGTTCTGCTTGATGTCGCTGCGATTGTCTGCTTGATGTCGCTGCGATTGTTCTGGAAGCCTGAATTGTGATTTTTACTCTGAAACTTCAATGTAGCAACTATTTTGAACTTCTAATCAGTAGGATTTTTAAAAAAAAATAGCTTCTAGTGTTGTCTAGTGTAAAGACCAATTCTGTGGAAGTTAGGTTACAATGTCATAATAACTTCAATGTAGCAACTCTTTCTCTATCTGGGTTGAATTCAATTTTGCAGGTTAAGATTTGCAGGTATCTTAGTTATAGTGCCTTTGACCTTTTTTTACATGTTTACAAGCCTGTCTTTTCCGGGTTTCAGCCCCCCTAGAAGAAGAATCCCTTTGAACCCCATAACTTGATTGTTTGGTCCCTGTTGCTTCCTTTATCATCTTTGCATGCCATTTTTTTAAGCTTGTGATGGTTTCTAGTCCTTCGTTGCTAGGCCCATTCTGGGAAATCTTATTTCATGTTAATGATCCTCTATATGAGGTCCTATTTCCCCGTTTAAAAAGGTTATATATTCTGTTTTTTCCATTTAGTGCATTCTTGTTTGTTTAATTGATTACAAAATGATCAAATTTTCTAGTAGAATTCTCTACACTTTTATTTTTTCTTCTCCGACTGGTTGATTAGTCTTGACTAATAATTAAGTGTTAGTGCTTATTTTTGACTGATTAATTGATAGTGTTTAGGCTGACTCATGAATTTTAGACCAACCTAGAGCATTACAGATGGGTGCTCTTTGTTTTGGGTCATATCAATTAGAAATCATAAGAGAGACAACTAACTTGTTGGTCACTCTATAAAATATGCATAATGGTTGTCTCATGTACTTTTTTGGACAATTAAGTTTGATGTATGCTACCCTTCAAAAAAAAAGGGTTTGATGTATGCTATAATCATCTTTATATCCCAAGGAGAATTATTCATTTGTAGGACATTTATCACCTTTAATCAGAATGTTCCTAATTATGATTTTTCTTGCTCTCTTTTACTCTTGTACCAATGCCTCATTGCCTCAGCTACTATAATTGGGATTAGGTCACATGGTTTTGCACCATAATCCGCGATATAACCATTCTCTTTTCTTATCACATAACCTTTTTGTCTTTCTCCATTTTAAACCATTAAAGTTCAGAATCTTCTTGGTTATGTTTTTGATGTACTTTCTTGTAACCTGTTTTCTTTTTCTCTCTATGATCTTCACTTTCATTTTCCTCCAATTCTTCCGAGTATGGTTTCATTTTTCTATGTTTTTAATTCTTAATATGAAGTCTACTATTTTGTTGTTATGGTGTTTATCTTGTTGAACAAACGTTGATTTCATATATACCATATACAAAGGCCACCGCTGGAGGGATAAGATTAGGGTCGATGGTTGATTTTTGTCAGGAGGTTGAGCCTGTTTGCCGTTTTAGCTTGTCTCCTGGCTACCGCTGTTCTGGTTTCCGTTCCTGGCGGTGTTGTTTTTGATTTTTGTTTTTGTGTTTGTTTTGCTCTGTTTTTGCTTTTGTTTCTGTTTTGTTTCTATTTCTGCTCTTGTTTATGTGTTTTTGTTTTTATTCGTGTTTCTGCTGGGTCTACTGGGAAACACCCTCTCGACTTGCGTCGGGGTAGGGGTGCGTACATCTGGACCCCCCAGACCCTGCCTCTGGTGGGAGTATACTGGGTCGATTGTTGTTGTTGTTGTTATACATGAACTAAAATGAACTCTAAATGCTTGTAGTTGTAGCACATATGAGTTAGAGCCTCAGAGCTGGAACCACTTGTGACTTGCAGTTGATTGTACAACATATCAGTGGAAATCTTGAAACATGTTAACCATAATCACTTCATTTCTGGAGTTCTAATCAATTTGCTGAACTCGTTAGTGCAACCAGTTTGACTGCATTTGTGGTGAAATAATGTTAACATGTTTTTCCTGAGTTGCAACCTTCTTCTGTTGGTGTGGTTGGTTTCTAACAACCACACCAACAATTTCATTATTTTTAGTTTCTATGTTAAATCCATGCCTAGCATGCTTAATCAATTACTGGTTGGATGGTATGATTTATGCTCAATTTTCCATCCTAAATCAATTACTGGGTGTTTGCTTTTTTGTTGACAACTGAACGTGATCTGTAGTTTCTGTATCATACATCCATACTTGTATGTTTACTTTGTTTCCTTTCTCATCCTTATTAATTATTTCCCAGCAAGCTTATGTTTGTTTTATTTTTAATCTTTTTTCTTTTCGGTCAAAAATGTCTGTGGTTTGTGACTTTGTGTCTTTGATTTATCAGTGTCAGATGGACATAAGTTGGAAATAAGGCCAAATGTATAGGCGATAGGGAATATCAATAAGCTATATATATATATATATATACAGATGAAGGAGGATTTGAACGTTTTCTGGTTGAATAGTACTTGCTGGTATCAGTTGAATGCCTAGCTAGCATTTCAGTTTGGAGATCAGCCTCATTGTTTTCTGTTTTTCCTGTTTTTTTTGTATCTATATATTAGTAACATAGAATTAGCCAAGCAAGTTTTAATTAGAACCTGAATTCTTCTTCTTTTCTGCAAGACAGCTGCCATAGCCTGCCTACACTGCCCCAATTCAAAGGGGGTCTTGACCATTGCTAGCCTTCCTTTAATTATCTCTTGATTCACCTCTATAATTACTATATATGTAATGAACTTACTGTTCAGAGAAAAGCATGTGTCTCTTTTTAGGATTTAACAGGTCTTGCATTTAAAAGTATAATTAGATCATTGTTGACCATAATAGATATAACATGTACAAAGAGATATGACCATAATAAGCCTATGAGTTCGAATAATAATCCCAAATAAATGAGATTTGAACAACAAGTGTCTCTTCCCAGTATTTAATGATAGTATCCTTATGTTTTACCTTGAAATTCTGATCTAAATACTTAAAATTATATATTCATCTACTTTGTATCTTCTTTACCCTATCAATCATTTTATTTCCATTGTATGTATTTATCTATTGAGTCATTGACATGATTACTAGGATTGAGGGTGCAAAAAAACAAAACATGATTTTTTAACATTTTCAATGTTATGCAGGGGTTGCACTTAGCCTTGGAATAGAGAAGGGTGATATTCTTAGGTTGTGGGCATTGAAGTTGATCAGGTAAATTATTATCTTTTACTAAGAGACAAACATTAATGTATTTTGGATTCAATGTGTGTTGCTCTTTATTCTTGAAATATTTAAAAAAAAAAAATCATGTAGCAAGTTTTCTGGTTCATTGAATTGTATAATTTAAGATTGTCAGTGTTCTCTCTCTTGAACTATCAGTGTTGTTTGCCCTTCATGCATATCTCTTGATTTGTTCTGTGCTATATCATTGTATGATACCTTTGCATTTAAATTCCTTGTTAAAATCCAATATAAAATGAATTTTGTGTGATAGTTTTAAAAAGTAATACCCTTGAAAGTTATCAAGTGCATTTATATTATTTAGGAATCTTGTTGGCTGGTATGTCTTTGATGCATGACAATTTGAGAGTTGATCATTTCTGTTTTTTGTTCTAGGTTCCAACATTATTAATTAATACTCTAATAGTTCAAGGAACATTTTGGTAAGTATTTATTTTCTTCACTTTGTCATTACTCTATTTTATTTCATAATTTTGGTAAGTGGCTAACTTGTCTATTTTGGATTTCTTTTATATCTTCTTCCCTTTTTCTCTTTATGCAGTTGTTGATTCACTAAAGCAGACTTTCTGGATCAATTTTGGTAAGTGGCTAATTTTTCTTTTTTTTCTTTTTTAATGAAGTGCATATTATGGTATCCCCTTTGCTATCCTTCGGGTGAATATCTTGCTCTCTATTTATCTTTTCGATGTTGTGTTGATTTTCTGGTTCAATTTGGTAGGACAATTTATACTTGGTGAATAATCTTATTGATGACACAATTTGCTTGTTTTGTGAGGATTGTGTGGTATTTCTGCTTGTTGTGAGAATGAGGGTTGAAAGCCTTGCTTGTTTTGTGTGACATATATAGTTGTGTTGCTTTGTGAGGATTATGCAGGTTGTGGATAACTTGCTTGTTCATTTTATTTTGCAGGTTCTTTTGGTTTGATTGGGATTCAGAATTAAGTACAAGGCAAGAAGTGATTGATATAACAACTCCACTACTAAGGGATAACATGTTGATTTTGGGTATATAAGATACTTGCTGATTCTTTTGGTTTAATTGGGATTAGGAATTAAATACAAGTCAAGAAGTGGTTGCTCCACTACTAAGGTTATAGCATGTTAATTTTGGGTATACGATTCTTAAAATTTTAAATTACTTTTGGATGTAGGTTACAAGTAGGACTTCATATATATATGGAATATGATATGTAGTGGGAAGTACTAAGACTTATTGCTTTTGGTGAAAAAGGTATACTTAATGAAGTTTTTATGCATGTAATGAATGATATTATGATCAACTTTCTATGTGATTGTATATTTTATTGATTAGTTATTTGAGTGTATTCCTACATATATAAATAGCTTAAATGGTAAAATGTAAAATTTTAGAATAATATGTTATATATAAAATAATCTACATAAATTAAAGAAAATCCCTATTCTTTCAAACCGTTGTAATAGCTTAAAATAACTGACTCAATAGCCGCCATCATAGAAAGGAACAACCGCTGCATTAGCTCTAATACACGTTAACAAACACTGTAATAAAACCGCTACATTAGTTTTTATAAATGCTGTAATAGATTTTATAAACCGCTGCCAAAAAAATTTACAAGCGCTGCCAAAAAGCAAAACCAACTTCTACTATTGATCATAACCGTTACAATAGGTTTTATCAACCGCTACAATAAATCAACAACCGCTACATTAGGGCTATCAACCGTTGCCATAGGTAAACACCAACCGCTACCATAAATTAAAACCGCTACATTAGGACTATCCAACCGCTGCCATAGCCAAATACAACCGTTGCTATAGTATGAGAAAAACCGTTTCATTAAATGCTTATGCAACGGTTTTAGACCTAAGGTAGCGGTTGTTTGTTCCTACTATAAACTGCTTCCTAAAAGGTATTTAACCGCTACCCTAGACCTAAAGGAACGCCAACAGATGTAGCGGTTAAACAACCGCTATAATATGTCTTAGGTGGCGGTTTTTGCACTTTAGGGAGCGATTTTCGACCGCTACAATAGGCCTTAAATGTAGTAGTGATGTTTTCATATCATTCAACAAATATGATCTTTTGTATTACAGTTAAGAAGGTATGGGAAAATGGAAACAAAGACTAATGTTCTATGTTTTGGACTTGCTTACAACTTTTGTAAGGAAATTTTATGGCTGCTTGGTGAAATGTTTTGCCCTAATATACACCAAGATTTGTTGAACTAATGTACAAGGATTCATATTTTACCGGAAGGGTTTATTCGATCCAACTTAACAATATTCAATTCATCTCAAACACTCCCTTTGTTTAACCCTGCCAAATTCAACGCGCTCTAGACGATGATGCATTCGCTGCTCTACAATATTATATAGTGTGATCGAATTTTCTACAATTGCCACATCTTCTTGGCTTTCTCCAGTTCCTCTCCCAATTTGCGATGAATCGGTTTTTTCTTTGGTCTTCCTAGATCCCTCCTCACGAACGGTGGAAGGCAGGTTATTTCTTTAATTGATGGTGGGACAACCCAACCACCAACATGGGGGACAGGATGCAAAGTCTCTTTGTACACCAATTTCAGCCGCTCATTCAAGAGCACTTCATTGGCTAAATGTTCATATGGGATGACCTTAGCAGTTGCTAAAGCTATGGTGTGGGTACATGGTACCTCACTGACTTGAAATTTTCTGCAATCGCATGTACGAGCAAGTAGATTAACGACAAACCTTCAACTTTCCTACACCACCTCCGCCTCATATTCACTTAGCCTATGCAGGTTCGTCTACAATGAATAATGATAACTTATCAGCAGATCTTTGTGCATGTTAGCAATGAGGAAATGATCCCACTTTGTTGCAGCTTCCCTCCTTTTGCAGAACCACTCAACCCTCATGCCTAGAATAGCATCAAACAAAGCTAGCACATGCCAAGGTCGCTCGGTCTTCCACCTATTATTTAGACACTCTACGTTGTTGGTTTTCATAATATTGAACCTGTTACCAACAAAACGTGACCTTGTCCAATTCTAAAATCCGGCTTCTCGTAGGTACTGCCCAATTCTTGGTAAGTCGACACACAATTGTGCAAATTCAAAGTTGAACTGATTATTTGTGTATTCCTTCGCCGCCTTATCGAATAACGGCTATAGGTGTCCCCTACCATATTTTGTCTTAATGTTTTGATATAGATGATAAGTGTAGAATCCATGTTTAGCAAAATGGTAGTTGTTTGTTATACCCCTAGCAATGTTTGTGTAACACCCTTAATTTACCTTAGGAATATTACCGCCAGTGACATTGGAACGCATATCTGAAATCACCCAAGGCTTACAATATTGATCGCAAATATAAAGTAATACGTAAACATTCCTAAATTAATCAAAATGTCTTACAACGACGTTGCAGAAAAATGGAAACTAAAACATATATCAAAGATAGTAACGGAAGACTTAATAAAAATATCAAAATTACATAAAATGCCCATGATTCAAATTCAAAAAGAGCGCTCCAATTTGACCGAATTCGGCCATGGAAAGAACCTCCAAAAATGCGTGGCTGGAGGTTGAAGAAAGGGGTAAGTTCCACAGATTCCCCCCCCCACTTTCAACCTATTTGCACATTTTTGCCACAACTTTTCAAGTTGTGGCAAAAATGCCCTTATTTTACTTTTCAAAAATTATAAAATTTACCCAAACTTATTATTATATTATCATAAGTTTATATAATTATTTTAACCCAAATTTAAGATATAAGAAAAATTAATCTATGTTAAACTTAAACTTAAGTCACACTTTATCATAAAATTAACCATATTTAAATCTTAACTAACATATTTTTTTATCTTAATTCATATAATTTAGGTTAAATTAATAAGTTTATTTAAATTTAAATTAACATAATGTTTGAATAAATTTAAATAACCCATAACTTAAAGTTGTAACCTACTTCGGTAAGAATACCATTAATCTATTTCCCTTTTTGGAATAATGTAATAAATAACATAATTTCTTTATTAGAAATAAAATTAGAAATTACATAAATATCCTTACCTAAAAATGAGGGATATTACAGCTTGTATGATGATTAGAGACAATATATACTTCGGGCTCATCTACAACAATACATCTCAACTCTTTGAAGAAAAAATAGCAGGAATTGCCATTTTCACTATCAACTACGGCAACTCTCAATGGGTGAATTTGTCGTTTTTTGTCTTGTGCACTGGCTAATAAAAGGACCCCCTAAACTTGGAGCAAGGTGTGTGCCATCCCCAGATATTACCTAACCCGAGTGAAATCAGTACGAATATTTAATCAACACACACAACAATAAATTTGACACTCGCAACATTCATACGACCCATAATTTTCCATATCATAAAATTTTCAATGAACTAATTATAAAATACTTTACATCCAACATAACTACATAGCAAATTTTTATTGTCCCACACCAATTATTGTTTTTATTACTGTGTTTTCAATCAGATTAATGCTTAACCTAGTTTCCTGAATTGTTGCAAATTGCCTTGAAGTACTACTTTCTTATCCTGTAATAACTATTAGTGTTTCACATATCTATGCAAAACATAAGTTATTCCAACTTTACTACATAGCAAATTTTTGTTGTCCCACACCAAATATTTTTTTCAATACTGTCTTTTCAATCAGACTAGTTCTAACCTAGTTTCCAATATTGTTGCAAATAACCCTGAAGTACTACCTTCTTATCCTACATTAAATGTTATTGTTTCACATATCTATGCAGGACATAAGTTATTCCAACATACCTACATTACAATTTTTTTATTGTTCCACACCTAATATTTGTTTTCAATACTGTCTTTTCAATTAGATTAATGCTTAACATTGCTTCATGAATTGTTACAAATAGCACTAAAGTACCACTTTATTATCCTGCATTAATTGTTAGTTTTTCACATATCTATGCAAGACATAAGTTATTCCAACATACCTTTTTCAACTATGGCATCGCCCGAATCCATGCCCCTAAACTCCAAAACACAAACTTGAACCTTTCGTTCTCGTCTCTCTGTATCCTGCTATGGGTGCCAAGATTACATTGTTGCAACATGTACATATAGGAATACATGTCTTTGTAACTCGCATTTGCGCTTGTCATGGGCAATATCTTCGGCTTTCTTACCTGCAAGATATGCCTTGTGGTAGCTTGCTTTAACTCCAATTTTCCGCATTGCTCTTTGAATTCAAGCCCTCCCCACCATCTATAAATCTGTGTGAGGAACAAATATTCAATACACAATATTCATATTGATTGCTTATGTTCAAAACACATGAAATCATAATTCTTTACATACTCAGGGAGTATTTTCTCAGCAATTAAACTTGCAGTGGCTTCCTTGTGGTGATTCTGCCTTGTTTTCAGGCCGCAACTATGTACTGGATCGTACTTTTTCACAATAAACAATGATGTATCACCCCAGATTGTCCCACGGCACATGAATGTGCAGTCTTCAACAATGCAACCACCCACATATGTCTCTGTGTCAGACCTCCTCACGTGCAACTAGGTGTAATTGCTCAATGCCATATCTTCAAGGCATCCTTAAAGCTTTTATAGATTCAAAAAAATCTCCAACCTTCCATCATCGAATTTCCCCGTGCAACCACAATACTTCTCATCCAGAACTAGCCTTTTCCCACGCCTTTTGGCAGATAAAATATATCGTTCTTTAATCTCTTGCAAATTATATTCTAGCTCCTCGTTCCAAGCCTCTCCCATCAAGGAAGATTCATGCATCGCATCTTCTTAATTTTCGTATGCGTCCCATTCATAATTCTTTTCATCATCACTAATCTCTACTACACTATCATCAACCACATATGATTTTCCACCCATTTTATTACTCAAATCATTGACTGAAGCATCATCATCGTCGCTCCTCAGTGAAACAAGGTCCACAACTTTGCTTTTTCCTTTATTTTGACTTTGAACCATGTCCTCGTCTATGTCCATTCTGATTGGTGTGACATTGAAGTTGTCAACATCATCTTCAAGTATCTGATCCACGATTATGTAGTCGACAACTCTTAACCTAACCTGTTAAACATTGCACCCTAGACCTCCATCTTTGGGTTGTGTTTGAGTTAAAGGAGGCAGAGTTAGATTGACTATCGTCTCCGCACTTGCCTCCAACTCTTCAACCTCAGCCTTAATGTCAGACTCTTGTTCCATCGGTTTCCACCTCCTTTGCTTCCTTAACAAGGTCGAGTACATCTCAATCGGCCAAACCTTTTCGCTCAGGCTCATATTCATAGCCTTGTACGCTATGAGATCATCATCTTCTTTTATGTACACTGGTGGAAAGGACTCTTTTGATGGGGTCATATAGCTCATAACAAGCTCAAACTCTTCAGGATCATATGTGATCTTCTTACCAACTTTCTGAATTAGGGTATGATGAACCAAATCAATAGATACACCAAGAGACTTTGATTTCCTAGGTCCTTTGTACGACCACCTATTTCTAATCATCTTGCACTCACCCCCATGTATCAAAGTTAGGATTACAGAATTTGCATCTACAATAATAGAATAAAAATCGTTTAGTATCAGCTTTTTCCAACGGCTTAGGAAATTAGAAAAACGATAACGTGTTGAGTTTAAAGGAGTGATTTACCCATTGTTCCTTTTACAAGCAATATGTTCTTTAACACTTTCCAATCCAAAGCTATATGCTTTTAAGATATTTACTGGACTTCAAGTATGCTTTTGGAAGTCCTCTGAGCAGGAAGTAAATGCTTCCACCATAGGATTTCTTGATACTTGTTCAAGAAAAAGCATAAAACTTGTTGCCCAAGAAGTAGCAATCTACGTACGATTTCTAGTAGAATTTTGGGAGGGAAACTGCTACAGTGTTTGTCGTGCTTTTCCTTAACAATCACTCGCCAATTTCCCAATATAAGCAAGGTTTAATCCCTTTGATTAGCTTCTTAAAATTTATTTTTAACTTTTCTTTTCTTGCTTTTTTCTACCTTTTCAATTTTCCATATTTAAAACAAAAGGTAAAATCAAAGCAAAAAGATTTACACTTGGTCTATTTTTGCAATTCTGGGGTTATTGGTGTATTTTTTCAAAGAATTTCGTTTCTTGGTGTACTTCTGCAAATAAGCCTTTTTTAATCGAATTGTGTGATGTGTATATGACACGGAACGAGAGAACGTACCATGTTAATGCGGGTCTTAGACCACTCGACCTTCTTCGAGTTGCTAAGTCAAGCCTCCTTCGACCCTTTCGAAGCTAGTAGAAGCAAAGCGTAGTGGAAGCAACAAGACGATAACTAGAACACCAAAGGAAATTTGGGAAAGGAAATTTTACTGCTTGGAGTAAAAGAGCTTACAAAAAGAGAGCTTACAAAGCTTATGATGCTTGAGTGCTTAGGAAACTCGGATGGATGCAAATGAAGGGGATGGCTTGCTATGTATAGGCAAGGCCTCCCCTTGTACAAGGAAAATTCTAAATAGGAGAAATCTAGAATAAGCTAGCCTAGTTGGCTTTTAGAGGAAGCCAAGGGTGGCTTTTTGAGGAAGCCAAAGGTGGTTGGCTGGAGCATTCTCCGGAACGCTCCGATTTGGTTCAGAGTTCTCTAGAATGCTTTGTATGCATCTGTAGTGTTCCGCATGCTTCGGTGTGCTTCTGTATGCTTTTGGACTGTTATGTATGCTTTCGGAAGGCTTCAGAAATGTCTAAGACCGTCTAGAGGCTAAATTTTTGGGTTTCAAAACACGGTCCGTGTCATATACACCTACTATTTTTTAAATGATAAAAGCATGATTATCTTATATTTAAGATAGCTTTGGTTCTTCTATTTTGTACATTTTATATTCCATCAATACTACAATTTTCTAAAATTAAATTTGATCGATTTTTGTTTTAAAGTGAGCTTTTTATGTTAACTTTACATATATTTAGACATTTATATTTGATATTTCAATTTTAATACTATTTTATATTCAATAGTATTACATAAAACGCATGAAAAATAATCATGCAATATCTTTTTAATATATATATATATCCAATTTTAATATTTTATTGAATGTATATATATTCTATATAAGTTTCAATGGATATATATCCAATTCTTCCTTTATTTTAATATACTTTTGTTGAGCCTACATCCTACTACATATTCAGAAGTTTTTTTTATTAAAACAAAAAGACCTACATTTTGTTGAACCAACCGATTTTGTTTTTTTAGAGCTAATTACGTTTTTGAGCCCATTCTAATAGTGGTTACTACTTACCACTTCATTAAATTCAATTAAGAAACTAATCTGATATTGTTAACTAAGTTATAATCTCACCACTTACAAATTTCTTTGTTCAATTTATTTCAAAAAGAATACGTGATTTACATTTCAGTATTTTGTAACAATTGATTATATATAATTTAGTGAGACTTAATCGGGTGTGAACGAGGTTAAAAGTGCGGTCGTTTGCACAAATTTCAGTAAATCAATCAAAATGGCAACCATCTCAATGCACAATTATTTGTAATATTATGCACATTCCATCTCAGTACACAATTATCTTTATGAGCATTTTTTTGTAAGATGCACAATTAATAATAACATAATAACATGATAAACAATTATTTATAACACGATGTACATCCAAAGTAATGCACAATTATGTGTAACTCTAGTGCATTGACTAGTCAATGCTGGTCAAAAGGTGGTCAACACTGGTCAACGGCCGATCGACGGCCAGTCAACACCAATCAAGGGATGGTCAACGGACTATGAACGTTGGTCAACGGTGGTCAACGTCGGAGCTCCGGTAGATCAATATGGAAGACAAATTGTACAACAATATAATGCACAATTGTGTACACTAGATTGCATACAATTGTACACCTCATTATGCCTTGTGGATTACATTACAGAGGCTTGTGCACCTCGTTCATATTCTACGACTATTCGCAACACAACCTCATTCGCACTTGACTCACTTTCATAATTTAATTAACTATGTTTTGATTTTGAATATTTATCCTTTGATATTTTAAATTTGAATTCTTATTTTGCTAAGAAGAAATGATCAAGTTTTTAAAATAACAAGAGGAAAACTTATAGCTTTATGAATGTGCATATCAGATTCATGAGCATCGCTCCCAGTGGAATACCATCCAAGTATGTAAAAATTGGGGAAAACCTTCTTGTCTGAAGAAACCAAACAACACAACCAAACAGCTTCAGTCGTAATACTCACAAAGCTCTTGCTTTTTCTCGAGAAAGGGACGGTCAAGGTCTAGAGTGGTAGGGTCATACAGAAGTTCGAAGTTGTTGAAGATCTCGACAGTCCTCCCTCTTTGCAGGCCTATTACGCATCCGAAAACCCTAACTCACTGGTCCAACTTCTCAAAATCCACTACCACAGTAAACAAATCAATCCACATCCAGATCTTATAGATTCAAATTGTCCGAAAATCATTAGCCGAAGGAATAGATTAATTACCTGGACGGCGGACTTGAGAGCGCGGCCGGCGGTGGATCCGACACAGACGATGAATCCGAAGAGATGAAAGAGCAGCTCGCTGTTGCTAGATAGGACGATTCCAAAGACGACATGCATCAATGATAAGTAGACCTCGGGGACTTCCTTCTTACAGGTAATGAGGAAGGCGGAGATGGCGGTGAAGAACGGAGTGGTGGCACCGATGGCCTGGTTGAAGGACACCGAAATATAGCGGAGGGAGGCGTTTCGCATACGACGGAGAAGCAGAAAATGGCGGAGAGGGAGAAGATCTTGAGATGCAGGCGGCGGGAGTGCACCGACTGCGGCGGGATGATCGAGAGCCAGTGGACGGCGGCGAACGAATAGGTGGAGCAGGAGAGCATGTGGAGCATAGTAAGGAAGATCGTGTAGCAGAATCCATAGATGTTGAGTAGGTACTTGTTGAGGAGGAGAACGCCGATGTTAGAGGTGTACCAAGCGGCGATGGCGATTTGGAGCTGTAACGTCTGATTTGGAGCTGGAAGGGCAACTTGGAGTGTAACCGTAACAAGTATTGTAATCCAACTGGGCCCAAGGCCCAAAATGCTAATTATATGGATTGTTGCCTCATGGGCGAATTTGTGATTTGGGTCTAGATTGGGTGGCGGCGGCAGAGCTATCTTTGGGAGCGTTTTGGAAAGTAGGATTTTTTTTACGGATTCTTAAATTCACAAGTTCAAGTTTTGGAGGGGGCATTAAGTTGGCAAGAAAGCCAACTTTTAAATATATATTGATTATTAAGCCCATAACCACAAGTTCACGATATTATGTTTCCTTACATTCTGTGTATCATAACTGAATACCAAACACCAGTTGTAGATACATAACTTCAAAACAATTTTTTTCACCAAATAGTTACAACACGATCGATCATATCTCGATTTCTAGCAGTATTATTATCACTTAAGGAGCTTTCATCCATCTATCTCATTTGGCTATTTCATCATACAATTACAATTTTATATTCTCCTCTAATTACTAAGTCATTGTAAGATTTGGGATATGTTGGGCGCATAATTCAGCACCTCGGTCGTGGTCCAAAACCGACGGCCCATAAAGACAAACTCGGTCCAAGTAAAGCAAGCACATATCCTACCATTACAAACCGAAGACAATCTTCAACCGATTGACAAATAATAAGAGTCGAAAATATCGCCTCCATTAAGTCCAACGTTCGAATCCATAATTAAGTAGAGATTCATCAGGAAGATTGGGAGAGAGATGAACAAATTATTATAAATAGGAAAATCACATGTAAAAACACATACATCTAATCGCATTCGAGCTCTCAGATTTCTACTCATATTCTTGTGTAATCCTACTACGATCGTAAAGTACTTTCGTTCGATTAGTCTCTCAATCCAATCGATTAAGGAGATAAGCAACTTTATATTATTGTTCGAATTCTTCTTCTCTTCATATTTATCATATTTTTCTTGCTCTTGCTATTCGATTGTGGTTTATCAACTAATTTTCCCCTCAATTAAGCAAATTTAGATCTTGTATGTTTTTTTGCCTAAAACATTTTGGCACCCACCGTGGGGCAATTATCCGATTTCTAACCCGATCCTCTCAAATAAAACCCATCTCCCATCGTCATGGCCAATGAATCAAACCCTCAAGTCACTATCTCTAACACTCGACCCAAAAACAAAGTCCATAGCTATCCTGAAACCATGCTGACAGCCAACACCCAAACAACATGACCTCAACTAGCCAAATGACCCAAATCCTAGAGGCTATAGCCAAAATGGATTCCCTTAGGGAAAACCTTGACCAACAGCGTGCTCGTACTGAGGCCTTAAGCTAATAGAAAGCCCAATCCGATGCGGAAATCACGCGATTAATCCAAGAAAACGAAGCTTTAAGATCGCATGTAGAATCTGTCGCCTCTGCCCCAGACGTCCACTCAACACTGAAGGCATTCAGGTTCATCTGAATCTGGGCGATGAGACAACGGTCCCAGCGAATTCATCGACGCTAGGAAGCAGGGTCGTTCCAAACGATGGTATACTTCCAATGCCCCGGGTCAAGTCTTTTAATGCTAACACTGTTACTTTGTCCAACGGAGCAACTGAGTCTCCAGCGGCTCGAGTAGAACCAATGTAGGTCGAGTCAATCCCCATGGATCTTGCAAGATTACAAGCTTTCCTCACGCAATAGGTCCAAGACCAATTGAAAGCCTTAGACGATCGAATCGCTCGAATCCATGGGGTTCCACAACCCATCGAAAAAGAAGCCGCTTGTAGATATTAAGACTTGCCTTTCGTAGAAGCAATTGCACGGATCGAAATCCCTAAAAAGTATCACTTCCCCAACTTCCCCAACTACAATGGGAGGGGACCCCAACGATCATATCTCTATTCCTAAGCGGAAACTAATGACCAACTTAATTCTGAGGGGGAACCGAGAGGATGTCATGTGCAAATGTTTTGGCACGACACTCGCGGGACCCTCTCTAACCTGGTTTATTGATATTTCACAGGGATCGATCGCTTCGTTTGCTGAATTAGTTGATTTCTTCAAAAACCAGTTCACTAGCAATCGACTGCTTGAGAAGAAGTTGAGCGATCTTTACAGGATCTTGCAAAGAGCTGATGAACCTCTTTGTGATTTTCTTAACATGTATAACTAGGAAAGGCCGCGATGCCCAAATATGACATCCCGACATCCTTTGTAGCCTTCCGTCGGGGGTTAATCCGAGGAAGCGAACTCTACATGGAACTCACCAAGTATCCTTGTAAATGCTTCGAAGATGTACAAGCCAAGCCAATGGCTCAAGTACGAATAGAAGAGGAAGAGGAACATGTCAGAATCAAAGAATATATAGACCAAGTTGATCGGAAGTCAAAATCTGACAACCGGCGCGATATGAGACATTAGCCTTACTAGAGGGGTCGTTATGATTCCTCACAAGTAAATAATTCTCGTGACAAGGAATTTGACTGGAAGAACAACTCATTGCTCTCAACAAAGATCCACTCTTACAACATTAATGTTTCCGTACCTGAACTCATCAAGAGTTTGGATAAGTACAACAAAGAAGTAAGATGGCCATGGAAAAGAGACAAGCCCAATTCCAAGAAGGACATGACAAGGTGGTGCGATTTTCACGACAATCATGGCCACGGAATGGATGAGTGCATAGCGCTACGTAAGGAAGTTGCACGTCTGTTGGCACAAGGATTCGTCTATGACATGATCTTTGACAAAGCCAAGGCGACGCTCGAGCATAACGACCAGGTAATAACTGACAGAATCCCTACTCCTGAACATGCAAAAACTGTTAACGTGATTTCAGGAGTATCATACATATGTGGATACACTATTCAGTGGTAAAGCGACATGCCAAAAAGAGCAAAGGCGATCAACCAATGATGACGCACGCAACCAGGACCATGGACACGCCTACCAACACCTTCAATGATTCTAAGGCTGACCCCCATCATGATGGATTGGTAATATCCCTTTCCCTCGGTGTTTCTTGATCCGTAGGGTACTCATCGACACTGGCAACGCCACGAACTTGTTGACACTAGCCACCCTAAAAAACATGGGATTAAGCAAAGACGATGTCATCCTAAAATCTACTACACTAAGGAGAAGTTAAGCATACGATGGGGGAAATATTGTTGACAACATTCACTGGCGGTGCCAACCAACAAGCAAAGATTCTAGTAATCAACTGCCACTCTCCATACAATGTCATACTTGGCAGACCCTGGATTCATGCCATATAAGTTGTACCATCCACTTACCATCAGTCAATCAAATTCCCGACAAAGTGGGGGTATAGAAAATAAAGGGAGACTAACAGTCTGTCAAGGAATGTTACGTTACAACCCTAATGGGGACGGCCGGTAAAGTTCAAGTATAGCAATTACAGAATAATAAAGGTGCGACATGATACATTGAGCCCGAGGCGGAAAAACTTGATGAGATTGCGTTGGACCCCGCTAAACTGAGTCAGATGGTAAGAATTAGTTTTGACTTAAATGACGATAAGCGGAAACATCTGGTCGATTTCCTATGCCTCAACGTGGATTGCTTTGCCTGGTCGCACGAGATATGGTAGGAATAAGCCAAATGTCATTACGCAAAAACTAAACGTTGACCCAACTTATCCTGCTATAAAAAGCAGAAAATGACAAAAATTCACCCCAGAGGGAAACAAAATCGTCAACGACGAGGTCCGGAATCTGCTCGAGACGGGTAAGATAAAAGAAGTAAAACATCCTGACTGGCTTGCTAACATCGTTGTAGTACAGAAAAGAACAACAAGTGGCGAATATGTATCGATTTTACAGATCTAAACAAGGCGTGTCCGAAGGACTCCTTCCCGTTGCCACACATAGATGCGATGGTGGATGCCACAACACGACATGAGATGCTCACGTTTATGGATGCCTTTAGCTGCTATAATCAAATTCTGATGGATCTAGAAGATCAGGAAAAAAATAGCTTTCATAACAAGCCAAGGAACGTACTGCTACAAGGTAATGTTGTTCGACTTAAAAAATGCAGGGACAACATATCAAAGGCTAGTGAACATGATGTTCCGAGATCAAATCGAGGAAACTATGGAAGTTTACATAGACGACATGCTCGTCAAGTCCAAGATCGCGACCAATCATGTTAAGCATTTGGAAGACGCCTTTAGGATCCTCAGGAATAGAGGTGAGTCCCGTCCAGATTAAGGCGATAGAAAATTTGAAATCTCCAAGATGTGTAAAAGACGTCCAACGTCTCACTGTTTGAGTCGCAACACAAAACAGGTTCATATCTAAATCCTCTGATAAATGCAAACTATTTTATAACATACTCAAAAAGAGCAAATCATTTAACTGGACGAGCGAGATTGAAAAAGCCTTTCAAGATCTTAAAACATATTTGACAAACCCTCTGCTACTTTCAAATCCAAAATACGACAAGCCACTGCCACTCTACCTAGTAGTTTCAAAGACAATAGTGAGCATCGTCTTGATTAGAGAAGAAGACGGTAGGCAGTTGCCGTCTACTATGTAAGTAAGTCTTTATTGGCGGACGAGACACGATACTCGTTGCTAGAAAGATTAGTATTGGCGCTAGTAATGGCTTTAAACAAGCTACGACCCTATTTTGAATCACACACTATTATTGTTCGTACTAACCATCCCATGAAAACTGTCATATGGAAGCCGGAATTTACAGGCCATATGGCAAAGTGGGCAATACACCTAAGTGGTTTTGATCGATAGTATAAACCTCGAACGACTATTAAATCACAGGCCCTAGCAGACTTTGTGGCTGATTTCATCTTAGCCCTAGAAGAAGCATTGAAAGAAACGTCACAACTGACGAGCGTGCCAGACGATGACACCTGGGAACAACACACCGATGGGTCATCTAACTCGAGGGGAGTTGGACTTAGAGTCATGCTAAAATCTCCACAAGGGGGCAAGATAGCCCATGCCGTTCGTTGTGCATGGGAAGCTATGAACAGTGAAGTTGAATATGAAGCCATCATGTTTGGATTGACATTGGCACACGACTTGTCGATCCAGTACATTGAGGTGATTTGTGACTCACTGCTGATCGTCAATCAGATTCAGGGGCTATACGTTGCAAAAGACGCTAGGATGGTAGTGATAAGCACTACTTTGTAGGGTTTAAGTAAGAGTCATTAGAGGGTTTATTTGTGCCACTCGGGTAGATTTAGACACATTCATGTGTATGGCGTTTGGGGGCGAAGTTTGGTGTTTTTGGAGGTGTTTGAGCTGTTTTGGAGATCATAGGAGATCATAGGAAGCCACAAGGAGAAGACGCCAAGGAAGTGAAGAGAAGAGTAGAAGAACAGTGTGCTGAATTCAAATGGTTCGTTCTCTCTACTCAGATGTCCAAATGGAGTGAATCCAATTCGAGGAGTTAGATCTTGAAGTCTACTACAAGTCCTCAAAATATGAGCGCAATCCGAATTGGGAATCAAACGTTATGGCGTTTTTACTGAAGTGTCGCAGAAGCTGAAGTACTGGAATCCCACCGCACCCAGCGGTGGGCACTGCCGCACCCGCGGCGAGGTCGTCAGAGAACTGGAGTTTCTGTTAAATGGCCGCACCCGGCGGTGGAGCCACCGCACCCGCGGTGGAGACGCGCTGAAGATCTTCTTTGCGAGTTTTTAATTCCGTGTTCTTTTAATTCCGAACATTTGTTTCCAAGTTTGTTATTTCCTTTTATTTATTTCTGGATTATTTGCCCTAGTATTAAGGTTATTTCTAAGACTTTATTTAGGTTACCTTTTGTTTTGCCACCAAGAACCCTAGTTGCCACCTTTTTACGTTTTTCTCTCACAAACCCTAATGGAGAACTAAACCTCCATTGTTGCACTTGACAGTTTGAAGCCAGCAATTGATTGGTTGTGAGTTTTCTACTCTTGTTCATTTTCCTATCTAGTTGGATTGATTCTCTTGCGCTTGATTGATTATTGGTTTATGTTGATTTATCTGGAGTAGCTACCTAGGTTTATTGATATCTTCCTAATTGCTAGGACTTGTGATTCCGGGTTCGGGTTGCATATCTAGTAGCAAGCACGATTGTTGCGTATAGGGGATCCGAGCGCTTCATCGTGAGAGAGAGTTAATTGCATGCTTATAGTAACGGGTTGTTTCTATTGCATGTATCTTGTTGAATCCTTGTTTGATTGCTATTGCTTTATTGAGTCTTGAAGGTTTTCGGATTTGATTTGGTGATAAGTACTATTAGGGCTGGTAGAACTAATAGTTACCTATGATCGGGATAAGAACAACTATAGGAATATTAAGAACTTGAGATTGATAGAATTCCGTGATCGACCTTTCTATTGTTGTGTGGATCTCTGTTGAGTGTGGCGCTTTTCCCCATAATATTTACAACCTTTACTTGCGAATTCGTTTTCTTGCTTTGTTTACTTTGGTTACGAAAAACATTAGAACCCCCCCTAGTTCCTAGTTGGTGACGTGAATTACAAGAATAGATAACCTGACTCTCTGTGGGATCGACCCTGACTTGCTTGCTATACTTTGTAGTAGGTACTTTAGGATTTCTTTGATAGGCATACGACTTTAGCCCTGTCAAATTTGGCGCCGTTGCCGGGGAGTCAAAATTTCTGTTTTTGTGTTTTTGTTTGTTACCAACTTTGGTGTGGACCTCTCTTACGGTCCACACCCGTGCTACTGATTTTTGTATTTTCTTTTTTGATTTTGATACAGATATGGATTTCTGGGGAGAGCCGTGATATGACCCATACTCCTATGCATACACTCCAGGGTGGAGAGATCACCCCAATTCGAGTTATGGGTACCAACAATACCCTCCATATGGTCATGACTACCAGTAGTTCTACCCGGAGCCACAATCGTTCTACCAGCAGGGTGCTCCACATCAGTACAATCCGGCCTATGAGCATAGCCCGCCAGTGCCTAATCCTAGCCCCTCCATGTCAACTGAAGATATGCTCCACGCTCTGGATAAGCACTTCACCACTCACGTTCACGCTACGACGTCGAGTATCAAGAACCTTGAGACGCAGATGAGCCAAATGGCTGAGGCGATTACAAGGATTGATCAGCAGACTTCGGGAAATCTACCATCTCAAACGGTAGTGAACCCGAGGGAAAACGTTAGCGCGATAACCCTTAGAAGTGGAAAGCAATTGCATGTCGATCCTAGTGCTGAAGAGGATGACTCAGGAAAAGATGGTATTTTGGAAAATGACCGCACCCAGCGGCAAGAGGACCGCACCCGCGGCGAGAATGAAGAAGAGGAACAGAATGCTCTGTCGAGTCCACCGCACCCCGCGGTGGCACCCACCGCACCCAGCGGTGGCGGTACTGTTTCTCGAGAAAATTCTGGGGATCCACCGCACCCGGCGGTGACCTCTGGCCGTACCCGCGGCGAGACTTCTAGAGCTGTTGACGAGCCTTATGTGGACACCTACGTTCGTCCATACTTTCCTCCTCTCGGTTCAGAGAAGCCACCGCCCCATTCCCAGAGGCGCTCAAGGAGTTGGGCCTTCCAGACGATATTTGGGACCGCAAGGTGCTTTCTGAGGAAGAATATTTTTTGGGACTGGAGGAATTCAGCGACCAAGAGGAGGAGAGTCGCGATTGCGGAAATGATCCTGCGATGCCCGCCCCTCTCGAAGATGCCCCGACAGTCCCCGATCCTCTGGAGGCTGCCTATGATGAGTTTGTGCGTCTCAACTTCTTCCCACTTGTCTCGCTGCACCCCGTCGCACCCTTCCTTGAGGCTTCCCGAGTTACTCAAAGGCTAAAGAACAACGAGGATATCTATGAGGCCTTCAGTGACTGCATAAAAACGTTCCCTTGGTCACGCTGGCTGACAACACCCCTCGCTGTAAGGAAATGTTAAAGGTGCCGGGCTTGATAAAAAAGAAACTGAAGGGAAAGCACAAGAAGGAGGCCTTGATTCAAGTGGTGAATCTTTATATGCTGGATACGGGGCAAGATAAGCATACAGGCCCTGAGATGCTGGGTAGACCGTTTCGAATAATGGCAAGTGCATTCATAGATAAGAAAAGCGGTCCAACCATCAAGAAGTGCAGAAGAGTGGGGGTCACGCTCAACATAGAGCATACAAAGAGACAACCCCCAGATCCAGATCCCAGGTGTTTAGTTGCTATGAGCAACCCAAGTTGAGAAGATGGAGTAATATGTCAAGCCATGACAATAACTAAGGCGCTGTCCGGGAGGCAACCCGAGGTATGTTTTTCTTTCTTTGCTTTTCTTTCTTTGTTTTTTCATTTTCTTTAGTGTGTTTTTGCTTTGTCTTTGTTCTTGTTTTTGTTTCCGACTAACCTGCAGGGAAGAGACCCATGCCTATTGAAGAAGGTGTTTCCAGACCAATGTAAGTCTCTTCCTTCCCTGCACTAAGTCACCCCCCGAAAAAACCTTAAACGGGGAGCAAAAAAAAAAAAAATGAAAAAAAAAACAAAAAAAAAACAGAGGTACCCAAGGCCAACTGTCCAGAGTTCCCCATGGAGATGGTGCGCATCATGTTGTCAAGGAAGAGACCTTCGCCCCACACATTATTTGGCAACAATGATGGCCCTATAGTCGACAGCTGAGGAGGAGGACCACTCAGGGCCCACACCACGATCATATCTAGGCCCATTTTTAGTGGCATTTGAAGGCCGTGCAACCTTGTTATCATTGTTCACCACTATTCATCAAAGTGGTTCCCTTTGGTTGCACGGTAGGAAGAAGACACCGGAGTTGATGAGAACACCCAACACCGGACCTACGCATATGGAGTACACCGCCAGCGACACCTACAGTGCCCAAGCAGCTTGGCGACGTTTGTGAGTTATTTTTTGCTTTTCCCTGTGCTTTATTCTTTTGTCTTTCATTACATTGAGGGCAATGCAATGTTTAAGCATGGGGGAGAGTTCTATACTTGCTACGTCGCTGAGGAGAAAAATGAATAAAAAAGAGAAAAAGCCAAAAATTTGAAAAAAGGCAAAAATTGAAATCCTGGGATAGGTCGAAAACCCGAAAGGGCGGCCTAGGCAATAAGCAGGTGGCTTGGACCAGCATTAGGCTGGGGTAATATGAGGTCAAGAGTGACGTGAGCTTATGTGAGCACATCTTTGAAAAAATATGAGTGGCTTGGTGAAAACCCGAAAGGGCGCCTTGGCAAAATGAGCGAAAAAGAAGAAGAGTGATTTTAGGATTTCTCATTTTTCTTGGCGAGGCGTCATAAGAAGAGGAGTCAAAGAAGGATTGTCGGGTAGGTCACTCTGGGAGACATAAGGAGTCATAGATGGAGGTTAGGATTAGAGGTTACTCACACTATTGGATGTCCGGGTTATGCTTGGGGGAAGTACTCTGCTTTCCCCTTAAGCTTGTTGAGTTATGGATGTGTTGTAGATGAGATTGGTGCCAGGAGCTTGGCATGGGTTAGGTGACTCTTAGTTGGATGATATGCTTCATGAGACCTTGTGTGCTGCATTGGAGGAGTGGACTTTCTTTTAGTTTACTCGAGGACGAGCAAAGGTCTAAGCATGGGGGAGTTTGATAAGCACTACTTTGTAGGGCTTAAGTAAGAGTCATTAGAGGGTTTATTGATGCCACTCGGGTAGATTTAGACACATTCATGTGTATGGCGTTTGGGGGCGAAGTTTGGTGTTTTTGGAGGTGTTTGAGCTGTTTTGGAGATCATAGGAGATCATAGGAAGCCACAAGGAGAAGACGCCACAAGGAGAAGACGCCAAGGAAGTGAAGAGAAGAGTAGAAGAACAGTGTGCTGAATTCAAATGGTTCGTTCTCTCTACTCAGATGTCCAAATGGAGTGATTCCAATTCGAGGAGTTAGATCTTGAAGTCTACTGCAAGTCCTCAAAATATGAGCGCAATCCGAGTTGGGAATCAAAAGTTATGGCATTTTTACTGAAGTGTCGCATAAGCTGAAGTACTGGAATCCCACCGCACCCAGCGGTGGGCACTGCCGCACCCGCGGCGAGGTCGTCAGAGAATTGGAGTTTCTGTGAAATGGCCGCACCCGGCGGTGGAGCCATCGCACCCGCGGTGGAGACGCGCTGAAGATATTCTTTGCGAGTTTTTAATTCTGTGTTCTTTTAATTCCGTGTTCTTTTAATTCCGAACATTTGTTTCCAAGTTTGTTATTTCCTTTTATTTATTTCTGGATTATTTGCCCTAGTATTTAAGGTTATTTCTAAGACTTTATTTAGGTTACCTTTTGTTTTGCCACCAAGAACCCTAGTTGCCACCTTTCTACATTTTTCTCTCACAAACCCTAATAGAGAACTAAACCTCCATTGTTGCACTTGACAGTTTGAAGCCAGCAATTGATTGGTTGTGAGTTTTCTACTCTTGTTCGTTTTCCTATCTAGTTGGATTGATTCTCTTGTTCTTGATTGATTATTGGTTTATTTTGATTTATCTAGAGTAGCTACCTAGGTTTATTGATATCTTCCTAATTGCTAGGACTTGTGATTCCGGGTTCGGGTTGCATATCTAGTAGCAAGCACGATTGTTGCGTATAGGGGATCCGAGCGCTTCATCGTGAGAGAGAGTTAATTGCATGCTTATAGTAACGGGTTGTTTCTATTGCATGTATCTTGTTGAATCCTTGTTTGATTGCTATTGCTTTATTGAGTCTTGAAGGTTTTCGGATTTGATTGGTGATAAGTACTATTAGGGCTGGTAGAACTAATAGTTACCTATGATCGGGATAAGAACAACTATAGGAATATTAAGAACTTGAGATTGATAGAATTCCGTGATCGACCTTTCTATTGTTGTGTGGATCTCTGTTGAGTGTGGCGCTTTTCCCCATAATATTTACAACCTTTACTTGCGAATTCGTTTTCTTGCTTTGTTTACTTTGGTTACGAAAAACATTACAAAACCCCCCCCCTAGTTCCTAGTTGGTGACGTGAATTACAAGAATAGATAACCTGACTCTCTGTGGGATCGACCCTGACTTGCTTGCTATACTTTGTAGTAGGTACTTTAGGATTTCTTTGATAGGCATACGACTTTAGCCCTGTCAAATTTGGCGCCGTTGCCGGGGAGTCAAAATTTCTATTTTTGTGTTTTTGTTTGTTACCAACTTTGGTGTGGACCTCTCTTACGGTCCACACCCGTGCTATTGATTTTTGTATTTTCTTTTTCGATTTTGATACAGATATGGATTTCTAGGGAGAGCCACGATATGACCCATACTCCTACGCATACACTCCAGGGTGGAGAGATCACCCCAATTCGAGTTATGGGTACCAACAATACCCTCCATATGGTCATGACTACCAGGAGTTCTACCCGGAGCCACAATCGTTCTACCAGCAGGGTGCTCCACAACAGTACAATACGGCCTATGAGCATAGCCCACCAATGTCTAATCCTAGCCCCTCCATGTCAACTGAAGATATGCTCCACGCTCTGGATAAGCACTTCACCACTCACATTCACGCTACGACGTCGAGTATCAAGAACCTTGAGACGCAGATGAGCCAAATGGCTGAGGCGATTACAAGGATTGATCAGCGGACTTCGGGAAATCTACCATCTCAAACGGTAGTGAACCCGAGGGAAAACGTTAGCGCGATAACCCTTAGAAGTGGAAAGCAATTGCATGTCGATCCTAGTGCTGAAGAGGACGACTCAGGAAAAGATGGTATTCTGGAAAATGACCGCACCCAGCGGCAAGAGGACCGCACCCGCGGCGAGAATGAAGAAGAGGAACAAAGTGCTCTGTCGAGTCCACCGCACCCCGCGGTGGCACCCACCGCACCCAGCGGTGGCGGTACTGTTTCTCGAGAAAATTCCGGGGATCCACCGCACCCGACGGTGACCTCTGGCCGCACCCGCGGCGAGACTTCTGGAGCTGTTGACGAGCCTTATGTGGACACCTACGTTCGTCCATACTTTCCTCCTCTCGGTTCAGAGAAGCCATCCGCCCCATTCCCAGAGGCGCTCAAGGAGTTGGGCCTTCTAGACGATATTTGGGACCGCAAGGTGCTTTCTGAGGAAGAATATTTTTTGGGACTGGAGGAATTCAGCGACCAAGAGGAGGAGAGTCGCGATTGCGGAAACGATCCTGCGACGCCCGCCCCTCTCGAAGATGCCCCGACAGTCCCCGATCCTCTAGAGGCTGCCTATGATGAGTTTGTGCGTCTCAACTCCTTCCCACTTGTCTCGCTGCACCCCGTCGCACCCTTCCTTGAGGCTTCCCGAGTTACTCAAAGGCTAAAGAACAACGAGGATATCTATGAGGCCTTCAGTGACTGCATAAAAACCGTTCCCTTGGTCACGCTGGTTGACAGCACCCCTCGCTGTAAGGAAATGTTAAAGGTGCCGGGCTTGATCAAAAAGAAACTGAAGGGAAAGCACAAGAAGGAGGCCTTGATTCAAGTGGTGAATCTTTATATGCTGGATACGGGGCAAGATAAGCATACAGGCCCTGAGATGCTGGTTAGACCGTTTCGAATAATGGCAAGTGCATTCATTGATAAGAAAAGCGGTCCAACCATCAAGAAGTGCAGAAGAGTGGGGGTCACGCTCAACATAGAGCATACAAAGAGACAACCCCCAGATCCAGATCCCAGGTGTTTAGTTGCTATGAGCAACCCAAGTTGAGAAGATGGAGTAATATGTCAAGCCATGACAATAACTAAGGCGCTGTCCGGGAGGCAACCCGAGGTATGTTTTTCTTTCTTTGCTTTTCTTTCTTTGTTTTTGCATTTTCTTTAGTGTGTTTTTGCTTTGTTTTTGTTCTTGTTTTTGTTTCCGACTAACCTGCAGGGAAGAGACCCATGCCTATTGAAGAAGGTGTTTCCACACCAATGTAAGTCTCTTCCTTCCCTGCACTAAGTCACCCCCCGAAAAAACCTTAAACGGGGGGCAAAAAAAAAAAAATTGAAAAAAAATAAAAAATAAAAACAGAGGTACCCAAGGCCAACTGTCCAGAGTTCCCCATGGAGATGGTGCGCATCATGTTGTCAAGGAAGAGACCTTCGCCCCACACATTATTTGGCAACAATGATGGCCCTATAGTCGACAGCTGAGGAGGAGGACCACTCAGGGCCCACATCACGATCATATCTAGGCCCATTTTTAGTGGCATTTGAAGGCCGTGCAACCTTGTTATCATTGTTCACCACTATTCACCAAAGTGGTTTCCTTTGGTTGCACGGTAGGAAGAAGACACTGGAGTTGATGAGAACACCCAACACCGGACCTGCGCATATGGAGTACACCGCCAGCGACACCTACAGTGTCCAAGCAGCTTGGCGACGTTTGTGAGTTATTTTTTGCTTTTCCCTGTGCTTTATTCTTTTGTGTTTCATTACATTGAGGGCAATGCAATGTTTAAGCATGGGGGAGAGTTCTATACTTGCTACATCGCTGAGGAGAAAAATGAATAAAAAAGAGAAAAAGCCAAAAATTTGAAAAAAGGCAAAAATTGAAATCCTGGGATAGGTCGAAAACCCGAAAGGGCAGCCTAGGCAATAAGCAGGTGGCTTGGACCATCATTAGGCTGGGGTAATATGAGGTCAAGAGTGACGTGAGCTTATGTGAGCACATCTTTGAAAAAATATGAGTGGCTTGGTGAAAACCCGAAAGGGCGCCTTGGCAAAATGAGCGAAAAAGAAGAAGAGTGATTTTAGGATTTCTCATTATTCTTGGCGAGGCGTCATAAGAAGAGGAGTCAAAGAAGGATTGTTGGGTAGGTCACTCTGGGAGACATAAGGAGTCATAGATGGAAGTTAGGATTAGAGGTTACTCACACTATTGGATGTTCGGGTTATGCTTGGGGGAAGTACTCTGCTTTCCCCTTAAGCTTGTTGAGTTATGGATGTGTTGTAGATGAGATTGGTGCCAGGAGCTTGTCATGGGTTAGGTGACTCTTAGTTGGATGATACGCTTCATGAGACCTTGTGTGCTGCATTGGAGGAGTGGACTTTCTTTTAGTTTACTCGAGGACGAGCAAAGGTCTAAGCATGGGGGAGTTTGATAAGCACTACTTTGTAGGGCTTAAGTAAGAGTCATTAGAGGGTTTATTGATGCCACTCGGGTAGATTTAGACACATTCATGTGTATGGCGTTTGGGGGCGAAGTTTGGTGGTTTTGGAGGTGTTTGAGCTATTTTGGAGATCATAGGAAGCCACAAGGAGAAGACGCCAAGGAAGTGAAGAGAAGAGTAGAAGAACAGTGTGCTGAATTCAAATGGTTCGTTCTCTCTACTCAGATGTCCAAATGGAGTGAAGTGTCGCAGAAGCTGTCTACTGCAAGTCCTCAAAATATGAGCGCAATCCGAGTTGGGAATCAAAAGTTATGGCATTTTTACTGAAGTGTCGCAGAAGCTGAAGTACTGGAATCCCACCACACCCAGCGGTGGGCACTACCGCACCCGCGGCGAGGTCGTTAGAGAACTGGAGTTTCTGTTAAATGGTCGCACCCGACGGTGGAGCCGCCGCACCCGACGATGGAGCCACCGCACCCGCGGTGGAGACGCGCTGAAGATCTTCTTTGCGAGTTTTTAATTCCGTGTTCTTTTAATTCCGAACATTTGTTTCCAAGTTTGTTATTTCCTTTTATTTATTTCTGGATTATTTGCCCTAGTATTTAAGGTTATTTCTAAGACTCTATTTAGGTTACCTTTTGTTTTGCCACCAAGAACCCTAGTTGCCACCTTTCTACGTTTTTCTCTCACAAACCCTAATGGAGAACTAAACCTCCATTGTTGCACTTGACAGTTTGAAGCCAGCAATTGATTGGTTGTGAGTTTTCTACCCTTGTTCGTTTTCCTATCTAGTTGGATTGATTCTCTTGTGCTTGATTGATTATTGGTTTATGTTGATTTATCTAGAGTAGCTACCTAGGTTTATTGATATCTTCCTAATTGCTAGGACTTGTGATTCCGGGTTCGGGTTGCATATCTAGTAGCAAGCACGATTGTTGCATATAGGGGATCCGAGCGCTTCATCGTGAGAGAGAGTTAATTGCATGCTTATAGTAACGGGTTGTTTCTATTGCATGTATCTTGTTGAATCCTTGTTTGATTGCTATTGCTTTATTGAGTTTTGAAGGTTTTCGGATTTGATTTGGTGATAAGTACTATTAGGGCTGGTAGAACTAATAGTTACCTATGATCGGGATAAGAACAACTATAGGAATATTAAGAACTTGAGATTGATAGAATTCCGTGATCGACCTTTCTATTGTTGTATGGATCTCTGTTGAGTGTGGCGCTTTTCCCCATAATATTTACAACCTTTACTTGCGAATTCGTTTTCTTGCTTTGTTTACTTTGGTTACGAAAAACATTACAAACCCCCCCATAGTTCCTAGTTGGTGACGCGAATTACAAGAATAGATAACCTGACTCTCTGTGGGATCGACCCTGACTTGCTTGCTATACTTTGTAGTAGGTACTTTAGGATTTCTTTGATAGGCATACGACTTTAGCCCTGTCAGGTAGCTTACTTATAGGTCGCAAAAAGCTTGGTCGCTAATTTCAAATTTTTTGACATCAAGCAAGTCCCTCGCAAACTTGGGATCGGCTATCAGTCCCGATGATTTCTCCACTATACCCCCTAGCACACATCACGACCCCCGCGATCGTAAGATCCCTAAGACGTGTGACGAAATCGTTGCATTTCCAGACTTCACTGACCTCCCACTTGAGGAAGTGGGGGTGGATGAAGTGGGAAACAATATAGAAGACGATGTCATAACTAACGAAGATGATTGGACCAAACCCTACATCGGGTGGCTTAAGCACGTCATCTTGCCTACCGACATGGCATAAGCGAGGAAGTTAAAGGTACAAGCCTTATCTTTCAAACTCTTAGACGGTGAACTCTTCAAGATATCTATCACATGCCTCACCTAAGATGTTTGGGAAAAGACAAAGTCCATCGCATCCTACAATCCCTACACGACGGGGAATGCGGAGACCATACAGGAAGACTGACTCTATCTAGAAAAGCACTCGAGACGGGGTGGTATTGGTCCATAATGAATTGAGATGCAGTCGATTATGTAAATAAATGCGACGCCTGCCAACGACACGCCCCAATCCCGCCTCAGCCGTCAGAACTCCTACATCTAACTCTAGCTCCATGGCTTTTCATGCAATGGGGCAGGACATCGTTGGAAAACTACCTTCGACATCAGGGCAATGTGTCTTCTTTCTAGCCATGACAGACTATTTTCCAAGTGGATTGAGGTTGAGGCATACCGAGAGCTGAAAGACACACACGTCGTTTTATTCATTAAATGCAATATTTTGTGCAGATTCGGCGTGCCATCTGAGATCGTATGCGACTATGGATCCCAATTTATTATCCATCGAACACGATCGTTCTGTAAACAGTGGAACATTAATCTGGTCACGTCAACACCTCGATACCTACAGTCCAACGAATAAGCCAAGTCGAGCAACATAATCATTATCAACAACTTGAAAAAGCGACTCATCGGAGCAAAAAGAAAATGGACCGACGAGCTACCACTAATCCTTTGGTCCGACCGGACCACACCCAAGGAAACATCAGTGCAATCCCCCTTTTCCTTGGTCTACGGATGTGAGGCTATCATACGAGCCGAAATCCTGGTAACGAAATCTAGTTACGGATTAGAAACAGAAGACCATAACAAAATTGAGTTATCTCATGATCTGGATACTATCAACAAACTTCGAGAAAGGAAAAGAATAAGGATGGTCGGCTGCCAACAACAAGTGGCCAGAAGTTACAACCAGAATATAAGAGCCAAAGTATTCAAGGTAGGTGATTGGGTACTACGAAAGGTCTTCCAAAACACTATAGACCCGACCAACGGTATATTAGCCCCACAATGGGAAGGGCCTTATCGAATCAAAGAAGTAGTCGAATAGGAAGCTTATAGATTAGAGACCAAAGACGGACAGCCGATTCCGAGAAGTTGGAATGTTACCCACCTAAAAATGTATCATTTCTGAAACCTTATCTTTCTTACACTTTACATTGTTATTCGATTTAGTTTCACAAAACTCGTACTGACTTAAGCATCGGAGGGCCGTTGGGGTAGTCCTCCCAATCGTCGAATCCTCACAATCTTGTGTGTTTCTTGTGCGTAAAAGACATGACAAACTTGGTACCAAGACACTACAACGGATCCGACACACATTACATAAAAGTCCTTACAATACACGATCAATCGGACAAGAGAGTTGAGACAAACAAACACCCCACAACAACAGTCGACTAAACAAAAGAAAGGTTGATATATACATCTTCACAACTCCTCTTTGAATACAAACAAGTTGTACAACTGACACCCTACAAAAATCCACAAACTGACGCATCGCATATTACAGGGTTCAGATATGTACGATGAACGGACAACACGTCCCTCACTCCTGGCTGGGGCAGTACCTACACAATCAAACATGAAAGTGAAAGCAAGGTACACAAAAATAAACTATATAAAGCGCGATTCGTGATGGTGGACGGATCGCCAAAACCCCATTATCCATAAAAGACCTACTATCTGCAAAAGCTTAAACAATAGGCGATGAAACTGTTCATAAAAAAGGTCATAACACGCTGGCCACCCATCAACTTAGCTTAAAGAACTACTCTGACTCATTGATCTCAATGACGGGAATAGAGGACAACCTGGACGGCGAACCACCAAACTTCCCAAGAGGGTCGACTCTCGGTGGGGACACCGTGGTCATCGCATCCGCTTTATCTTCTAGATTGCAAGGGATCAAGTGACCATTGACAACCTCCTCGAGGGACTCAATCCTTGCTCGCAACGATGATTAAGCACTAGTGTTCTCGGCGCCACTGGCATCATGCCGCTTCGTCACCTTCAGAGCAGTCACTTCACCCACCAGCCTTGCGACCTTCTCTTCGGCTTTGAGTCGTTTGTTTTCTGACAGTCTGATACGATTAGCCAGAACAACAATCTTCCCTAACAAGAGCCTCATGTCCATAACATACATACCCCTTGTCTTTGTCAAAAGGCAATTGTGAGAACAAAAGAACAAGTACTCAACTTATGAACAGACGAAAGGTAACTACCTGACAAACCCTCTGCATGAAGAGTTCATGACCAAGCTTCAGACAGGTCAGTGTTAACGAATGTCCTACTCATCAGACGCATCGCCAACAGAAGCTTCGTCACTTCATTAGAATTCGACTAGATCGGAGCATAATTTGAAGCAGGGACAAAAAGAAAAAAGAACAAACTCTTTAAAGCAAAAAACAGAAACACGCAAGGAAAATAAGATCTAGAAGAAGACATTACCAATAGTGTGCCACACGTCAAAGAGAAAGGAACAATTAACATTCTTCTTTAAAGAATTGATCTTCACAAACAAGAAGCGTGAATCACAATCATGATTCCGAGCATCAGTTAGCGGCAACAAAGGTTCCCAACCAGGGCGACAACACAGCCTAAAGCAATTGGACCCATATGAAGTTAGAAAGTAGGAATAACTGATGTCTCCCATGTCTAAGTCAACATCAAGCAATGTCGTCAAATGGTCCAGCACTATCAGCAACCTCCACGTTTCGGGCATAACCTGGAAGGGGGCCAACTCGAAAACGGCTTGGAAACTCCTAACCAGTAAAGAAAAAGGAAAGTTGTGACCTATGAGGAAATGGGTACTCAGAGAAGCACATCCAATCATCTTTTCTCCATTCGGCCCTCTCGTAGCACAGTGGGAGGCAGGCCACGGTCGAAATCGGGAATTCCTCAACATCCAAGATCACATCGAAATCCGCCTGAGAAAAAGCCCAAACCTTGTAATAAGCGGCGTCTAGTAAAACCGTTGGGTGCAAATTATGAGTGATAAATCCATCACCGGAAGATCCCAGTTTTCGCAAATTTAGCAGTCCCATCGATATAATAGAGCAATTGGCTCGCTGAGACGGTTGAGTTTCCAAAATTTCTAAAACCGTTCGGTGACGTCAACGTGGGACGAAGATCCTACAGATCTGGCTAGAAGATATCATGCAACGAGCGGGGAAGGAAAAAAGAAAAAGAAAAGGAAAATCAAACCAAGCATCGCTTGATTCCTCTTCTTTTTGGGGCAATTGTTGGGCCCATAATTCGGCAACTCGATCGTGGCCCAAATTCGACGGCCCATAAAGACAAACTCGGTCCAAGTAAAGCAAGCAAGGATCATGTCATTACAAACCGAAGGCAATCTTCAACCCATCGGCAAATAATAAGCGCCGAAAATATCGCCTCCATTAAGTACAACGCTTTAATCCATAATTAAATAGAGATTCATCAGGAAAATTAGGAGAGAGTTTAACAAATTATTATAAATTGGAAAAATCACATGTAAAAACACACACATCTACTCTGCATTCGAGCTCTCAAATTTCTACTCATATTCTTGTGTAATTCTACTACGATCGTGAACTACTCTCGTTCGATTAGTCTCTCAATCCAACCGATCAAGGGAATAAGCAACTTTATGTTATCGTTCAAATTCTTCTTCTCTTCATATTTATCATATTTTTCTGGCTCTTGCTATTCGATTGTGGTTTATCGACTAATTTTTTCCTCAATTAAGAAAATTTAGATCTTGTATCTTTTTTGCCCAAAACAGGATGGTTTATGAACGTATGACCAAAGAATTACACTAATCATACGAGGTAAAAGATTGAGAAATTTGAATTTGTGTATATATTTTAAAAAATCTATTTACTTTTTTAACGTCATATATTTACTATCTAATACATAAAATTATGCATTAGCTAATGTCATACATTCAATCATCATTTAGTTTCAGATTTGGAAATTTAAAAGTTGAATAATTTCTTTTTGTTTATCGAAAAAGTTGAATAATTTCTAATATATGGATGAAAATATGTAGGCAGACCCCATGTACACTCGATTTTTTATCTTTTCGCACACACTTTGGTGTGCCTAAAATAAGCATACAGGCAGACGGGTGCTGTTTGGCAAAAAACGGGTAAACGTGGCACGCCACAATAGAACGCACCAATTTATCCTAAATTTGGCACGCCTTCTTGTGGCGCACCAATTTAACTGGGATTTTAATTGGGCTTTCATTTGACGCGGGCCAAATAAAATCCCATAAATGGTGCGCCTCTTTTAGGCGCATGGCTGGTGCGCCTCGCTTTGACGTACCAGCGTGAGGCTAAATTAACCGCAAGGTGCACCAACCCCATTCTCCTTCCATTTCTTCTTTTCTTATTCTTCCTTTGGCGGTGGCGCTCGATCTCTCTCTTTCTCCTCTCTTCATAAAGAAGCAACGATGGATGGCAGCGGAGGGAACAACGGCAGTGGCGGCGAGGATCTGGTGGTGGTGGCGGCGGTAGTGGCGGTGGGTGCGGTGGGTGCGGTGGGGGGCGAGGCTCCGGTGGCGGCGGTGAAGGAGGTGGCACCGGCTCGGAGGTGTTGGCTGGAGGCGGCGACGACGCAGAGGCGGTGGCTGTAGGTAGCGGGTTAGAGCACATTATAGAGGGCCCGAATATGTTGTTTGGAATTGCGCAACGCAGCGGTATCACTTCTTTGGGGTCGCTTGAGTATGCATGGGAGGATGGACGCTTGCCTGATTTCGGCATTTGTTGAGTGATGGCACCCCGAGACGAACTCGTTCCATTTTCCATGGGGGAGATGACGATCACATTACACGATTTACATCAGATTCTCGGGTTGTCCATTGATGGCAGGAGCATGACTTCCAGGATGGATGACGATAAGGTTAGACAGCGCATTGCCACAACATTTGGTATCGAGTTGATCGCGATTGCACAGTGGTACAGAAACGACAATATTCCATTGGGTTTCCTCACAACTAGACTGAGTGCCATGATACAGGCCGCCGAGAGGGACGAGGGACTCATTGCATCTTTTTACCTATTTACTCTTCTCGGCATGACTATATTGGTGGACAAGTCGACGAATGTCGAGAAGCACAAGTGGATGGCGCTCCTTTTTCACAACGAGATCACCAGATGATATGAATGGGGAGCCGATATCCTGGTCATTCTGTGCATGAACCTGGGAAAGGCTTCGTGTCGCAGGGCGCAGGGCATTGGCAGTTGTGGGCTCCTTTTGAGGGTAAGTTTTATTATTGGTTTGTTTATAACAAATTATGGTTTTAATTACTAATGTTAATTCTTGTTTTGCAAGATTGGATTTGGGCATACATTTTCCATTTCCAAGGACATCATGTGATGGACCTAGAGGCGATGGCGGACCCTCGGGCAACCATGAGCGACGTCAAAGAGGTGTCGAGGGAAAGGATCTGGAGCGATTGGTCGCCATACGCCGCATCCTAGACGACATCAGATACGAGGAGGTAATTTATAACAGTTCAATTTGACGTCTTTTTATTATAATCTAACGTACATTAAATGTAGATAGATTATATATTTCATTTTTACTTACAGATACAGTGGACCCCATGGCCCGGATAGGACGTCTAAACACCCTTGTATGCCCCTTCGCGGTTTCGTGGCATACTGCAGTGTCTAAATGTGCAGGAGCCATAACTTCCCAACCGCATCTTCAGGCAATTCGGATACGTATAGGGGATCCCACATGCACCACGAGAGCCCATTTAGTGCATTCGACAGTTCGAGCTGTGGGGCTACACCGTGGCCTTTAAGCCAGACCTTTTAGGCGCGTGTGATGCCGATCCGAGACCTCTCATCCAGTTGGACGTGCCGAAGGCGACATCGTTTTGGGATGTTATTGATGACTACTTGGATTAGCTAGACGAGGTGTCTCATGTGCTTGTGCATCCAAGATCCCCCAAGCAGGATCGTCTAACTCAGCCTATCCATCCTGCTCCTCCGGTCGACACTCTTGCAATAAGATAATGTCATTTACTTTTTTTTTTAGTTATTGTTGTTATTTATTTTTTTCTAATGCATATTATTATCAATACAGCGGAGGCAGAAAGTTTCTAGGGAGATGCGTAGATTTCTCCTAATGCTAGAGAGTAGACCTACGGACTTTGTTATGCTGGTCAGTCGATGGTTTCACCAATTGACTTATCAGACTCCACCGATGGCCCTCACCCCACCGCGTTCATCCCAGGTGTTTCAGGATTCCATGCACGAGGAAGGTCATGGGAGTGGGCTCAATTCATCCTCGAGGATGGCGGCTGAGCGGGAAGCGGATGAGCGCGAGGCTCGTGGTCGGGAAGTGGCATTTCGTATGTAGAGATCGTTGAATGACTCTAGTGACGATGATTAGTCCGATCTTTGTATTTATGGTTGTTTGTTCGTACAAACATTCCGTATTGTATTTGTTTGTACTCATCTTTTATTACGTTCGACATTTCTTTTATTTTGTCGTCGTTGTTTATCGTTTCTATTGTATATAACTATAAGATATAACAATAGTATATAACTACATGATATAACTATAGTATATATAACTATACGATATGATCATAGCATATAACTATACGATATAACCATAGCATATAACTATATGATATAAGTATAGTATATAACTATACGATATAAAAATAGTATATAACACTTCTGGGTTTATTCTCATCACTGATATCAATGTATTCCTCCAAGCTGCAAACGTTTTTGAAACATTAAGTCTATAGATACCCTTTATGCGGATTAAACCCAGAAATATCATACATTATTCTATAATCTATGAAACCCTACACCATAAACCCTAAAACCCTGAACCCTATACCCCAAAAAATCCAAATTAAATCTCCCTCACATCCTTCATGCGCCACATGGAAGCACATGAAGGGTTTGGCACGCCTAACCAATATGCACCATACCCTTAGGGTTTTTGGATTTAGGGTTTAGGGTTCATTACAAACCCTAATCCCAGAAACCCCAAGGGTATGGTGTGCCTTTTTCTGGCATGTCAAACCTGTAACACCCCCGACTTATGTCGGTAGTACTACACGCCAGTGACCTCAGACGTTAATGTCCAAAGTCACCCTAGGCATTAATCGGAACAATTAAGCTTAAATAAATACATAAATATTAAATAACGAAAGAATAATCAACGGAAGACATTTTAAATTAATAAAACTTAACCTTTTATTAAGATTCCTCTCGTAAAATGAGAAGGACGGTTTACAACAAAGTATAGTGACAGCGGAAGACTTTTAAATTACAACGGAAGACTCTTTTAAAGTGGTCCTAATTACATGACTATGTATTACATTTATTTCAAATTAAACATACAAGCCTTGGAAATATTACTTCTTAAAACGCAAACTTCAACTGCAAGCTTTCTCTTTGATTGGTTACTTCAATCGTCGGGGACCAACCTCTAATGTGCCGTATAGGACGAATGACACCAGCCAACCATGCAAGGAATAAAATCCGGTTGGTTAGTCTAATGAAAGACTATGCAAGGGTACAAGCATAATGGTTCTAGTGATCGCAACCGTTTACTATCATTGTCCCTCGAATAATAACCGAAGGAACGATACATAACCCGAAACTTTCACGGAATGATAGAAGAAGATATGCATCGAAAATAAGACTCCAACAAAATTGAGTCTTATAGGAAACGTATGTAATTGTTTGGGAACGTTAAGTTTTCACAAAAGTTTATAAAAGTGACCTTGATTATTTGGGTCCACGACCAACCTCACCGCGTACTGCGAATCTAGATTGGAAAGAGGACCTACTCTAATAAGAGTCCGAGTGGGTTCCACGTTGTACTTCTCGCTCGAGGGTATATTAATTATGTGCGTAAAAGCACTTATCTTATTTACTTTCAAAAACGTACATTCACGTTAAGGCTTTTAATTCACATGATCACTATACGAGAGATATCTTTGGGATGAATCTCGAATATTGGCACTAGCTAAGCGCACCTACCACTTATATCCGAATAAGGGTACAATCATGACCAGGAGTACTAGGGCAAAAACCTCATAATACTTGTTACAAAGAAACGACTAGACCTCGCAAGGTACATAGCATTCCTACGAATACTCGTACTAACTAAGCATGTAAGTTCACATATAAATCCACACCAAAATCCATTTATCACTTTATGGTAATATCATATAGAATTATATATATTAGTGTTGTTTCTAGCAATATATACATCCTATTATAAATTCATATTAACACAACATTTTAATGTTTAAGTTCCCAAACACAAATCAATAACTTTATTCCAACTTAATTAAACAATTAAGTAATTGATAATCAAGAAGAATATGGAATAAATCAACAAGAGCGAACCGCCACTTGCCTTAGTCTGGACGAACGAAGAGTTGGGTCCGAAATCTGGGTACGAAGGAACAAAACCCTAATTAGTTACGGGTACGAAAAGACGAAACAAAATGAAGGAAAAAGGGGCAGTGCCGCGGTCGCGGATAGCATAGCCACGATCGCGGCTTACTGGGCAAAGCTGCGGCCGTGGCAGATGGGGCCGCGATCGCGGGCCATGCCTTGGCCGAGATCACGGGCCTCTGCCTAGCCACGGTCGCGGTAGATGGAGCCGCGGTCGCGGGACTCCATCCTGACATGAGCTTAAATCGACCTTCGGATCCTTACCGACGACGAGGCACAGATCTTCGCTTTCTGGACACTTGCGCACTACCACCACTCCAGGAACTTCACAAATGCGATGACCTCAACTTCCAGCGACGACAATTCCGGCGACAAACACCATAACAATGCGAACTAAATTGAGAGGAGAAGAGATGGAGAAGATGGTGGAGGAGAAGGCCAATTTCGAGCCCTATTTATAGGCTAGGAAATGGAGCTCCACACTCAATGTCAATGAGGCCAACCGATCCAACTCCCGCCGCTCAAATAAACATGGGGGAATGCCGATCATCGGAGTTCGGGAAAGAGGAGGAAGAAGACGAAGCAGAGAGCCGCGATCGCGGTTTCAGAACCGCGATTGCGGTTTGGCCTTTTGCCAAAACTGCGCCCGCGGTTTCATAACCGCGGTCGCGGGCAATGCCGCGGCTGCATAGCCTTGATCGCGGGTTTTGCTTAATTCCGATTTTAGCAACCCTCCAATAATGAAAACCCATATATTTCATTAAATGTGTATCCACACATTCATATGGTTCTTACAGGGTTACAGAACATGCCTAACACGTCTTGCTTACAAAATGAATGTTTGAAAATTACACCAATACCACTACTAAAATTGAGGGTTATTACATTACTACCCCCTTAAAAATAGTTTCGACCCCGAAACTAACACTTCGACCCCGAAACAAACACTACCAAGTTAGAGGGATCGATTTCCCCATTAACCTCTCTACTTGAGTTTAGTATCATCAATTATTTCGTACTCAAAATTAATCCTAGGAAAGTCGATCTGTTTCCTCAACCATGATATCCCTCATATGTCTCGTTTTCATATATTATCTCATGTGCTGTAATACCCCTCAATTTCAGTAAGGGTATTTGGGTAATTTTCCCAACCCTCGTTCTGTAAGCAAGACGTGTTTGGCGTATTCGGAATTTCTGTAACTTCTATGATCTCTGTAATAATCTTTTGAACATTATAATATACGTCTAATGTATTATCGGGTCTTAGAATATTTTTAAAGTGCTAAAAATAGATCTTAGCATAAGTTCGTGAGTGAACCCGCGACCAGAGGAAAATGACGCGTTCACGACATTTCCGCGATCGCAGAAGAATTTCCGCGATCGCGGAAAAAGCTGGTCATCGTCTTCATGCCCTTCGCGCGTTTCGCCGGTTCGAATTTCCCTCGAGTTGTAACGCCTCCGTTGAGGGAGCTTGAACCGATTCATGTGACCGGCGTTACACTCCTTGCAACCCTATAAATAGGGGTCTTCAGCAGGAGGAGATCTCCATCCACAGCTACAAATCAATCTCTTTCTCTCGTTTTCTTCGTCGTCGGAGTTTTGCCCTCGCTGGAGTTGTTCGCCGGAGCTTCTGGTTGTCACCGTGGTTCCTTGGGAGCTGGGAGTGGTAGTAAGCCTCGTTCGAAGCCAAGGAGGTCGTCGTCTCCGTCGTCGGTGAGCCTCGATTCGATTTTGAGTCGCATCGGAATGAGGGATCCGCGATTGCGGGGATGAATTCCGCGAACGCGGAAGCTGCCCAAAATTCCGCGACTGCGGAAGTCCAAACCGCAACCATGGCTTGCCCTGGCAAGCGCGATCGTGGCTTGGACAGCCACGGTCACGACTCATGCTTTATCCCTTTTCGTTCGTATCATTATTCGTATCGAATCTAACCCAAGGTTTCGTCATTGTTCGTCGTTGTCATAGGAATCCATAATCAGATTCCAGTTCCAGATCCCGAAACCTGTTTTTGTCAAGTCGACTAGATTATGGCAAGTGGCGGTTCGCTCTTGCTTATCATTCCATAATTCCGTTAATTATCAATTACTTTTGATTGTTAATTAAATTGGAGTGAAGTGTTGTTTTCGTTTGGGAACAGATTTTATAAATGATGTGATTAAAATATGGTATTATAATAGGTTGTATATATTGCTAGAAACAACGTTATTATACCTGTTATTACCGTAATGGTATTAGTGTGGATTATTGTGTCAACTTAACTGTGTAGTTAGAACGAGTATTCGTAGGAACGCTATGTACCTCGCGAGGTCTAGTCGTTTCTTTATAACTGGTATTAGGAGGATTTTTCCCTAGTACTATCTGGTCATGATTGTACCCTTACTCAGGGTAGGTGCACACTGCTGGTGTAGACAATCAGGATTAATTCCCAAGATATCTCTCGTATCGAGATGATATATATTAAAAGCTTTAACGTGAATGTACGTTTTGTAATTAAATAAGATAAGTGCGGTTATGCATATAATTAATGAACGTTCGGGCGAGAAGTACAACTTGGAACCCGCCCGGACTTTGGTTAGAGTAAGTCCTCTTTTCAATCTGAATTCGCAAATGATCAAGTCGTTTTTAACGCTTGTGTGAAACTATAACGTTCCCAAACACTTGTCATACGTTTCCAAAAGACTCAATCTTTTGGAGTCTTCTCTTCATACGTTTCCCATAAGACTCAATATTTTGGAGTCTTCTCTTGTTCATACCTTTTCGTATGTTTTCCGTAGAAGTGTTGAGGTTCATTGTCGTCATCGGTTATTATTCGTGAAGCGACAGGTGTAACCTAATACGACTACTTCGAACCTTTTCTATTTTTCCCTTGTGTAGTCTTTCATTAGACTAACCAACCGGTTATTTTCTTTTGCATGGTTGGCTGGTGTCATCCGTCTCATACGGAACATCAGGTAAACTTCCTTTCCGTGAAGGCTAGTACGCGATGATGAAGGCAGATGACGTTTAAAGAGTTTTTCAAGGTTAAGGATCCTAGGCGTGAGATCACGCAGATCAAGACCCTTCATGATGTTTATCTATTTCAAAGACTTCTGTTGTATTAAAACAATTCTGCATTTGGTTATATTTGGTATTAATAGTTGTAAAACCGTGACTTTGGTTTAAATAATATTTGGAAATTTTATGATATTCAATATAATTTGTGTTATTATATGGTTGTTATAAAATGGTTAAGCCTTGGGTGACCCCAGATGTGTAATCTGAGGTCACTGGCGGTAATACTTTCAAGGGAATATTTGGGGGTGTTACATGTGCCAACTCTTAATATACAAACAAGGTCCTGATTACCTTAAAATCATAGTCTCCAAAATCATCACACAATATTAATACACCTTAAGCTTGAGAACACACCTTTTCTTTCAACTTTTCTCTTTATAAACGACTCCCAAGGTTCATACCTTATCTCCCTAACTTAATACCCCCAATTGTCATATCGTCTTACTCCTTATATATACATCTCATCCATTTCATGATTTACCTTAATTAAATTTGGCCCTTATGCCATCTCTTACTCCAAAATCTTTACATTAATCAGGCTCTTTCATAAGGCCTTTAGACTTCCTTAAATTTTCCAATTACTCACGCAAAATCTTATTCATGCTTTCCTCAAACATGATTTTAATAATCTGTTTCACACGATTATAATCAATCACCATTATTTATCCAACACGTGTCATAAGATCACCTTAATAGGCATAGGTCACCCCTTCACTAAGTCCAGTTGATAAAAATTCATACCCTTACATTATCCCATACTATAAATTTACACAATGTACAACAAACTTTTACCGACTCAGTTTGTTATTCACCCATAAATCCTTAACACTTAATTGTCCTCACACAATTTATTATCCCAAATTAAGCAAACCTTTTGCTTTACCGAATTTTAGTATTTACCCAAGACTTAATTGTCTTAACACTTCCCGTATCATCATCTCATTATATCATTTCCTTAAGAAAACCTCATAACGAAACCTCAAATTGGTCTTCCAAAATAATACTTATGATTCTACACACTTAGCCTTTCCGAAAGCTTTTAACACTAGTCCCATAACGGACACACTTGCTTTTAAATCCCATAATTATTACTCTTAATTTTTAAAGTTTACTCAAGATCGTATTAGAGTATGATAATTGTAGAGAAAACCATCTCCTTATGAAATACTCCTCTTTACAAATTTATTCACTTTAAATGAATAATTTATAAGACTCACAATTGAGTATTTTGAGCTTTATACTAGCTCACTACACAATTTTACCACATTTAATGCTCGGAGTATACACATGAGGAATAACCTCCAACTCCATAGAGCATTAACTATACACGCTTAATTCCTTGTAGCGAGGAGTCCTTACAAGATTAAACTCTCGAGACAATGCTCATGAATTCGAGCAATAAGGTAGGGAGCAATCACACATGTCCTAACCTAACACTATCCCTTATGAGTCCAGACAGTCTTTATCAACACATGACATGTACTACTTTTGGCACTCAAGGATTCTCGTATGAACGAACAACTTGCAATAGTAACGAATTTAGTAATTTCCGGAACAAGGAAACACTTCTTTATTATTCGAAACATTACATTAAAACAATTGACAAAATCTCGAACAGACAGATTACTAAACAAAGGAGACTATAGACACAAGTCATCATGATTAGCGCTACTTTGTAGGGTTTAACTAGGAGTTGTTACCGGCATTTTGGGTGCCATTTGGATATGTTTAGAGCATAAGTTAGGAGAATGGAGTTGAGGAGAAGAAGTGTTGATTTGGTGGTTTGAAGAGCTTAAATGAAGACTTATTGAAGATGGAAACAAGCCACAAGAGAAGACCGAAGAAGAAGCTGAAGAAGAGAAATAGAAGGTTTTCCGCGGTCGCGGAAAACACATAAGAAGCGAAGACAACAGGAACATTTCCACGGTCGCGGAAGGAAGTGCCGCGATCGCGGATACTGTTCATGCACGCGGGAGCGAGATTTCGTCCGAGTTACTTTTTTTTTTCTTTTTATTTCCTTTCTTTTATTTATGTTATTTCCTTTTAGGATATTTATTTCTTATCTTTAGTATTAGGGTTTGCTAGGTTTTCCATATATTTAGTTAGCAGCCTCCACTTAATATTCAGATTTCAGTTCAGTTTTTCCCTTTGAGTTTTGTGCTTTGAAGACTATGAAGAACTAAACAACTTTTGCTTAGTCCGACGATTGAAGCCTTCGTTTGTATTTGGTTATGAGATTATAACTCTATTTCCTTTCCTTTGATTATATCTTTTCTCTTTGAGCTTCATCCTATTGATTCTTGCTGATTTGACAGGCTTGATCATCTAGTTGATATTTGTAATTGTCTATTGCTAGGGTTTTGATATTTCGGGATGAAATCCCTTATCTTGTGTAGCAAACATGATATTCTAGGACTAGTTGGACTAGTTTATTGTGAAGAGAATTGATTGTATGTTAAATGATGGCGAGTTGTCTGGTGTTGCATGTATCCTGGTTAATTCCTATGCTTACTGCTGCTATTGAATTAATTCTTGATAGTTTCTTGTGCATTTGATAGTTAGGGTTACCAAGACTAGTTGGACTGATAACTATTTCAGAATAGGGACAGGAATATTCATATGAAGGAATTGAGATAATCTAGGATCAACCAATCAAATGAATGGTGGATATTTGTCTGGCTAAGTCACTTCTCACCAATTGATTACACCTTTTGCTTTGATTTACTTTGTTACTCATTACAAACCAAAACCCCCTTTGTTACATTTGGCATACAACATGTTGCATTTAGAAAGATTGCTATCTTCCTGTGGGATTCGACCCTTGCTTGTCTACTATTCTTAGTTAGGTTTTTGAGGATTACTTTGATTAGGCATAACCACTTTTAGCCCCGTCAAATTGGCGTCGTTGCCAGGAAGGCAAGTTTAAATTTTTTCTTTGGGTTTGTTTGTGTGCCAACTTTTGTGTGGACCTATCTTATGATCCACACCCGTGCTACTGACTCTCCTACTTTAGATCTTGATCCAGAGATTGAGAGAACAATTTCCAGAAATCGTACAGCAGCCCGTACGCAACAAGAGATGGCTGAAGAAGCACCAACCTTGAGGCAGTTGACTGCCCCGAATCTAGAACAACAGTTGCTTGCTGTGCACTTTCCAGAGCTGGCAGATGGCATGAATTATGAACTCAAATCCGGGTTGATTCACTTACTACCCCACTTCCATGGGATGAGTGGAGAAGACCCTAACAAACATCTGTCTGAATTCCATGCCGTTTGTACCAACATGAAGCCACAAGGCATTACTGAGGACCAGATCAAGCTGAGGGCCTTTCCTTTCTCTATAAAGGATACGGCCAATGATTGGTTATACTATTTGGCCCCAGGAAGCATTGACACATGGGCTAAGATGAAGAAAGCCTCCATGGAGAAGTACTTCCCTGTGACCAAGCTCAATAGCCTGAAGAGGAATATTAGCAACATTGAGCAACACGCTACTGAGACGTTGTACGAGTACTACGAGAGGTTTAAGAGGTTGATCTCAAGCTGCACCTACCATGGGTATTCTGACCAAGACCTCGTACTTTATTTGTATGGAGGACTTCTTGACGACGAGCGTCGAATTGTGAACGTAGCCTGTGGTGGAAATATTCTAAACAAGGCGTCTGCTGCATCTTTTGATGTTTTCTTTGAGCTATCTGAGGGCTCAAGATATTTTAGCAAGAGGGTGAGTGCCCAAACAGTCAAAGTTGCAGACTCTCAGCCATCATCCTCACTACTTTCTGAGATGGCTGAGATGAAGGAGATGATGAAGAGATTTATGACGAAGGGCACCCCGCAGCAAGTCAAGTCATGTGGGATATGCTATGACACGATGCACCCTATTGATGCATGTCCCACGCTGCAGGAACCCACTGCTGAAGTGAATGCTATTGGAAGTTTCGGTCCTCCTAGACCAAGATATGACCCGCCAACACTTACAATCTGGGGTGGAGAGATCACCCCAATTTGAGTTACGGGAACCAGCAGAATCCTCCTCAGGGCTGCGGTGATCAAGAGTTTCACCAGAGGCCGCCACAGTTCCTACCGCGCCCACAACAATTTTAGCAGCCTAGAGGTCAACAATAACAATTTAGAGCACAATATGACCCTAGACCTCAAGGCCAAAGCTCAAGTTCATCTATGTCCGGTGATGACATGATCAAGACCCTCACCCAGAGTGTATCGGAGTTGGCAAGCACTATGGCCCAACAAAATCAAGAGATGGCCCAGCAACATAAATCTCTCGCTCAGAGTGTTTTGACGTTGGCAAACACTATGGTCCAACAAAATCAAGAAATGCGGTCTAGTATTCAGAACTTGGAGAAGCAAGTAGGGAAGATCTCCATCGCAGTGAGCAGACTGGAAGCCCGAGATTCGGGGAAACTACCATCTCAAACGGTAGCAAACCCGAGGGAGAACGTGTGTGCAATGACGCTGAGGAGCGAAACACAAGTGGATGAAATTCGAGGCCAACAGAAAGAATTCCGCGACCGCGGGGAAGATGGCCGCGACTGTGGACTCCTTGCTAAAGACGAGAAGAAAATCGGCGAATTTCCGCGACTGCAGATAGATTTCCGCGATCGCGGAAAAGTTTCTGGGGAAGACGAATTTTTCGACGCAAATCCGCGATCGCGGACAGAAATCCGTGACCGCGGAAAACCTCTTGGAGACCTAGTTCGCCCAGATGAAGATCTCGGTTTTGCCTCTGATGTCCATGACACTTATGTTCGTCCCAATTTTCCTCCGCTCAATTCGCTGAAGCCTCTCACACCCTTTCCCGAGGCACTGAAGGACACCAGAAGGCTGGAGAATGACAAGGAATTATTCGAGACCTTCAGCAACTGCGAGGTAAATATCCCTTTGATCAAGATGGTTAAGAGCATACCTCGCTATGCAAAATTTTTAAAGGAGCTGTGCAAGATAAAAAGAAAGAAAGTTGTGAAAGAAAAGAAGAAGTTCCAAGTGAGCGAGAATGTCTCCGCTATGCTGCAAAAGCGGTTGCCCAAGAAGTGCAGTGACCCATGCATGTTCACTATTCCCTACAAGATAGGTGGCACCACGTTCGACAAAGCCATGCTGGATTTGGGTGCATCTATCAATGTGTTGCCTCTTTCACTGTATGAATCTTTAGAGGTTGGGCCATTACAGAAGACGGGGATAGTGATCCAGTTGGCAGATAATTCCTATGTGTATCCCAAATTAGTGGTGCAGGATGTGCTGGTAGAGGTTGATAAACTTATTTTTTCTGCGGATTTCATTGTGATGGATACGGGGCATGATAAACACGCAGCCCCTGTGATGCTGGGAAGGCCGTTCATGAACACGGCAAATACCAAGATTGATGTTAGTAGTGGTTCGCTCACAATGGAGTTTGACGGGGTGAGGGTCGGTGATCATCGCTACTTTGTAGGGTTTAACTAGGAGTTGCTACCGGAATTTAGGTACCATTTGGAGGTGTTTAGAGTGTTATTGTGGAGTATGTGGTTGAGGAGAAGAAGTGTGAATTTAGTGGTTTGGAGAAGCTAAACGAAGACATATTGAAGATGGAGAGGAGACCACGAAAGAAGACCACGAGCCACGACGAAGAATAGACCCAACTGGGTCTACAGAAACATAGACCCGTGCAGGTCTATGAAGATCCACGACCGCGGGTGACGAAGGACCTGATCGCGGCAAAGTCGAAGCAAAGGAGCAGAATTTCCATTTTTCGCGACCGCGGCTTGTATTTCACGCCCGCGGAAAATCCTTTCAGCAAAGCAGTTCGAGAGCAAAGTTTTAATTTCTGCGACCGCGGAATTCTTTCCGCGATCGCGGAATCACACGGCAGAGCGAGGCTGGGATTTCTTCGAAGTTACTTTTACGTTTCTTTTTTATTTTATTTTATTATATTTCGGTACTTTAGTATTATTTCCTTTCAGGATTTGTTTCGTTATCTTTTCACTTTAGTTTTAGGGTTAGGTTATTTAACCTAATTTTCCCTAGTATAACGTTTTAAAACATTCAGATTCAGTTTTCATTGTTGTTTTTTCACACCTTTTGCTCAGGCAGACAATTGAAGCCTTTGGTTGATTTGATTGTGAGGTTATTCCTTTACTCTTTCTATGATTGTTTTAATTCTCTCTCGTGCTTAATCTCATTGATCATATATCGATTCCCCTTGATTTGTTGATTAGGATATCAAATAGATTGAAAATAGTAGTTCCCTCTAGCCTGACAATCTAGAGAAGATTAGTATTACGCTATTGGTTCCCCTTTTTTATACAACCTGTTGAGATTGTTATTGATCATACTATTAAGGATTGGAGGAGACTGTTTGGGAATCTTGATCCCTTAGTTTGTGTAGATAATTAATTGCATGCAATTGTATGACTGTTTGCTACACTTGCATGTACCTATCTATTCCTGAATTCATTACTTCTATCAGATTCAATCTAGAAGGTCTTATAGGTTATTTGATAGTTAGGGTTATCAAGACTGGTTGGACTGATAACTATATCAGAACAGGGATTAAGATATTCATGAGTATTGAGGACTAGGAATAATCAATGATCGATCTATCAATCTGAAGTGTGGATATTTGTTTGGCTGAGCTATTTTCCCGATTTGATTTCAAGTCTTTGCTTTTATTTATTTTGTTTGTTTTTAAACTGAAACCCCCTTGGTTACTTGTTGGTATACAATTACATCGTTGGAATATTATTTGATTCTCTGTGGGATTCGACCCTTACTTGCCTATTCTACTAGTTTAGGTTTGTTAGGATTATTTTGATCAGGCGATACGACTAAAACCTGTCATTAAATTGGCGCCGTTGCCGGGAAATCTAAATTACTGGTCTGATTGTGTGTTTGTTTACCAACTGTTGTGTGGACCTATCTTACGGTCCACACATGTGTTACTGATTATTTTCATTGAGATCTTAATCCAGAAAGATGGCAGCGTTTGAGAATTTTTATTATCAGCAGCAAGGCTGGCCCCATTACTGTCCCGAACCTGAGGAGCCAAGTATTGAGGATTTGATGGAATCTCTCGCCCAAGGTCAGATGCAATTGCAGCAACGCATGATGGTGCAACCTCCAAAAGTGCAACAAGAGATGTTCAAGTTGGCTCCTCAAGAGATGAGCCAAAGTTCATATATGTCAATGGAGGACATCATCAAGTCACTTATGCAGAGCATGATGACTATTCATCAGGAGATGCACTCCAACATCCAACTTTTAACAACTCAAGTTGGAAATTTGGCAACTCAGCTTGGAAAGTTGACTCAAGTTGTGGAAAATATGAAGGAGGGTTTTGAAAGGCCACCACCCCATTCGAAACCGACTCCAGTGGCTAATGTGAATGTCATATCACCGCTGAAAGGAGGAAAGACAGAGGATCCCTTTTGCTCAGGAACCGTGACCACGGATGAGTGAAAATGGAAAGTCGAGAACCAGCGTCCGCAGTTTTGGACAAAATTTTGCGGGTCAGTTTTTGGTGAATATCCTTTGGAAGTGATCCCTGTTGATTACACTCCTCCATCTCGTGATCCAAAGAAGCCACCTCCTCACTTTCCTAAGAAGCTAAAAGTGAAGAAGAAGCCGGAGCCCGATATGGAGCCGCGCAACTCCATAGGTGAGCATAAGGTAAATCTCTCTTTACTTAATCTGATGCATGTTGTGCCTAAATTTGCTAAATATATGAGATGTTTATGCTGGCCTAGGAAGAGGAAGAAATTGACAGAAGTAATTAATTTGAATGAACATGTGTCTGCTGTATTCGGAAGGCGTTTGCCTGAAAAGTGTAGTGACCCTGACATGTTTAGTATTCCTTGTGATATAGGTTACTCTAGGTTTGATCACTGCATGATAGACTTAGGCTCATCTATTAATGTGTTACCCTACTCTGTGTATCAATTGCTAGATCTTGGACCTATGCTTGAAACTGATTTAGTTATTCAATTTGCGAATGGATCCAAAGCTTATCCGAAAGGAATAGTTGAGGATGTTCTTATGAAGGTTAATAAGATGATTTTTCCTGTTGATTTTGTGGTGTTAGACATTGGTTATGACATGCATGAGCCCCCTATACTGTTAGGTAGGCCTTTTCTTAAGACTGCTAACATCCGAATCATTATGAGTAGAGGTATTGTATCTGTGAAGTATGGGGGTGATAGGGTGATATTTAAGATGTTTGATCATAAGAAACACCCTCCTGATAGTAAGTCTGTGTTGTGTTCTGGATTAAGTGGTATTACATGAAAATAGTAGCACATTGTCGAGCCAACAACATTAACCAAGGCGCTACTCGGGAGGCAACCCGAGGTAAGTAATTTCTTTCCATGTCCTTTAAATTCTAGTTTTATTTCTGCTGTTTCGCTTTGTTTCTTTTTGTTTTTAGATTAACTTGCAGGCAGGAGACCCGAACAAAAATTGAAGACGGTGTAATCTTGCACCAGAAACATTTCCGTGGGCGCGGGAATATTGTTGTAAGTCTCCTCGACCTAAAAAAAAAACAAAAAAAAAAGTACTACCGAAGGCCAGCTGTCCGAGTTTTACATGGAGAAAAGGTGCGCATTGTGTTGTCCAGGAGGAAACATTAGCCCCACATATTTTTTGGCAATGATGATGGTCCTACATGTGACAGTTGAGGAGGAAAAACACTAGAGCCCCTACCACGATTACATATGGGCTCTACCATGTGTTCGTTGTAGGCCGTGCAGCCCCGACTTCTTTGCTATACCACTACTCATCACAGTGGTCCCTGTTGGTTGCACGGTGGAGATTACTAGAGAAGGACGCCGCAACACCAGAGACATGTGCTTTATCGTTTTATCGCCAGCAACAACTTTCAAGTCCAAGCCAACTCGGCGACGGTTGTGAGTACCTTTCTGCTTTTCCATGTGCTTCATCCTTGTTGTCATTACATTGAGGACAATGCAATGTTTAAGCATGGGGGAGGGTTCTATACTTGCTATGTCGTTGAGGAGAAAAGAAAAAAAAATGAAAAGAGAAAAAGCCAAAAATTGAAAAAAGGCAAAAATAAACATTCCGGGATAAGTCGAAAACCCGAAAGGGCGGCTTAGGTAATAAGCAAGTGGCTTGGACCAGCATTAGGCTGGGGTAATAATTGGTCAAGAGTGATGTGAGTATATGTGAGCCCATCTATTGAAAAATGAAATGAGTGGCTTGGTGAAAACCCGAAAGGGCGCCTTGGAAAAATGAGTGAAAACAAGAAGAATGATCTTTAGGATTCCTCATTTTTCCTGGCGTGGTGACATAAGAAGAGGTGATATAAGGAGGATTCGGGTAGGTCACTCTGGGAGGCATAAGAAGATAGATGGAGGCTAGGATTAGATTTTTTTATTCACTCTATAGTGTTCGGGATAAGCTTGGGGGAAGTACTCTGCTTTCCTTTTAGCTTGGTTGGTGTTATGATATGTGTTGTGTTGTGTTGTGCTTATTGTTTTGGTGCCTTGGAGATTCATGTTTAGGTGCAATTCTTAGTGGAGATGATTTTGCTATGCTTCCTGAGACCTTGGGGATTTGATTGGAGGAGTATGTTTCTTTTAGCTTACTCGAGGACGAGCAAGGTTTAAGCATGGGAGAGTTTGATCAGCGCTACTTTGTAGGATTTAACTAAGAGTTGCTACCGGAGTTTAGGTACCATTTGGACGTGTTTAGAGCGTTATTGTGGAGTATGTGGTTAAGGAGAAGAAGTGTGAATTTAGTGGTTTGGAGAAGCTAAACGAAGACATATTGAAGATGGAGAGGAGACCACGGAAGAAGACCACGAGCCACGACGAAGAATAGACCCAACTGGGTCTATAAAGATCCACGACCGCGGGTGACGAAGGACCTGATCGCAGCAAAGTCGAAGCAGAGGAGCAGAATTTCCATTTTCCGCGAGCGCGTATTGTATTCCGCGCCCACGGAAAATCCTTTCAGCAAAGCAGTTCGAGAGCAAAGTTTTAATTTCCTCGACTGTGGAATTCTTTCCGCGATTGCGGAATCACACGGCAGAGCGAGGCCGGGATTTCTTCGAAGTTACTTTTACGTTTCTTTTTTCTTTTATTTTATTTTATTATATTTCGATACTTTAGTATTATTTCCTTTTGGGATTTGTTTCGTTATCTTTTCACTTTAGTTTTAGGGTTAGATAATTTAACCTAATTTTCCCTAGTATCACGTTTTAAAACATTCAGATTCAGTTTTCATTGTTGTTTTTTCACACCTTTTGCTCAGGCAAACAATTGAAGCCTGTGGTTGATTTGATTGTGAGGTTATTCCTTTACTCTTTCTATGATTGTTTCAATTCTCTCTCGTGTTTAATCTCATTGATCGTATATTGATTCCCCTTGATTTGTTGATTAGGATATCAAATAGATTGATAATAGTAGTTCCATCTAGCCTGACAATCTAGAGAAGATTAGTATTACGCTATTGGTTCCCCTTTTCTATACAACCTGTTGAGATTGTTATTGATCATACTATTAAGGATTGGAGGAGACTGTTTGGGAATCTTGATCCCTTAGTTTGTGTAGAGAATTAATTGCATGCAATTGTATGACTGTTTGCTACACTTGCATGTACCTATCTATTCCTGAATTCATTACTGCTGTCAGATTCAATCTAGAAGGTCTTCTAGGTTATTTGATTGTTAGGGTTATCAGGACTAGTTGGACTGATAACTATATCAGAACATGGATTAGGACATTCATGAGTATTGAGGACTAGGAATAATCAATGATCGATCTATCAATCTGAAGTGTGGATATTTGTTTGGCTAAGCTATTTTCCCGATTTGATTTCAAGTATTTGCTTTTATTTATTTTGTTTGTTTTTAAACCGAAACCCCCTTGGTTACTTGTTGGTATACAATTACATCGTTGAAATAGTATTTGATTCTCTGTGGGATTCGACCCTTACTTGCCTATTCTACTAGTTTAGGTTTGTTAGGATTATTTTGATTAGGCGATACGACTAAAACCTGTCATCAGTCGGATTCAACATAGATGATGCAAAGAGACACCCTCCTGATTGTGACCCCAAGTGTTCGGTTGATGTGAGCAACCCAAGTTGATCTGGAGAGCACCATGTCGAGCCACGACAATAACCAAGGCGCTGCTCGGGAGGCAACCCGAGGTATGTATTTCTTTTCATGTCTTTTCTTTTCAAGTTTTATTTGTCTTGTTTTTGTTTTAGACTAATCTACAAGTAGGAGACTCGAAGCCATATTCGAAGACGGGGTTCACTCGCACCAGAAACTTATCCGCGACCGCAGAAAAACCACTGTAAGTCCCCTTACCAAAAAAAAAACGAAAAATAATAATTTGACGGCCCAGCTGTCCGAGTTCTACTTTGAGAAGTGGTGTGCATCATGCTGCCAAGGAGGAGTTCATTCGCCCCACAATTGTATTTGGCACCGATGATGGCCCGACATTCGACAGTTGACGACGAGGAGGAACACCAGAGCCCACAACACGCTTACATTTGGGCTCCCATTCTGTGTTCATTAAAGGCCCGTGCAACCCCGTTTCTTTGATGTACCACTACACCTTACAGTAGATTTATTTGGTTGCACGTGGAGTTTGATTAAGAAGGCCGCCGTAACACCAACGACTTGTGCTTTTATTGAATGACCGCCAGCACCAACTTCCAAGTCCAGACCACCTCGATGACGGTTGTGAGTACTTTTCTGCTCTTCCATGTGCTTTATTTTTTTTGTCTTTCATTACATTGAGGACAATGCAATATTTAAGCATGGGGGAGTGATCTATACTTGCTAGTCGTCTAAAGAAGAAAAAAATTATGAAAATAGAAAAAGTCAAATAAATTTGAGAAAAAGACAAAAATAAAATCCTACGATAAGTCGACTACCCGAGAAGGCAGCTTAGGTAATAAGTAGGTGGCTTGGACCAGCATTAGGCTGTGGTAATAAGAGGTTAAGAGTGATGTGAGCCCATCTATTGAAAAATGAAATGAATGGCTTGGTGAAAACCCGAAAGGGCGCATTGGCAAAATGAGTGAAAAGAAGAAGAGTGATTATTAGGATTCCTCATTTTTCCTGGCGTGGTGACATAAGAAGAGGTGATATAAGGAGGATTCGAGTAGGTCACTTTGGGAGGTATAAGAAGATAGATGGAGGCTAGGATCAAATATTTTTATTTACTCTATGGTGTTCGGAATAAGCTTGGGGGAAGTACTCTGCTTTCCTTTAAGCTTGTATGTTTTGTGTGTTGTGTTGATGTGTTAGTATTGGGAGATTCATGATTAGGTGCAGTTCTTAGTGAAGATAGTTTTGTTGTGCTTCCTGAGACCTTGGGTATTTCATTGGAGGAGTAGGTTTCTTTTAGCTTACTCGAGGACGAGCAAGGTTTAAGCATGGGGGAATTTGATCAGCGCTACTTTGTAGGGTTTAACTAGGAGTTGTTGTGATACCCCGTATTTTTATAAGGTTATCATTTTGTATCATTGTATTTCATAATTTGTATTTAAACGGTAAAGCCTTGGGTGATCTCGGTAAGGAACACTTGGGTCACTGGCGGTAATACCTTTCCAAAATGGTTAAGTTTTAGGGGTGTTACAGTTGTGGTATCAGAGCCAAAGGTTGTTTTAAAACGGGTTTGGATTTTTATAAATCATTTATCCGTTTTTGAAAATGCTTTAAGAAGGGCTCTGAATTTTTTTTCTAAGTGAAAAGAGTTTGAAAACACCGTTCATAGTCCTGTCTTCTATATGGTCTGATATAGTAAATTTGCTTCTATATCTAGAAAGACTAATTCCTTCCCTGTTGCCCCGTATGATATGAGTGCATTCTATTCTCTTCAGAGGAACCGGGAGAAGCCAAGGTGGTTTCGCTATACCCAATAAGGCTCGAATTCCCAGTTCTCTCATTTTGAGTTAAGGTTGTAGAACCTAGTAACTCGGTTAGAGTTCATCAATAGAAATTACCAAGTTGATCTATTCTAAGTTGTTTTTATTACAATAAGTATATCAGGAGATACTAATGTGATAAAATCCTTGGAATTTGATCGGTAAACAGATGGTGAACACAAGGAACGTTATCCGTGCTGGTGCTGGGCCGAGTAATGACCCTAGACCAAATGCGAGGAATGCTGCAGACCCAACAGAAGAGCGTGAGGCTGCTTCTAACAATAACCAAGGAGGCAATGGCCAAGCTTAGGCCAACGCTCCGATGATGTTTGATGTTGCAGCAGTGGAGGCAATTCGAGGAATTGTCATGCAGGCAATCACAGATGTTATGCGACCAGTTGCACCACAAGTACAAGGTGGTCCAGTTCCTCAGGCTATTCCTGAAGTCGAGGAGTCAGTGGAGCAAGTACCTCGGGTCAATGTTGTTAGGGACAGAGGAACTTACGGGCAGGCGTTAAAAGCCGTGAGTTTAATGAGGCCTGACAGCTATGACGATATTGGAGAACCAGTCAGGGTGACATATTGGTTCTCGCATATGGAGCGTTTGCTCCGGAACATTAATTGCACTGAGGCTGGGAAAGTGCACATCGCCTCTCTTCAACTCAAGGATGTGGCTAACGAATGGTGGGAGAGCACCGGTCTAGCAGATCATCCCGAGCTGAATTGGAGCATGTTTAAAACAAAGATGACTGATCATTTCTTTTCCCGAGCTATGAGGGAGGAGAAGCATAAGGAATTTCTGTACCCGCAGATTGATGGGTTAAAGGTGACTGAGCTCGCAGCTAAGTTCAATCACTTGATGCAGTACGCTGAACCTGAGGTGTCAACCGAGGAGCAGAAGATCTGGTACTTCCATGGATGGATGAATCCAGAGATCAAGCATCTAATGTTGCGTCATGGCTGTACTACGTTAGAGCAATATGTGGATGCAGCCTACAAGACGGAAGTCACATTGGAGGAGTCTTCCCTTAAGAGGGATAAGCAAGTTAAGGGAAAGGGTGGGCAACATGATCGCCAGGTTGGTTCATTCAAACGACCGGCATCGCCTACCAAGTTTGAAAGGTCTGGTCGTGCTAAGACCGAGACAACTCAGTCAGACTCTGCCAGAGGCTCAGGTTGGAGCGGCAGAGCAATTCAGTGCCACAATTGTGGTGAAGTGGGGCATAAAAGTTTTGTTTGCCAAAAGGACAAGAGGATGTGTCATAATTGTGGAAGGGAGGGCCACATAAAAATGTACTGCAGACTGAAGGGTCAGGGACCAATGCAGTCTTATCAGGCGTCAAATGTTGGAGGTAGGCAGAACCCAATGCCAGTGGTATCTACTCTTGAGCAGTCCATGGCTCATAGTAAAGGCAAAGTGCCTATGGGGTCTTCAGGCCAAGGGCAACGACTCTTTGTAATGAGCCAAGCCAATGGAGAAGAACCCTGATCTATTAAGTTGTATTTGTGTTAAGACTTTCATTAAGATTAAGGAGTAACGACGTGTGTCGGTAATCTCCGTGGTAGTAAGATCTACCTGATCGACTTTTGTCAATTCATGTAATGTTTAATGTTAATGAAGTGTTTCCGTGTTTTGGAAAATTTCAGAATGTGTTATCATTGCGAATTAGTTGTTCATACGAAACCTCATAAGTGTCGAGAACAGCTTATGCCAAGTAAGGATAATGACTGTCGGACTTATGGTGGTGAAGTTTTGTGGACAACTTAGATGTTCGTTCCCTACGTGGTTAATCCTAGGGTCGACTCTGTTGTTTAAATCTAAATCCACTCCTAAGATTCTTCTTCATACATAGAGTATGTCATCTATAAGATCGGATGCAGCTCTTTGAGGAAGATTAAGTGGTGAAGCGGTCATGTTGAGAGGAAAGGTTGCAGTTAAGGATATGTTGATGATCCCGATGTATTAAAGATTCAGTAAGGAGAATTGTCTATATACACCTAAGGAGTACTGTGGTAAGCGTTATCTCATACGCCGAGTTCTTCCGAGATTTCTTAAGGAAAGGAAATGAACTTGTAGAGTTTTGTTCGGAGAGATCAGGAGCTATCTCTCATGCGTGAGTTTGTGCCATGAGCATTAAGGCGGATGAATCATTTTCAGAATGATATCCTAAGGAATTAAGAATAATATCTCGTGTGATCCATTTCAAGGATGAAGTGATTAAGGATGTTGGATCCAGGTGGTAAGATTGGTGTTGAGGTAGTATCCTTATTGGCTTAATGCAAGTTTCGGGGTCAAAACTTATTTTAAGGGGGAGGTGATGTGATACCCCGTATTTTTATAAGGTTATCATTTTGTATCATTGTATTTCATAATTTGTATTTAAACGGTAAAGCCTTGGGTGATCTCGGTAAGGAACACTGGGGTCACTAGCGGTAATACCTTTCCAAAAGGGTTAAGTTTTGGGGGTGTTACAGGCACAATTGGTATCAAGGTGCTTAGGCGCTTGATAAAGGGTGGAGAGGTCGCGTGTTCGACTCTCGCCAACAACCTACCCATTTGGGGGGAAGGGTTGGGGTATACGGCCTGCAGGCCTGTTAAGGATGGCAGTGCCGGGGTGTCTGTCAGGCCCGTTGTCGGCAAGGTCAGGCACCAACATAAAGTGTACTTTTTTTGTAACATCCCAGGCCAAGCTACCCCAGCCACCAAGCCACCCAGCCACCCAACGGTGCCGACGCCGATACTGGTGCCGCCTGGTTGTCCAAGGGCATGCAGCCCACACACCCAACCCTTCCCCCATTTAAATGGGTAGGTTGTTGCCCATGGGGATCGAACCTGGGACCTTTAGATACAAGGGCAATGCCTTACCGCTTGTATCACCAATTACGCTGCAGTACAATTTGACCTTAAACTGTTCCTCCCGCTTTTGGGTGGATTCTTCCAGCGTAACCTCTACCTTATAGGCCACATCCACATACTGCTCCAAGGTAGAGCAATCGTGATGCACCATCAGAGGTTTAATTTTTGGGCTCTGTAACACCCCCGACTTATGTCGGTAGTGCCACAACCCAGTGACCTTAGACGTTAATGTCCAAAGTCACCCTAGGCTTTAATCGGAACAATTAAGTTTCAATAAATACATAAATATTAAATAACGTAAGAATAATCAGCGGAAGACATTTCAAATGAATAAACTCAACCTTTTATTAATATTCCTCTCGTAAAATGAGAAGGACGGTTTTACAACAAAGTATAGTGACAACGGAATACTTTTAAATTACAGCGGAAGACTCTTTTAAAGTAGTCCTAATTACATGACTATGTATTACATTTATTTCAAATTAAACATACACGCCTTTGTAACACCCCCAAATATTAACCCATTTGAAAATATATTACCGCCAGTGACCCTAGTGTTCCTTACCGAGATCACCCAAGGCTTTACCGGTTTAAATACAATTCATGGAATACAATTGATACATAATGATCAAAGTATTCAAATCAAAACATCAATCAAATGAAACATGAGTTACGAGATTACATCCCAATCCCTAATAGGACAAATACAGAGTTTAAACAAAGTACAGCGGAAGTCTTAAACAAAGATATTACAAAAAGGGTTGTGATCGTAATGATCACCTGCCCAAGGATCTCAACCTGATTAAAAGAAATTATTAAAACATCCAAAAACAACCGTCATCTTCATAGTCAATCTAGTCTCCTCATATCTTCGCTCTATCTGATGTGCCGAATCGAACGGATGACACCAGCCCACATGCGGAGAACAATGTTCGTGGGTTAGTCTACTTGAATAGACTAGCAAGGGTAAAAAGCAGAATGGTTCGAGTGATCGTAACCGTTTACTATCATTGTCCCTCGAATAATAACCGAAGGGACGATACATAACCCGACACTTTCACGGAATAACAACAAGAGGTATGCACAAGAGAAGATTCTGGAAGACTTAATCTTCACAGAAATCGACCCGAAAGAAGAATCCAAAGGAAATGAGTCTTTAAGGAAAATATGACAAATTTGGAAAGTTTACAAAATCAAACAACAGCGATTAAAAGCTGACTGAGATGCTTCGGCTCACAACCAACCTCACCGCTTACAGCGAATCTAGATTGGAAAGAGAACGTACTACATTCAAGTCTGGATCTTACAGAACCACATAACGATGATTTAAAAACTGAATAAGATGTTTCGGTTCACGACCAACCTCATCGCTTACATCGAATCCATATTGGAAAGAGAACGTACTCTGATCAAAAGTCAAGACGAGCTTTCCTAGCTGCACTATTTACTTAGCTGCACTACTCGCCAAAGGTATATTAATTAAGTGCTCTCGGGCACCTTATCTTATTTAATTCCAAAACGATTAACACATTAAAAGCTTTTAATATATGTCCCTGTCACGCAGGACCCATATCTAAGGAATGAACCTTACCGAGTCCAAACCTCTGAATCTATATCGAAAGAATGAACCTCACAGAGTCCAAATTTATACTATTGCAGGGTCTTGCTCGCCCTTTAAAAGAATGAACCTCACTGAGTTCAAACTTCAACAATCGTTGGGTCTTCATCGCCCTTATAGTTATAAAGGAACGCGCATGGAACTCTCAGGATCCAGGCGTTCCTACAAATACTCGTGCTAACTTACAGTTACAACACAACCACAGTATAGGATAAATCCACATAAATGCCCGGAAGGCGATCACAGATAATAGCGTCGTTCTAACAGATATACAACCTATTATATGATTTTCCAAAACAGTTTATAAAACCAATTCCAGACAAACACAATAATCATTCCAAACTAATTACTCAGATAAATAACTGATAATTAATGTAAATATGGAACGATGATCAAGAGCGAACCGCCACTTGCCTGAGTCCGCAGAGATTGAACGAAGTCTAACGACGGGATTCCGGGCTCGACACAGAGACGAATCCGCCAACTCCGGTACCTTCGGATCGACCCATACAGAAACCCTAAGTTAGATTCGACAAACAACAATACAGAAACTACGAAAGGACGAAAGGAATCGAAGGAAACGAAACCCGAACGAAGGCTAAGGAAGCCAACACCAACAACCACGGCCACCAACACTCGCCGGCGGGCGCCACACAAATCACGGCGGGCGCCGCCTCAAGCACGGCGGGCGCCGCTCCTCCACGGCGGGCGCCGCTCATCCACGGCGGGCGCCGCTCATCCACGGCGGGCGCCGTTCCTGGCGGTGGGCGCCGTCTCCCTGGCGGCGGTCGCCGTCGCGAACGAAAACAGAAATACGAGAGGGAAAACTCACCCTCGATGATCGGTTTGGCTCGTCTTTCGGCTTGCTTGGCTTCTAGGCGTCCGAGAGCCTCCAATGCTCCTCTTGGCCACCGGAAACGACACTAAACAAGCTCCGACGATCCACTAGAGCCTTCCCGAGAGAGAGCGTTTTTGAGAGACGAGAGCTTGACAACGCTTCCGTGTTTTTCAGCCCCCTTCACTCTCACCCAATGCTCTCTATTTATAGGCAAAATTAGGGTTGGAAGGGAGCTTGGGTAATAACCCTTGGTTAACCAACTTGTACTTTTGCCTCATGGATAATAGCTCTTGGACAATAACATTTGGATAAAGAATCTTGTACTATTGCCCATTAGATAACAACTCTTGGGCAATAAACTTGTACCAATCTTAACACTCGTTAACAAAAGTCGTACACGAACGAGTACGAACTTCCAAAACATCTCGACTGTATAATTCTTCACTGAGAAAAATATTATAGATACAGAGCACATTGCAGAATGTCTCAAACCTTTAGAATTAAATCCGACGTACCAAACTGGCGCTCGGGAAAAATCCATAATTCCCAAAATAGCCTTACAAAATTACGGGGTATCACATCACCTCCCCCTTAAAAGAAGTTTCGACCTCGAAACTTAGGTCGCCAATAACTTGGAAAGACGTCTGAGCATCTTTGCTTCAGTTTCCCAAGTAACTTCCTCTTTCCCAAACTTGGACCACAAAATCTGTACCAACAGTACGATCTTGTTGCACAGCTGCTTCACACGGCGTTCGAGAATGCGCTCTGGCATCTCCTCTCAAGTACCATTTGCCTGAATCTCGACGTCCTTATAGCTCAGCCTACGAGACTCATCTTAGCACGAATATCCTTAGCAATGATACGTGGAACACATTATACACTGGGTATGCCGATGGCGACAATGCCAAACGGTACGTTAGAGATCTTACTCTATCCAGAATCTTGAATGGGCCCATATAGCGAGGGTTAAGCTTCCCACGCTTACCAAACCTGAAAACATCCCTGGGTGGCGATACTGTGACAAGTACCTTGCCACCAACCTCGAACTCAACACTTTAACGCTTCTGATCTGCGTAAAACTTTTGTCGACTCTGAGCGGTCAACATCCTCTGTCTAATCAAAGCAATGTCCGAAGCTGTCCTTTCGACCAACTCTGGTCCAAGCAGAATCTTGTCGGCATTATCATCCCAACAAATCGGAGATCTGCATCTGTGACCATACAAAGCTTCGAACTGAGCCATCTTGACCGTAGCATGCCAGCTAGTATCGTACGTGAGCTCAATCAGACTTAGGCTATCTTCCCAGCTAGTCGGATGATCGAGTACGAATGCTTCTTAGCATATCCTCCAGGGTCTAGATGGTCTTTTCAGACTGACCATCTGTCTTAGGATGAAACGCTGCTGAATCTCAATTCAGTTCCTATGACCTTGTGAAGTTCTTGCTATAAACTTGACATGAATCGGCCATCTCGATCTGATACAATGGTCTTAGGAATGCCATGTAAACGGATAATCTCCTAGTGGAACACTTCTGCTGACCTCTGGGTCACCCAAGTAACCTCAGTTTCCAATGCAAACACTATTATTGCTAGTTCTAGGTCATGTGTTGGTTAGTTTGCTTCATAGGTTTTCAATTGTCTAGATGCGTATGCAATAACCTTGCCCCTCTGCATCAAAGACACATCCCAACCCATTTCTCGAAGCATTAACTATAGACCATATAGCCATCATTCTTTCCGACAATGCCAAAACTGGTGCATAAGTCAGACACTGTTTCAACTTCTTGAAAACTGGTCTTGCACTTGTCATCCCAGACAACTTCTTGTTGACCTTGCGGAACAGACTGGTCATAGGTGGAGTGATCTTAGAAAAATCCTTCCATGAACCGTCTATAATGCTCAGCAAGCTCTGGGAAACTATGCACCTCGCTCACACCCTGAGGCCGCTTCCAAACAACTACTGATTCACTCTTCTGGGGAATAACCATAACCTCATTCTTATTGATCACATGGCCTAAGAAAGCCACTTCTAGATCCAACAATCGCACTTAGCCCACTTTGCGTACAGCCGACTTGGTCTAAGGACCGATAAAGCAATCAGCAGATGTTCCATGTGAGCTTCCTTGCTCGGGAAAATATCAAAATGCCATTGATGAAGACCACTATGAACTTATTCAAGTAATGGTCTAAAACATCGATGCACTAGGTTCATGAAAACTGCTGGAGCACTCGTAGATCCAGATGGCATGACTACAATCTCGTAGTGACCATCTCTCGTCCGAACGCAATCCTCGGAATATCATCTTCACGAATCCTGAGCTGATAAAACCAGACCTCCGGTCGATCTTGGAGAAAACTTTTGCTCCCTGTAGTTGATCCAACATATCATCACTCCTTGGCAACAGATACTTGCTCTTGATCGTGACTTTATTCAACTCTCGAAAGTCAAAACAAAGTCGAAACGGTCTATCTTTCTTTTTGACAAATAAAACTAGGGCACTCCTACTCAAGGTGATGCACTCAGCTTTATATAACTTTTGTCAAGAAGATCCTTGAGTTGCTTCTTCAACTCTTGCATCTCAACAGGAGCCATCCGATACGGTGCCTCAGAGATCGGCGTGGTACTCGGCTCGAGATCAACGGCAAACTCCACAACACGATTCGGGGTATCCAAGAATATCTTCTGGAAAGACACCCGGAAATCCTCTAACCACATGAATATCAAAACTGAAGTCGATCACTGCCTTATGACGCTTCCGTCAATCCATACCGAGAATAACTATCGTATGGGACCATGGTTATTTAGGTAAAATCGCTTTGAATTTCTTACCTTTGATGGTAATCGACAATCCGACAGACGATTGGTTCCCACTAAATGGTCACCATCTTGGACCAGCCCACTACATGGTTCACAAATGACTCACTAGTGGCTCCGAGCCCAGGCCCAGCCATTACCAGCATCCACTGTTGCCATGAGCCGCTGTCCAACATCTCAACCCATCCTTGGTAGCTCCACCTAATTAATAGGCAGCCATCTCCTAAGAGGTTGTTGGTGTGTCTCGAACACGAGACCTTACCCCATACCAAGCAACGAAACATTAACTTGGTATAAACCAAAGGTTCATATATAAGAAGAGTTACAACAAAAGGTTCACAACCTCGTTGCACACACAACTTAACTTACAACCATCCAAAATGAAAGTCTGGGTAGCACCCATATCAACAACACATTAACAAAAGTAGAACGCAGATACAAAGTACTCTAGGCATTAGGATCATAGGGTCCATCCGCCTCACGCATCACGTAAAGGCGTTGACCCTGACTTCCAGAAGTCACTGGGGCTTTCCTCTTATCCTGCGCAATTGTCTGCATCGAAGGATTGGAAGTCTCTGCTGGTTTAAACCTAGGTCTGTTGTTTGGATTAACAGACCCTTGATGAGACTCCGCTCCTTTCTGCATTCCCTGCCGACAGAACCTCTACATATGCCCTTCCTTCCCACAACCAAAACATGCCTTCTTCTCATACCGACATGCAAAACTTTTGTGCCCAGATGCACCACAATTGTGACACTGAATCACTCTGCTGCTCCAACCTGAGCCCCTGGCAGAGTCAAACTGAGTTGTCTCGGTCTTAGCACGACCAGACTTCTCAAACTTGGTAGGCGATGCCGGTCGTTTGAATGAACCAACCTGGCGATCCTGTTGCCCACCCTTTCCCTTAACTTGATTCTCCCACTTATGAGCGGACTCCTCCAGTGTGACTTCCAACTTGTAGGCCGCATCCACGTACTGCTCCAGAGTAGAGCATGTGTGGTGCACCATCCATGGCTTAATATCTGGGTTCATCCATTCATGGAAGTACCAGATCTTCTGTGTCTCACTGGATATCTCTGGTTCAACATACTGCAGCAAATGATTGAATTTAGTGGCAAGCTCGGTCACCTTCAATCCATCCGTCTTAGGATACAAGAACTCCTTGTGTTTCTCCTCCCTCATAGCACGAGAGAAGAAACGGTCCGTCATCTTGGTCTTAAACATTGACGAGGTCAACACCGGGCTATCAGCTAAGCCGGTACTCTCCCACCATTCACTGGTTTCTTCCTTCAACTATAGAGAAGCTATGTGCACTTTCTCCGCTTCAGTGCACTCAACATTACGAAACAACCGTTCCATATGTGAGAACCAATGAGCCACTCTGACTGGCTCTCCTTTTCCATCATAGCTATCAGGTCTCATAGAGTTAATGGCCTTCAGTGCTCGGCCATAGTCACCTCTATTCCTGACCGCTTCTCCTTGGTGTACATAAACAGCTGGCTCCTCAAATCTAGTAACCACTGGAGGAATTGGCATACCTTGTGCCTGTGGTGCGGTAGGTTGCCTAGCATCGGCGATTGTTTGCATCACAATTCCCCGAATAGCTGTAACAATTGCTGCATCGAGCACTACTGGAGCGTCGGCCTGAGCTTGACCATTGCCTCCTGGATTATTATTGAAGATAGACTCACGCTCTCCTGATGGGTCTGCAACATTCCTCGGATTTGGTCTGGGGTCATTACTCGGCCCAGCACTAGCACGGATAACGTTCCTCGTGTTCACCATCTATTTACCGATCAAATTCCAAGGATTTTATCACATTAATATCATTCTGATATATTTATCGTAATAAAATCAACTTAGAATAGATCAACTTGGTAATTTCTATTGATGAACTCAAACCGAGTTATTAGGTTCTACAACCTCAACTCACAACGAGCGAACTGGGAATCAAGCCTAACTGGAGATGGCGAAACCACCTCGGCTTCTCCCGGGTTCCTTTGAAGAGAACATAATGCACCCATATCTAACGGGGCAACGCGGAAGGAATTAGTCTTTCTAGATATAGAAGCAAGCTTACTATATCAGACTGTACATAAGACATGACTATGAACGGTTGAAAATGAAAACACCGTCTTTATTTTTTTAAACTCAGAGCCTTTTGAAAATACCTTTCAATCGAAAAGGAGTAAATGGTTTTCAAATACCCAACCCGTTTTAAAAACTTTAGCTCTGATACCACAACTGTAACACCCCCAAATCTTAACCCATTTGGAAAGGTATTACCGCCAGTGACCCCAGTGTTCCTTACCGAGATCACCCAAGGCTTTACCGGTTTAAATACAATTCATGGAATACAATTGATACATAATGATCAAAGTATTCAAATCAAAACATCAATCAAATGAAACATGAGTTATGGGATTACATCCCAATCCCGAATAGGACAAATACAGAGTTTAAACAAAGTACAGCGGAAGTCTTAAACAAAGATATTACAAAAAGGGTTGTGATCGTAATGATCACCTGCCCAAGGATCTCAACCTGATTAAAAGAAATTATTAAAACATCCAAAAACAACCGTCGTCTTCATAGTCAATCTAGTCTCCTCATATCTTCGCTCTATCTGATGTGCCGAATCGAACGGATGACACCAGCCCACATGCGGAGAACAATGTTCGTGGGTTAGTCTACTTGAATAGACTAGCAAGGGTAAAAAGCAGAATGGGTCGAGTGATCGTAACCGTTTACTATCATTGTCCCTCGAATAATAACCGAAGGGACGATACATAACCCGACACTTTCACGGAATAACAATAAGAGGTATGCACAAGAGAAGATTCTGGAAGACTTAATCTTCACAGAAATCGACCCGAAAGAAGACTCTAAAGGAAATGAGTCTTTAAGGAAAATATGACAAATCTGGAAAGTTTACAGAATCAAACAACAGCGATTAAAAGCTGACTGAGATGCTTCGGCTCACAACCAACCTCACCGCTTACAACGAATCTAGATTGGAAAGAGAACGTACTACATTCAAGTCTGGATCTTACAGAACCACATAACGATGATTTAAAAACTGACTAAGATGTTTCGGTTCACGACCAACCTCATCGCTTACAGCGAATCCAGATTGGAAAGAGAACGTACTCTGATCAAAAGTCAAGACGAGCTTTCCTAGCTGCACTATTTACTTAGCTGTACTACTCGCCAAAGGTATATTAATTAAGTGCTCTCGGGCACCTTATCTTATTTAATTCCAAAACGATTAACACATTAAAAGCTTTTAATATATGTCCCTGTCACGCAGGACCCATATCTAAGGAATGAACCCCACCGAGTCCAAACCTCTGAATCTATATCGAAAGAATGAACCTCACAGAGTCCAAACTTCTACTATCGCAGGGTCTTGCTCGCCCTTTAAAAGAATGAACCTCACTGAGTTCAAACTTCAACAATCGTTGGGTCTTCATCGCCCTTACAGTTATAAAGGAACGCGCATGGAACTCTCAGGATCCAGGCATTCCTACAAATACTCGTGCTAACTTACAGTTACAACACAACCACAGTATAGGATAAATCCACATAAATGCCCGGAAGGAGATCACAGATAATAGCGTCGTTCTAACAGATATACAACCTATTATATGATTTTCCAAAACAGTTTATAAAACCAATTCCAGACAAACACAGTAATCATTCCAAATTAATTACTCAGATAAACAACTGATAATTAATGTAAATATGGAACGATATGCAAGAGCGAACCACCACTTGCCTGAGTCTGCAGAGATTGAACGAAGTCTAACGATGGGATTCCGGGCTCGACACAGAGACGAATCCGCCAACTCCAGTACCTTCGGATCGACCCATACAGAAACCCTAAGTTAGATTCGACAAACAACAATACAGAAACTACGAAAGGACGAAAGGAATCGAAGGAAACAAAACCCGAACGAAGGCTACGAAAGCCAACACCAACAACCACGACCACCAACACTCGCCGGCGGGCGCCGCACAAATCACGGCGGGCGCCGCCTCAAGCACGGCGGGCGCCGCTCCTCCACGGCGGGCGCTGCTCATCCACGGCGGGCGCTGCTCATCCACGGTGGGCGCCGCTCATCCACGGCGGGCGCCGCTCATCCACGGCGGGCGCCGTTCCTGGCGGCGGGCGCCGTCTCCCTGGCGGCGTTCGCCGTCTCCCTGGCGGCGGTCGCCATCTCCCTGGCGGCGGTCGCCGTCTCCCTGGCGGCGGTCGCCATCTCCCTGGCGGCGGTCGCCGTCTCCCTGGCGGCGGTCGCCGTCGCGAATGAAAACAGAAATACGAGAGGGAAAACTCACCCTCGACGATCGGTTTGGCTTGTCTTTCGCCTTGCTTGGCTTCTAGGCGTCCAGAGCCTCCAATCCTCCTCTTGGCCACCGGAAACGATACTAAACGAGCTCCGACGATCCACTAGAGCCTTCCCGAGAGAGAGCGTTTTCAGAGCGTTTTTTAGAGACGAGAGCTTGACAGCGCTTCCGCGTTTTTTAGCCCCTTTCACTCTCACCCAATGCTCTCTATTTATAGGCAAAATTAGGGTTGGAAGGGAGCTTGGGTAATAACCCTTGGTTAACCAACTTGTACTTTTGCCTCATGGATAATAGGTCTTGGACAATAACCTTTGGATAAAGAATCTTGTACTATTGCCCATTAGATAACAACTCTTGGGCAATAAACTTGTACCAATCTTAACCCGCGTTAACAAAAGTCGTACACGAACGAGTACGAACTTCCAAAACATCTCGACTGTATAATTCTTCACTGAGAAAAATATTACAGATATAGAGCACATTACAGAATGTCTCAAACCTTCATAATTAAATCCGACGTACCAAACTGGCGCTCGGGAAAAATCCATAATTCCCAAAATAGCCTTAGAAAATTACGGGGTATCCCAGCCTTGGAAATATTACTTCTTAAAACGCAAACTTCAACTGCAAGCCTTCTCTTCGACTGGTTACTTCAATCGTCGGGGACCAACCTCTAATGTGCCGTATAGGACGGATGACACCAGCCAACCATGCAAGGAATAAAATCCGGTTGGTTAGTCTAATGAAAGACTATACAAGGGTACAAGCAGAATGGTTCTAGTGATCGTAACCATTTACTATAATTGTCCCTCGAATAATAACCGAAGGAACGATACATAACCCATAACTTTCACGGAATGATAGAAGAAGATATGCATCGAAAAGAAGATTCCAACGGAATTGAGTCTTAAAGGAAACATATGTAATTGTTTGGGAACGTTAAGTTTTCACACTAGTTTATAAAAATGACCTTGATTATTTGGGTCAACGACCAACCTCACCACGTACTGCGAATCCAGATTGGAAAGAGGACGTACTCTAACAAGAGTCCGGGTGGTTTCCATGTTGTACTTCTCGCCCGAGGGTATATTCATTATGTGCGTAAAATCACTTATCTTATTTACTTTCAAAACGTACATTCACATTAAGGCTTTTAATTCACATCATCTCGATACGAGAGATATCTTTCGGATGAATCCCGAATGTTGGCACTAGCTAAGTGCACCACCACCTATATTCGGATAGGGGTAGGTCATGACCAAAAGCGTTAGGGCACTTAACCTCCTAAGACAAAGTTATAAAGAAACGACTAGACCTCGCAAGGTACACAACGTTCCTACAAATACTCGTGCTAACTAAGCATGTAAGTCCACATATAAATCCACACCAAAATCCATTTATCACTTTACGGTAATCTCATATAGAATTATATAAAATAGCATTGTTTCTAGCAATATATACAACCTATTATAAATCCATATTTTAACACATTGTTTTATCAAATCTGTTCCCAAACACAAAACAATAACTTTATTCCAACTTAATTAAACAATTAATTAATTGATAATCAAGGGAAATATGGAATAATGAGCAAGAGTGAACCGCCACTTGCCTTAGTCTAGACGAACGAGAGATCGGGTTCGAGATCCGGGAACTTGAACTTGTGCACGACTGTCTACTAAAATTCCCGTTGAATTTTATCGCCATTGTGTAGGGTCGGATCCCAATTCGCACAACCAGCCATGGATACGAGCACATTCCAACCCAACAACGCATACGAGACGAGTTTTAAGACAAGAAACCCTAATTAGGTACGGTATGAAAAGACGAAACAAAAACGAAGGAAAGAGGCAGTGTCGCGGTCGCGGATAGCATAGCCGCGATCGCGGCTTTGCTAGGCAAAATCGTGATCGCGGTTCCATGCCCAACCGGGATCGCGGGCCTCTGCCCAACCGCGATCGCGGTGGATCGAGCCGCGGTCGCAGTAATCCATCCCGACACGAGCTTAAAACGAACTTTGGAGCCATACCGACGACGATGAGGCGCGGATCCTTGCTTCCTGGACAATTGCGCACCTCCACCACTCTAGGAACTTCACAACGGCGATGACCTCGAATTTCGGCAACGACAACTCTGACGATGACAACTCCGACGACAAATACCATAAACCAAGCTTTATCGAGAGGGAGAGAGGGATGAGGATAGTTTGATTCGGGTGGATCTGAGCCCTATTTATAGGCTCAGAATGGAGCTCACCCCCTAAATGCCGAGGAGTCCAACCGATTCCCCTCCCCACACCGGCCGCTCGGAGAAGAAACAATGGTTCACGGATCGTCGGGGTCTCAATAAAGACGAGGAAGAAGACGAAGAAGAAAACCGCGATCGCGGTTTCACAACCGCGATGGCGGTTTGGCCTTTTGCCAAAATCGCGCCCGCGATTTCAAAACTGCGATCGCGGCTGCTTAGCCGCGATCGTGGGCAATGCCGTGCCTAGGGTTCTCGGACCTTGATCGTGGGTCTTTGTTAAATTCCGGTTTTAACAATTCTTCAATAATTAAACCCATATATTTCATTAAATGTGTATCCACACATTCATATGGTTCTTACAGGGTTACAGGACATTCCTAACACGACTTGTTTACAAAACGAAAGTTTGAAAATTACACAAATACCCCTACTAAAATTGAGGGTTATTATAGGCTCATCCATCCATGGAAGTACCAGATCTTATGTTCTTCTGAATGCACGTCCGAACCAACATAATGTAGCAAATGATTGAACTTTGCCACCAACTCAGTCACCTTCAACCCCTCCGTCTCTGGCTCGGTTGTAATTCCCGTCAATTCCCGTCATTTCCCATGGTATAGCCTGCTGGGTTATTGTGATAGGTAGATTCGCTCTCATCCCCCTGATTAGCAACACTTCTTAGGTTTATCCTAGGGTCGTTACTTGGCCTAGCACTCGCACGGGTAGTGTTCCTCGTGTTTACCATCTGTTGATGAACCATAACGTCAAATTAAAATCTTCCAACTTGTATATGATACTTAATCACTTACATTATGATACGAATTGTAATGGTCCAACCCAATAACTTATATTAGTTGGACTGACCCTCCACCATTAACCTTAAAACGATCTTCTTCTCTTACTTGAGAATGGATCAATTTGGAGAAATGTCAACCCTTAAATGACATTAAACCTAAGAAAAGACGATATCCTTAAGAATGGATCTAAGGAATAAGTAACAAAACCGAAGCTTGCAGAAGTTTGAAAAATCACTTAAACCCTATGCTTTCAAGCTTTAAACTTTATACTTTTAAACCTTATATATTTAACTTAATAAAATAATTATTTATAAAGTTAGTTTCTCAAACTAACGACACTATTATCACCTAAAACCCTTACTACGACCGAAATTACACTTTTAAAGTTTACAGCACGAAGTAAATGTTAAACGTTTATAACACACCATTTATAAGGCAACTATAAAATAACTATTAAATTCCTAATAGTTAAACCATTATTTTTAAATTAAACTTTAAGAAATCATGGAACTTTAAGTTTGTTACTAACATTTAGACTCTCAAAATTCTTTTTTAAAAGGAAATAGTTTGAAAATAGTTTCGAAATTAATTTTCGAAAATTATCAAACCTAACAATAGGCCAAGAATTTTAAAACCATTGCTCTGATACCATAATTGTAACACCCCCGACTTATGTCGGTAGTGCCACACGCCAGTGAACTCAGACGTTAATGTCCAAAGTCACCCTAGGCTTTAATCGAAACAATTAAGCTTAAATAAATACATAAATACTAAATAACGAAAGAATAATCAGCGGAAGACATTTTAAATTAATAAAACTCAACCTTTTATTAAGATTTCTCTCGTAAAATGAGAGGGACGGTTTACAACAAAGTATAGTGACAGCGGAAGACTTTTAAATTACAGCGGAAGACTATTTTAAAGTGGTCCTAATTACATGACTATGTATTACATTTATTTCAAATTAAACATACACGCCTTGGAAATCTTACATCTTAAAACGCAAAATTCAACTGCAAGCCTTCTCTTCGATTGGTTACTTCAATCGTCGGGGACCAACCTCTGATGTGTCGTATAGGACGGATGACACCAGCCAACCATGCAAGGAATACAATTCGATTGGTTAGTCTAATGAAAGACTATGCAAGGGTACAAGCAGAATGGTTCTAGTGATCGCAACCGTTTACTATCATTGTCCCTCGAATAATAACCGAAGGAACGATACATAACCCGGAACTTTCACGGAATGATAGAAGAAGATATGCATCGAAAAGAAGACTCCAACGGAATTGAGTCTTATAGGAAACGTTTGTAATTGTTTGGGAACGTTAAGTTTTCATACAAGTTTATAAAAACGACCTTGATTATTTGGGTCCACGACCAACCTCACCGCGTACTGCGAATCCATATTGGAAAGATGACCTACTCTAACAAGAGTCCGGGCGGATTCCACGTTATACTTCTCGCCCGAGGGTATATTAATTATGTGCGTAAAAGCACTTATCTTATTTACTTAAAAAAATGTACATTCACGTTAAGGCTTTTAATTCACATCATCTGGATACGAGAGATATCTTTGGGATGAATCCCGAATATTGGCACTAGCTAAGTGCACCTACCACTTATATCTGAATAAGGGTACAGTCATGACCAGGAGTACTAGGGCAAAAACCTTCTAATTCTTGTTATAAAGAAACAACTAGACCTCGCAAGGTACATAGTGTTTCTACGAATACTCGTGCTAACTAAGCATGTAAGTTCACATATAAATCCACACCAAAATCCATTTATCACTTTATGGTAATATCATATAGAATTATATATAATAGCGTTGTTTCTAGCAATATATACAACCTATTATAAATTCGTATTAACACAACAGTTTATCGTTTAAGTTCCCAAACACAAATCAACAACTTTATTCCAACTTAATTAAACAATTAAGTAATTGATAATCAAGAAGAATATGGAATAAATCAACAAGAGCGAACCGCCACTTGCCTTAGTCTGGACGAACGAAGAGTTGGGTCCGAAATCTAGGTACGAAGGAACAAAACCCTATATAGTTACGGGTACGAAAAGACAAAACAAAACGAAGGAAAAAGGGGCAGTGCCGCGGTCGCGGATATCATAGCCGCGATCGCAGCTTGCTGGGCAAACCCGCGGCCGCGGCAGAAGGGGCCGCGATCACGGGCCATGCCTTGGCCGAGATCGCGGGCCTCTGCCCAGCCACGGTCGCGGTAGATGGAGCCGCGGTCACGGGACTCCATCCCTACACGAGCTTAAATCGAACTTCGGAGCCTTACCGATGATGACAAGGCGCGAATATTCGCTTTCTGGACACTTGCGCACTACCACCACTCCAGGAACTTCACAAAGGCGACGACCTCGACTTTCGGCGACGACAACTCCGGCGACAAAAACCACAACAATGCGAACTAAATTGAGAGGAGAAGAGATGGAGATAATGGTGGAGCAGAAGGCCAATTCTGAGCCATATTTATAGGCTAGGAAATGGAGCTCCACACTCAATGCCAAGGAGTCCAACCGATCCAGCTCCCGCCGCTCGAAAAAACGTGGGGGAATGTCGATCGTCGGCGTTTGGGAAAGAGGAGGAAGAAGACGAAGCAGCGAGTCGCGATTGCGGTTTCATAACTGCGGTCGCGGGCAATGCCGCGCCCGCGGCTGCATAGCCTTGCTCGCGGGTTTTGCTTAATTCCGATTTTAGCAACCCTCCAATAATAAAAACCCTTATATTTCATTAAATGTGTATCCACACATTCATATGGTTCTTACAAGGTTACAGAACATGCCTAACACGTCTTGCTTACAAAACAAAAGTTTGAAAATTACACAAATACCCCTACTAAAATTGAGGGTTATTACAAAACCCTTCATGCGCCTCCATGTGGCGCATGAAGGTTGTTAGGGAGATTTGATTTGGATTTTTTGGGTTTAGGATTTAGGGTTTCATAGATTATAGTATTGTGTATGACATTTCTGAGTCTAATCTGGATAAATGATATTCAATAGATATATATGGCCCTAATGGTTTAGAAACGTGAATAAGACTAGAGCCAAGTCCGAGACCTGAGTTAGGTGAGCGTAAAGGAGATAAAGTTGTTATTGTCTCTTTGTTTATTACTTATTTGAGTTTGAGTTGTAGATTTCTTTGTTTGTGTTGTTTGGCTTGTTTCAAGGTTTTAATTGGGTCGGAGCTTTTGTCCGTCACTTGTAGTTTTGCCATGTCGAAGCGTTCTGAGGAGAGAAGGAAGGTATATAAGGCCCAAATATCGTTAATGCGGAATAAATTCAGAAATATCATACATTATACTATAATTTATGAAACCGTAAACCCTAAAACCCTGAACCCTATACCCTAAAATATCCCAATCAAATCTCCCTCACAACCCTAATGCGCCACAAGGAAGCGCATGAAGGGTTTGTCGCACCTCATGGAGGCATACTAGGGATGTGAGGGAAATTTGATTTGGATTATTTGGGTATAAGGTTTAGGGTTTTAGGGTTTAGGGATTAGGGTTTCATAGATTATAGTATGGTGTATGACATGTCTGGGTTTAATTTGGATAAAGGATATTTAGTATGTATATATGGCCCTAATGTTTCAGAAACATTCATGACCAGAATCAGAACTAGAATCAAAATCAAGTACATCTATGACTTCAATTTGCGCCTTTTCTACCTTCACTAGTGAGCTTGTCGAGTATCAATCGCCTCTACACACTGCCCAAAAGACTTCAAATCCCTTGCATCACGCTTAGCAGACGAACCATAAGGGCACCATAAAAAGGCCTTTTCAGCAGAGTCTATAGCATTTAACAAGTTTCTGAAACATTCGGGTCATATATACCTACTGAATATCAATAATGAGTTGATTCTTGTTTAGATTCTATGAACTCTAAAACTCCAATATAAAAATAATATATTACAAGGCACGCGATTATTAATATCACTAAGGCAATCAACTACACTAGAGGATTAGATGGAAGGTCATATCTGGTGCGGTATTCTCGAAACACTCTAAAGCTCGACTCAAACTCAACATCCCAACCATTGACGCTGTGCTCCTTATAGTTGCGCCATCCCAACCATTGACACTCTAAACCCTAAACCCTACAAACACAATACTAATTTTTAATTAGCCTAAACCATTGAGCATGTACATCGAAATAGTTTAGAAAAAATAAGTTTTACCGGTATGAAGTGGTTTTGGATCCCTACGTGGGCCATCGTCCATATTTTCTTTAGAGGGTCGGGGCTTGTGTCAGACGCCTTCATTGGTAAGCACAAGCATGGACCATCCCAGGATAAGAAAGCCAGAGCAACTTGATAAGCCGTGGCAAACACTAAACCAATCAGGGGCATATCAAGCCAGTAGTTCGAGGAGCAAGGGTTGATGACATAGTTCACTTGAAACATAAGTTCCTCATATTCCAACTCCGGCCGTAGTCTAGGAATTATGGGCATGTATACATCTGGGTTGTCAAATAACTCTACCTCCAACTGGTGTCAAACTTTAGGGTACTCATTCTTTTCCATGCGTAATAGTACAACTAGTGTCTGATACCCACAGTGTCCGTCTGGACGTACATCTCTAGCCTCCTTAATGTACGGATACCAAAAGTAATCCACATTCTTAACCCCCAAAGTTCACCCCGATATGAACCATGGGTTGTTCATCGAACTGCGAACCAAACCATTCGGGTTGGGATTGGCTCTCAATGTAGGACGAAGCTCCACTTGGTTCCTTTCTAGGACGACCCCAACCTCTACCTTGGATCATAATGGTCTTCTCCTTCGCCTTCTCCTTCTCATACTCCTCCAACTCATCCCTTCTGCTCTCAAACAAGCTCGGCTACCTCGTAGTGTCATACTTCGTTGAACCCCTTGGCCTTCCTTTTGCAACGATCCATGTCGGCTCTTTCAATGAACTTTCATGCAGAAACTCCAAGTCAGTGTACAACTCACCTAGTTGGTATAAAGTGTCTTCTCCCAAATCCCGCCTTTCCAATCTCACGTACATTTGACACACTTTCAACTCTGAAGTGACATCCGTACATTGTCCTGAGTAGGCACATTTGTTGTTGGAATCCCTTCCTATACCAGTTGCTTCTAGAAGTCGTGTATTTCATCTGGCACGGTAGGTGTCTTCGTAATAATGGCATTTGCAATTCTATGGATGCATGGTAGGCCAAAGCAGTCTCTCACCCATTGATTAGTGCAATCTTCAGAATAACCCTCCTTCATTATCTGATCATACATCCCTAACAACAAATCGAAGCACATGTCTGATACTCTGTAGAATAGCCTTGCAAACAACATTCTTATTTCTGGCGGCACGTGTTCATCAAACACCGTTGGTCGTGTCATTCGAGACATCTCCATGCTCGCTATTATGCCCTCGGATCTATGAAGCCTCGGTGCAAGAATTTGCTCTCGTTGTGGAAGAAACCGGACGATCTCCAAGGAAGCAAGACAATGGCACTTTTCGGCAAAAGTGGATCTCAAGGTGGGTGACGATGGGAACGATTGATATGGATGATGATTGTGATGGATAAACACTCTCCTAAGTCTAGATATAACGCACTAGACAAAGCAAAGCGACCGAGGGAAATTTGAGATGCAACTCACTCGAATCTCTCAAGGCAAAACAACTTGATTTGACTCACAAGTTGGAGAACAAAAGAAAGCTTTTGAAAACTGAAAATACTTCTGATTTTGATTCAATTCAACGTGTTCAATAACAAAGCCAAATGTTTGCCTAAGTAACCCTAGCAATCGGTTAATAAGAAAAATTAAAAGAAAATCACTAAATTAACCCACTAAGGCTAATCACATGCCCATCTTCTAAACTCCACTAATTGGCATTTAGGGAATTAAAAATAAAGTCTAATAATGTTTCAAAACCACAAGATTAAAACCGGAAACACTTCGGAATTCAATTGGGATCCATTTGGGCTTTTAACCCGGACGTGGCCGCCGGCGCCGAGAAACCCGGAGAGGCCTCCAAGCATAAGAACATGCTGGGCTCGGTTTGGCTCGGCACTCCTTGAGCCACTGGACCTCCCTTGAGCTGGTGATGCAGTAGGTGAGCTCGGGCTCGAGTGATTGTGCCAGGTGTGGACTCGTGCATATGCCCCTCCTCTCGTGCGACCGTAATTCTAGGGCTTGACCTGGGGCTCGGCACTTTGGGCTCCATTGATCTGGGGTGACTCTATGGGAGATGTGGGAGCCTTGGTGTCCGAGAGAAGTGGTGGGTTGTCGGGAGAAGTCACCATGTGGGCCGGCGGAGTATTAGGGTTTGCCGGCGAGAATTTAGGGTTTGCCCTAGCTTCGGTTCTTGGCGACATTGGTTCCTCTTGAATGGTGGGTACCTCACTGGCCATAGTCATATCATCCTCCCTCCCTTGAAAGGGATTCGACCTCGAATCCAGCTCGTCAAGGTCTTCATCTCCTTCCACGCAATAGCCATCCTTATGCGGGTCGCCTTCCATGCGTTTGCCTTCTTGACCTGCAATCAAACTACTAGAAATAGGCAACACCACCTCCTTTTCATTAATAGTGTTAGTCTTATAAGATTGAATGAAAGGCTGAGGACATGCAATGATTTTAGGCATTAGAGGTTCGGCCAAGAGCATATGGTGAGAAGCACCACCTTTGCTTCCAATGGTCATCTTTTGACCTTTATTCTGCTCAATGTGTTGGCTGGCTTTTCTTTGCTCTCTAGCCATATGGTCAGCCATGATTTCATGGGGCATCATAGGGTGTAGAGTGATTCTCTTACCATTCATGATAAAAGAATACTCATTTTTCACCCCGTGATGGATGACACCCTTATCAAATTGCCATGGTCGGCCTAGGAGGAGGTGGCACGCGGTCATGGGCAAAACATCACACACAACCTCGTCCACATATTCTCCTATAGCAAACTGGACGGTGTCTTGGTCCTTGACCTTAAGGGGCTTGTCGGAATTCAACCAACAAAGTGTGTAGGGTTGCGGATGAGAAATGGTCAATAGATTGAATCGATTCACCACTTCTTGATCAATCAAATTGCAACACGATGCACCATCAATGATGACACTACACACCTTTCCCTTAATGGTGCACCTAGTGTGAAAGAGAGTCTCACGTTGACTAGGTGCACTAGGACTTTCCGAGATGGTTAGTGCTCTTTTGACGAAAAAGCACTCACCCTCGGCGGCCACAACATGCAATTCCTCTAAACCCTCCTCATTTTTAATAAGTTCTTCCCATTCATCCTCGGACTCAATGTCCCCTATAGTGTTGAGAAGAACTTGCCTTTTTGAGGGGCAATCCTTGGCAAAATGGCCATGACCGAGACACTTAAAACATTTAAGATCCCTAGCTCGGGTCTCTCCCTCCTTTCGTTGTGTTTGATCCGGAGTAGGGGCGTCTCTTCTAGGGTGACTTGAGTTGTCACTCCTAGTGGGTTCTAAGCGTCTTGGCATAGGTTGTGGCCCCTTGGACCCACTTGATGCATTTTGCCAAGGCCGTGAGTTTTGGGCTTGGGGACGCCTTGAATGAAGTGCTTTATATATACGATTAGTATAATGAAGCATTTCTTCCATAGGGGTCCCTCTAGAGAAGTGTTGCTTGCTCACTATGGCTCGGAGCTCGGGGCTAAGGTTATTAATAAACTTAGAAATAAGATACCCCTCGGGAACCCTAAGTCTAGACCTAAAGACCATGGTCTTTAGCTCCATATAGAATTCATCCGGGGTCTTATTCCCTTGCTCTAATAACTCCAACCTCTCATGCACCCTATCCGAAAAATCTTCCGGGACAAACCTATCTCGGAGAGCTTGCTTGAGTGCTTGCCAAGTAGTGATTTGAGGGCTCCGAGGTACTCTCGTTCCTCTTTGTCCCCAAGCCACCATTGGTAAGCAAAACCCTCAAATTTGATGGTCGCTATAGCTACTCGTTGAGCTTCCGAGTAGTTATAGTACCTACAAATTTGATCGGTCTTTTGCTCCCAATCAAGATAGATCTCCGGATCACATTGCAAACCAAAGGATTGTACCTCCAATTTGATACCATGAGGCCGTTGTTGATCATATGCATACTCCTCATGATGGCCTCCATAGTCCTCGTCATAGCCTCCACAGCCTCTTTGGGGTGCGTGAGGCATCCTTCCGCCTTGGTATTGGCCACGGCCTAAACCTCCTCTTCCCGCCATTCTCCTTCCTGGATCTTGGTACCTATTGTAATCATTTGGCATTCCCCTTGGCTCCTCTCTATGGATTGTGCTCGGTCCTGCCATGTTAGTGCACAAAGGGGGTATACTAGTAGTAATAGGCGCAAAATAAGGAGAAGAAGTATGAGGATTCAAACCGAATTCTTCCCTTGAAATGGTCATGCTCGGTGGAGGGTGATGGAACCCTTCACGCAAGGATACGTTCGCCAATTCTTGGGCTAGGAGTGGTATGGTTACTTGGACTCCTTGATTGCCAAGTGATGGCTCGGCCAATGACAGATTTTGGGCGCCACTCCCTTGGGGCGCGCCTTGAGATTGGCTCGGTGATGGGCTGTGGGACAGCCCCCACTTCTCCTCCATGGCTTTCATGAAGGCAGCTTGCTCATCGCGCAAGGCTTGCAAATCTTGGCGAGTTTGCTCTTCGGCTTGACGAGCTCACTCTTCGGCTTCTTCCTTGGAGGATTGGATAGCCAAGAATAGGGTCTCCAAAGTAACTTCCGAACCCTCCTTAGGATCTTCCGAGGCCACGTTCTTGTCCTTGGCTCTCACCATGACTTCCTATACAGAAGAAAAATCCAAGCACAACAGCCCACAAGATGGAAGACAACAAGTGATCTCTAAGCTAGTAAGCAAGCTACAAATTCGGTTTAAACCAAAGAAAATTCGCAACTTTTACTAGCTCAAAAATTTAGGTTAAGGTAGGGCTGTCTAAATGCTCAAAGTGACCCAAAGACAAGATAAAAGTGCACCACAACTCAAAGTAATCCTTGTGCTAAGTCCACAACTTTCACAACACTTTGCAAGTACTTAGCCTTTGAAATTCCTTTACAAAAGTTGAGTGACAATTCTATCCGAATATCAACAAAAGAGCAACTTCACAAACTAACAAAGGAAAAACAACTTCAACACAAGATATCAAACTTCGAACAACCACTTTTCCAAGCCAAGTCTTTTTTCTTTGTTTTTATGGCTTGACTCTTCCGGTTTTGTTTTTCTTTTGATCTTTCGTCTCTTTTTTTTTTTTTGAACAAAACAGCAACTTAACAAACTGAAAATACAGAAATGATAATTGGAATCAACAATTAGGAATTCAAGAACCTTTCCTACGCAAATATGAGTTAAATTGCTTCGGTTTGCACAAGAATAACCCTATGTTGATTAAATGCCAAATACAAATATAAAATGACTCAAAATTACCTATCTATATGAACTAGTTAGGGCACGTCTGGATAATGCAGATTAGAAGTCGAAAATTTGAATTTTAAATCATGCAACAACTTGAACAAACAAACCCTAAAATCTAGGAAAATGCTAACAACTCTCTCCTAGGAATTCACGGCTGTTCTAGACTCAAGAAAACTGCAAATCTCGACTCCTCTTCCTCCTATGAAGACTCAAAGATACGGACTCAATCAAACAAGAAAGAAAGAACAAGAAAACCTAAGAACAACTACACATGCAATGATGAAAGGCACGAAATTGAAGAGCAAGTAAACTTCCGATTTTTCTCTAGATTTAAAGCCAATTTTTGGAGCAAATACTTACGTAGCTCTGATACCAAATGTTATGCCCTCGGATCTATGAAGCCTCGGTGCAAGAATTTGCTCTCGTTGTGGAAGAAACCGGACGATCTCCAAGGAAGCAAGACAATGGCACTTTTCAGCAAAAGTGGATCTCAAGGTGGGTGACGATGGGAATGATTGATATGGATGATGATTGTGATGGATAAACACTCTCCTAAGTCTAGATATAACGCACTAGACAAAGCAAAGCGACCGAGGGAAATTTGAGATGCAACTCACTCGAATCTCTCAAGGCAAAACAACTTGATTTGACTCACAAGTTGAAGAACAAAAGAAAGCTTTTGAAAACTGAAAATACTTCTGATTTTGATTCAATTCAACGTGTTCAACAACAAAGCCAAATGTTTGCCTAAGTAACCCTAGCAATCGGTTACTAAGAAAAATTAAAAGAAAATCACTAAATTAACCCACTAAGGCTAATCACGTGCCCATCTTCTAAACTCCACTAATAGGCATTTAGGGAATTAAAAATAAAGTCTAATAATGTTTAAAAACCACAAGATTAAAACCGGAAACACTTCGGAATTCAATTGGGCTCCATTTGGGCTTTTAACCCCGGACGTGGCCGCCGGTGCCGAGAAACCCGGAGAAGCCTCCAAGCATAGGAACAGGCTGGGCTCGGTTTGGCTCGGCACTCCTTGAGCCACTGGACCTCCCTTGAGCTGGTGATGCAGTAGGTGAGATCGGGCTCGAGTGATTGTGCCAGGTGTGGACTCGTGCCTATGCCCCTCCTCTCGTGCAGCCGCAATTCTAGGGCTTGACCTGTGGCTCGGCAAAGGTTGCATTGGCTCGGCACTTTGGGCTCCATTGATCTGGGGTGACTCCATGGGAGCTGTGGGAGCCTTGGTGTCCGAGAGAAGTGGTGGGTTGCCGGGAGAAATCACCATGTGGGCCGGCGGAGTATTAGGGTTTGCCGGCGAGAATTTAGGGTTTGCCCTAGCTTCGGTTCTTGGCGACATTGGTTCCTCTTGAATGGTGGGTACCTCACTGGCCATAGTCATATCACTCGCCCTCACCTGCTCAATTTGAATCGTTACCGCATGATGGATCCTCACGGACACTCTATTAAAGCCACCTCTACTAGAACCCACAATGTCCTTCAGCACCTTATACATACCCTCAACCCTATCAAAACAGATAAAAAGACTCGTGTTAGTATGACATTGAGACCCAATATTAATAATCAACTAAACATTGTTCAAAGGATACATGTTTGAAGTCCTCGTGAAGAAGTAAAGATGACGATCCGTCCATGCTCTTACTATATTTTCCTTGTAAGGAATGAGCCACTCCCTCTCAAGGTACCAAACGAGGCCATTATGCCACGATTTCCTCAATCTGTTGAGCCTCTCTTCGTAGCTTTCTTCAGTGGTTGAGCACCAAAGTCCTCAGGATTGGTCCATAAAGTTCTGGACTTTCTTACTGTTCTTCAAGATTGGGGATACATATGCCTCGATGTTGTGTTTAATATGCACCCAGCACAAAAGGTGTTGCACTTTCCCTTCGAAAACTATACGAATTGCTTTGATGAAGGAATTTTCTCGATCAGTCATTATAACTGTAGGCATTATTCCCAAATCTACAAACAATTGCCGAAGTTGTATCATTATGAACCTGTAATGCATAACCTTTTCCCCTCGGATAAATGGATAGGCAATGTTGAACGTCTTGTGAGTGCAAGTAAAACCAACAATCTCCACCGGAGGCATATCATACTTATAGATAAATGTAAAAAGATAAAATGTAGTAATTAAAAATAAGGAACCAAATTTTAGTACATAGACTATTCTACTGAAATGTATTACATACATATTTGTCTTGTATGTGGCATCGATAACTACCACATATGAGAACATCTTCAACAGGAGTAGTGACTCCGGATGAGCGAAAAATAGGATATCCACCTCACCTGTTAACTTCTTCCTTAAAGGACGAACTACATAGTTATTTTCTCGCAAAAAAAATAGCGTCCATTGGGTAATCGTCAGTTCCCCACGAGCCTCGTACTGGATCTTTTGCAAATAGTTTGCAACCTACTTCATGGATGTTACATTTTCGGGAAAGAAAGTTCTCAAATACGCAACAATATCTTTTGACACCATGAAATGATCGCCCAAGCTCCTAACCATGAGTTGCTCATCCGAGGTCATTCTACCCATGTATGCATGGCCAATGAAGCTAGTCAGAAGCGCATGATTGTGGTGACCGTTTATCACATCCAACATCCATTTATGAGTATACGACCTTGGCTTTTTCTTAGGTCGAACCCCATACAACTCAAATTTGCATCCGGACTTCTTCGATCTGGTTTCACAAATAATCTCAACTTTCTTTTCCGGATCTTCTTCATTAACTTTTGGCCTCCCCGATCTATATTTACCGTAGTGCTCGCAAGTCAAACTAATCATTCTATCATTTGAGTTACGAGTGACCAAAACAATCATCAAATCTTTTGCCTTCTGCCTAGCCCAATCAGCCAATTCATGGCGACTATCCCACATTAGGCTAGTACGAAATTCACTTCCATAGTCTCTCCCCTATACATATTTGCATAATCACGGATGATTTAGAAAATCTGGATTATCATTTCTAAAGGCCTCATATAATAGTTTAAATATTTTTTTCTTACACCTACAATATATTCAATCATACGTAATAGTATACACCTCTATGAGTATATGTAATGTAAATATTAATCTTTAACAAACAATTGATCCATATCTAGACTACGAAACTAACTACGTACGAAATTTATACATATAACTACGACAAAAAATACCAATTCAAAAAAAAAATCAACACTAACCACGAATTTTTTTCTTCTTACTCCTATAATATATTCAACCATGAAGTTGTATTCATCAGTAACTAAACTAAATAGCTACTAGTTCATACCTAATAGTATAGGCCTTTATGCGTATATGTAATGCAAATATTATAATCTTTAACAAACAATTATGCATTACTAAGGTTACAAACTAACTACGTATGAAATTTATACATATAAATACAACAAAAATTATCAATTCAACAAAAATTAATTCAACACTAACCACGAAATTGTCACTCGAGTGCCCATCGTCATCCTCTCCTTCATCGTCTCCGCTCGCGTGCCAATCGTCATCCTCTCCGCTCGAGTGCCATTCATCATCTAAACTACTTTGAGACATGTTGATAAGGGTATGTTTCGATATGGAATTGAGAGAAAGAATTCGGATACATATAGGGTGAGATTTTTCCGTTGAAAAATATGACCGTTAGTACGCCTCCAGTTGGCGCACTAACGGTCGTATTTTCCAACAGTAAAATCTGGTAAGCCTTGTTTAGGCGTGCCAGATTGGTGCACTTCCCTTGGGCGCACCAGTGCGCCTTGTTTAGGTGTGCAAGTGTGATGCGCCAGAATAAGGCGCACCACCTCTATGGGTATTTTGCCAATTTCTTATTGTTTTGCCCCCTCCACGCCTCTTTTTGGCGTATCAAACCGCATGCCTATTTTTGACGCACCAAAGTGCGTGCGAAAGAATAAAAAACCGCATGTATATAACGCCTTCGAATATGTATAATATACTCAAGACCATATTTACTTGAAAATCCGTTTTTAAACGCCGCGGCTAAATACATTAGCTAAATATACAGTGCATAGGCACATATATTTTGCACATGCCCGTGCCAAGTAGGCACGTACAAGGATTGTGTGCTTATGCCATTTAATTACTCGTCGGGTATTCGATTTTTACACGGGTACGTTATATGTGCACGTGCCTCTTTTTTTTAGTTAGTTTTAATTTTTTTATAATAAAAAATTACTGTAGCACGGGAGAAAATTTAATTTTTTTCCTTAGTTTAATCAAACTAAGAAACTATGTGTAATGCTCCTAACTTGATTGTCGTATTATTCGAATATCGATTATACTAGGTGTAACGTAATCATAACTTCCTTATCGTATAATTCGAATATCGGTTATACTAATTATATTGTAATCCTAACTTCATTATCGTATTATTTGAATAACGATTACACTAAGTATAATGTAATCATGAATTCATTATATTATTATTCGTTATCGTATAATTTAAATATCGGTTATACTAATTATATTTTAATCCTAACTTTATTATCGTATTATTCGAATAACGATTATACTAAGTGTAATGTAATCCTAACTTCATTATCATATCCTAGAAACCTTAGGGTAAGCAAGATTTGGGATTTAGAGTTATTAAACCCTAGTGATTTTCATAACCTATAATGCTTGTATAACCGGTATTCGAATAATAATATAATGAATTCATGATTACATTATACTTAGCATAACCGATGTTCGATTAATACGATAGTGAAGTTAGGATTACATTACACTTAGTATAACCGTTATTCGATTAATACAATAATGAAGTTAGGATTATATTATTATTATTATAACTGTTAGTTGAATAATACGATAATGAAGTTAGGATTACATTACACTTAGTATAACCGTTATTCGATTAATACGATAATGAAGTTAGGATTACAATATACTTAGTATAACCGTTATTTGAATAGTACGATAATGAAGTTAGGATTACATAACACTTAGTATAACCGTTCTTTGAATAACACGATAATGAAGTTAGGATTACATTACAATTAGCGTGACCGATATTCGAGTAATACGGTAATGAACTTATGATTACAATATAGTTAGTATAACCGATATTCGAATAATAGGATATAATGCAATCCTAACTTCATTTTCATATTATTCGAACATCGGTTATACTAAGTATAATGTAATCATGAATTCATTATATTATTGTTCGAATACCGATTATACAAGCAATATAGGTTATGAAAATCATTGGGGTTTGATAACTCTAAATCTCAAACCCTTCTTACCCTAGGGTCTAGGATATGATAATGAAGTTAGGATTACATTACATTTAGTACAATCGTCATTCAAATAATACAATAATGAAGTTAGGATTAAAATATAATTAGTATAACCGATATTTGAATTATACGATAACGAATAATAATATAATGAATTCATGATTGCATTATACTTAGTGTAATCGTTATTCGAATAATACGATAATGAAGTTAGGATTACAATATAATTAGTATAGCCGATATTCGAATTATACGATAATGAAGTTAGGATTACGTTACCCCTAGTATAATCGGTATTCGAATAACCCTTACTCGTGCTACAATATTTTTTTTAATAAAAAAAATTAAAGTTAACTAAAAAAAGATGCATGTGCACATATAACGTGCCCGTGCCAAAATCGGTTACCCGACGAGTAATTAAATAGCTCGGACACATAATTCTTGTACGTGCCTATGCAGTGTATTTTTAGCCAATGTATTTAGCATCACCCTTTTTAAATCTCTAATTAGCTCCTTATTTATCAAAATTATTTTAGGGAAATTCCTGTTGGTGCCCCTGAGTTTAGGATTATTCATGTTGGTGTCCCACGATTAAGTTTTTTCCTGTTGGTGCCCCTAAGGTTTGGGTTTGTTTGCTTCGTAACCAAACTTTTTCATGTTTGTACCATTCTAGTTCAAATTTATTAAATCCAAGTCTACCATTGTGTTCCTCTCCCTCAAATTAGTCAGATTTGACTCCTAAAATACCCAAATCCATGTCCGAACCAGGTCGATTTGAATTCCGAAGCAACAACCCGTTTCGACCTTAAGAATTCAAATCGAAATGGTTTGGGTATGGATTTGATTGTTTTAGGAGTCGAATCCTACTAAGTTGAGGTTAATAAACATAATGATGAGCTTCGATTTGATCAATTCGAACCGAAATGATACGGATATGAAAAATTTTGGTTACAAAGCGAACAAACCAAAATCTTAGGGATACGAACAGGAAAAACTTTAATCGTGGGATACCAACATGATTAACCCTAAACTCAAGACACCAACATGAATTTCCCATTATTTTATTAGGATTTTGACCCTCTCCTCTCCTCTTCACCTTCTCTCTTCCTTTTCCCTTCTCTACAGATCCAGATGCGTCGCCCCTCCTGTCCGACCTCTAGATCCCGAATTCCTCTCTTCAATGGCGACCGTCGACTACTACTCCATCTCCCAGCTATGTTTGTTGTTGTTATCTAATTCTTCGCTCGACGAAGTTTTAGTCATGAAAAGTCCAAGTTTCCGCCCTCTTTCCGGAGAAAATCGATTGATATAGGGCCGACAGATATCGAGATGAGAGGTAAAAGAAATCCATGGGGAAAATCTTTTTTGTTTTTGGGCTGCTCTTGAGCTGCTGCTCAATCTGTGACGCCTCGACTCTCTCTATAACTGTCAGCGAGGTTCAGTGCGTGTACGAGTACGTGCTCTACGAGGGTGATACCATCTCCGGCAACTTTGTTGTTGTTGATAACAATGTCTTCTAGGGCTGGGATCATCCTGACATAGATTTCACCGTAATTGACCTCCTCCTTTCCTTTTCAGATTGCTTATTTTGAAAATGATTTTGATTTTGAATTATTTGTTTGTTTGTGCTTATTCAATTTGGTTTAATTGATGGGGAACTTTCGCCTCGGAGGATGTAGGTTATTTTGGATTTATAAGCAAACCCATGTCGCGGAACCCTATTGCATTGTGGTTCTGAACTTCAATTCCGAAGACAGTTGTGAACTGTAATTGAGGGTTTTATTTGGTCAACTGCCCCCTAAGAATTATGTTTTCTAATTTTTTTTTGTGTCCTCCTCAATGGAAGTTGATGTCGATCACATGCAAGAATTCCCTATAAAAATGAAACTTATCAGTTGTGATAATTTTTGTTCCAAAATCTGCAGGGTTAACCTTACTATCGATTTTCTTGATTGAGAATTCATTTTTATTAATTTTATCTCGAATAAAATGATATCTAACATCAATGTTCTTAGTCCTCTCATGATAGACATGATCTTTGCACAAATAAAGTGCACTTTGACTATCCATATGCAGCATAAAAACATAGTTTTTTCTTTCTATTTCTCTAAGTATACCTTGGAGCCAAATTGCTTCCTTAGAAGTTTCGATGGTAGCTATGTATTCTGCCTTGATATAGGACAAAGCTACAATAGGCTGTTGTTGACCTTTCCAAGATATGCAAATTCCACAACAAGTATATAAATAAGTAGTAGTAGATTTTCTATTATCTTTGTTGCTAGCATAGTTAGAATCCACAAAACCAAAGAGCTCGGTAGGGAAAGTATGCTTACCATAAACCAAACCCACATTCACGGTACCTGCAATGTACCTCAAAAGGTACTTCATAGCTATCCAATGTTTTTCACAAGGGTTAGACATATGTCGACTCAATACACTAACAACAAAAACAAGATCGGGTCTAGTACAAATCATGGAATACATAATAGAACCTACATTAGCATCATAAGGCACATATTTCATGCGTTCTTCTTCATCACTAGGTAAAGGCAACTTGGTCTTAGTCAAGATGCTCCCCTAAGGGAATATGATGTGACCCTGCCATCCTTGTCACATCCGCCTTGAGACTCCCCTACAGTTACATCCAGTCCGATCGAGACATTAATTGCTTAGCATGTTTTATGAATAATATTTCTATTTTTAGTAGCTGCTATTTCTAGGTGGTTGCCATTTATGTTAAATGGGCCGCCAGAATTAGTAACTAGAGAGTCTGGCCCATTAGGTCAACTCTCTAGTATAAATACTCTCTTTTGTCTTCATTTTCAATTACGTCGAAATAGATCTTGTTTTCCAGTCGAGTAATCTCCTGCAAACCCGGGCCCTGACGTCACACAAATTAACGCGTTTCTAGTTGAATTATCCTGGTGCGTTAATTCGGTTCCAACTATTCGGTTACTATCCGCAATCCCGAGACAAGAACTAACCCTAGTTCTCGTCTCTCCTCAAACACAAACCCTAGGGCTGCCGCCGCCCCCTCCACTCCTCATTCCGCTGCCTCCTTCGTCGCCACCACACCACCACCACCACCACCACCACCACTTCTGCCACATCACCACCAGCCGTCGCCGGTCACCCCCAGCCGCCGGTCATCATTCCGACCACCCCACAGTCCATCTTCTCCTTGCTTCCGCCAATCTATCCTTTCCGAAGAGTTTCCTGCTTCGCCTTACTACGCGTTCAATCGATCCTTGACAGCGAATCGTGGTCTTTCCATCGGACAAGGTCACATCAGAATAGGAGAAGTTTTAACATTTGAAACCTTAAACCTTTCAAGAACTTTCAACAAATAATCACTTTGAGAAAGAAAAATTTGATGTTTAGATCTATTTCTAACAATTCTTATACCAAGAATTCTTTGGGCAGGGCCCAAATCCTTCATGTCAAAGAAATGCTTTAAGGATACTTTAACATTAGAAAATTTTCCCTTTGACTTGCAAACAAGGAGAATATCATCAACATACAAGGGACAATCAGAATTGACAGATTTGAAATAAAGACAAGGGTCATAGCTACTCATGGTAAAACCTAGTTTTTTCATGCATTTGTCAAATTTAATATTTCACTGCCTAGGGGACTGCTTCAAGCCATATATGGATTTCTTTAACAAGCATACATGATTAGGCTTTGATTTATCCACAAATCCCTTAGGTTGTTTCATATAAATAGTTTCATTTAGGTCACCATGCAGAAAAGCAGTTTTAACATCCATTTGCTCAATTTCATAGTCATAAACTGCAGCCATAGCAATCAATAACCTCAAGGTCTTACATTTCACAACAGGTGCAAAAATTTCATTATAATCTTCACCTTCTTTTTGGGTGAATCCCTTAGCAACCAACCTAGCTTTGTATCTAGGTTGGTCCCCAGGTTTCACACCATCTTTGAGTTTATAGATCCATTTGTAGTCAATAGTCATAGCATTTTCAGGTTTAGGCACTAATTGCCAAGTCTTAACATGGAATCTATTTCCTCATCCATAGCAATATTACAGAATTTAGCATGAACACATTTAACGGCATGTTCAAATAGATTAGGAGTATACGCATTCAAGACCTCAGCAATCATAAAAGCAAACTGAACCTCATTGTCATAATATCTCCTATTAGGGATCCTCTCACGGGGAACCCTATCTCTAGTCAATTGATAATTAGACAGTTTTGGCACTTCAACAAAAGGCCCAACTTCAAGATTTTCAGAAGAAGAAGGGACAGAAGAAGATGTGATTTCACCGGGGATATGAGAAGATGAAAAATGAGGAGAATGGTTACTTACTTGCCCGCCTAATTGGTGAGGCTGCACATCCAATTGCGCTTCAGTACTTGATTGAACATTTTCTTGCTCATTAGAAAATCCAGAATTGCTAGAACTTCCAGAATGCATAGAGTTTTCAGAAGACAATGGTTCAGGAGAATAACCAATATCAAACTCTTCCTCAAGAGGCACGGTAGGAGCACTTGGAATATAGAAGTGAGTTTCATCGGACCTGTCTAAATTCTAAAAAGAAGCAGTTAGACGATTTTTAAAATAAAACTCACTTTCATTCAAAGTGACATCTCTACTAATTATTACTCTATACCCACCTGGTTGTATGAGTAATAATTTGTAGCCTTTTACCCCTTTAGGATAACCAAGCATAACACACTTTTGGGCCCTAGGGTTTAACTTTCCATCAGATTGTTGGGCATAAGCTATGCACCCAAAAGGTCTTAAGTGAGCTAGACTTGGCTTGGTTCCACTCCACAACTCTTGTGGAGTTTTAAAACCAATGGCAGAGCAAGGGGATCTGTTTATTAGGTATGAAGCAGTGATGACTACCTCACCCCAAAGGGAGTGTTTCATCCCTGCACTAATGAGTATGCACCTTGCCTTTTCAAGCAAGGTTCTGTTCATTCTCTCAGCAGTGCCATTCTGCTGAGGTGTGTCTGGCACAGTTAAGTGTCTCTTAATACCATTAACATGACAAAAATGATCAAAATCATGATTGTAGAATTCTAGACCATTATCTGTTCGAAGACATTTCACTTTGAAATCAGTTTCACCCTCGACCTTAGTTTTCCAAAACTTAAAGTTGTCAAATGTGTCACTTTTGGCCTTTAATAAGTACACCCAAACCTTTCTTGAATAGTGGTTTATAATTGAAAGAAAATATTTCCTTCCACCTATAGTATCCACTTGGGCCGGACCCCATAGGTCTGTATGTACATATTCTAAAGGCTTTTGAGCAACAAAGGATGACTTACTAAATCTGGATTTAACTTGTTTTCCAAAAATGCAATTTTCACAAATTTTTAAATCTAAGGGCTTTTGATCAAAGTGACCATGTTTGAACAGATAATGAAGCCCTCTGTTTCCTATATGTCCTAGCCTAGCATGCCACAATTTAGTATGATGCATATTCATGCAAACATTCAATTCAGCAGAAGAACTAGACAAAACAGGACTACCAACAACATGATATAAGCTTACCAGTAAGTTTCGCTCTCTCTCTTCTTCATCGGCGACTGAGAACTCTGGTTCCGATTTCTCGTCGGTGATGGCTCCGGTAGTACCGGAAGGGGGCGTGATGACTCGTAATTCACGGAAACAAGCAAGGATTCCCATAGTAGGTGTTGTTGAGACTCCAATTGATTTCAATCCGCCAAATTCAGGTAACTTGGAGAACACGACGATAACGACTTTGAATTCTGATGTTGAATCTGCAAAATCTCTTTCCATTCCTGTTGATGTTCTGATTGCAAAAGAGCGTCATCCTTCTAAATTGATGAATCTGAAATCATCGGTACTTGTTGATGATAATTCTGTGCCTAAATCCAAATCGAAGCCTTCGTTCTTAGAAGCGCTTACTGGAAACATGAAATTTTCGGTTGATACAAAACTGAATCATATTGAGCTTACGAATAGGGAGATTTATACATTTTCTATAGAGGAGGTTCAACAGGAGGTTGATCAATGGAAATTTGTGATGATTAGACCAGTCATCGGCGATCCAATCACCATAGGAGTCATGGAGGCTTTTGTGAAGAAATTATGGATGATTCCCTCTCCTAAGATCCAGGTTAAAGCTAGTGGAATCTGGATCTTCCAATTTCAAGAGAAGGAGCACATTGATTGGGTCTTGGATCATGGACCTTGGCTGGTTGGTGGTGGTAAGCCTTTAGCTCTTCAACAGTGGTGCACTGGAATGGCTATGTCTTGGTCTAGTTTTCATCGGGTTCCTGTGTGGATTATTCTGCCTGATTTGGATCCGATCTTCTTCTCCACACATATGCTTAGCGTCATTGGTAGTATGATTGGTATCCCTGTTTGCATGGACAACATCACAGCGATAAAACGTAGACTCTCTTATGGTAGATTGTTGATTGAAATACCTGCTCTAGAAGCAGCTAGAACTGAGGTCTGTTTGCAGGGACCTAACAGCAAGGTCTACAAGCAGAAAATTGAATATGAATGGCTTCCCTGGTGTTGCAGTGAATGCAGAATCTATGGTCACACTATCAAATATTGCAACAAAGGAAACAAGAATCGACCTCATGTAAATAAATCTGAAGCTAAAGCCAACAGTCATGTTTCCTCTGAGAAGACTTGGATTCCTAAGACTAACTCTGAAGTTGCCTCTGGTGCTATAGTCATTACTGTTAAAGATGTTGATCCTAGTCTTAATGCTCAAGCCATAAATTCTCAGCAGACTATTGCTAAATCTCAGCAGAATATTGATAAAGGAAGAACTTCTGGCTCCTCTCAAGATAAGTTGATTAGTGCTAATTCTCAACAAGTAGGTGTCCAGCATAGTAAGAGCACTGCTGCTAAAGGGAAAGGGGCTAATTTGTCACAGAATAAGACTGTTAGTCATGGTGCTTCATCTTCTCCCTCTAGTAACCTTACTAAGAGTTGTAGCAGCTCTAAAAGCAAAGCTAATGGATGAGTATAAATGCTATTTCTGGAATACTAGGGGGCTTAGCTCTCTCCCTAGAATCAAACTTGTTAGAGCTTTTATTAGGAGAAATAAGATAAGTCTTGCTGGACTTTTGGAAACTAAGGTTGCTTCTAATAAAGAATTTGTTGTTAAGAATTCATTAGAGGCCTCTTGGAAATATATTGCCAATGCTACCTCCTCTTCCAAGGGTAGAATCTGGCTTATGTGGGATCCTAGAGTGATCAATGTGGATATTATTTTTGTCTCTAATCAGATGATTCATGGTAAAGTGACTATTCTTCAGAATAAAACCAGCTTTTATGTATCTGTCCTCTATGGCTCTAATTCCATTAATACTAGAACTGATATATGGAGGGACCTATGTTCTATTAAACCTGATGTTTCTGCTGCCTGGCTCTGTGTTGGTGATGTCAATTGTATCTTTGATTCCACTGAGAAGATACATTTCAGGAACTACCTTGATAGGCCTTCTACTGAACTTGCTGATATTATGCACTCTCTTTGCCTCACTGATCATCCTTTTTCTGGTGCTCATTTCACCTGGAGCAATCAACAAGCTGGTCTGGATAGAATTGCTTGCAAATTGGACAGAGTTATGGTTAGCTATGCTTGGAGCACTAGCTTTCCTTCCTCCACTGTTTTCTTTGCTGATCCTCTGTGCTCTGATCACTCCCCTGGTATTGTCAATCTTCATCCTACTCAGTCCATTAAAAATGCTCCTTTCAAGTTCCATAATTTTTGTACTGAGGAAGATGATTATATGGAAGTGATGTCTAATGCCTGGAATATTCATGTGGATGGCACTACCCAGTATGGCCTTGTTACTAAGCTGAAGACTGTTAAAAAAGCTCTTAAACAATGGCATCATGGCAGATTTAGGAAACTCGAGTTGCTTGTTGATGAGTGTGTTAGTAAGCTCAGAGATGCTTATAATGTTCTCCAAGATGATTTTTCTAATACTGATAAGCAGAACTGTGTTGCTGAAGCCAAAGCTGATCTTGATCGTAGGTATGCTCAACTCCAAAGTTATGTTACTCAGAAGGCAAAGATTGACTGGTTAAAGTTTGGTGAAGAGACTTCTAGCTTCTTCTATAACAGCATCAAAATCAGAAAAGCCAAGTGTTCCATTTTTGCTCTCAAGGATAACAATGGAAATATTATTGATCAACAAGTAGATATTGTGAATGAAGTGATTGACTTTTATAGAAACCTCTTTGGCACTGCTGTCAATATTTGGCCAGGTTCTTTTTCTTCTCTCAAAGGCCCCCTACTTGATGCTGATAATAGTCAAGACCTTTGTTGTCTGCCTTCTTTTGCAGATATTAAACATGATGTCTTTGATATCGGTAACACTAAATCCCCTAGCCCTGATGGATTTGGTAGTTGGTTTTTCAAACAGGGATGGAGTGTGATTGGAAATGCAGTGTGTGAGGTTGTTTGTGAGTTTTTTAGAAGAGGAAAACTCCTTAAACAACTCAATACAACTTTTATTTGCCTTGTCCCAAAAGTGAAAGATCCTTTCTTTGTAAAGGAGTATAGGCCGATTGCTTGTTGTAACACTGCACTAAAAATCATCTCTAAGATCCTTGTTGACAAAGTGAGACCCCTCCTTGATAAAGTCATTGCCCCCTCCCAAAGTGCCTTTATTCCAGGGAGATCTATTTGCCACAATGTTGTTGTTGCTCAAGAGCTGGTGAGGGGATATGGTAGAACTGGTATTTCTCCTAGATGCATGATTAATCTTGATATACAGAAAGCCTATGATTGTGTAAGCTGGACCTTCTTGAAAGAGGCCATGATTTATCTGAATTTTCCTGGGCAGTTGATTTCATGGATCATGGAGCTCGTCTCTACTCCTTATTACTCAATCATTATTAATGGTGAATCTAAAGGGTTCTTCCCTGGTAAAAGAGGCATGAGGCAAGGTGATCCCTTCTCTCCCTTCCTCTTTGTTATTGTTATGGAAATGCTTGACATGAAGCTCAAAATGCTCGGTACTACCAAAGGTTTCCACTTCCATCCCAAGTGTAAAAGAGCTCAGCTTGTTTCCCTTGCTTTTGCTGATGACCTTCTGATTTTCTGCAAGCCTTCTAAGACTACTCTTTTTCTCATCAAGAATTGCCTTACATGTTTTGGGGATGAGTCTGGTCTCAAAGCTAATCAAACCAAGACAACATTACACTTTGGAGGCCTTAGTGAAGCTGACAAGAATGACTGCATTAGTACACTTGGCTTTGCTATTGGCACCTTTCCTATAAGGTACCTGGGTACTCCTCTTCACTCTAAGAAGCTTACAGTATGTGATTACATTCCTCTGTTCAATAAACTTAAGAGCTCTATTCAATCCAAGATGGCCAAAAAGATGTCCTATGCTGGAAGAGAACAAGTTATTAGATCAGTCATTGAAGGTGTGCTTACTTTCTGGATGCAGTCCCTCCTTCTTCCCATCAAAGTGATCAAGCAGATTGAGAGTATATGCAGAGCTTTCTTATGGTCTGGAGAGCTTAGTGGCAAAAGAAGCCTTGTGGCTTGGAAGAATGTTTGCTGTGATTTTGATAAGGGAGGTCTTAACTTCAAGGAGCTACTTTCATGGAATAAAACCCTACTCAGTAAGCTCCTGTTTGATTTCACTCTTAACAAGAGTAACATTTGGACTATGTGGGCCAATCATTATGTGTTGAAGGGAAGATCTGTGTGGGATGTGTCTCCTAAGCCTACTGACTCTTGGCTTTGGAAGACACTTCTCCTTCTTAAAGATCAACTTCTTCCTTTGACACAGAATTCTAAGCAGCTGCAACTCACTAAAACTAATGGCAATTTGGATTGTTCTAAACTTTATGGACTGTTAAAGTCTCCCAAGCCTGCTATCCCATGGTGTGGCTTGCTATGGACAGGGGCACAATAAAAAATTTGGTCATTTACTTGCTGGCTTGCTACTTTGAAGAGACTTCCCACTGCTCAGAAGCTGTTCAGCTGGGGTATCATCAGTGATAACAAGTGTGTGTTGTGTGGTTTAGCTGAGGAACCAGAGGAGCATCTATGGTTTGATTGCAATATCTCTTGGCAAATCCTAGGCAGGGTTCTTTGTTGGCAGGGTATTAGTGTCACAAAAGGGAGCTTGATTGAATGGTGGAACTGGTTTATTGCTTGCCAGAGAAAAGATAATAACATCTTCAAGAGTAAACTGATGGCCATTATCTGCACAATTTACTACACTTGGAGACTTAGAAACAAGATTATCTTCCAAGAGGGTGTTATGGATATTGATGGATGTGCTTTAGACATAATTCAGGCTTGCAAATTCAGGATTATGCACAAGCTTAAGCTGAGAGGAAGGCGTGGCAGGGCAATGAGGAGAAGACTTCATGTTTGATTCCATTGCCTTTCATTTGTATTGTGCTTTTCTGTTTTGTTTTGTAAATGAATTGGTGTATGTGTTTCCTTAGCTCTTTTGTTGTCTTGATCGTATGGTTGTTGTTTTACTTGCTTAGTAAGCAAGCGTGTAACTAAGGACGTTAGGCCTTTTTCCTAACACTATCAATAAAGTTTAACCTTTGCTAAAAAAAAAAACAACAACATGATATAAGCCATTCTTTTTCACACTTTTAATTAAGATTTTTCCATTTATGGAAACATTTCTAATACCATTATGAGTGTGAATATGACAGTCAAGATCATAAAACATGCTTTCAGATAATAAATTCCTCCTAAGATCAGGTACCCACCTGACCTGTTGGAGCACCCTAACCTTCCCATCATGCATCAAGAAAGGAATGTTACCCATGCCTTTGATTTTTAAAGAGGAATGGTCACCCAACCTTACCTCTCCCTCATTACATTCATGCAGAAAATCAAAATGATGCTTATGAGGTGTAATATGCATAGTGCAACCAGAATCCAATATCCAAGAATCAAAATCATCCACATATGCATACATAAGAAGTTCATCAGAAACAGCAGTTGTACCATTCTGTGATTTACTTGATTCATCTTTCTTCCTTTTGAAACATTCAGTGATATAATGACCAAGTTTACCACAATAATGACACATAACATTTTTCTTATCAATTTTAGTTTTAGAATCACCAGAGCCAGAGTTAGAGTTAGAAGAGTCAGAAGCCTTATCTTTCTTCTTCTTATTCTTATTCTGGTTTTTTTATTTCCCTTTAGAAAATAGAACCTCAGATTTAGTATCTTTATCATGTTTTCCTTTAAAGACTTTCACAATCTCATTTTTCTGAACAATCGATTCAACAATCCTCTTTTTAGTCAAGTCCTCAGTACCAAATTGGATCACATCTTTAAAATTATCAAATTGGGAAGGCAGTGAATTAAGTTAAATCATAGCTTGGTGAGTATCCACAATTTTATCATCACACCTTTCTAGTTCCTGAGTCATGCGAAGAAATCTATCTAAGTTATCGTTCAGAGACACAAAAACATCCATTTTGAAATTAAAGATGCGACACAACAAGCTAATACGAGAAGGGAGAGATTTTACCCGAAAGAGGTCTTTTAACGCCTTCCAAAGATTCTTGGAAGAGTCAATAGTGACCACTTGACGAACTACTTCATCAGATAAGCGAATCATAAATTCAGAATGAGCAATCTGATCCATTTCCTTTTTAGCAGCATCATCAAAGTCAGTAGGATAATCTTCCTCAATAGCACGCCAACATTTCTCCTTAATCTGAATAGCTTTCATCTTGACTTGCCATATTGCAAAGTCGGAGTTGCCATCAAATGGCTTGATACGAACAGAGGACTCAGACATGGAGTTTTAGTGAAGAGGAGAATCAGAATGAGATTAGAAGAGCAGCCGAGATTCCACAATTAAATAAAACAGAAGAAATACGAACTAGTAAGCTTCAAATTAATTTTTGAGGCACTAATTCGAGAGTTCAGAGACAAAGAGAAGACCCAAATTTATTTTGGACTCCTACTTCGAATCATCGAGCTAAAAAGAACACGAAAAAGAAATTTCACAATCTCAAGAGGGTGTCAACTTCCCTTTACAATTTCGAATCCAAGGCTACTAAGGCCTGTCGGGATCTCGAGTTTGTTCTTAGGGACGAACAAGACAACAGAAAAGACTGAAAAAACAAATCTAAGGTTGTGAGCTACTCTCAAGCTACACTCTTAGATTGAAGTTCAAAAACCTTTAGGGAATTAAAGCTATGTTTTTCAAGAGATTCTTTACTTGAAGTCCTTGACTTGTATCCCGTAAAACAGAGACGAGACTTCAAAACTTTAGATCTAAGTCTCGAATGCAATGATGCTTTGAGAACCTCGATCGTTGTTTGAAGTGGCCCTATTTCGCAATAACAGATCCGATTTTGAGAGCAACAATGCTTTAAAAAACATATCCAAGCGAGACAAAGAGATGAGAGATCGAAAAAGAGAACAACTCAAGACTTTAGATTTGATTTCCAAGAGCTATAAGCTATGGAAACAGATAGCTAGAGGAGATGGTTTAAATACGAAGACCTTTACTTGGCTTTAGATCTGGCTTTTGAAGGTAAAGAACTTCAAAAAACAGAACATAGCAGGAGGGAAAAAAACGACCTTAAACACAAAAGAAAACAAGATTCAAGACTTTAGAATCAGATTTTGAGGCCCACAAGACCACAAAAAATAGAAACGTAGCTTGAATATACCTTTTGCTCTGATACCAATTTGTAGAAATCGAATACAAATAGAAAACGAAATCAAAAGCGGAAATAAACAAGAACAAAAACAATAGAGCTTTTATAAATCCTGTAAATGTTTAAGAATTAGGATTTGAGGCCTCAACTAGATTACCCACAACCACATGGTTAGAAAACTAGAAGGGCAAGCAAAGATCTAAGCACTACTATAAAGGGAATAAGACAAGTTCAAGAAGCTGAAAAATGGCAACAACAATGGAACCAAAGTTCCAAGGGGCGCCGGCTTTGATCAAAGATCAGCCTAAGCTTTTGATACTTCTTCCTCCTTGTTTTGGATTGAGGGAACTCTTGATGAGCACTCAGCTGTAAGCCAAAGAGAAGCAAAGAGAGGCAACCCTAAAACTTAGCTGCTGGTGCGTGTTGTTCTCCCCCATTTTAGTGGTCAGCTGTGGGTATAACGTGCTTTTATATGTCAACCCAATAAAGGAGAAAAAGCATTGTCCGTATGCTTGTCTGCAGAAAGTGGACAGTTATGCTCTTTTGTCTTCAATTGAATGTAAGAGTGGGCCGGCCTGATGTGGGCTAAAATTTGCCTTCCTATTTGGCCCAAACTTGAGGCCCAAATGATTGCAATTTTAGCTTTGATCGGTCAGCCTACTAATCATCCAACTTAAGAATTACAGTAGTGAATCTCTACAGTTGGGTTAGTGTAATGATGCATACTGCGAGGAAAAAGGATAATGATGCTTATGATGCAATACTTGGTATGTCTTGCATTGCCTAGTAATGTTATATAAGCAGTTTAAGAAATCTGACATGAGAATTAAGAGGATCGAACTAGTATGTGCAGTAAAATGTCGGTGAAGGATGACACTAGTGTTGCAAGTTAGGCTCCTTACGGGTTGCCTGAACTCTAGTACAATTGTCTTTGTTTTCTACTTCTCTTGATTTCTTCACTTGTTCTAGCTTCTTGAAGGGTTCAGAAGAGCTAATTCTGTAGATGAAAGTCCCTATTGTATTAGGCAAATCTGGTGTATGATATAGTTTGACCTAAGTTATGATGGAAACCTGTTGCGTTTTTCCTTTGAGAGGATTTTACTGTCAAAAAGCAGTTAATTTGGTGATGAAATAGATTTCAGATGGAGGAATATACTAACAGTATAATTGTTGTTTAATACTATGTGTTTTTTAGAATCATATGATAGCACAAAAGCATCACGCTGATTAAATAAAAATACCAGATTCATGATGTTGTTAGACTGCAATGTAAGATTACTTTTAGATACTAAGCGTCTAATTTGTCATGTTATCAACTATATCTGTATGAAAAAGGATTAGGAATGCATAGAAAATGAGTGGACGAGTTCTATTTTTTTTACTGTACATTTCTGTATGGGCTAAATATATGTTCTTATGCATTTAGTTGCTTAAATATGTTGATTTGCACTGATGGCACCAGGTTCAAGCTTCGCTGTCCCAACCGAGCTACGACGGAGCTTCAACCGTGGACAACTCCAAGAACTACGCTACCAGATAGAGATCCTTTGCCATGAGGCGACAACCCTGGGAATGGGCCGAGAAAAGGTCTTTCTCACTAATTCTTGTGTTATGGATCAGATCGACTTGCTCTAGGAGAAGGTTTTTGTAGACTTCCACCAAGTACACGCTATGGCCTGTTGTTCGTCAAGTCGGCGCTCAAAGAACAGCGTGGGATTTGGTGTTCACTTTTGTTACTTGTATTTATGTGGTATGGGTTTATTTAATTTGTTGAACCGGTTTGGGGGTTTTGTTAGTTGAACCGGTACTATATATTTGACTTTAACCTACTTTTTGTTGCTGTAAGAAACACTTTCCATTTGAGAGACTTGCCGCCACACTCTCTTGTTTCTCATCCATTAATTAAAGCTTAGAGCTTGAATCTCTCTAGCTTAATCTATCCTACAGATCTTTCCTTTTCATATGGTATCAGAGCACACTTGACGTTGCTGTACATTTTCTGACTTAGGTTGTGTTCCGTCGGTGTACGCTGTGAACATGACGTTGGAGACAGATCGCAAAGGAAATCAGGTCGCGAGCATGGTGGATCCTCTCATGCTCACCAACTCTGACTCACCAGGTATGATTCTCACTAATACCTTGTTCGATGGAAGTAATTTTCTGGTTTAGATTCGGCAGATCCGACAGGCTTTGATAGCAAAATTGAAATTGAGCTTCATAAATGGTATTGGAGAACAACCTGAAGCGTCCTCGCCTGATTATGAGCGTCAGAATCATTGTGACTCTATGGTTGCTTGTTGGATCTTATATTCCATGGAGAAAGAGTTGTCTGGTGCTTTTGACTATACTGATTCGGCTCGGTCGCTTTGGCTGGAAATTTGCGAGAGATATCAGCAAAGCAATGGTCCATTGATTTATCAGTTACAGCTAGAGTTGTCTCAAGTCAGTTAAGGTAATCTCTCTGTGACTGCTTATTTTCTTAAGTTGAAGAGAATCTGGGATGAGTTGCACAACTTGATTGGGATGCCTACTTGTACGTGTGGTGCTATTGGTAAATGTTCTTGTGGTGTGTTAGCTAAGGTGTTAGAGATGGATAGTCAGGCAAAGCTTATTCAATTTCTGATGAGACTAAATGGGGACTTTGAGGCTGTTAAGAGTCACATTTTGGCTATGGAATCTTTACCACACATCAACAAGGCCTATCATATAGTGGTGCAAGTTGAGAAGCAGAAGCAAGTGTCTGATTCTATCGCCATTGAGGCAACAACCTTTATGGCTAATCAAGGAGCTAGTTCAAATTTGGGGTCCAAGAATGGAAATAGAGATCAAAGTTATTTTGATAAGACTGGTTCTTCATCTGCTGGGGGAGAAAAGAGAGATGGTAGAAGACCTAAAAGGAATTGTTCATATTGCAAAGAGGATGGTCATACAAAGGATAACTGCTTTGAGATTATCGGCTATCCGGATTGGTACAAGGGCAAGAAGCAAAGGAAGGGATATAGAGTGGCTGCCAATGTGGATTATGACAGAAACAACATTGATGATACTCCTTTGGAGCACAACTCGGGTGGAGACTCTAAGGGAGGCATGGAGCAACATCAGCTAGTGCAAGCTGTGACTAGTCTCTCTTCTGCTTGCCAAGAGGTCATGAGGGCATTCAGGTCCGAGAAAGCAATGAATGTTGTGGCTAAGAAAGGGAACACGAATTATCACTTTTCAGGTATTTCAGCTTCTGTTTTAGCAGCTTCTCAACATAGTACCGATGATTGGATAGTGGATAGTGGGGCGTCTGACCATATGACTTCTCATTGGAGCATATTGTTGAGGCCTATGACACTAGACTATCCAATTCATAATATTTTACCCGATGGAACTACAAAAGTTGTGCAAACTGTTGGGAATGTTCAGTTAAGTGATGATCTGTCGCTATTAGATGTGTTGTATGTTCCAGATTTTAAGTATAATCTGATATCAGTGAGTAAGTTTGTTGATTCAGGAGATTTAAGTGCTCATTTTCACAAGGGGTATTGTGTATTGCAGGACCATTTGAGTAGGAAGTATGTGGCTACAGGACAAGGTTCAAGAGGGTTGTTCAGGATACAAGGAAGGAAGCAGACAAAGCACTCAGATGTTGTTTTTGTTGATCAGTCTGTAAAAGAAACAGTTTGCTGTTCTAGTCTAAATTCAGTTGATTTTTTGCTCTTTCACAAACGATTGGGGCATGTCTCAGTGTCTAAGATGTTGCACATGCCTTGTGCCAAGGATAAACACAATGACAAGTTTGTTTGTGATGTTTGCTCAATTTCTAAATTTCACAAGTTGCCTTGTCCTTCTAGCCAGAGTTATGCTTCTTCGTGTTTTGATTTATTGCATGTTGATTTATGGGGACCGTACAGAGTTTCGACCTTAGATGGAGCAAATTATTTCCTGACGATTATGGATGACCACAGTCGGGCAACTTGGACTTACTTGTTGCAGAATAAACAAGTAGTCAATCTTCTACAAGCTTTCTTCAATTATGTGAAAAACCATTTTGGTTTATATCCTAAGATTGTAAGGACATATAATGGAACTGAATTTGTGAATAGTGCTTGTTAGAAACTGTTTTCTGATCACGGGGTAGTCCATCAGAAATCCATGGTCTATAGGCCATAGCAGAATGGGATTGTAGAGCGTAAGCACAAACACCTCTTAGATACAGCTCGAGCCCTCAAGCTGCAAGCTGGTCTCCCTCAGCACTTCTAGGGAGATTGTGTCCTTACGGCGACCTATATTATCAACAAGTTGCCCACTGCTAAACTTGATTGGAAGTCTCCCTTTGAGGTACTCTTTGGCAGGGTCCCCTCTTATGATAATATGAAAGTTCTATGATGTCTATGATTTGCTTATATGGCTCCTCGAAGTTCTGATAAGTTTTCCCCAAGAGGCAGGAAATGTATTTTCCTTGGATATCCACCTAATCAAAAGGGATACAAGCTATATGATTTAGCTAGTAAGGAAATTTTCTTGAGTAAAGACGTTACTTTCATGAAGGTGTCTTCCCATTTCTTGAGGACTCTTTCATTGAAAATGTACCCGTTACTCATGTTGTTCCCGACCTCTCTGTTGTGGTGCCTGATGATGATGATGATTTGGCTCCAACTTTACCTTCGTTTGGGGTGTTTTCTGATCCTTGTCCTCACATAGCCTCTACTTCTGATGTCACTGGTGCAGAAGCTAGACGATCGAACAGAATTCGGACAGAACTAGTCTGGATGCAAGACTATGTTGTTGGTCACACTCAGACCGACTATTTTGCATCCCTTGCTAATGTCTTGAAGGTAAGGGAACCATCTACTTTCATTGAGGCTCGAAAATATCCATAATGGGTGGAGGCTATGTCTAAGGAGCTTGAAGCTCTAGAGAATAATGGAACTTGGGTTCTAGCCTCTCTACCAGAAGGAAATCAAGCCATTCAGTCCAAATGGGTGTTCAAAGTGAAATTTAGGCCTAATGGTGAAGTGGAGAGATACAAGGCTAGGTTGGTTGTGAAGGGTTTCAGCCAAAAACTTGGTACAGATTACAAGCACACGTTTTCTCCGGTTGTTAAGCTGCCCACAGTGAGAATAATTATTGCTTTAGCGACTGCCAGACAGTGGGAGATATATCAATTAGATGTTAACAATGCTTTTCTACATGGACATTTAGATGAAGAGATTTATATTGCTTTACCGGAAGGTTATGATAAAGGGCGTCCTGACCAAGTTTTTCGATTGCAAAGGTCCTTATATGGACTTAAGCAAGCCTCGAGATAGTGGAATCTGCAGCTCACACAATTCTTACTTGGTTTGGGTTATGTGCAGTCCAAGAATGATTATTCACTGTTTGTGAAAAGTTCAGATTCATCCTTCATTGCAGTGCTTGTCTATGTTGATGATGTGTTAGTGACCGGGAATAGCTTTCTTGAAATCACTTCCATTAAAGCCTCTCTTCATTCTCAATTTACTATCAAGGATTTAGGGTTGGCCAGATACTTTCTCGAAATGGAGCTTTATCAAGACGAGCATGGGGTTGTGCTCAGTCAGAGAAAGTACATATCTGATATCCTTACAGACGCTGATATGCTTGCTTGTAAACCAGCAAAATTTCCTCTCCCTACCGGTCTTCGCCTTAAGTTGGAAGAAGGTGCTCCTTTGAAAGATCCTGAACAGTATAGACGATTGATAGGGAGATTATTGTATCTCTCTTTGACTAGACCTGATTTGTCTTACTCAATTCAACACTTGATTCAGTTTGTTTCCCAACCTCGTTTGCCTCATCTTCAGGCAGCTCAACATGTGTTACGTTATTTACGGGGCTCCTCTTCCCTTGGTCTATTCTACCATGTACAGACTAGCCTCAAGCTCACTGCTTTCTCGGATGCCGATTGGGCATCTTGCTTGACTACTCGCAGATCCCTCACTGGTTATTGTGTTTTTCTGGGTCATGCTCTGGTTGGTTGGAAAACAAAAAAGCAGACAACAGTGTCTCGCTCTTCTGCTGAAGCAGAGTACCGTAGCATGGCTATGACTACGGCTGAATTGGTATAGACCAACTTCCTCCTTTCTGAAATACGCCTGCCCGTTCCAAAGCCCCTCACACTTTTTTGTGACATCCAGGCAGCACAACAGATTGCCGCTAACCCTTGTTTCCATGAGCGTACTAAGCATGTCGAGATCGATGTGCATTTCACTCGAGACAAGGTCCAAGAGGGATTTCTACAAACAACTTACATTTCTACCTCCCTCCAACTTGTTGATGTGATGACTAAAGCTCTTAATCAACATCAACATAAGTTCATCATCTCCAAGTTGGGTCTACAGTCCGCTCCAACTTGAGGGGGGAATGTAGACTTCCACCAAGTACACACTATGGCCTGTTGTTCGTCAAGTCAGAGCTCAAAGAACAGCGTGGGATTTTGCGTTCACTTTTGTTACTTATGTTTATGTGGTATGGGTTTATTTAATTTGTTGAACCGGTTTGGGGGTTTTGTTAGTTGAACCGATACTATATATTTGACTTTAACCTACTTTTTGTTGATGTAAGAAACACTTTCCATTTGAGAGACTTGTCGCCGCACTCTCTTGTTTCTCATCCATTAATTAAAGCTTAGAGCTTGAATCTCTCTAGCTTAATCTATCCTACAGATCTTTCCCTTTTCATAGTTTTGAATGAGGGGCAAGTTGCAGATGCTTCCCGCAAGCGAGGAAGACAGGGAGTTGTTGAGGATGGCATTCAGTTGATGTCCAAATTCAAGGACGAAAACTGCACCTCATCATATATACTTAAAATAGATGAGGAAGATAGTGTGTAGGATCGTACGTGTTAGCAATCAAAGGGAACTGGGAGTCCAGTTCCTTAGCAGCGGAATAAGTAAACAATAACAGAATCAAGACAAGTTCCTTAGAGTGGGAACCTTTGATAACCAACTAGTTATCCATGATAAAACCCACTCTCTCTTGCAAGAGGATTTCAAAGTCTACTTCTTGTATTAATGCTTCGATTACAATCAATTAGGATAGCACACACAGATTAAGTCTTAGACACACTAAGGACTCTCTACCTAATTCGACCAAATCAAGCAAGCAACAAGACAATCGACTTACAGTTCTTCTTCAAAGAACTTGGCTCGGTTTTCTTCTCTGTAAGCAGTATGCGTGAATGCGTGAGTGAGAGAGAGTTTTAACTACTCTATTTATATGATTTAATTGATGGAAGAAGCTAATTTCCAACAACCAGATCACATAAATAAAATAATCAAAAAGTAATCGGAAAGATAATATTTGTTACCAAATATAATCTTCCACGATTTTACATATTTTGTTTCCATAAAAGATAATCTTTTAACTCCTAAATAATATGGAAACAGGATAATATCTTTAACTTCTCTCTCCAAGTAAAGATCTACCCTAATCAGATCGTCGCCGCCCTTCATCTTTTGTTCCAAGTTCTTCCAGCGTCAGCGAGCTTCAGTTCCTTATGCCAGTTCCCAAATCTGGCGTCTTCGTCTCTGTCTTGTGCTTTCCAAATCTAGAGTTCCCTGTTTATCAACACTTATGGAAATATTAATAGCAAAGGTGTTTATCATTATCAAAACTAGGAAAACTGAGGAAGGGAACTAGGTAGGGAACTGGAGTTCCCAAAAGTTCACTTCCTAACAATTTCCCCCTTTTTGATGATGACAAACATGTAGAACCTGGCATATCAAAATAGGCATGAATGATATATGGGGAAAAATAGAATTCAACTAGAGGTAGGAAAATCATTAGTGAATTTGCATATTCCCCCTTAACAATAGATCGAGTTCCTTAATTCCCCCTTAAGAGGACAACTAGTTCAGAGTTTCTTTCATCCTATTAGTTCCAGATTTCCAAGTTTATTCCCCCTTTGGACATCATCGAAAAGAGTCAGTTAAATGAAGAACAAAGAGAATTTAGAGAGATAAATAGACTAATTCTAAACTCTAGAGAAATGGCACCGTAATAGAAGTTGAAAGAAAATCAGAACAAGTGCAAGGAACACATAAATTTCAATAAATATAAAGAGAACAGAGATAGCATAGACATAACAAAATGAAAAACACTCAGAGACACACAAAAAGGGATCAATATATGGAAGTGGGATCCTAGGGAACTAAGGTTCCGTGTCAACTGAGTTGGGGAACTGAGAACTGTGTCAGACTACGGCTTGCCCTTGGCCTTGTCTTCTGTAAGCTTGTGGTTGACCAACTTGGCTATTTCCTGCACAAGAGCTGCAGACGTCTTCCACAACTCCACCACCATCTCATTGGTGAAGTTGCTTCCTTTTTCCACCGCAGTAGCAACCTTGTCAAAACCTTCAACCAAAGCAGCTTCAATGTTTCCCAGACTGTTCAGAATGACATGTGTGTCGGGAACTAAACGGGGGTCAGACTGGCCAGGCAAGGACTCTTCCTTGTCCTTCTCAGCATCAGATTCCTCATCAACATGTGCCTTTAGTGCCAGACGTTTCACAGTAGTCATGGTGATAAGAGGAGAGAATTGGGTTTCCTCAACATCCAAGGGGTAAAGACCAAGACGACTCATAATCTTCTTGATCAGATGGGGCTATGGAAGAGAATGGGTGGTGTGGCCCTTACAGAACTGCATGTGGTCAAGGGTGATGCGGGGCAAATCAATCGGATCCCCCAGAATCAGCTTCTCCATAAGCACAGCATCAGAGACAAGCACTGTGTCCCTCTTCTCCTGATGAGGGATAATATTTTTGATAAGGAAGGTGTGAAGAATCTTCCTATCAAGGCTGAGGTATTTGGTAAGCAGGGAACCTTTGGAGGGAGTGTTGCTATCAAACACAGTTTTGAGAATGGCCTACTTGCGCTTGGTTGGCCAGTTCCTTTTGACAATAATCCCAAATCATTTTCCAGTTTCGAGGCCCAACACCGACCCAATGATAGCAGCAGAGAGGGGAATGAGGTTACCTCTCCAAGTGAGAATGGCGTCGTGTACGGGATGATCATCCTTATCCGCTACAAATTGCAGATTCTGATACAAGAGATGTACCAAATCTTCGTTGACGGCGAACGGCTCCGGCACCAGGGTGTCCCACCCTTGTAGTTGTAGCTTGGCGTGGGCGGCAGAGACACTCTCATCATCGGCAGTAGCCCAAAACTCTTTGCCAATGATTAGAGGCTCCAGAATATTGTGAGAGGCGAGAGCCGAAGCCACTTGGGAGGGAGCTAGGGATAGCGGCTTCTTCCCCTTTGCAGCCTTTGAAAATTTTGCCTTTTTGGCGGGAGTATCCTCCTCAAGATGAAGAGAAGGAAACCCATGGCCGCCTTTGGCAGCACGGTGCTTTACACGGCCGGCCACTGACTGGGAGTCGCCGGGGAGCTTGAGAGAGGTCGTCGGTGTGGGTAGCAGCTCCACATCTATCGGATCGGCCCCTTGAGAAGGAGAGGAGTGTCGAGAGACCTCTTTTTGCGTTGTAGGAGAGGCCTACTTTGATGGAGTATGCTCCGACGAGGCAGATTCAGACTGACTCGCCTCCTTTACCGGCGGTGGCGCCGATTGATCTGGGTTCTCCATAGGTGGAGGCGCCAAAGATGGTGCCTTTGTCGGTGTAGCCACCTGGGAGGAGGAGGAGGTGACCTTCTGCTTCTGGTAAGCCTCCAGAACGGCTAACTCATCGGCGAGGAGCTGGGGAAGACCGGTATCCATGGAGACAAATGAGTAGAGAGAGAGCTTGAGAAAATTGTTTTGTGAGCCGGCAAAGATTGTTGTGGAGAGCAAAGAGAATTTTGAGAGCGGTGCTGATTTAGGGTTTTCCCTGTTGCCTTATATAAGCGCTGAGCAGATTCTATCCAAAAGAAACCGTTGTCAAATCTGTTCAAATAAGGGAACCCATAATATATCTCTAACGGCCACAATATCTTCTGATGCCGAATAGAACTCGTATCTCTTCCCTTAATAATTTCTTCAAAACAATCAAATCAATCGGGCTTGAATTCCCCAGAAATCTCAGAGAGCAAACGGCTAGAAGCGCAATAACTGCCCTTGGGAACCGGACGCTGACAGAGCTTGAATTTGAAATCTGGTCATTGAAGGAAAGTTCCCAGTTCCTTTCCTTAGTGAATGACACGGAACCGGGGAGATATGGGTACATTTTATGTAGGGAACCAAGCAATCACTCAAGAAAAGTACGTACCCATATAAGTAAAATTAGGAAGGCAATTTTGACACTACAAAGACAATTCCCAGTGTGGACTAAAGAATGGATCATAAGGAATTATACAATGTAGTCAGGCTTAGGACGGTTTATAGTCAATCATCATTTCGGCTTGTAATAGAGGATAGATGTGATCAAATTGACTATTATAAGGCCAACAAAGAGATGTAATCACGATCAAGTTATATCATAAAATTATGTGATCATGCAATAGTTAAGAACATGCTTTAGAACCAATATTACAGGACATGCGAGGCCATCACAAGATCAAATATCATCAATATTGTCAATGAAATCATAGAAAAGATCAAATCTAGGCACAACAAGGGAACTAGTAAAGGAAAACAAAACTACTAGTTTATGGATATCATTCCCAGAAGTAATCTAAAGGACTCATAAGGTTCTCGATTTAATGCTTTGGTGAATATATCTGCAATTTAATCTTCAGTTCTACAATGTTCTAGTAGTATGTTCCCTTTTTCAACATGATCATGCAAGAAGTGATGCCTAATGTCAATATGCTTAGTCCTAGTATGATGCACAGGATTCTAGGAGATGTTGATTGCACTGGTATTGTCACATAGAATCTTTAGAGGGCCAAAAGACATACCAAAATCCGCGAGTTGTTGTTTGAGCCATAGGATTTGGGAACAGCAAGCGGCAGCTGCAATGTACTCAGCTTCGGTGGTTGATAAAGCCACTGAGTTTTGTTTCTTTGAGCCCTAAGAGATCAAGCATGGTCCAAGGAACTTGGCCATTCCAGATGTGCTTTTTCGATCAACCAAGTATCCAGCATAGTCTGCATCGGGGTATCCAAGAAAATTGAAGTGGCAATACTTCAGGTACCAAAGACATAGGTCGTCAGTTCCCTTGAGATAGCGAAATATGCGCTTCACTTCAGATAAGTGAGATTCTCTTGGATTTGCTTGGAACCTGGCACAAAGACAAACATCAAACACAATATCTGGCCTACTAGCAGTTAGATACATCAAAGAACCAATCATGCCACGATAAAGTTTCTCTTCCACTTTCTGTCCGGTATGATCGGCGGTGAGGTGAGTTGCCGGGGAGATGGGTGTGGAGATGGCTTTGCTGGAATCCATCTTGAACTTCTTCAGGAGTTTCTTCAAATATTTCTATTGATGGATTTGAATGCCATCAACCTTTTGAGTAACTTGCAAACCAAGAAAGAAAGATAGTTCCCCAATCATACTCATCTCGAACTCGCTGCTCATGAGATTTTTGAACTTTTCTACAAGAGCCAAGTTAGTGGAACCAAAAATAATATCATCAATATAGACTTGGACCACTAGAATTTCACCTTTAACTTCCAGAAGGAAGAGTGATGCGTGAGGATCGGGATGAAGCCTTCGGTGCGAGGAAGTCCACAAGAGCCAAAGGAATTAGGCGAGACAACACCAAACCGGCAAGGGGAATCGTCTGTATTCAGATGGATGGTTCTCTCTGTTCCGGGCTCTAAATTGAGAGATTCCAAATCCCAGTGGTAGATCAGGAAGTCTAGATGAAAGCCTCAAAATTTGAGAGTGAACCGATCTAGGAATCAGAAGATATAGCGAATCTACTGAGGTGTCGCAGATGGTTTCCGCAAGGAACTTGGCTCTGGCGAGAGGAAGTTTGAGGGCAGATTCGAAGCACGTCTTGGGCTGGTTCTTTGTATGATCTTGGGGTGATTCAAGGGTGGTTTTGAGGGCAAGATTTGAGGTGGAGAGATAGGGTAAAAGTCGAAGGGATATGGACTCACAAGGGTTGGATATGACGCACCGCACCTTGTAAGAACTAGTGAAGAACCCGCCTTGGATATGACGCACCAAAGGAGGCCTTGCACGAAGGTTGATATGACTCACAACCTGGATTTGAAGCTATCTAAGAACTGAATTAAACCCTAAAATTCTGCAGAAAACTCCATTGAAAAACGAGAGAGAAAAACAAGGTATTTGGTTCAAGTTTGCATCCCCAAAAACAAGGGCCGGCTACCCTAATATACCCAGCCTTGAATGCTGGAATATTAACCATAACATAGACAATAACTAAGGTAGAAAATTTCATGAAGACCCACACAAATTCGGCATTGAATGCCTCTTCAAAACAAGCCCCACATGGCTTAAGGAATCCTTGCGCCTTGGTCCGGTTGTTGCACCAAAGCACACATGGCCTTCTCTTCCACTAGGCTCGGAGATCCCATGGTCATCAAGCCAGCTTGGAGTCCCTCTTGCAAGGCTCGAGCCCGAGCCCGAGTGATTCGACCCGGAAGGACCCGAGTGCCGGCCTCCCTTGTGCCTACCATAGGTGTGTGGCACTTCCTTGCTTCCACGCCAATTTCATAGGCATTCTTGTGCTCCATATCTCCTAGAGGGCCAGTGGGATCATCCCCCAAAAGATGGCTCGGAGGGTTGTGAGAATTGCCGGGCCAACTTCCATGCCCTAGCTCGGATGCCCTAGGCGTGGCGGCGTCGGCGCTTGAGTCTTCATGGCTTGAATGGCTTGAGTCTTGTTCTTGATGCAACGTAGTCACATCAAAGAGGGTCTTGTCGATCACACCACGGCGATAGCCATTAGATGTTAGGAACTGGGCAAGGCGATCGTACCAAGCACGAGGGGCTTGCTTTAGACCATAGAGAGCCTTGTCCAAGAAATACACATGGTCAAGGTGATCATCATTCTCGAATCTTGGAGGTTGCTTGACATAAACTTCCTCTTGAAGAATGTCATTGAGGAATGCAGTCTTCACGTCCATTTGGTACAGCTTGAACCCTTTGTGAGAAGCATAGGCAATGAGCAATCGTATGGCTTCCAATATTGCCACAAGGGCGAATGTCTCATCGTAGTCAATTCCTTCTTGTTGGTTATAGCCTTGAGCAACCAAATGAGCTTTGTTTCTTGATACAACACCAGAATCATCCAGCTTGTTGCGAAACACCCACCGAGTTCCTATGATGTGTATGTTCTGATGCCGAGGAACTAGTCATCAGACCTTGTTCCTCTCGAACTGGTGAAGTTCTTCTTGCATGGCAATGATCCAATCAACATCCTTCAATGCCTCCGTGATGTTATTGGGTTCTATAAGAGACAGAAAAGCATTGAATGCACAATAGGACATATCTTCAAATCCATACCTGACTGGATGCTTGGTGGTTCTTTTGTCTCTATTTGAAACTAGAAGATCAGTTCCCAGAGCCTCCACGTCAATGGGATCAGTAGCCGAAGAAGAGGCTATATTAGAGTTGACGTCTGGAGCAGGTTTCGTTCCCTGAGAGGTAGTGTCGACTTCATTCGACGGTTGAGAGGGAACTTGAGCCATAACAGCAGCATCTTGATGGATTTAGGGAACTGGAGAGCTATCTGTGGAAGTTGATTCCTTGGGCTCAACCGGAAAAGAGGGGACTGTGGGTGAGGATGAGCTGGAGAGCGTAGGATAGGAGTTATGCTTGGGAGGAGCTTCATCATCAGAATCTTCACTTGGTCGTTGAAATGGATCCTCCGAGGGAACTGAGAGATCCTGCACAGACTTTGAAGGCAATTTTTCATTGAAAACAACATGAATACTCTCCTCTACCTTTTTAGTCCGTTTGTTGAAGACCTTGTATGCTTTGCTACTGGAAGCATATCCGATGAAGATCCCTTCATCACTTCGTGGATCAAACGTCCCTAGATTGTCCTTCCCATTATTGTGAACAAAAAAACATTTGCAGCCCAAGACTCGAAGATGAGCAATGTTGGGAATTCGGCCTCGAAGTAGCTCATAAGAAGTCTTCTCAAGCATGGGGCGTAGCATATCCCGATTCAAAATGTAGCACGCTCCATTAACCGCTTCTGCCCAGAAGGATTGAGATAGACCGCTAGAGATAAGCATGGTGCGAGCCATATCTTCCAAGGTTCTGTTCTTTCTTTCAACAACTCCATTCTGTTGTGGAGTGTAGGGAACCGAGAGATTATGATCAACTCCATGTTCCCTGCAAAAGGTTAGAAAATCTCCATTCTCGAACTCAGTTCCATGATCGGAACGAATGGCACGAAGAGAGACATTCAATGATTTTTCAAGAAAGGGAACTAGCTCACTAAACCTGATGAAATCAAGGATCAGGAATGACACGGTGCAAGGAATGGCTTCGAAGATCTTCAAGGAATCGTCAAGCAAAGCCCATAAATGTGACCGACTTGAAATGGACCGTTCTATCTCGTCTGAGATCGGAATTGAGTAATTCCAAATCCCAGAGTTTAATCTTGAAGTCTTCTTGAGTACCTCCAAATTTGAGCACGATTGGACAAGGTATCAGGAAGAAATGATGATTTTCCTGAGGGGTCGCAGGGAGCTTGCGGGGTTGTGTTAAGGTTGTCTTTGGAACGATGGATCTGGCGGAAGACAGTGATTGGCTCGGCGTTTTTGGTGTGAATTGGTGGCTTAGGGATCAGTGAAGGACAGTGAAAAGTGGAGTCGAGTGGTTGTGGAAGTTGGTGAAGATATGAACTCCCTAAGTTGGATAAAACGCACCAACAAAGGAAACTCTTGAATCCGGACTTGGATAGTTCTTCAAGGGGAGGGAAGACTCGACGTAGACTTGGTTGAGATAGAAGCAGAGTTGGAAAAATGAACTCACTTGACAACAAAGGAATTTGACACAAGAACACTTAGAGAAAAGAGAGAGTTTTTCTTAATCAAATTCAAAGCTCTTCTAAAAAACAATGAAGCAAGGAGATGTCTATAAGTAGCTCTAGGGCTGATCTCCTTGGCCGTTACAAGAGGCTTTCAACGCCTGAATTAACCACTAAAAACGCCTCCTATTAAGGCCTAGAAACGTGCAAATTAAAAGGAGTTCAAAGCTAGACTTTAACTCAGCCATATATGGAAAAACAACAAATATAGAAACATAGTATTAAGGCGCCTAGGATTCCTTGGTGCTAGCTTTGGTCAAAGCATTGAGTGGTTGACCTTGAATGATTCTTCCTTGGATTGCAAGAGTGTGTATGGGCCGGCCTTGAAGTTGGAATTAAGCCCACAAGTGACGAGGCCTTGCTCCAACTGGATTTGCAACTCTTTCGGGATTTCTGCTGAACTGTCGTAGAGATTACGATTTCTCTATTTTTCTGGCCCGAATTTTAGTGAGACCTGCACATACAAATTGTAGATAATTTCCTTAGCTTTCCAATGACTACTCATGGGCCTCCATTGGACTTTCTTAGCTCCGGATATGGCCAGAATACTGAGAAGGTGTCGACGAGATATATTCTTCGGTTTTGACACCTTCCAAGTTTCGAACCATTTCTTTTGGATAAGTGTTTGATCTTCTTCAAAAATGATGGTTCCCATAGTCACATCATCCTCTCATCCTTTAAGAGGATTCGTCCTCGAATCCAAATGATAAAGAAAAATTTTCTTATGAAGAGGTACGAGAGATGACATATCTTCCCTTTTCTCCTTGGCATGGGTAGTATTGACAAGTGATTCTGGGATAGTGGACTCAACCTCCTCTTCTTACGGTTGTGGCACCTCCTCTCCCAATGGTTGTGGCTTCTCCTCCACAACTCTCGGGGTTGGCTCATCATCAAGCACTTGCTTTTCAACAACAAAGTCAATGGAAGATTCACACACTTCTTCCTTAGGCGATTCATCCCCTTTAAGTGGTATTTCTTGTTGTGAAGCATATTGGCGCAACATGTTCTCAATCTTCTCGAGGTTCCTCACAACGGATTTATGGTACTCCTCGAATAAACTTTCATTCTTCTCCGACCAGACCCTCAAATCAGCTCTTAATGATGATGCATTCTCTCGCCAATTTTGTCGAGGCTCAAACACGGTCTTCGGTTGATGGGTTTGGTGGTGAAACATGACTCCTTTTGAAACCTCCTTGCATGGCTCTGATACCAAATGATGAAATCAAGGATCGGGAATGACAAGGTGCAAGGAATGGCTTCGAAGATCTTAAAGGAATCGTCAAGCAAAGCCCAGCAATGTGACCTGACTTGAAATGGACCGTTCTCTCTCGTCTGAGATCGGAATTGAGCGATTCCAAATCCAAGAGTTTAATATTGAAGTATTCTTGAGCCCCTCCAAATTTGAGCACGATTGGACAAGGGATCAGGAATAAATGATGATTTGCCTGAGGGGTCGCAGGGATCTGGCGGAAGACAGTGATTGGCTCAACGTTTTTGGTGTGAATTGGTGGCTTAGGGATCAGTGAAGGACAGTGCAAAGTGGAGTCGAGTGGTTGTGGAAGTTGGTGAAGATATGAACTCCCTAAGTTGGATATAACGCACCAACAAAGGAAACTCTTGAATCCGGACTTGGATAGTTCTTCAAGGGGAGGGAAGACTCGACGTAGACTTGGTTGAGATAGAAGCAGAGTTGGCAAGATGAACTCACTTGACAACAAAGGAATTTGACGCAAGAACACTTAGAGAAAAGAGAGGGTTTTTCTTAATCAAATTCAAAGCTCTTCTAAAAAACAATGAAGCAAGGAGATGTCTATAAGTAGCTCTAGGGCCGATCTCCTTGGCTGTTACTTTCAACGCCTGAATTAACCACTAAAAACGCCTCCTATTAAGGCCTAGAAACGTGCAAATTAAAAGGAGTTCAAAGCTAGACTATAACTCAGCCATATATGGAAAAACATCAAATATAGAAACATAGTATTAAGGCGCCTAGGATTCCTTGGTGCTAGCTTTGGTCAAAGAATTGAGTGGTTGACCTTGAATGATTATTCCTTGGATTGCAATTGGTGGCTTAGGGATCAGTGAAGGACAGTGAAAAGTGGAGTCTAGTGGTTGTGGAAGTTGGTGAAGATATGAACTCCCTAAGTTGGATATAACGCACCAACATAGGAAACTCTTGAATCCGGACTTGGATAGTTCTTCAAGGGGAGGGAAGACTCGACATAGACTTGGTTGAGATAGAAGCAGAGTTGGCAAGATGAACTCACTTGACAACAAAGGAATTTGACGCAAGAACACTTAGAGAAAAGAGAGAGTTTTTCTTAATCAAATTCAAAGCTCTTCTAAAAAACAATGAAGCAAGGAGATTGTTATAAGTAGCTCTAGGGCCGATCTCCTTGGCTGTTACAAGAGGCTTTCAACGCCTGAATTAACCACTAAAAACGCCTCCTATTAAGGCCTAGAAACGTGCAAATTAAAAGGAGTTCAAAGCTAGACTTTAACTCAGCCGTATATGGAAAAACAGCAAATATAGAAACATAGTATTAAGGCGCCTAGGATTCCTTGGTGCTAGCTTTGGTCAAAGCATTGAGTGGTCGACCTTGAATGATTCTTCCTTGGATTCCAAGAGTGTGTATGGGCCGGCTTTGAAGTTGGAATTAAGCCCACAAGTGACGAGGCCTTGCTCCAACTGGATTTGCAACTCTTTCGGGATTTCTGCTGAACTGTCGTAGAGATTACGATTTCTCTGTTTTGCTGGCCCGAATTTGAGGGATACCTGCACATAAAAATTGTAGATAATTTCCTTAGCTTTCCAATGACTACTCATGGGCCTCCATTGGACTTTCGTAGCTCCGGAAATGGCCAGAATACTGAGAAGGTGTCGACGAGACAGATTCTTCGGTTTTGACACCTTCCAAGTTTCGAACCATTTCTTTTGGATAAGTGTTTGATCTTATTCAAAAATGATGGTTCCCATAGTCACATCATCCTCTCCTCCTTTAAGAGGATTCGTCCTCGAATCCAAATGATAAAGAAAAATTTTCTTATGAAGAGGTACAAGAGATGACATATCTTCCCTTTTCTACTTGGCATGGGTAGTCTTGACAAGTGATTCTGGGATAGTGGACTCGACCTCCTCTTCTTCCGGTTGTGGCACCTCCTCTCCCAATGGTTGTGGCTTCTCCTCCATAACTCTCGGGGTTGGCTCATCATCAAGCACTTGCTTTTCAACAACAAAGTCAATGGAAGATTCACACACTTCTTCCTTAGGCGATTCATCCCCTTTAAGTGGTATTTCTTGTTGTGAAGCATATTGGCACAACATGTTCTCAATATTCTCGAGGTTCCTCACAATGGATTTATGGTACTCCTCGAATAAACTTTCATTCCTCTCCGACCAGACCCTCAAATCAGCTCTTAATGATGATGCATTCTCTCGCCAATTTTGTCGAGGCTCAAACACGGTCTTCGGTTGACGGGTTTGGTGGTGAAACATGACTCCTTTTGAAACCTCCTTGCGTGGCTCTGATACCAAATGATGAAATCAAGGATCGGGAATGACACGGTGCAAGGAATGGCTTCGAAGATCTTAAAGGAATCGTCAAGCAAAGCCCACCAATGTGACCTGACTTGAAATGGACCGTTCTCTCTCGTCTGAGATCGGAATTGAGTGATTCCAAATCCAAGAGTTTAATATTGAAGTCTTCTTGAGTCTCTCCAAATTTGAGCACGATTGGACAAGGGATCCGGAATAAATGATGATTTTCCTGAGGGGTCGCAGGGAGCTTGCGGGGTTGTGTTAAGGTTGTCTTTGGAACGATGGATCTGGCAGAAGACAGTGATTGGCTCGGCGTTTTTGGTGTGAATTGGTGGCTTAGGTATCAGTGAAGGACAGTGAAAAGTGGAGTCGAGTGGTTGTGGAAGTTGGTGAAGATATGAACTCCCTAAGTTGGATATAACGCACCAACAAAGGAAACTCTTGAATGCGGACTTGGATAGTTCTTCAAGGGGAGGGAAGACTCGACGTAGACTTGGTTGAGATAGAAGCAGAGTTGGCAAGATGAACTCACTTGACAAGAAAGGAATTTGACGCAAGAACACTTAGAGAAAAGAGAGAGTTTTTCTTAACCAAATTCAAAGCTCTTCTAAAAAACAATGAAGCAAGGAGATGTCTATAAGTAGCTCTAGGGCCGATCTCCTTGGCTGTTACAAGAGGCTTTCAACGCCTGAATTAACCACTAAAAACGCCTCCGACTAAGGCCTAGAAACGTGCAAATTAAAAGGAGTTCAAAGCTAGACTTTAACTCAGCCATATATGGAAAAACAGCAAATATAGAAACATAGTATTAAAGCGCCTAGGATTCCTTGGTGCTAGCTTTGGTCAAAGCATTGAGTGGTCGACCTTGAATGATTCTTCCTTGGATTCCAAGAGTGTGTATGGGCCGGCCTTGAAGTTGGAATTAAGCCCACAAGTGACGAGGCCTTGCTCCAACTGGATTTGCAACTCTTTCGGGATTTCTGCTGAACTGTCGTAGAGATTACGATTTCTCTGTTTTTCTGGCCCGAATTTGAGGGAGACCTGCACATAACAATTGTAGATAATTTCCTTAGCTTTCCAATGACTACTCATGGGCCTCCATTGGACTTTCGTAGCTCCGGATATGGCCAGAATACTGAGAAGGTGTCGACGAGACAGATTCTTCGGTTTTGACACCTTCCAAGTTTCGAACCATTTCTTTTGGATAAGTGTTTGATCTTATTCAAAAATGATGGTTCCCATAGTCACATCATCCTCTCCTCCTTTAAGAGGATTCGTCCTCGAATCCAAATGATAAAGAAAAATTTTCTTATGAAGAGGTACGAGAGATGACATATCTTCCCTTTTCTCCTTGGCATGGGTAGTCTTGACAAGTGATTCTGGGATAGTGGACTCGACCTCCTCTTCTTCCGGTTGTGGCACCTCCTCTCCCAATGGTTGTGGCTTCTCCTCCACAACTCTCGGGGTTGGCTCATCATCAAGCACTTGCTTTTCAACAACAAAGTCAATGGAAGATTCACACACTTCTTCCTTAGGCGATTCATCCCCTTTAAGTGGTATTTCTTGTTGTGAAGCATATTGGCACAACATTTTCTCAATCTTCTCGAGGTTCCTCACAACAGATTTATGGTACTCCTCAAATAAACTTTCATTCTTCTCCGACCAGACCCTCAAATCAGCTCTTAATGATGATGCATTCTCTCGCCAATTTTGTCGAGGCTCAAACACGGTCTTCGGTTGATGGGTTTGGTGGTGAAACATGACTCCTTTTGAAACCTCCTTGCGTGGCTCTGATACCAAATGATGAAATCAAGGATCGGGAATGACACGGTGCAAGGAATGGCTTCGAAGATCTTAAAGGAATCGTCAAGCAAAGCCCAGCAATGTGACCTGACTTGAAATGGACCGTTCTCTCTCGTCTGAAATCGGAATTGAGTGATTCCAAATCCAAGAGTTTAATATTGAAGTCTTCTTGAGTCCCTCCAAATTTGAGCACGATTGGACAAGGGATCAAGAATAAATGATGATTTTCCTGAGGGGTCGCAGGGAGCTTGCGGGGTTGTGTTAAGGTTGTCTTTGGAACGATGGATCTGGCGGAAGACAGTGATTGGCTCGGCGTTTTTGGTGTGAATTGGTGGCTTAGGGATCAGTGAAGGACAGTGAAAAGTGGAGTTGAGTGGTTGTGGAAGTTGGTGAAGATATGAACTCCCTAAGTTGGATATAACGCACCAACAAATGAAACTCTTGAATCCGGACTTGGATAGTTCTTCAAGGGGAGGGAAGACTCGACGTAGACTTGGTTGAGATAGAAGCAGAGTTGGCAAGATGAACTCACTTGACAAGAAAGGAATTTGACGCAAGAACACTTAGAGAAAAGAGAGAGTTTTTCTTAATCAAATTCAAAGCTCTTCTAAAAAACAATGAAGCAAGGAGATGGCTATAAGTAGCTCTAGGGCCGATCTCCTTGGCTGTTATAAGAGGCTTTCAACGCCTGAATTAACCACTAAAAATGCCTCCTATTAAGGCCTAGAAACGTGCAAATTAAAAGGAGTTCAAAGCTAGACTTTAACTCAGCCATATATGGAAAAACAGCAAATATAGAAACATAGTATTAAGACGCCTAGGATTCCTTGGTGCTAGCTTTGGTCAAAGCATTGAGTGGTCGACCTTGAATGATTCTTCCTTTGATTCCAAGAGTGTGTATGGGCTGGCCTTGAAGTTGGAATTAAGCCCACAAGTGACGAGGCCTTGCTCCAACTGGATTTGCAACTCTTTCGGGATTTCTGCTGAACTGTCGTAGAGATTACGATCTCTGTTTTGCTGGCCCGACTTTGAGGGAGACCTGCACATAAAAATTGTAGATAATTTCCTTAGATTTCCAATGACTACTCATGGGCCTCCATTGGACTTTCGTAGCTCCGGATATGGCCAGAGTACTGAGAAGGTGTCGACGAGACAGATTCTTCGGTTTTGACACCTTCCAAGTTTCGAACCATTTCTTTTGGATAAGTGTTTGATCTTCTTCAAAAATGATGGTTCCCATAGTCACATCAAAACCTATCAAAGACTTCACTTTTAGATTTTATAAATAATGTCCAAGTGAATCTAGAGTAATCATCAACAAGTACCAGAATATACCTGTTTCCACCAATACTTTGAACTCGCATAGGACCACAAGATCCATGTGAATGAGTTCCAGAGGTTTAGAGGAACTCACCAGTGTTTTGGACTTGAAGGAACTACGAACCTGTTTCCCTTGAACACAGTCAGAGCAGATTTCTGACTTTTCAACATTTATTTTGGGAAGACCACGAACAAGTTCCTTTTGATTCAACTTGTGAATAAGCTTGATGCTTGCATGACCAAGTCGTTGATGCCAGAGGCTTGTTTGGTCGTCAATGGTTGATAGACACAACTTTTCTTTAGGAACGAAATTCGGATCAATGATGTAGACGTTGTTGAACCTTTTGCCCTTTAGGATTACAGTTCCCTTTCTATATTCCACGAAGCATTCTTTAGAGGTAAAGCGAACCTCATTTCCCCCTTGATCACACAGCTGTGACACACTAATTAGATCAAAACCTAAATTTTCAACAAGGTTAACGTTACTTACCTTGATGTGATCAGTGAGATTCACACTGCCAGTTCCACAGATTGTTGCCTTTCTCTTATCTCCGAAGGAAATTGTACCTCCTCGGTGTTGTTGAAGTGATGACATTTTTCTTCTATTTCCGGTCATATGGCACGAGCAACCACTGTCTATGTACCATTTGTCTTGTTGTCGCACTTCGTCCTGCATAAGGGAACTCAAACTTTTTGAACCCAGCTAAGCTTAGCTTTTTTGGGGGAATGAGGTTGGTATCTTATCTGTGGGTTAGAAGCAGGAGTAAAATAATAAGGATCATTCAAATCATTTATGGTATGCATCCTTTTCTTATTTTTTATTTTCTGGTTCATTTTCCTAGCATTTTCCTCCATTTGTGTTTTCTTGTGAATGCACTCATGAATGTAATGACCATTTTTACCACAATGCCAGCAAACACGATTGTAGACAACATGATCATACTTACCATGACCAGGTCGGAATGGTCTTTCTTGCTTTCTCTGCTCAAAGTTAACTTTCTTACCTTTAGTTCCTTTAGCTTGGTCAATATACATTTTGTGAGCATTCTGACCATCGAACCAAGTCTGATTCTCTTTAGGTTTATGTTCAAGCACTTTTACCTTTTCTTCTAGGAAATGGTTTTTATCACGATAATTTTGTAGAGCGCAATTGAGGGTTTCATTTTTCTCGACCAGTTCCCTTCTTAATTTTTCGTTCTCAGCAGAGCATGTTTCTTCAGAATCGTTGTTACCAGAGTAACCAAGACCATATCGTTGCTTAACAAAAATAGTTTGATTCACAGTTTTCTCATTTATAGAGTGAGTGAGATGATCAAGTTTGTTCATTATTTCAGCAAGCATAGAAGAAGTGTTCTTTTCAGATTCTGTGAGAGGAACAATAGGGTTGTCAGCATGCATGGGTTCTTTTTTAACAGTGATGCAAGAATCACACTTCCTAGAAGAATTGGCAAGTAATTTCTCAGTTTCATCAAGTTTCTTACTCCATACCGAGTTTTCAGTGGATAGGCATGAGATTTCATCTTCATATTCTTCTAGTTTCTCTTGAAGGGAACTAGTTTCCTTTCCAAGTTTCTTAATGATCTTGATCAATTGTTTTTTATCACATTCAAGAAGAGATTTAGTAAAGTCAGAAGAAGATACCTCGGAGTCATCTAATTCAGTTGAATCGTCCTTAGCCATCAGGCATCTTCCTCCAGAAGTTCCATTTGTATCCAGTTCCCCTTCAGAGTCTTCTGAGTCGTCTCCAAAGGTAGCAAAGAGGGCTTTCTTCTATATAGGCTTGTCATCTTCATTTGAGTTCTTGGGACAGTTCCTAGCAAGGTGTCCTCTTTCCTTGCATTGATAGCAAGCGTATTAAGAAAGGTCTCTCTTTTAGAAGTTTTTCTTGAACTTTCATTTGATGAAGTGCTTCTTGATGTGCTTAGTAACTAAGGCTGTCATCTCATCCTCTTCTTCTTCAAGATCTGAGTTTTCTTCCTCCATCTCCAACCTTGAGAAGGCCTTTGAGATTTTTAAGGCGATTCCCTTCTCCATCTTCTTAGTGGAGCTTGCCTTGAGTGCCTCTCTTTCTTCAACTTTAAGTTTTCCTATGATTTGAGTTAAGGGAAGAGCTTGAATACCAAGAGTAGTCTTTAGCACTCTTTTGATGAGGTTGAATTTGGAGTTGAGTCCATTGATGATGACAAGGGATTTGGACCATTCATCAAGTGTCACGTCAGCATTATTGAGTTTGGTGACGAGTCTTGTGAAACCTGAGTGGTATTGAGAGATGTTCTCAGTTTCCAGCATCTCGAAAGTGTGATATTCTCCTTCTAGAGCAAACTTTTTGCTTTGCTTCAGTTTCTCACTTCCTTCATGCATCTCCTTTAGGGCAGTCCATATACCCTTAGAAGTTGTGATTCCTATCACCTTGTCCATGTCCTCCCTTGTTAACCCATTAAGAATGAGTTGACGAGCTTTAGCATTCTTCTCTTTAATGGTGTAGTATTCAGGCTTCCAGTCTGCTTCAGTTAAATCGGCAGGGATGATGTTAGGAAACGGAACTCTGGAACTTCGGTTCCCCTGAGAGTTCCTTTCCTTAGTTTCTCTACTTTTGACGATGATAAATATTTTGATACTAATGTTTTATCTCAAAGATGTGTTTAGAGGAACCACAGGACAGTTGTTGGAACCATGGAAGCCAAACAACATAAAGAAACCAAACAAGCAAGCCAAAGGAACCCAGGTGTGCCCAGAAATGCAACACGCGACTTTGCTTTTCCCGAGAAATCTGGGAACACCGAACCTCGGACAAAAGATGGTGAAAGCGACTTGATCAAAGCTTCCAAAAGTCTGTCACCATCCAGAGCAAAACTCCAAGATGCCTAGAATGCTGAACCTCGGACAAAGGTTGTTGAAAGCGACCTATCATAAAGCTGTCACCATCCAGAGGACAGTTCCCAAGTGTCCAGATTGTTGAACCTCGGACGAAAGGAGTTGGACACCGACTTGGCAGACTTGGCTGAAGCAGTTGACCAACCAAAGTGGATTCTGAGCTGCCTAGGTTGTTGTTACATGTCAAAGATAGCGTGAATCAAGGATCACCACACATCCTAGGGCAAGCTCGCTCTGTGGGAACCAAGAGCAGATCCAACCTCGAGCATCCACTATATAAGGAAGATAAGCTCCAATGTTATCTTCAAGCATTGTGATAGAATCACACTCCATAGCAAATATCAAAGTGTGAAGCTTCAAACAAGATCATCAAATCAGAACAAGATCAAGAGGAACCAGTCAAGGAATCGGAGAGTTGTGTACTACATTCCTGTGACTGTAAGTGAGTTAGTTCCTTGGTGCTAAGGGCTGCTTCTTGGATTGATTATAATTTGTGTTAAGTTATCTAGGATTGTCTAACTGTGTATAAGGCAAAGAAACTGTGTGTTTATTCCTAGGATAAGCTGTAACCAAAGAGATAAGAAATCAAGAAGTAGACCTTGAAATCCTTTCGAAAGAAAGGTAGTGGTTTTTATCCTAGATTTCTAGTTGGCAATCGAAGGTTTCCACTATAAGGAACTTGTTCATTTATTTGATTGTTTATTTCCGCTGTGAAGGGAACTGGAATCTGTATTCTCAGTGCCCTTGTTATTAATCTAACAATCACGATCCTACAATTGGTATCAGAGCAGGAAAAGCTTGATGAGCAAGGCTCTTGTGGCCTCATGGGGAGAAGACTCAGATGAGGAACTAGATCTGAGTGGTTTCTCTGGAGGAAGATGTCTCATGGCAAAAGGAGATTCAAGCGACTCAGAAGACCTTGAGGTAACTTCTGACGACTTCCTAAAAACTCTAGTTGATTGTGATAAGAAACAACTTCTAAAGATCATAAAGAAACTAGGAAAGGAAACCAATTTCCTTTAACAAAAACTTGATGATTGTGAAGATGAAATTGCTTGCTTGACTGTTGAGAATTCTGTGTGGAGTAAGAAACTTGATGAAACTGAGAAAGATCTAGCTGAAACCCACTCCAAACTCATTGATATTCGAAATATGCATGCTAGTCACCTTAAAATCTGCAAATCTTGTGATGAAACTAGCATAGACTCAGCTAAAGTTCCTATGCAAGATAACCTACCTGGAAATGATATGCTTCAATCTATAATTGATAGTTTAGACATTCTCACTGACTCTATAAATGAAAAAACTATTAATCAAACTGTCTTTGTGAGACAACGTCATGGAATTGGATATATTGATAACAAGACGAATAATGATGCTGAAGATGAAAAGGCTAGACGAGAACTTGTTGAGATGAATGAGAACCTCAGTACTGCTCTTTCCACTTCTCGAGATAGGAATCAATTCCTATTAGAGAAGATCATGGTTCTTGAGAACAAGGCTGAGGTTGCCAAGCGTCTCAAAGAAAGTTCTCAAAGTCCAATTAGGGAACCTAAGGGAAAGGAGAAAGCTTTCCCTGAAGACAAGTGGTTCACTAATTCCTTTGCTCACAAAAGGTATGTGGACATGGCTCACGGTAAGGTTAGAAACAATGTTGATTTCAACAAAAGAAAAACTGAGAAACATTTTAGGCCCGTAAAGGGAAAATATGGACATGTTGCTTACAATCGCGTGTGTTACTATTGTGGAAGGAATGGTCATTACAACACTGATTGTCCTAAAAAAAGAACTTTGAAAATGAGAAAAGAGCTTATTACCATGATAGGAACCAATTCCCTGGTCATTCACAGACTCGCAATGCTAATTCCCCCAGTAAAGCCAAGCTTCACTGGGTTCAAAAGTCTTAGTGGTTGCTCATGCCATATGACCGGAAGAAGAAATCAAATGACCTCTCTTCAACCCATCCAAGGAGGGAACATCTCCTTTGGAGACAAAAGCAAAGGGAAAATTTGTGGAATAGGAACTGTGAAACTCAATGACCACATTAAGGTAAATAAAGTCCACCTTGTTGATAATCTTGCCTTTGATCTAATTAGTGTGTCACAGCTGTGTGATCAAGGAGACAATGAAGTCAGATTCAAATCAAATGAATGCACTGTCCTTGACTCCTCGGGACAAATCATCTTAAAAGGTAAAAGGCTCAACAATGTGTATGTCGTTGACCCATCCTTCGTTCCCAAGGAGAAACTCTGTCTCTCAACTGTGAATGATCAAACGGACTTGTGGCATCAACGTCTTGGTCATGCTAGCACCAAATTGATTCAAAAGCTACACTCAAAGGATCTAGTCAGGGGCCTCCCAAAGTTAAGTGGAAAATCTTAGAAACCATGCCCAGACTATGTAAGAGGGAAACAAGCTCGGAGTTCCTTTAAATCCAAAAATATGGTAAGCTCCTCAAGGCCCTTTGAACTCATTCACATGGACCTTTGTGGACCCATGAGAGTTCAAAGCCTAGGAGGAAACAAGTATATCTTTGTTCTCGTCGATGACTTCTCTCGTTTTACTTGGACAATATTCATAAAATCTAAAAGTGAAGTCATTGGACGTTTTAAGGATCTGGTTCCCATGTTAGAAAAGTCTCTCGACTGTTCCATCAATTCTATCCATTCTGACCATGGTACCGACTTCGAAAATGGAGAATTTCTAACCTTTTGCAGTGAGCATGGCATTGATCACAACTTCTCTGCACCATACACTCCTCAACAAAATGGAGTAGTGGAAAGGAAGAATAGAACCTTAGAAGACATGGCTCGAACGATGCTCATCTCAAGTGGACTATCTCAATCATTCTGGGCTGAGGCAATCAACACAGCCTGCTACATCATCAATCGAGCTATGCTTCGCCCAATCACAGAGAAGACACCCTATGAACTTCTAAGAGGAAGGGTTCCCAACATTTCACATCTTAGGGTGTTCGGATGCAAGTGCTTTGTGCACAACAATGGAAAGGACAATCTTGGCAAATTTGACCCAAGGAGCGATGAAGGGATCTTCATTGGATATGCATCAAGCAGCAAGGCCTACAAGATCTTCAACAAAAGGACCAAAAAGGTAGAAGAAAGTGTTGGTAGAAATGTGCAGAATACCATCAGTTCCTTTGAAGATCCATTTCCCAAACCTCCTCAAGAAGATCTAGATGAAGACATCACACCACCCAGTTCTTACCCTGTTGCACCAGCTCCTCCAGCAGTTCCCATGGAAATTCAACAACAATCCATTTCTGGGAACCATGAACATGAAGACAACATATGTGGAGACATCAATGACTCATCCTCTCACATGTTCTTCAATGGAGAAGGTGATCCCAACATAGAAGTTGAAGTTGAGTGTTCAAATCAAAATGTCTCTACATCAAATGCTCTAGCTCCCAATAGAGAAAGAAGAACCATCAAGCCTCCAGTCAGGTTCGAACATCTAACCTTCTTTGCTTTCAATGCCTTTTTGTCTATTGTGGAACCAAAGAACATAGGTGAGGCACTGAAGGATGTAGACTGGATACAAGCCATGCAAGAGGAACTTCATCAGTTTGAAAGAAACAAAGTATGGCATCTAGTTCCCCGCCCCAAGGATAAGCATATCATAGGAACCAGATGGGTCTTCAGGAACAAGCTAGATGACTCAGGGGCTGTGATAAGGAACAAAGCAAGACTTGTTGTTCAAGGATACAATCAACAAGAAGGCATCGACTATGATGAAACCTATGCTCCAGTGGCAAGGATTGAAGCAATAAGGTTGTTGATTGCATTCGCATCACACAAAGGGTTCAAACTATTGAACATGAACATGAAGACAATATCTGTGGAGAAATCAATGACTCATCCTCTCACATGGAAATTCAACAACAATCCATTTCTGAGAACCATGAACATGAAGACAATATCTGTGGAGAAATCAATGACTCATCCTCTCACATGTTCTTCAATGGAGAAGGTGATCCCAACATAGAAGTTGAAGCTGAGTGTTCAAATCAAAATGTCTCCACATCAAATGCTCTAGCTCCCAATAGAGAAAGAAGAACCATCAAGCCTCCAGTCAGGTTCGAACATCTAACCTTCTTTGCTTTCAATGCCTTTTTGTCTATTGTGGAACCAAAGAACATAGGTGAGGCACTGAAGGATGTAGACTGGATACAAGCCATGCAAGAGGAACTTCATCAGTTTGAAAGGAACAAAGTATGGGATCTAGTTCCCCGCCCCAAGGATAAGTATATCATAGGAACCAGATGGGTCTTCAGGAACAAGCTAGATGACTCAGGGGCTGTGATAAGGAACAAAGCAAGACTTGTTGCTCAAGGATACAATCAAAAAGAAGGCATCGACTATGATGAAACCTATGCTCCAGTGGCAAGGATTGAAGCAATATGGTTGTTGATTGCATTCGCATCACATAAAAGGTTCAAACTATTCCAAATGGATGTAAAGACTGCCTTTCTCAATGGCATTCTTCAAGAGGAAGTATATGTCAAGCAACCACCTGGTTTTGAAGACAATGATCATCCAGACCATGTCTATTTCCTAGACAAAGCCTTGTATGGTCTCAAGCAAGCCCCTAGAGCTTGGTATGATCGTCTTGCCCAGTTCATACTCTCTAATGGTTACAGGCGTGGCATCATTGACAAGACTCTCTTCATTCTAGAAGAAGAAGGTAACATCTTAGTGGTTCAAATCTATGTTGATGATATCATTTTTGGTTCCACTAACCTGTCCCTTGTAGATAAGTTCAAAAACTTGATGAGCAGTGAATTTAAATGAGCCTAATAGGGGAACTCACTTTCTTCCTTGGATTGCAAATCACTCAAAAGAAAGATGGTATACAAATTCATCAACAGAAATATGTTAGGGAACTATTGAAAAAGTTCAAAATGGATTCATGCAAGCCTCTCTCAACTCTTATCTCCACCATTGTTCATTTGGACAAGGATCATTCGAGTCCTCTTGTGGAAGAGAAACTCTATAGAGGTATGATAGGTTCTCTCATGTATCTAACAGCTAGTCGTCCAGACATTGTGTTTGCTGTTTGCTTGTGTGCTAGGTTTCAATCATGTCCAAGAGAAACACACTTAGCTGCTGTGAAAAGGATATTCTGATATCTCAAGGGAACTGATTCAATCTGCATTTGGTACCCCAAAGAATGTCCCTTTGAGCTGATAGGTTTCACTGATGCTGATTATGTTGGATACTTGGTGGATAGGAAGAGCACCTCTGGAATGACACAGTTCCTAGGCCCTTGCCTTGTGTCATGGGGCTCAAAGAAACAAATCTCAGTCTCCCTCTCCACCACAGAATCTGAGTACATTGCAGCCGCCTCTTGCTGTTCCCAACTCTTATGGCTAAAGCAACAACTTGCGGATTTCGGTATGTCTTATGGTCCTCTTACTATTCTTTGTGATAACACCAGTGCTATAAACATTTCTAAGAATCATGTGCATCATACTAGGACCAAGCATATAGATATCATGCATCATTTTCTTAGAGATCATGTTGAGAAAAGGAACATCATTATGAAATTTTGTAGAACTTAAGATCAGGTTGCAGATATATTCACCAAAGCCTTGAATAGAGTTCCCTTCGAGAACCTTAGATTAGAACTGGGAATGATTCCTATAACATAGCAGTGACTTTAGTTTAAAGGTTTATTTCCAGTTCCCTTGATTGACTAGTTCAGATCTTTTTACTTGTCTTTGTCTTGGAATCTTCGTGTTATTTCTCTTGCATTAGACCCTCATATCCATAATGGTTACTCAAAAGGCTTTGACAAATTTCTCTAGTTCTTCTCCTTGGATGTTTTTTTTATTAAAATTCAATCATTGTCCAAGTTTCTTTGTTGGCCCAAAAGTCACAATCTGATCATATTCTAACCCAACAATACAAGCCGAAATGATGATTGTGTACTATGACCCTCCCTTGCCTCATTGCACAATCTAATTCCCTATGATCCTTCTCTTAACCCTCTCTGGGAATTAGTGTGTGATGCGATAAATGGCCTTCCCCGATTTATTTTATGGGAATGTACTTTCAGGTCCTATGTCTTAAAACCCCACATCAAAGGTTCCCATATATCCCTCTAGCACACTGAAAAAATCGCCATAAAGGAACTAGGTCAGGCTGCTCTTCAAACGGCTCGTAGAAACTCGCTCCTCCCAAGACAGCATTTATGGCAATTCTACAGCGTCAGAGACGTCTTATCAGCATTGAACAGTTGCCATTTTTGAGCATTTGAGTTTTGAATCTGTGACCGTTTCAAATCCGAAAAAGCTGCCATCAATAGAGTTGTTCCCAATTGTCAGAGTTCCCAGAGATCTCTCTCTCCCCAATGGTTAAGTTCTTCAACGGCTCCATCAATGCTCAAGGGTTATTTAGGGATTCTTGTTTAATTGAGCCGAGCACTCTGCTTCACCTTGCTTATCTCTCTATCACCAGCTTTCTCATTCTCTTGCTCACCTTTCTCTCTCTCAAAACACCAAAGCTCCTCAAATGGCCCGGAAAGACTTTCCCCTTGACTCTGCCCTAGATGAGGAAGAAGTTGCTCTCCTCAAAGCTTTCAGAGAAAAGAAAGCCGCCTCCTCCTCAAAATCCCTTGATGTCACCCCAAAAAAAAAACCCAGTAGCCAAGCACACTGAAGAGTTGAAAAAGGAACTTCCCCTTGTTTCTGAATCTGCTACTCGCACTGCCTCAGGCGGCGGCTCCCATGACTCTTCTCCAGATAAGGATACCACCTTGGAGGTTCACAGCTCGGATCCCTCGCTTGTCAGCCTCAAATCCAAGCTTGCTCCCTCAGTTGCTACACGTGTCAAGCTTCGCAAACGAAGCTTCCAGGCCCTGGATCCCTACAACCCTGTCTCCGAAGAGCCGACCCCCTCCAAAAAGCCCAAATCAGCAGCCCTCTCTTCTTTGTCCACCAGAGCCATAACCTCCACCTCTACTCTGGGGAAAGTGTCTTCCTCCTTCTCTAAGAGGAAGATACTCAAGCCCCTCATCATTGGTGAAGAGTTCTGGACCCAACCCTTAGAGGAAGAAGATGAAGCTCAATTCGATGAAGCCCTCAGTGAATTCCACTCTCTGCTACAGTTTCAAGGATGGGACCAGATATTGGTGGAACCATTCTCAGTCTCCGACGAAGTGGTGCGTCTTTTCTATCAGTCCATGACCTTTGTGCCAGCCAAGGAGAACTCTCCCTGTAATGATGCCATCCTTCAATGGAAGGGAACCATGTTTCCTTTGTCCCCAAGTATCATCGCCTCTGCTCTAGGGATTGAGCACAAATCAGGCTTTGACATTCTGCATCAAAAGAAGACTTGGCCCAAAGGCAAAGGGTACAAAACTAAAACTGAGGTGGTCAGCAAGCTCTATGATGGCGACAATCCAAAGAATCTGCTGACAAAGGGGCCTCTCTCAGTCCAACAAGCTCCTGCACTTCTGGATCATAAGGAATTTGGTTCCCAGGCAAGAGCACAAAGCCACAGTTCTCATCACCGATGCAATCCTCATGGACAAGATTCTGTCTGGTGACCAAGTTGATCTCCCCCAGCTGGTGTTAGCCCATATGCAGTTCTGTCAATCTCATGATTCCCATACCCTGCCCTTTCCTCACCTCATAAAAAACCTCCTCTCTATGCTTAACCAGTATCCAGATAACCTCAAGGAAACAACCTACAGCAAGTTCCTAACCATGGCCACTGTCAAGAAGCTCAAAACCAAAGATCATCTGGATGCTCCCTCTGATGTACAAGCGGAACTGCCTAAGGAAAAGGCAAGTTCCCAAGCCACTCCAAGCTCCTTGCCTCCGCTCTACCCCGTTCAAGACTTCTCTGCGATCATAGCTTCACTGGGTCGTATTGAAAAAGCCATCACAGAAGGAACCATTGCTATCTCTGGTGCCATCCGTGATCAAGTAACTGAACTGGGAAAGACCAGAAAGGCTGTATCTGGTCTAGTGGATGTGATTCCACAAACCTTGGAGGCTGCAATTGGAGGTGATCATGCCGCTGAGATGGCTACAGGCCAAGGTGAAGGAACTGCAGAAAGGAAGGAAACTGAAGAGGAGGCCACTACGCTACCATAGGAATGTCTCTCCTAGTTCCCAGTGCTATAACATCACAGTGTGCTAGTAGTTCCCTAGGGTCCTACTCCCCTCTTCTATCCTAGTTTGTCTATGTCAAGCTGTTTGTGATCTTTAGTCTCTTTTTCCACTATGCATCTCTGGACAATGTACTTGACTTTAATGATTAATGAACTATTTTGGCAATGTTTCTAATGCATCATTTGTCTTTGCCTTAAGTTTCTATTATGGTGACTATCATGGGTTTCACGCAATTGTTTATTGATAACAGGTTTTTGTCGTGTGAAAAACTGCTATGCAAAATATCCAAACAAACCCTAAACCGTAGTCCTAGGTAAGTAAAGGTCGAATCCACAGGGAGGCGAATTCTATCTAAATATGCAATTCGTATGTCAATCCAACGTAACCAAAGGGGGATTTTGTTTGTTTAATTAATCTAAGCATGTAAAAGTAAACAACTAGATGTGATGGATTCAGTAATGGGGAAAAAGCACTTAGTCAAACAACATCCACTATTCGTATGACAAGTTGATCATAGATACTCATTCAAAATCTCATGCAATGGAAATTCCAATTCCTTTTCAGATATAACTAATAGCACAACCAGATACTATTAGCACTAACTAATTAAACAACCCTGAAACTATCAAGATTCCGTTTAACAGCAGCCTTACGGATAGGAATATAGTTGGATACAATTCTATTATAAAACAACCAGCTTTTATCCTAGAATGTAAATCAATTCTCTTCTGCATAAGACTAGCACAACCAGTTACTAATATGATACAGTTGCTACTCTGAAATAGATATGCTCAACCAGTAACAATCTAAATCTAGCAATAGATCAATAACAATAAACCCTAGTTGCGTCCAAATAGAGATTATCAATATCAATCATAAACAACTTAAGCAAGAGAAAGATAAAAACCATGCAATAGATTAAGACAAGAATCTCACAACTTAATCCAAACGAAAGCTTCAACGTCTGACTAAGCCAGGGAGGCTTAGTTCTTCATAACGTAGAAAAGGGAATTAGGGTTCAAGAGAAAAACGAAGATTTATAAACAAGCCTTTTCTCAACCCTTAAATACTAAAGGAAATAAAGCTAAGTTAACCTAATACGAAATATTAAAACCGTAATAAAATAATCCGAAATAAAACAAATAAGGAAAACGGACTCGGTGGGCTTCTGACATCGGCGGCGGTCGCAGCACCTCCCACGGCGGGCGCCGTAATCGCGGCGGGCGCCGCAATTAAACGGCGGGCGCCATAATCACTTCGTAGCCAAGGTCGGTGGAAAGCCAATTACGGCGGGCGCCGTAAGGTTCACGGCGGGCGCCGTAATTACGGTGGTCGCCGTCTTTGTACGGCGGTCGCCGTTCTTCGGTTCAGCTCCTGCGACACTTCCGTAAAAATGCCATAACTTTTTATTTCCAACTCGGATCGCGCTCATATTTTGAGGAATTGTAGTAGACTTCAAAAGCTAACTCCTCGAATTGGAATCACTCCATTTGGACATCGGAGTAGAGAGAACGAACCAATTGAATTCAGCACATTGTTCTTCTACTCTTCATTGCACTCCCTTGGCGCCTACTACTGGTGGCTTCCTCCTCAGTGTCTCATATGATCTCCAAAACTGCTCAAACACCAACTTTGCCCCCAAACACCATACACATGAATGTGTCTAAATCTACCCGAATGGCACCAATAAATCCTCTAATGACTCTTACTTAAGCCCTACAAAATAGTGCTTATCATTTATTTCACATTGATATCCTATACTTGATAAGTACATTAATCTTTTCGATGATGTCAAAAGGGGGAAAAATGGATAGGAACTTTGAACTTTTGGAAACTACTAGACTCATAGGAACTCTGAACTCATTCTATTTCTAAGGGGGAACTTGAATAACTTTGTTCATTTGCTTAGGGGGAATTTGCAACTATTGAATGTTCTCTCATTATTTTATAAAGTTGTAAATCTCTTAGCTCAACTGTTCTCATGAATTTCATGTCCTTATTATGTTGCCAGGTTCCTTATATTTGTCATCATCAAAAAGGGGGAAATTGTTAGGAAACGGAACTCTGGAACTTCGGTTCCCCTGAGAGTTCCTTTCCTCAGTTTCTCTACTTTTGACAATGACAAATATTTTGATACTAATGTTTTATCTCAAAGATGTGTTTAGAGGGACCATAGGATAGTTGTTGGAACCATGGAAGCCAAACAAGATAAAGAAACCAAACAAGCAAGCCAAAGGAACCCAGGTGTGCCCAGAAATGCAACACGCGACTTTGCTTTTCCCGAGAAATCTGGGAACACCGAACCTCGGACAAAAGATGGTGAAAGCGACTTGAGCAAAGCTTCCAAAAGTCTGTCACCATCTAGAGAAAAACTCCAAGATGCCTAGAATGCCGAACCTCGGACAAAGGTTGTTGAAAGCGACCTATCATAAAGTTGTCACCATCCAGAGGACAGTTCCCAAGTGTCCAGATTGTTGAACCTCGGACGAAAGAAGTTGGACAATGACTTGGCAGACTTGGCTGAAGCAGTTGACCAACCAAAGTGGATTCTGAGCTGCCTAGGTTGTTGGTATATGCCAAAGACAGCGTGAATCAAGGATCACCACACATCCTAGGGCAAGCTTGATCTGTGGGAACCAAGAGAAGATCCAACCTTGAGAATCCACTATATAAGGAAGATAAGCTCTGCTATTATCTTCAAGCACAACTACTAGAATCACACTCCATAGCAAATATCATAGAGTGAAGTTCTCAACAAGATCATCAAATCAGAACAAGATCAAGAGGAACCAGTCAAGGAATCAAAGAGTTGTGTGCTAGTTCATGTGACTGTAAGTGAGTTAGTTCCTTAGTGCTTAGGACTGCTTCTTGGATTGATTATACTTTATGTTAAGTTATCTAGGATTGTCTAACTGTGTGTAAGACAAAGAAACTGTGTGTTTGTTCCTAGGATAAGCTGTAACCGAAGTGATAAGAAATCAAGAAGTAGACCTTGAAATCCTTTCGGAAGAAAGGTAGTGGTTTTTATCCTAGATTGCTAGTTGGCAATCGAAGGTTTCCACTATAAGGAACTTGTTCATTTAGTTGATTGTTTATTTCCGCTGCGAAGGGAGCTGTAAACTGTATTCTCAGTTCCCTGATTATTAATCTAACAATCACGATCCTACAGATGACTCCATCACCATTTTCAATCACGCGCCATCACTGATAGTCCATGGTTTGGATGTAGTTGGTCATGCATTTGTCCCACCATTCTTCTTCTCCTTTCTTTCGGATGTGGGGCTTGTTGATGGAGATTCCCAAACTGAATTCGCTTGAGCTAGTCATCTTGAAATCTGTAAACTAACCCAAATATAGAGCGCTTGCTCTGATACCAATTGTAGGATCGTACGTGTTAGCAATCAAAGGGAACTGGGAGTCCAGTTCCTTAGCAGCGGAATAATTAAACAATAACAGAATCAAGACAAGTTCCTTAGAGTGTGAACCTTTGATAACCAACTAGTTATCCAGGATAAAACCCACTACCTCTCTTGCAAGAGGATTTCAAAGTCTACTTCTTGTATTAATGCTTCGATTACAATCAATTAGGATAGAACACACATATTAAGTCTTAGACACACTAAGGACTCTCTACCTAATTCAACCAAATCAAGCAAGCAACAAGACAATCGACTTATAGTTCTTCTTCAAAGAACTTGGCTCGGTTTTCTTCTCTGTAAGCAGTATGCGTGAATGCGTGAGTGAGAGAGAGTTTTAACTACTCTATTTTTATGATTTAATTGATGGAAAAAGCGAATTTCCAACAGCCAGATCACATAAATAAAATAATCAAAAAGTAATCGGAAAGATAATATTTGTTACCAAATATAATCTTCCACGATTTTACATATTTCGTTTCCATAAAAGATAATCTTTTAACTCCTAAATAATATGGAAACAGGATAATATATTTAACTTCTCTCTCCAAGTAAAGATCTACCCTAATCAGATCGCCGCCGCCCTTCATCTTTTGTTCCAAGTTCTTCCAGCGTCAGCGAGCTTCAGTTCCTTATGCCAGTTCCCAAATCTGGCGTCTTCGTCTCTGTCTTGTGCTTTCCAAATCCAAAGTTTCCTGTTTATGAACACTTATGGAAATATTAATAGCAAAGTGTTTGTCATTATCAAAACTAGGAAAACTGAGGAAGGGAACTAGGTAGGGAACTAGAGTTTCCAAAAGTTCACTTCCTAACATAGTGAATTTAATAGTTTTGTGGATTTGCAAGCATGCTTTATCTGATGTTCTTCTCTTTGCCTGGTGAAAGCAATACGAAGCCTGATATTTACGGCTGTTTTGGAGGATAACTGCACATCTGCCACATGTGCAATTTGTGTGGACGACTAGACAGTTGGACACAAGATTCGAATGCTGCCTTGTAAACACAGTAAGTCCACTCTATCTTAAATTTTCTTGCCTTCATCGCATCCGGACATAATAGATCAAGAAGAGGTCGACTAGCATGATAATGAGCTCTGTTTTTTTCCATTTCGAAAATCTAGCATGAATAGCCACTAGGCCAGGTTCTATCTTCAAAAATCTTTTCTAAAAGCCAGTTGTTTTAAGAGTAAAAGTGTTGCATATCAATCATTGAATTTGAACTACAATTGGACTCTGAAAGCCAGTTGTTTTAACTACAATAGATCCTAGCGAGTCACGTCATATAGTTTAATCGGTTGTTAAGAGACTGTTATTTCTTAATGTCACTATGTTCCTGTCAGTTTCTATCGTTCTTCTAGAGGGAGACTAAGGAAGTACTTGAGATGGGTTTATTACACCATGATAGCAGAATCAATTGTGGTAAGATCAACTTAAACCGACAGGAACATTGCTTACCCTTCTATTTTCAATGCTTTTTTTCTTCAGAAAAGCATACCATATCCATTGTGTGATCAACTCCATTGTGTGCAAAATCATACTTTTCTCTCTTAACTGTTTATCGCGTATCAAGATTGCATCTAGTTGAAGATTATGAATTGTGTTTTGCTTGTTGCAGGCTCCTTTTTGTCAACAACTCTTAGTTTCGATTACATCCAGAACCGTCACTGAATGACAATCGGAGGATACCCGCTGCCACTCAACGACTGAATCTATCATGCAACTGAAACCACCTATATGTCTACTACTATTTTGCTTTAGACTTTTAGGATTAATTCTCATTAAGTGTTTGTGTAGGATCGTGATTGTTAGATTAATAACAAGGGAACTGAGAATACAGATTTCAGTTCTCTTCGCAGCAGAAATAAACAATCAATTAAATGAACAAGTTCCTTATAGTGGAAACCTTCGATTGCCAACTAGCAATCTGGGATAAAAACCACTACCTTTCTTTCGAAAGGATTTCAAGGTCTACTTCTTGATTTCTTATCTCTTTGGTTACAGCTTATCCTAGGAACAAACACACAGTTTCTTTGCCTTACACACAGTTAGACAATCCTAGATAACTTAACACAAATTATAATCAATCCAAGAAGCAGCCCTTAGCACCAAGGAACTAACTCACTTATAGTCACAGGAACTTAGCACACAGCTCTCCGATTCCTTGACTGGTTCCTCTTGATCTTGTTCTGATTTGATGATCTTGTTTGAAGCTTCACACTTTGATATTTGCTATGGAGTGTGATTCTATCTCAATGCTTGAAGATAACAGCGGAGCTTATCTTCCTTATATTGTGGATGCTTGAGGTTGGATATGCTCTTGGTTCCCACAGAGCGAGCTTGCCCTAGGATGTGTGGTGATCCTTGATTCACGCTATCTTTGACATGTAACAACAACCTAGGCAGCTCAGAATCCACATAGGTTGGTCAACTACTTCGGACAAGTCTGCCAAGTCATTGTCCAACTCCTTTCGTCCGAGGTTCAACAAGATGGACACTTGGGAACTGTCCTCTGGATGGTGACAGCTTTATGATAGGTCGCTTTCAACAGCCTTTGTCCGAGGTTCGGCATTCTAGGCATCTTGGAGCTTTCCTTTGGATGGTGGCATGCTTTAGAAACTTTGCTCATGTCGCTTTCACCATCTTTTGTCCGAGGTTCAGCGTTCCCAGCTTTATCGGGAAAAGCAAAGTCACGTGTTGCACTTCTGGATTCCTTTGGTTTGCTTTGGCTTGCTTGTTTGGTTTCTTTGTCTTGTTTGGCTTCCATGGTTTCAATAAATGTCTTGTGGTTCCTTTAAACACATCTTTGAGATAAAACATTAGTATCAAAGTATTTGTCATCTTCAAAAGTAGAAAAACTGAGGAAAGAAACTCTCATAGGAACTGAGGTTCCTGAGTTCCGTTTCCTAACAATTTCCCCCTTTTTGATGATGACAAATATAAGGAACCTGACAACATAATAAGGACATGAAATGCATGAGAATAGTTGAGCTAAGAGATTTACAACTTTATAAAATAATGAGAGAACATTCAATAGTTGCAAATTTCCCCTAAGCAATTGAACTAAGTTATTCGAGTTCCCCCTCAGAAAGCGAACGGGTTCAGATTTCCTATAAGTCTTGTAGTTCGAAGAGTTCAAGGTTCCTATCCATTCTTCCCCCTTTTGGCATCATCGAAAAGATCAATTAACTTGTCAAGTATAGGATATCAATGTGAAATAAACAATTGCCTTAAACCCATGAAAGTCACCATAATAGAAACTTAAGGCAAAGACAAAAATGTAGTAGACAAACTCCCGGAAAAGTTCATTAATCATTAAAACCAACACATTGTTCATAGATGCATAGTAGAAAGACAAACAAAGATCACAAGCAACTTGAAACAAACAAAAGAAGGATAGGAGTGGTAGGTAGAATCCTAGGGAACTACTAGCACAATGTGTTGTTACAGCACTGGGAACTAGGAGAGACGTTCCTATGGCATGTCAGTGGCCTCCTCTTCATCATCCTTCTTGTCGTCAGTTCCTTCATCCTGGCCTGTAGCCTGATTTGCTCCAGTTGCATCCTCCCAGGTTTTCTGAAGCACCTCCACCAGACTGGAAACAGCAGCTCTAGTTTTCCCCAGTTCATTTACTTGATCACGGAGGGCAACTGATATAGCATGGAAACCATCCGTGATAGCTTTTTCAATACGACCCAGAGAAGTTAGGATCGCAGAGGAGTCTTGAGTGGGGTAGAGCGGTGGCAGAGAGCTTGGGGAGGCTTGGGAACTGGCCTTTTCCTTAGGCGGATCAGCTTGAGTTTCAGAGGGAGCGGCCTGGTGATCTTTGGTTTTGATTTTTCTTACTGTGGCGATGGTGAGGAACTTGTTGTAGGCGGTTTCAGGGAAGTCATCAGGATATTGGTTGAGCATGGAGAGAAGTTGTTTGATGAGGTGAGGGAAGGGCATGGCATGGGATTCATGAGACTTACAAAACTGCATATGGGCCAACACTACCCTGGGGAGATCAACTTGGTCACCAGACAAAATCTTATCCATGAGAATTGCATCAGTGATGAGAACTGTGGCTCTGTGCTCCTGCCTTTTCCTTTGGGCCATGTCTTCTTTTGGTGCAAAATGTCAAATCCTGACCTGTGCTCAATCCCTAGAGTGGAAGCAATGATGCTGGGGGACAGAGGATACATAGTTCCCTTTCATTGAATGATGGCCTCGTTGCAGGGAGAGTTGTCTTTGGTTGGCACAAAGGTCATGGACTGGTAGAAGAGGTGCACGACTTCGTCGGAGACTGAGAAGGGTTCCACCAAGATCTGGTCCCATCCTTGGTACTGGGGCAGAGAGTGAAACTCACTGAGGGCTTCACCGAATTGATCTTCATCTTCGTCCTCTAGGGTTTGGGTCCATAACTCCTTTTCGATAATGGAAGTCTTGAGTATCTTTCTCTTAGAGAAGGAGGAAGACACTTGTCCCAGAGAGGAGGAGGAAAGGGTGGTGGATTTGGGCTTTTTTGAGGCAGGATTGTAAGGAACCAAGGCCTGGGAACTGCGTTTGCGAAGTTTGAGCCTTGTGGCAACTGAGGGAGCAGGGTTAGAGGCATGTTTGGATTTAAGGCTTGCAGGCGACGACTCTAAGCTGTGGATCTCCTGGGTGTCCTTGTCCGGAGAGGAGTCGTGGGAGCCTCTTTCTGAGACGGTGTGGGTAGCAGATGCGGACACAGGAGGGAGTTCCTTTACTTTCTCCTCAGCTTGCTGGGCTATTGGGTTTTGAGAGGGGGTGACATCAAGGGATTTTGAGAATAGGGATGCTTTCTTTTCTCTGAAAGCTTTGAGGAGTGTAGCTTCTTCCTCATCCTGAACAAGATTAGGGTTAGGGTTTTTGTCGGCCATTTGAGAAGCTGGGGTTTTTTTAGAAGTGAGAAACAGAAAGGGAGCAATTGAGAGAAGGGGAGAGCTGGAGAGTAGCAAGGCAGAGTGCTTGGTGTCGTTGGAGAGATCGAGCCGTTGGAGAGAAATACTGGGAAATCTGAAGCATTGAAACGGTTCCAAGGATTTGCAGCCTTTTTGAAATTGAACAGTCACATATTGAAAGCTCAACTACTCAAAGATGGAAATTGTTCCCGGTTGAAAAGACATGTCTAACGCCTGAGAATTTGCCATAAATGTTGTCTTGGGAGGAGCAAATTTCTTACTAGCCGTTGAGAGGGTAGTCCATCCTAGTTCCTTTCTGGCGATTTTTTCAGTGTGCTAGAGGGATATATGGGAACTTTGATGTGGGTTTTAAAAGCATGGAACCTGAAAGTATGTTCCCATACAAGAAATCGGGGAAGGCCATTTATCGCATTACACAATAATTCCCAGAGAGGGTTAAGAAATGGATCATAGGGAATTGAATTGTGCAATGAGGCAAGGGAGGGTCATAGGACACAATCATCATTTCGGCTTGTATTGTTGGGTTAGAATATGATCAGATTGTGACTTTTGGGCCAACAAAGAAACTTGGACAATGATTGAATTTTAATAAAAAAAACATCCAAGGAGAAAAAATAGAGAAATTTGTCAAAGCCTTTTGAGTAACCATTATGGATATGAGGGTCTAACGCAAGAGAAATAACACGAAGATTCCAAGACAAAGACAAGTAAAAAGATCTGAACTAGTCAATCAAGGGAACTGGAAAGAAACCTTTAAACTAAAGTCACTGCTAGGTTATAGGAATCATTCCCAGTTCTAATCTAAGGTTCTCGAAGGGAACTCTATTCAAGGCTTTGGTGAATATATCTGCAACCTGATCTTCAATTCTACAAAATTTCATAATGATGTTCCCTTTCTTAACATGATCTCTAAGAAAATGATGCTTGATATCTATATGCTTGGTCCTAGTATGATGCACAGGATTCTTAGAAATGTTTATAGCACTGGTGTTATCACAAAGAATAGTAAGAGGACCATAAGACATACCGAAATCCGCAAGTTGTTGTTTTAGCCATAAGAGTTGGGAACAGTAAGAGGCGGCTGCAATGTACTCAGATTCTGTGGTGGAGAGGGAGACTGAGATTTGTTTCTTTGAGCCCCATGACACAAGGCAAGGGCCTAGGAACTGTGCCATTCTAGAGGTGCTCTTCCTATCCACCAAGTATCCAGCATAATCAGCATCAGTGAAGCCTATCAGCTCAAAGGGACATTCTTTGGGGTACCAAATACAGATTGAATCAGTTCCCTTGAGATATCGGAATATCCTTTTCATAGCAGCTAAGTGTGTTTCTCTTGGACATGATTGAAACCTAGCACACAAGCAAACAGCAAACACAATGTCTGGACGACTAGCTGTTAGATACATGAGAGAACCTATCATACCTCTATAGAGTTTCTCTTCCACAAGAGGACTCGAATGATCCTTGTCCAAATGAGCAATGGTGGAGATAGGAGTTGAGAGAGGCTTGCATGAATCCATTTTGAACTTTTTCAGTAGTTCCCTGACATACTTCTGTTGGTGAATTTGTATACCATCTTTCTTTTGAGTGATTTGCAATCCGAGGAAGAAAGTGAGTTCCCCTATTAGGCTCATTTCAAATTCACTGCTCATCAAGTCTTTGAACTTATCTACAAGGGACAGGTTAGTGGAACCAAAAATGATATCATCAACTTAGATTTGAACCACTAAGATGTTACCTTCTTCTTCTAGAATGAAGAGAGTCTTGTCAATGATGCCACGTCTATAACCATTGGAGAGTAGGAACTGGGCAAGATGATCATACCAAGCTCTAGGGGCTTGCTTGAGACCATACAAGGCTTTGTCTAGGAAATAGACATGGTCTGGATGATCACTGTCTTCAAAACCAGGTGGTTGCTTGACATATACTTCCTCTTGAAGAATGCCATTGAGAAAGGCAGTCTTTACATCCATTTGGAATAGTTTGAACCTTTTATGTGATGCGAATGCAATCAACAACCATATTGCTTCAATCCTTGCCACTGGAGCATAGGTTTCATCATAGTCGATGCCTTCTTTTTGATTGTATCATTGAGCAACAAGTCTTGCTTTGTTCCTTATCACAGCCCCTGAGTCATCTAGCTTGTTCCTGAAGACCCATCTGGTTCCTATGATATGCTTATCCTTGGGGCGGGGAACTAGATCCCATACTTTGTTCCTTTTAAACTGATGAAGTTCCTCTTGCATGGCTTGTATCCAGTCTACATCCTTCAGTGCCTCACCTATGTTCTTTGGTTCCATAATAGACAAAAAGGCATTGAAAGCAAAGAAGGTTAGATGTTCGAACCTGACTGGAGGCTTGATGGTTCTTCTTTCTCTATTGGGAGCTAGAGCATTTGATGTGGAGACATTTTGATTTGAACACTCAGCTTCAACTTCTATGTTGGGATCACCTTCTCCATTGAAGAACATGTGAGAGGATGAGTCATTGATTTCTCCACAGATATTGTCTTCATGTTCATGGTTCTCAGAAATGGATTGTTGTTGAATTTCCATGGGAACTGCTGGAGGAACTGGTGCAACAGGGTAAGAACTGGGTGGTGTGATGTCTTCATCTAGATCTTCTTGAAAGGAACTGATGGTGTTTTGCACATTTCTACCAAGTGATTTTTCATTAAAAATAACATGAACACTTTCTTCTACCTTTTTGGTCCTTTTGTTGAAGATCTTATAGGCCTTGCTGCTTTGATGCATATCCAATGAAGATCCCTTCATCGCTCCTTGGGTCAAATTTGCCAAGATTGTCCTTTCCATTATTGTGCACAAAGCACTTGCATCCGAACACCCTAAGATGTGAAATGTTGGGAACCCTTCCTCTTAGAAGTTCATAGGGTGTCTTCTCTGTGATTGGGTGAAGCATAGCTCGATTGATGATATAGCAGGTTGTGTTGATTGCCTTAGCCCAGAATGATTGAGATAGTTCACTTGAGATGAGCATCGTTCGAGCCATGTCTTCTATGGTTCTGTTCTTCCTTTCCACTACTCCATTTTGTTGAGGAGTGTATGGTGCAGAGAAGTTGTGATCAATGCCATGCTCACTGCAGAAGGTTAGAAATTCTCCATTTTCGAACTCGGTACCATGGTTAGAACGGATAGAATTGATGGAACAGTCGAGAGACTTTTCTAACATAGGAACCAGATCCTTAAAACGTCCAATGACTTCACTTTTAGATTTTATGAATATTGTCCAATTAAAACGAGAGAAGTCATCGACGAGAACAAAGATATACTTGTTTCCTCCTAGGCTTTGAACTCTCATGGGTCCACAAAGGTCCATGTGAATGAGTTCAAGGGGCCTTGAGGAGCTTACCATATTTTTGGATTTAAAGGAACTCCGAGCTTGTTTCCCTCTTTCCCTCTTACACAGTCTGAGCATGGTTTCTCAGATTTGTCACTTAACTTTAGGAGGCCCCTGACTAGCTCCTTTGAGTGTAGCTTTTGGATCAATTTGGTGCTATCATGACCAAGACGTTGATGCCATAAGTCCGTTTGATCATTCACAGTTGAGAGACAGAGTTTCTCCTTGGGAACGAAGGATGGGTCAACGACGTACACATTGTTGAGCCTTTTACCTTTTAAGATGATTTGTCCCGAGGAGTCAAGGACAGTGTATTCATTTGATTTGAATCTGACTTCATTGTCTCCTTGATCATACAGTTGTGACACACTAATTAGATCAAAGGCAAGATTATCAACAAGGTGGACTTTATTTACCTTAATGAGGTCATTGAGTTTCACAGTTCCTATTCCACAAATTTTCCCTTTGCTTTTGTCTCTAAAGGAGATGTTCCCTCCTTGGATGGGTTGAAGAGAGGTCATTTGATTTCTTCTTCCGGTCATATGGCATGAGCAACCACTATCAATGTACCATAGTCGAGGTTGCATCTCTTCTTTCTGCACACAAGGGAAGTAAGACTTTTGAACCCAGTCAAGCTTGGCTTTACTGGGGGAATTAGCATTGCTAGTCTGTGAATGACCAGGGAATTGGTTCCTATCATGGTAATAAGCTCTTTTCTCATTTTCAAAGTTCATTTTCTTAGGACAATCAGTGTTGTAATGACTGACAAGGTCGGAAACCGGTGTCGTTTTTCCTGTCAAAGAAATCCTAATTCACCTACTAAAGAGTATAGCAGGTAAGTCATAGTCGATCCCATAGGGAATCGGTCATCTGTATGCAGAAGACGTGTGACTGACAAGTAACAAAGGGGGGTTTATGTGATCGTAGAGTAACAATGATTAAAGCTTTAAAGGAAGAATACGTATGATGAGTGGAAGCATTCCACTAGACAAATATCCACACTACAGATTCAATATGTTGATCACTGATAACTATTGTTCCAAGTTCTTTTCACAATCTTATTGTCGTTCCCATCCTGATCATAATTAACTACCAATTCAGACAGTTGTTGGTAGCACTTACCACAAAATCAATAGAAGAAAACCTTACTATCAATAAAGCAATAGCATTCAAACAAGGATATAGGATACATGCAAATAGAAGAAAACCTTACTATTTAACATGCAAATAATTCTCTCTCACAATTGCACACTCGTATTCCACTATATGTAACAATTGTGTTTGCCACTAGATATGCACTCGCATTCCGCTATATGCAAATCCTAGCACTATGATAAATATCGATAAACCTAGTTAGCAACTCTAGATAAATCAACACAAACCAATAGACAATATGCTCAAGAGAATTAAACCAACTTAATAAGATAGAGAACAAGGAATAGAAATCTCACAACCAATCCATTGCAATGCTTCAATTGTCTAGCGAAATAAAGGAATATAGTTCTCCATTCGTTCAAACCCTAGATCTAGAAAATGAGAACGAGAGAGTGAGAACGTGAACGTTCTATCTAAAAACTGGAAAAACTCTTAAATAGGTTCAGGAAAGAAAAGCTAAACCTAGCAAACAAAATAACGGAAATGAAATAATAGAAAATGGAATATCCGAAAATGCTAAAATCGGAAACAAATAAACGCTGGCCGCGGGGCGGTGAGTTCCACCGCGGGGCGGTGGCTTTGCTGTGTTGCCATCTCTGAGATCCACCGCCGGGTCGCGGTGGCTTGTGGCGCGGCGCGTCAGTAGTGACTTCTTCAGCTCCATCAAGTCTTCATCTTCTGCTCTTCTGTACTACCAAGTGATGGTAGCCTTCCTCCATGAGTCTTAAGCAGATCTTCTCCTCCATCTTCTTCATCCTTCATTAAGCTGTAAATCCTATGATATCTTCACTTCTTAACTCTTCTTCTGGATTACGGACTTAGCCTAAATCTATACCGAAACTCCATCTAAATCATGTCAATAATTACTAGTTAAGGTGCCTGAAATGGCACCTATCAAATTCCCCCACACTTAGACCTTTACTCGTCCCGAGTAAATCAAAACTAATCCTACTCCAATCCTCAAATACTAAGGCCTCAGGAAGTGCGAGCAAACATGATACCAATGATTACAACAACTTTAAAATCAGCTACAGACAACCAAAACAAGTGATGCGAGATAAATCTATTCCTAACTCCTGTCTAGCTCCTTATCGCTCCAGAGTGACCTACCCGATCTCCTTATATCACCTCTGCTTATGACACCAACCTCCAGAATGATCCTAAAATCACTCTTTTTTTCTTTACGCTCATCTTGCCTAGGCGCCCTCTCGGGTTTTCACCTAGCCACTCATTTCAATTTGCTAGACATCTCACATGTACTCACATCACTCCAGTCCAATTTTGCACCGGTCTATACCAGTCGGACTATCTGCTTATTACCTGAACCGCCCTTTCGGGTTTTCAGCTCATCCCAAGATTTTGATTGCCTTTTTCTCATTTTATGGCTTTTTTTTTTAGAAATACTCGAATCTGAAATGCAAAATTGAAATGCATAAACAAACTATGTACACTAACTATGATATGTAGCAAGTCTAAATCCCTCCCCCACACTTGAATCACACATTGTCCTCAATGTAGAGACGAAGACAGAACTAAATAGGGGGGAAAAGAAAATAAACTCACTAGTAAGGTGGATACGGTGGATAGCCTGGCGGGTACGGGTACTGCCCAAAATAGTGCTCCTGCATAGATGCCTCAGCTGAACTCAACCGGCTCGTAAGGTCACGCTCAATATCAGTCTGCAAAGTCTACAGGCGAGTCAGCATCCCCTCATTTGCAGCGTATTGACGCATCGTGAAAGCATCAAAATGAGCAAACACCTCATCCCAAGGAATCTCAAAAGTCGATGTAAAAGAAGAGGCAGCAGCATACACAGGGGGATCAATATCCATAGGAGCAGTAGCTTGGACTCTATCCTCAGAAACTGGGGAGATGACCTCAGCGTCAGATGGAATAAACCACTGTGTGAAATCCCGCGGATAGGTAAAGTGATGAGGGAGGCGCAACATGTGACCTCCATAAGAAAACCAGATGAAATGCTCTTGGGAGTTGTTCAACATACCACACCATCGCAGACATGGGATGTCGTAGAGAACATGCATGATCGGCTGAGGAATAGTGTCCGTTTGAATTCTGGCGGCAGCAACCAAGGTGATCAGACCACCCTGAACAATATCCCGCGCCTCACCCTCACGAATCCTCAGAAGGTTGCGAACCCACACTAGAACCCAACAAGGAGTCTCCTCGTCCAAAGGGTCAAGCATCGGAAGAAACAAACCAAGGCGTTTCAGAGAAACCTTCCTATCCTCCGCACACCCACAAAATGATCGCACCAGCACTGTATGAATTAAGCGTAGGCAAGGGTGCACTAGTCTGCTACTGGACTCCCTACCTTTTTGAAAATCAGGCATTTCCCGTAGCGGTAGTCCAGAAGTCTTTAATTTCCGCTTCGTCGGGTCCCTTCTTCCACCCAGCAGTAGGTGGTCTAGACACTCCCAACACCTCCCTGACTTCCTCCACTGGCATCTCGTAAGCTCGTCCCTCATACTTAAATTTTATGCCCGCCAACACTTTGCGCACTTCACCATTAACAGTGCGTCTCTCAGTATATCTCGACATGGTGGCGATAAATTGGTAAAACAGCTCGGGGGACGCAAGGGCACACTTGTCCAGGAAGTCACTCAATCCCAACCTATCCAAACACAACTGGACCATCTCTAACATTCCCAACTCGGTCAAAGTCCCTTTATCAAAGAATTGAGGCGGTAGCACAGCCCTCTCCGCAACCACATCATAGGCCTTATTCTCCTCCACAATCATACCAACCTTCCTAGCTCTCGGCATAATTAAAGTATTTGAATGCTTGGATTCAAAGAGTTGGGCAAAGAAGACTTACAAACCAAAGACGGATATTCACCAGGGTCTTGCCGTGGGGCGGTACGCCTCACTGCGGGGCGGCGGTGAAAACCAGTTACTCCACTGAAAGCTGCCGTCGGGTCGCGGTGGGAACTGACGCTGGGCGGTGGACTGTTCAACCTTCTTCTCCAAATCAAAAATTCCTGAATCGCGCGAGGCGGTGGAGCGTCAACGTGATGCGGCAACTGTGCGACCTCCCGACCTTAACCTCCAATCAGCCAAGATAGAGCCCCAACGATCCTCCAATCACACCTCCAAAACCACTCAACACCACCCTTCAACCAATAAGCACCGCGAAGCGGTCGGACGAGCGCAAGGAGGTGGCTAGGTTATAGGAAACTGAAATTGGGTTCAAGGATCATCACAATGTAGCTTAGATCGAGGGAAAGGCAAGGATTTGTGAGATTTTGGGTGAGGGCTTGAGAGGAGAAAAAGAGAGGCGGTAGAGAGAAAGAAAGAAAAGGGTGAGGAGGTTAGGGTTTGGCGGGAGTGTTTAATGAGTAATGGGGTAAATACCAGGTACCGGACCGCGGGACGATCCAAATAACACCGTCAAATCCTTCGTATCCAACTTGGAAAATGTTTTTGAAAACAAAACCATTTTTTTTATAAAAAAATCAGAGTTGAGTGAAAATACCCAGGCTTCACCGCGGGGCGGTGTGGTTCACCGCGGGGCGGTCGTGGGATTCCTGGAGAATTAAACTCGCCTCCATTTACTTTCGTACCTGACACGTCAGTAGAAGGCGGACGAAACAAAGCAAAAGAACTACGAAAAAGGTCTAAGGAAAGAAAATAAAAAGAAAAATACCTCGGGTTGCCTCCCGATAAGCGCCTTGGTTAACGTCGTTGGCTCGACGTAGGCTGTGGCCTATCAGTTTTCAGCTTCAGGGACTTCAAAACTCACTTCATCAACTTGGTTCGGGTTGAAGCTGTCATGGTAAGGCTTCAATCTTTGGCCATTCACTTTGAAAACGTTGTTCGTCTTATTGTCAATCAATCCAATGGCGCCATGGGGGTGTACTTCAGCAATTACATAAGGACCCGTCCACTTGGATTTCAGCTTCCTAGCAAAAAGCTTAAGCCGAGATTGAAATAGGAGGACCTTATCCCCTGGCTTGAAATCTCTTCTCAAGATGTGCTTGTCATGCCATTGCTTGGTTTTCGCCTTATAGCTAACAAAGTTCTCATATGACTCAAGGCGTAACTCCTCTAGTTCTTGCAGCTGCAGCTTTCGGAAATCTCCCACTTTATCCAATTGCATGTTGCATTTCTTTATTGCCCACCATGCTTTATGTTCAAGCTCTACAGGGAGGTGGCATGCTTTTCCGAATACTAACCGGAAAGGGGACATTCCTATTGGAGTTTTGAAAGCTGTGCGGTATGCCCACAGTGCATCATTAAGTTTAGAACTCCAATCCTTTCGATTAGCTGCAACCGTTTTCTCCAGGATGGATTTAATCTCTCTATTGGAAACTTCGGCCTGCCCATTAGTTTGAGGATGATAGGCTGTGGAGACTCTTTGGGTGACATGTTACTTCTTCAGCAGGGTAGTCACTGTCTTGTTGCAGAAATGGGTTTCCCGATCACTAATTAAAGCTTTGGGTATCCCAAATCTTGAGAAAATGTTCTCCTTAAGAAAACCTGCCACAACTTTAGAATCATCAGTCCTGGTGGCCTTCGCTTCCACCCACTTGGAAACGTAGTCCACCGCAAGCAATATATAGAGATTCCCATGAGAGCTAGGAAAGGGTCCCATAAAGTCAATGCCTCAAACATCAAAGACCTCGCAAAAGATTAATGATGATTGCGGCATCTCATTCCTCCTGGAGATATTTCCAACCCTTTGGCATCGGTCACAAGATTTACAAAAGGCATAGGCATCCCAAAAGATGTGTGGCCAATAAAATCCTGCATCCAATACTTTCCTAGCAGTCTTATTTGTCCCAAAATGACCCCCACATGCTTGAGAATGGCAAAAGTTAAGGACAGATTGTACCTCATTATCCGGAAGACATCAGCGCACTACCTGATCGACACAATGTTTCCATAGGTAGGGATCATCCCAAACATAGTGACGGGCTTCTCTTCGTACCTTTTCCTTTTGATAATCCGGGGGTAGTTCCTCTCGAACCAAATAGTTCACGATATCTGCGTCCCATGGTCTAAAAGAACGGAGCCCAAAGACGGCCTCGGCTATGTGAAGAGGGGGTTCGGAAGTACTTACAGAGCAGAGTGTGAGTCGAGAGATGTTGCCACGGGGTGGTGATGTCAACGCGGGCCGCGGTGAGTTTTCCTGGTTCTCAGTTGAACATGCCGCTGGGTCGCGGTGGATGTCGCCGCGGGGCGGTGGAGCTTCCGGTTCCACAATTTCTACAGATCGCCGGGTCGCGGGGGTGCAGACTGTGGGGCGATGATCGTCATCCGAAATTCCTTCGATCATAAAGAGTGTGTCATCTGGGAAAGTTCTGTGAATGGGGCTCTGTGCTCTGGGCTTATCTTCTTCATGTATGAGCCTACTCAGGTGATCAGCTACTAGGTTCTCCGCTCCCTTTTTATCTCGGATCTCAACATCAAATTCAGTGAGTAGGAGAACCCATCGGATTAGTCTTGGCTTTGCTTCCTTCTTCGTCATTAGGTAACGAAGGGCAGCATGATCTGTGTAGATGATCACCTTTACTCCCAAAAGATATTGCCTAATTTTTTCCAAGACAAAGACAACTGCCAACATTTCCTTCTCAGTGGTGGAGTAGTTCCTCTGAGCTCCATTTAGAGTCATGGAGGCATAATGAATTACATGGGAGGCACGTCCCACTTTCTGGCCTAGAACTGCTCCAACCGCATAGTCGCTGGCGTCACACATGATCTCAAATGGGCGAGACCAGTCAGGTGCCTGAATGATAGGTGCACTTGTTAGGCGTTCTCTCAAGCAATCAAACGCCTTCTTGCACTCGTCGGTGAACTCATAGGTCACCTCTTTCTTCAGTAGCTCGCATAGAGGTGAAGAGATCTTAGAGAAGTCATTGATAAATCTTCGGTAAAAACCTGCATGACCTAAAAAGGACCGCACTTCACGCACATTAATAGGATAAGGCAAAGACTGAATCACATCAATCTTCGCCTTATCGACCTCAATACCCCTAGCAGAAATAATATGACCAAGTACTATACCCTGTTCTACCATGAAATGACACTTTTCAAAATTCAAAACCAAATTGGTTTCAACACATCTTTTAAGTACAAGTGCCAAATGGTTCAAACATGAATCAAAGCTAGTCCCATGCACTGTGAAGTCATCCATGAATACCTCAATAAATTTCTCAACATATTCAGAAGAAATACTAACCATACATCGTTGAAATGTACCGGGTGCGTTACACAAACCAAATGACATTATGCGGTATGCAAAGGTGCCAAAGGGGCATGTAAAAGTGGTTTTCTCTTGGTCTTCTGGCGCTATAGCCACCTGAATGTATCCTGAATACCCATCTAGAAAACAGTAGTAGGGGCGCCCAACAAGGCGTTCTAGCATTTGATCAATAAAAGGTCAGGGAAAATGGTCTTTTCGAGTTACCGCATTCAGCTTACGGTAGTCAATGCACACCCTCCATCCTGTAGTGGTCCTTGTAGGAACCAAATCCCCTTGTTGATTCTCCACTATAGTGATACCTCCTTTCTTAGGGACAACCTGAGTTGGACTTACCCATTGGCTATCGGAAATAGGGAAGATCATATCAGCTTTGAGGAGTTTCAGCACCTCCTTCTTGACCACTTCCATCATTGGAGGATTGAGTCTTCTCTGTGGCTGCCTAGATGGTTTGAATCCATCTTCAAGTAGAATCCTATGCATACAAGTCGAGGGACTTATCCCTTTTATGTCTGCAATGGTCCATCCTATCGCAGTCTTGTACTCCCTGAGCACGCGTAATAGCTTCATTTCCTGGTCTTCAGATAGCTTACTAGACACAATGAATGGTAGCGTGTCGTTGGCTCCAAGAAAAGCGTACTTGAGGTGATCCGGCAGCGGCTTCAATTCAATCTCGGGAGCCTGTATAACAGAGGGAACAAGCTTCTCGCTCGGGTTTAGTAAATTGGGGCCAACGCCCAAAGAATCAATAGGAAACTTACCATATGCATCCATCTGAGCTATGATTTCCTGCATGTTAGATGGTAAAGAGTATTCCTCATGGGACAATTCCAAATTATTCTCAACAATGGACATCAACTCATCAGGACCAGATATATCAAATACATCTTATGCAATAGAATCGATCACATCAATGGAGCATAAAGAATGGTCTTCATTGGGGTGTTTCATAGCTTCATAAATATTATATTCCACCTTCTCCCCATCGAATTCCATAGAAAGTGTCCCACTTTGCAAATCAAGTTTAGTCTTAGCAGTTTTCAAAAATGGTCTACCTAACAGTATAGGAGTTGCCTTTGTATCTGTTTCCATATCTAAGACATAAAAATCTGTAGGGAATATCAATTTATCAACCATAACAAGAACATCCTCTACTACTCCTCTAGGGTAGACACTAGACCTATCAGCTAATTGAATCACAATTCCAATTTCCTGCAGAGGTCCAAGTCCAAGAGATTCATAGAGGGAATAGGGCAAAACATTAATGGAGGCACCAAGATCAAGCATAGTTCTTTCAAATTTAGTGTCACCAATAATACAAGGAATGCTCCACATACCTGGATCACCGCACTTCTTTGGCATACGCCTCTGGAATACAGCGGATACGCGTTCGCTGACCTTGACTTTTTCCTTGCCCTTCAGCTTCTGATTTCTCTTGATGGTACATAACTCCTTTAAAAACTTAGCATACCTAGGTACACTCTTTACAAGCTTGAGGAGGGGGATGTTTACCTCACACTTACTGAAGGTGTCGAAGAGATCCTTGTCGTCGATTGCTTTCCTTTCCTTTAGTGCCTCCGGAAAGGGGGCAGGGGGCTTTTCAGAACAAAGAGGAGGGAAATTTGGACGAACATAGGGGTCCTCTTCTTCATCGTGATCAAGATCTGGGCTTTCACCGCGGGGCGGTGGGTTCACCGCGGGGCGGTGTTCTTGGCCGTGGGGTGATGGTGTTAACTCAGGACAACTGAGAGTGTCCGCCGGGTCGCGGTGGGTGTCACCGCGGGGCGGTGGGACTTGCCCATCTTCAATTTCATCTCTGTCGTCCTTTTCAGCAGTAGGAGAGACTTGCAATTCCTTGCCACTTCGGAGGGTCACAGAATTTACACTTTCTTGCGAGGCCCTTTTGTCCAACCTAGTGACCACATCTGTTAACTGACCCACTTGCTTTTCCATGCTCTTGATGCTGGCCGCAGTTGTTTGCACATGAGTTGTGAGGTTCATTGTTAAGGCTGTGAGCAACTCGTTAGTTGAAGGGGAACTACTAGCCTGGGGAGCAACTGGTAGCTCATCAAAGTGAGGTTATGGCGGTTGTTGTAGCTGTTGTTGATCATGTGGAGGTCTAATAGGCCCGTAACCTCCAGCAGCGTATACTTCAGCAGTAGTGGCATTCTGAAGTTGGGGACAAGCATTGGTGTTGTGAAATGGATCAACGCAGATTCCACAAACATTGTGATGTTGAGGTGCTTCTTGTTTACCCAACTTCACAATTACGTCTTTCAATGAAGCAATTTCTTGCAATAAATGCGCATCATTAGAGTTGACAGCATTAACTCCTCTGGTCTTTGGGGCTTCATCAAAATCCCTTGTGCTCTCAGCCATATCATGAAGTTTAATTATGGCTGCATCAGGGGTCATATTCAAGATACTACCACCACAAGTAGCATCTATGATTCTTCTTTCATCATCTAGCAGCCCATTGTAAACATAGAGTACTAGAGCTTTCTTGTCAAAACCATGGAACGGGCAACTAGAACAAAGTCGTTTGAACCACTCACAATAGTCATAAAGGGTCTCCTCCTCTCCTTGTTCAATACTGGCAATTGCCCTTTTCAAGGCATTCGCCATCTTGGTTGGGAAATATTGTGCGAGGAATGCCTTATGTAGCTTAGCCCATGAATCTATGCTTCCGCCAGGCAGATGATAGTACCAGTCCTCGGCATCGTCCTTAAGAGTGAACCCGAAGGCTCTCATTTTAATCTGATCTTCAGTGACGTTAGCTGGTTTAATGCTCATAATGACGTTGTGGAATTTACCCAAGTGTTGGATGGGGTCTTCTCCACTTCGTCCATGGTATCTCGGGAGCAACCGTATCACTCATATTATGAGTTCAAATGTCACACCATCCACGGAATGATTACAGCCAATGGCTGCTGTATCAGATCTGGCGCAATCAACTGTCGGAGTGTCTGAGCCATTCATACTTGTCTCTGTATCAACTTCAACAAGTAGCGACTCAGTAGCAAAGGTGCGGACCGTAAGATAGATCCACACCGCAGTCAATCACAAATAATCACAAACAGAGTATTTGACTCCCCGGCAACGACGCCAAATTTGACAAGGCCGAAAACCGGTGTCGTTTTTCCTGTCAAAGAAATCCTAATTCACCTACTAAAGAGTATAGCAAGTAAGTCATAGTCGATCCCACAGGGAATCGGTTATCTGTATGCAGAAGACGTGTGACTGACAAGTAACAAAGGGGAGTTTATGTGATCGTAGAGTAACAATGATTAAAGCTTTAAAGGAAGAATAAGTATGATGAGTGGAAGCATTCCACTAGACAAATATCCACACTGTAGATGAAATAGGTTGATCACTAATAACTATTGTTCCAAGTTCTTTTCACAATCTTATTGTCGTTCCCATCATGATCATAATTAACTACCAATTCAGACACTTGTTGGTAGCACTTACCACAAAATCAATAGAAGAAAACCTTACTATCAATAAAGCAATAGCATTCAAACAAGGATAAAGGATACATGCAAATAGAAGAAAACCTTACTATTTAACATGCAAATAATTCTCTCTCACAATTGCACACTCGTATTCCACTATATGTAACAATTGTGTTTGCCACTAGATATACACTCGCATTCCGCTATATGCAAATCATATCACTATGATAAATATCGATAAACCTAGTTAGCAACTCTAGATAAATCAACACAAACCAATAGACAATATGCTCAAGAGAATTAAACCAACTTAATAAGATAGAGAACAAGGAATAGAAATCTCACAACCAATCCATTGCAATGCTTCAATTGTCTAGCGAAATAAAGGTATTTAGTTCTCCATTCGTTCAAACCCTAGATCTAGAAAATGAGAACGAGAGAGTGAGAACGTGAACGTTCTATCTAAAAACTGGAAAAACTCTTAAATAGGTTCAGGAAAGAAAAGCTAAACCTAGCAAACAAAATAACGGAAATGAAATAATAGAAAATGGAATATCCGAAAATGCTAAAATCGGAAACAAATAAACGCTGGCCGCGGGGCGGTGAGTTACACCGCGGGGCGGTGGCTTCGCTGTGTTGCCATCTCTGAGATCCACCGTCGGGTCACGGTGGCTTGTGGCGCGGTGCGTCAGCAGTGACTTCTTCAGCTCCATCAAGTCTTCATCTTCTGCTCTTCTGTACTACCAAGTGATGGTAGCCTTCCTCCATGAGTCTTAAGCATATCTTCTCCTCCATCTTCTTCATCCTTCATTAAGCTATAAATCCTATGATATCTTCACTTCTTAACTCTTCTTCTGGATTACAGACTTAGCCTCAATCTATACCGAAACTCCATCTAAATCATGTCAATAATTACTAGTTAAGGTGCCTAAAATGGCACCTATCAATGACCATTCCTTCCACAATAGTAACACAAGCGATTGTAAGCAACATGTCCATATTTTCCCTTTCCGAGCCTAAAAGGTTTCTCAGTTTTTCTTTTGTTGAAATCAACATTGTTTCTAACCTTACCGTGAGCCATGTCCACATACCTTTTGTGAGCAAAGGAATTAGTGAACCATTTGTCTTCAGGGAAAGCTTTCTCCTTTCCCTTAGGTTCCCTAATTGGACTTTGAGAACTTTCTTTGAGACGCTTGGCAACCTCAGCCTTGTTCTCAAGAACCATGATCTTCTCTAATAGGAATTGATTCCTATCTCGAGAAGTGGCAAGAGCAGTACTGAGGTTCTCATTCATCTCAACAAGTTCTCGTCTAGCCTTTTCATCTTCAGCATCATTATTCGTCTTGTTATCAATATATCCAATTCCATGACGTTGTCTCACAAAGATAGTTTGATTAATAGTTTTTTCATTTATAGAGTCAGTGAGAATGTCTAACCTATCAATTATAGATTGAAGCATATCATTTCCAGGTAGGTTATCATGCATAGGAACTTTAGCTGAGTCTATGCTAGTTTCATCACAAGATTTGCAGATTTTAAGGTGACTAGCATGCATATTTCTAATATCAATGAGTTTGGAGTGGGTTTCAGCTAGATCTTTCTCAGTTTCATCAAGTTTCTTACTCCACACAGAATTCTCAACAGTCAAGCAAGCAATTTCATCTTCACAATCATCAAGTTTTTGTTGAAGGGAATTGGTTTCCTTTCCTAGTTTCTTTATGATCTTTAGAAGTTGTTTCTTATCACAATCAACTAGAGTTTTTAGGAAGTCGTCAGAAGTTACCTCAAGGTCTTCTGAGTCGCTTGAATCTCCTTTTGCCATGAGACATCTTCCTCCAGAGAAACCACTCAGATCCAGTTCCTCATCTGAGTCTTCTCCCCATGAGGCCACAAGAGCCTTCTTCCTCTGAGGTCTTTCATCTTCTTTGGAGTCTTCCTTGTTGGGACAGTTCTTAGCGTAGTGTCCCTTTTCTTTGCACTCATAACAGGAGACTTCTTTGAGATCTCTCCTTGGTCCATTGTGAGAGGAACTGCCCTTCCCTTCACAAAGAATTTTTTGATATTCTTTGTGAAGAGAGTTGTAAGTTTGTCCTCCTCTTCTTCTAGGTCTGAGTTCTCCTGCTCCATCTCAAGCCTTGAGAAGGCTTTGGAGATCTTGAGGGCAATTCTTTTCTCCAGTTTCTTGTCGGCATTGGCTTTGTTGTGTTCTCCTTCTTCAACCTCCAGTTTCCCTATGACTTGAGTCAAGGGAAGAGATTGGATGTCTGGAGTATTCTTCATGATTCCCTTGATGAGGGTGAACTTAGAGTTGAGTCCATTGATAACCACCAGTGACTTGGAGACTTCATCGAGGTTGACTTCATCCGCTGTTAGCTTTCCAATTAGTCTGTTGAACCGAGAGTAGTATTCTGAGATGGTTTCAGTTTCCATCATTTTGAAGGTGTGGTATTCTCCTTCCAAAGCAAACTTCCTGCTTTGCTTTAGCTCATCACTTCCTTCATGCATATCTTTGAGTGCTCTCCACATCTCCTTTGCCGTCTTGATTCCTATGACTTTGTCCATGTCTTCTCTGTCCAGACCATTGAGAATGAACTGTCTAGCCTTGGCATTCTTTTCCATGATGACATAGTGCTCAGGTTTCCAGTCTTCTTCCTTCTCATTTAGATCGACATAGTCATCTCCATTTTCGACTATCCTCCAGCATTGGTAGTCATTGGTCTTTATGTGGCTTTCCATGCACTTTTTCCACCATGTTTATTCTCTCTTCTTTCGGAGATGTGGCTTGTTGGTGGAGATTCCGAGCTCAAACTTGCTTGGTTGAGACATGATCTGCAAACTTAATAAAGATCTAGAGATTTTCCTGCTCTGATACCAATTGTAGGATCGTGATTGTTAGATTAATAACAAGGGAACTGAGAATACAGATTCCAGTTCCCTTCGCAGCGGAAATAAACAATCAAATAAATGAACAAGTTCCTTATAGTGGAAACCTTCGATTGCCAACTAGCAATCTAGGATAAAAACCACTACCTTTCTTTCGAAATGATTTCAAGGTCTACTTCTTGATTTCTTATCTCTTTGGTTACAGCTTATCCTAGGAACAAACACACAGTTTCTTTGCCTTACACACAGTTAGACAATCATAGATAACTTAACACAAATTATAATCAATCCAAGAAGCAGCCCTTAGCACCAAGGAACTAACTCACTTACAGTCACATGAACTTAGCACACAGCTCTCTGATTCCTTGACTGGTTCCTCTTGATCTTGTTCTGATTTGATGATCTTGTTTGAAGCTTCACACTTTGATATTTGCTATGGAGTGTGATTCTATCTCAATGCTTGAAGATAACAGCGGAGCTTATCTTCGTTATATAGTGGATGCTCGAGGTTGGATCTGCTCTTGGTTCCCACAGAGCGAGCTTGCCTTAGGATGTGTGGTGATCCTTGATTCACGCTATCTTTGACATGTAACAACAACCTAGGCAGCTCAGAATCCACATAGGTTGGTCAACTACTTCGGACAAGTCTCCCAAGTCGTTGTCCAACTCCTTTCGTCCGAGGTTCAACAAGCTGGACACTTGGGAACTGTCCTCTGGATGGTGACAGCTTTATGATAGGTCACTTTCAACAGCCTTTGTCCGAGGTTTGGCATTCTAGGCATCTTGGAGCTTTCCTTTGGATGGTGGCAGGCTTTAGAAACTTTGCTCATGTCGCTTTCACCATCTTTTGTCTGAGGTTCAGCGTTCCCAGCTTTATCGGGAAAAGCAAAGTCACGTGTTGCACTTCTGGGTTCCTTTGGTTTGCTTTGGCTTGCTTGTTTGGTTTCTTTGTCTTGTTTGGCTTCCATGGTTTCAATAATTGTCCTATGGTTCCTTTAAACACATCTTTGAGATAAAACATTAGTATCAAAGTATTTGTCATCTTCAAAAGTAGAGAAACTGAGGAAAGGAACTCTCATAGGAACTGAGGTTCCTGAGTTCCGTTTCCTAACAGTTTGAAATTGTGTCCATTGTGTTGCTACTCTTAGGAGAATTAACTCTGTTTTTCTTGATTCTCAGATTTGCTTTTTGGGTCTAAAAGCCTCTTGTTTGCCTTCTTTGTACTGATATATCTTCTCATTTTTGTGACGGAACTTTTAACTTTTGATCAGGTCAAATACAATTAACATGAAATAGGGACGCCTTGGTGTATTGGCTCTTGTTTCGCTCCTATCATTATGCAAAATATTAATTTGAGTAAATTTATTTGAAATGTTAGAGACTCGACTCATAATTATTTGAACTTTCCAGGAAAACTGACAAAAATACTATTATTATTGAGTTAAATAGTTTAAGCAAAAGGAGTTGTCACGAAGAATTTGGAAATTAGCTAAATTCTGATACAAGTGTGTTTATAATGGAATTGAGTTGGTGGTAGATGTTGTATCAACTCACGATGCTTATTTAAAACAATAATTACGAGAAGTAACTCGAATCGTCACCAATTAGTTTCGGTGATAATTTGAATCGTTATCAATTAGTTTGGGTAACAATTTTAATCTTCATCAACTAGTTTCGATAAAAAATCGAATTGTCAACGATTGGTTTCAGTGATAACTCAAATCGTCATCAACTCGTTTGGGTGACGAATCGAATCGTTACCAACTCGTTTGGGTGACGAATCGAATCATGACCAACTCGTTTCAGTGACAACTCGAATCATCACCAACTAGTTTGGATAACGACTCGAATCGTCACCAATTAGATTCGGTGACTACTAGGATCTTCACCAACTAGTTTTGGTGACAACTCGGATCGTCACCAACTAGTTTTGGTGACAACTCGGATCGTCACCAACTAGTTTCGGTGACAACTCTGAACTGTCACAAAACTAGTTTCAATAACTCGGATCATCACCGACTAGTTTCGGTGACAACTCGATTCGTCACCGACTAGTTTCGGTGACAACTCGGATTGTCGCCGACTAGTTTCGGTGACAACTCGGATCGTCACCGACTAGTTTCGGTGACAACTCGGTTCGTCACCCACTAGTTTCGGTGACAAAATCGAATCGTCACCAACTAGTTTTGTTGACAACTCGAATCGTGATCAACTAGTTTCGGTGACAACTCGAATCGTCACCACCTAGTTTCGGTGACCACTCGAATCGTCACCAACTAGTTTTGGTCACAACTCGAATCGTCACCAACTAGTTTTGGTCACAACTCGAACCTACTAGTTTTGGTGACAACTCGAATCATCACCATGTGTGTGACAGAATCCTTCACCAAGTGTGTGACAAAATCTGTCACTAAGTTTGTGACAGAATCCGTCAGAACAATTTGTCACGGACAATTTGTCACAAATGCGGTCAACGTGGGTCAAAGGAAAGGAGAAGCGCGAGGGGGTCATGTACTTAATAAACAAAAAAATGGGGTAGAGTCATCTAATTTGATGGTTCCAAAGTGGATATTTACCCAAATCATTCTGTAATCAATCACTTGAAACCATTTAGCCCAATTTTACATGTCACAATAGTTTAATATAAATTAATTTTTTTTACACAAATCTTGTGAAAAATTGCTAAATAAATATTTTTATAAAACCTGTGAAAAATTATTTTCATATTTTTCATTCTAGATATATTTTTAGTTATTAACTTATTTTATTTGACAAATATTTATTTTCTTCTCACAAGCATTAGTATTGTCAAATTTAAAAATAATAAATTAGACACGTATTTAAGTTTAATATATTCTCATCAAGCACTTGACTTGGGTTATGACATTTTTTAGGATAAGAGTCATTTTTTATTTGCATAATATATACGTTAGCTTTTTTTTAGGAACTAAATGTAATATTCTAGCAATGTAAAAGTAAATCTATTTCAATGTTATAGTATTTTTAAACTATTCATCTTGCAAAACATCCCAAATTTTATATATCGTATCCGTGCATGACACGAATAATGCACTAGTTGACATATATAATTTTTATTGTATTATATACTGTGGTTGGACATGAAGAGTTATTTGTCTAACTTTATAGTACTAGATATGAAAAAATGATGATGTATCTTAATGTTTTATAGATTTATAGTTTTTTAATCTTTCTTATGTTTTTCTTTTTTTGGTTTTTTATCTACTTTACTTAGTTTGCAATCTTTTTTGGGGTATTTTATTTTCCTAGCTAGTGTTGTTATGTAATAATTCCTTTAGTTTTTAAAAAACTTTTTGGATCATATTTCAATACTTCTCCTATATATGTTTTGTGAGTTGGATTGACGTGGTCTCGTGCATAGTAATCTATTATATAATTACTAAAGTCGAATACTCACTACGCCACGTGGCGCCTTCAGAATAAACCCGAATATTATGCTGACATGTGTCATCACGGTATTGAATTTGACACGTAGCAGCGTGTGATTTTTTTAGATTAAAATAAAATAAAATATGCAGTATCCTACACTTACCGTAAATCAGAGATCAACCATAATATTTTTATAATACTTTATTTCCAAAATTATTATATTCCCACATTATTCTCGGCAAGATATTTCTACAGTGCAGTAAAAATGATTTTGCAGAACATGTAAGATCTATTATTGGCATAAAATAATTCAGCAAGATTTCTCACAACTATTATTTAATAAATAATGCTAAAGTAAAATAACAAATGGACATACTATATGATTATTTGCCAAAAATTGAACATGTAGATCACATACGAAATCATAAGTTTTTTTTTCCTTTCGGACATACTATATGATTATTTGTGTGTTTTGATATGTTATAATCATAAGTTTATAAACATGCATGTTGTTAATATGGATAGCAGGCTATAGATACTTAATAATTCACATGTATATTTGGTGTAGTTATTGGAAGCAAATATTATCCAAGTTTAAAGATTATGCTTAATTGATAATTGATATACGAATAGTTTCTCTGACCAAAAACCATCATTTTCTCCCTTTTACTTTTTCCTTTCTAATTCTTTCGGATTACTCCTCCTATTCTTTGATCTTACTGGAATCCCGCTAGGCAATGGTCAAGACACGCAATTAGTATAATTGTCAAATTAATTTTTTTAGAAATCAAGGATAGTAAATCGTTATACCTATTACTTTCAAATAATCAATTTTAGAAACAAACATAAAATTCTCTCATGCGCCAGATCATCTTTTACAACTTCTATCATTAGTTCATTACTAAGAAATATTTTAGATGCAAATATTATTTTTGAAATGCTTTAACATCTTTAAAAATAATTATTATTATTACAACAAAAATAATAATAATATGCTTAAAATATCGAATAAATAATACTTATTTTCTCGATAACAATTGTAAAGATCGTTATACTCATAAAATATTACAAATATCATTCTTTATCTATTTTAACTTTAATGTAGTAAAAAATATTATCAAATATATTTCCTTATCTATGTTAATCTATAATGATTGATTCATATATTCCTAAAATTTATATAACCTAGATAATTGAATACTTTAATTTTAATATAATCCACCATATATAATTCACAACATCACATTTTTAAATACACAAATATTTATGATAAGATTGTCATTATAGTAACCAAATAATATAAAACTTAAATTATAATGGTCTTGACCTTTTTCTTAATTGTAAATATCAAGCTCAATAATTTTCAACCAGATATAATTATAATGCAATGATCTTTACTTGATTTAAATAGTGGTTTGCCATGGTATGATTAAAAAATGGAAATATAAATCTAGACTTAGTAAAAAATTAAATAAAAATCACAACAAATTTGTTTTCAATTTTAGAATAATTTTATCCTCAAACTAAAAAAAAATTGTTAAGAAGGAAAATGAGAGTTAAAAATATATAACTTTTTATAAAAAAAAATATTATTGGCGTGTCAAAATAAGGTGAATAAATTCGTTCCAAAATATATGGATTTAGGAAAATAAGTTTGCAATATATTTAACATTAATTCTATTTAAAATGGACCACAAAATATCCAATACACATGTAGTGCAATAATAAATTCGTTCCAAACAAATAATTTGTTTCCAAAAACTGAACCTACAGATTTGCTTACAAATCAGTTACATAAGAATATGGAGGAGGACTCGGAGGATTATATAGTGCACGTGTTTATATTTGGTTTTTGTATTACTATACTACTGGCTAATTACGAATTAATTTGAATTTTAATTATGTAATATTTTATCTACTTAAATTGAGTAAACAGACACCTCCGATTACATGCAATTATGCATCCGTGGCAATTCTTAGGGAAGTTTGTAAATTTAGTATTTAACTATCAAAATTCTCGTGCCAGACAGGTTTTTATGTCATATATGTTGAATAAAAGATATTAATAATTATTAAAATTAATCTATATATTAAAAAAATAGATCAACATAATATTAATATCAAAATCATATCCTGATCATAATTTCATATATCAATCGTCCATATAATTAGGAAATTTTGGATTTGTATATAATTAGGAAATTCTGAATCTATATATAATCATAAAATATATGGATTTGTAATCTTTGTTCTTAATTTCTATTTAAATTAGGAAGAGGGATAAACAAATCCAAAATTTCCTATGACACATGTCACTCTAAGAATAAACCATGTCATTATATGCCACTTGTCATCATCTCAACTTTTCAAGTAATAAAAATCTTATTTTTAAAATCAATATATATCTTAATTCTTCCCAATAAGGAAGTTTGTAATCTTAACAATAATCCACCTAATCTTTTAAATCTTTCCATCATAAGCTAATCTTATATAAACAAATACACTTGGACCAAATAAATCAATAAAATAAATTTCCATAATTATATAACATTTTTTCATTTTTAATAATCTTATATTGATCTTATTAGGACCTTAATTTGTACATTCGTTTCCTAAATATTCATAATATGTAGTTAGTAAGTGATTAATTAGTAGCTTATAATAGGTCAATTATGTGCACTTTTTATTTGCACTGTAAAACTGCAAATATTTGCAATAAAAAACATTATACAGAATCTTAGAAATAAATGTTTTATAAGGGTACATTATTACATACTCTATACTTCAATGAAATAAGATATAAATTATTACTTAGTAATGTTCAATTTCTAATTATTAGTTTAGTACAAAATAAATTATTAAAGGTAGTTTTCAATATTGAGCTATAAGTGTACTAACATTAATTTCATAAACCTATTTTTGAAAAATCTTATTTATTATATCTATTTTATATGGTCATGGTCTGAGAAAGGACACATAGAAATATATATATATCTAATTTATTTAAGAGATATAATCATAAATACAATTACATTTTTTTGGTCAAAGTATTATATTTTAAATAATCTACTATATGTCTACTAAAACAAAACATCAATATGCCACATTCCACCCTCACAAAAAAAATGTCACATGCTATTTTTTATGAGAATTTCATATATTTTTTTGTAAATCTAAATTTATATAGAAAAAATTATATCTTACACCTTAACTAATTCCTAATTTAGATACAAATCAATCAAAATAATCACTTCCTAATTTACATACAGTTTCCTAATTTAGATACAAATCAATCACATAAATAAACTAATCACTTCCTAATTTACACACAAAAGAATCACACAAATTAATAACAAAGATTACCAATACAAAACTTCCACAACAATCTACTATGTATACACTAAACTAAAACCTAACTAAATCACATGACTCTTCCTAATCAAATGACCTTCATTTGTCATGAGTCATTCTCTCATTTTTTTTTCACTTTGTTTTGATATATTTAATTTTAAACTAAAAATATAATATTTATCTACTAAACCAAAACTCCTCTATGTCACATGGCATCCCCCCTATTACGCACATCTCATCGTTATACCACATGACATCCTCCTATTCTTTCTATCACATGATATTTTCTTAATTTTTCATTTTTTAAAATTTAATATAATAAATATATATCAGATTCTCCTATTTCCTAAACTAAACATGTCAATCATAATATCAATCTTTAAAAATCCTTTTTTTCAAAATTTAATATAATAATTATATATAAGATTATTTTATTTCCAAAACTAAACATCTCAATCAAAAGCATATAGTTTATATATATTATTATATTTCCATAATTAAAAATACTAAATAATAATGGCAGAAAATTCTAGGCACCACCATTAAGTAGTTTAATGAGGGATTATCAACTACATTTGGAAATATGCAATGGATAATATTTCAATTTAGTTACCATGATAATATGTTTCTATGAATGTATTCTAACATTTCAGAAATATAAGACTAGGATCCGAAAGTTAGAGTCATTAAAAGTAAACTTTATACAAAACAAAGGTGAAAACCTGCTATAAGTATAATGGTTTATGACCATGTCAATATATTTTATGAAACATATTATTGGTATGCATAATTTTTTTTTAGTCGTTCAAAGCGCGAAGTGTAATCTACTAAACCAAAACCTTATATGTCATCACCATGTTTGATTTGCCTATATGTCATCACTCATCTAACCATCATCCATTACATCATCCAACTATTAGGAAAAAAATAAAAAAAAAGATTATCAACTAAAAGAGTTGCAAAAAGTTTCGAAAAGATACGAAAAAAATAAAAAATTATTTTCAATGTATAGAATAAGATAACTTTTGATTATAGTAAGTAATCACAATCAATAAGATAAGTTTTTATTATAGAATCTTAATTTATATGCATAGGGAGTTTTTAACCTTTTATTTTCCTAAGTAATCTTGAATAGATTAAAAAGTCTATTTTTCATATATCTTATTTGATGGTGTAAGTAAATATATATTAACTGATCTTGCTATATCATCTTAAAACACTTATTGTTTTTACATATCTTCTCTATAATTTTTCTACATATTGAAGCTATACAATTTTTTTACGATCAAGTCCACAAAATTGCTTGAAACCGTAGATTTCTATCAAGAATTTATAAAATATTATTGAAGAGATTCTCTCGAAGTCGATTAAGATAAATCCAGTATTTATGTTGTAGTAGTTTACTTACCAAATTCCATAACTAATGTATTTTGTAGAGTCTATTGAAAGTCATTTAAATCCAATTTATACGAATTAAAGAGCATATAGTATGTTGTATTTATCAATTGCATTGTTTATATATTTATTATATTATATTAGGATATATATATATGCTCTTTCATAATGTATTTTTATCTTCAAACGACAACTCTATAAAATAAATAACACACTTTAACATAATTGTAAACCAAATTTCATATGGGCATAATCTTCACAACATATTTGTTAAATATAATTTATCATTATTAATATTATTTTTTAAAGTACTTATTGGTCGTAGTTAATATAGTTTGATCATCTTCACAAGTTAGGGTTTTGTTAACTTTACAACTTAAGTTCAGGTACAAAACTATCCGAATTGATTTGTGCTGCCAAACTTAATATCTAGGATGAGCTCCGATGACGAATAGGTTTTATTTCGAAGCATTAGACATGAGTTTAAAAGATATTCCATGTGCTACAAATCCCCTTAGTTCAGTACAACCTTTTGGAGGGAAAATCGTAGTATTTGGTGGAGACTTTAGGCAAATCCTACCCGTTATCACAAAAGGAAGCAATCAACATATTATTTTTGCCACCATTAATTCCTCTTATTTGTAGGAATATTGAAAAATTCTTAATTTGACAAGAAACATGAGAATTCAACAAGGTATATATCTGATTATGATATCCAAGAAGCAAAAGAATTTTCTGAAAGGGTACTAAGCATTAGAGATGGTACTGTAGGTGATGACAAGATGGAGAAGCACAAAATACAAATTCCTGATGAACTATTGGTGAAGAATTATGACTTAGATCTGATTCCAGCAATTATTAAGTTTGTTTATCCATCTTTATTGGACAATCAATTGTCTCCAAAATACTTTAAAGAACAAACAATTCTTACACCAACACATGAAGAGGTAGACATAGTAAATAACTATATATTGTCTTTGTTATCAGGTAATGAGAAAATTTATCTCAATTCGAATTGAAATATCCCATTATATGTTAAGATAGTCCTAATTATAATAGCAATATAAATGTATGTTATACTAGAGGAAGATAGTAGTCATGAAGAGAACCCTTACCCCTTACCTCCTTCTTTTGAGCACCACCGTTGAGCAGCCCCGCGTCTCCTCCTACCTCTCGTCTGCAGCTGTTCACTCCCGCCAGAGAGCTCGACCCGGCTTCTACCTACCACCGCCACCTCCCTTCCTCGCTCCGGACCCCGTCGACAGGCACCTAGTGCGAGCAGCGACGAACTACTGGTGCGAGTCGTAATCGCTGCTGTGTGGGAGCTCGGCAACTGCGCGACCTCAGTTGAGCTCGGCTCTCCTGCACACCGCTGGGCGCCGCCGATTTTGTCCTGCTGCTGCTGGTGCTGTACATCCGGCGACGCGAAGCCAGTCCTGGCGGCGAAGGCACGGTCGACAGCGAGGTAAGGCAGCGCTTGCGTGGTTTTGATCGGCTGATTACCTTCTGAATTGGGGGCTAAATTTAACCGATTAATTGCTAGCTTGATTATGGACAGATTCGGATGAATTGCAGGGGTTGTGGACAGCTAGAAAATCTGTTTTGGCTGATTGTGTTGAATCTGTGCAGCCATAAAATCTGTTTTGGCTGATTGTGTTGAATCTGTGCAGCCATAAAATCCGTTTGGCTGATTGTGTTGATTTTGTGCAGCCCCTCGATCTGTTGGAGTATTAGGTTGATTTGTGTGGTTTACTGAAGTTGGTAAAATTGGAGGTATGATTATATTAGGGACTGAATCGGGGTTTACAAGTAATGGCATGGTATGTGTTAAATTAAAGCAAGAAATTGTTCAATTTGTCGTCGCAGGTTCGTTCAGGATTAATTTGCGAAGTTGGTGAATTTCTAGGATCGTTGTCGTTAAGTTTAAGGCAATATGATTCTTGCTCATACTTATTACATATATCTTTGAGTATAATTATTTTCGCATATTAATGTTCAGTAATTGTTTTTTAATTATCTGTTATATTGATCTAGATTAGTAGTCGTAGAATTAAATGGTGGAATGTGTGTTGGTTGGTTGTTGCCTTGTGTGATGATTAATGTTGGATTGTTATGGTTGTTGGTTGTTATTGGTTGTTAGTAGATTGTTTGTTTCGGTTATAAGGAGGGCATGACTCCTTATAGCTGGGCCGGGGTGATGATAGCCTCACCCGACCACGTAGAGGGTGATCTTGCGTTGGTTCAAGGCCACAACTGGATGGTGAGTCTCCCATCTTAAACCTATCCATGGATATATAGTGTGATTATCTAGGGTGATGATAGTCTCACCCGTTTATACTCGTTGTGTGGTTGAGATTGGCTTGAATGTATTTAGGATGGTTAAGTAAAGGTTATGTAATAATAATGGTATATATATTTTGATGTGTTATTAATTGGCATTAGATGGACGGTATAATGAACCTTTGTCTATGTTCTATAATTTTTGCTTGATGATTCTCGCTAGTCTTTCATTAGACTAACCCAACCTCGGTTTATGTTTCCGTGGCAGTCAACTTGTCTTCGCAGGTTCGGCAGCAGCAAGGGGGTTCTTGATCACAGTTTCGTCTTCACAATTAAGAACTTGGTTTTTGGCATCGGATTTGAAAATGTTGTTTAGCTACATGTTGTTTTGGATGTAAATCGATATTTTGAACTTGATGCAAGGTTTAAATGTTGTTTAAACTTGAAGTAGGGATTTCGATGTTGATAACTTTGTATATTTGGAAATGTTTTGGGTTCTCCTTTCTAAAAACCGCCTTATAGACCTTCGGGCCTAGGATATTGTAATACCTCTGGTTCGGGGTGTTACAGAAACTGGTATTAGAGCAATTTCGTTCAAAAATGTTTTTTTAAATGTTTGACGTGGAAAAGACTATTCTCTAACCTTGTAAAACAACCGTGTGATCGGGGACCCTTGCTGTTACTCACAAGTAAGTTTTGTGTTTGATAAGTTTTGTCTGCGATGTTTAGTACTGATTAATTACATTCAGTATGCCTCCGAAAGTGGGACGTGGCAGAGGTCGAGGGCGTGGGCGTGGTAGAGGACGAGGCCCTCAGGCTTATCCTCAAAGGGTAGATGCGGGTAGTCAAGCCGCTGACGATTCTGTAGAAAGTCAGCAGAACCCCGGAGAAGCTCCTCTAGGGGCCACTCATGCAGGCATTGACCCAGGGACTTTGGTTGCGCTGCAACAAATGGTGACTCAAGCTGTACAGGCAGCTATGGCACAAGTATCGCTACAACAGCAGCCAGCTCAGGTCGCTCAGCCAGGTCATGTTGGGCAACAACCAAATGAACCCCAAGTATTGCAAGAAGGGTTTAGCAGATACATGGAAGTTGTGGCTAGATTGAAGCCTTCCACTTTTGATGGTTCTGGCGAACCTGCAGCTATGACATTCTGGTTGAATCGATTTGATAAACTATTGAAGGGTGTTCGATGTCCAGAGAGTGAGAAGGTAACGATTGTTGCTTACTATCTTGTTGATGATGCTAGCGACTGGTGGGACACTGCTCAACCAACTGACCATGAGGCTTCATGGGGAGAGTTCCGAGCTAAGTTAGAATACATATTCTTTCCAGAGACGTTAAAGGATGCCAAACTGCATGAGTTTCAGTATCCAGAAAATGAAGGACTAAAAGTGTATCAACTGGCTGTGAAGTTCAATAAGTTACTGAAGTATGCAACCTCTATCATAAAGGATGAGAAGGATAAGATCAAGAATTTTCATAGATGGCTGTATCCTGAGATAAAACCTCTGATGTCGAGACACAACTGTACAACACTTGAACAGTTTATTGATGAGTGCTTGACTATGGAGGCTGCTATTGATGATTCAAATTAGATTATTGATGCTCGAGCTGGGAAAAAATAGAAGACTCAGTTTACACCAGGAGGAGCTGGATCTCACAACAACAACAACTTTAGTGGGTTCAAGAAACCTTTCTCTACTCCTAGGAGTACCCCTAACAATGGGCCGGCTAAGACGGCTCAGAACAGTGGTTCACAAATGTCAATGAGTTATAACCAGTCAGGGTCAGCAAGGGATGACAAGAGGTGCACCACGTTGCTTCAACTGTGGTGATCCTAATCATAAGAAGTTAGATTGTACTAAGGCACCCTAGACTTTTTACAAATTCAGGGGAGTTGGGCACATTAAAGCTTTCTGCAGACAAAGGGTAAATTCAGCTCAATCTCAAGCATCCTCTCCAGCTTATCGTCTAACTCCGAATCAGAATCGTCCGACACATGCACATTCTCAGCAGAACAACATTGGAAACAAGGGCAAGGCGCCGATGGGTAGGACCCTGACATCGCGAGTCTATGAGATGAGGAGGGTTGAGGAGAAAAATGCGCCTGTGACTACAGGTATGCTTTTTATTCGGTCTGAGCCGATCCGTTTATTGTTTGATTCAAGTGTTACACATTCATTTATTGTTGAGAATTGCGTTGATAGACTTGGACTAGTATGCGATTTGGAGTGCGAACCTTTTGTTGTTGGATTGCCTAATGGTGATAAACTAGTAGGGACTAGAGGACTTAGAAACTTTCCGATCATCATAGGTGGTCGGGAATGGATGGTCGATTTTATAGCTATCAATATGTTGCACTACGATATCATTCTAGGTATGGATTGGCTCTCTCGCCATGGTGCCGTTCTTGATTTCAGGAAGAAGACAATTACTGTAACAACAGATGAGGGTTTAGTGCATGTGTTCGAGGGTCATGATCCTAAAGACTCTGGCAGAATCATTATTGTGATGACAACTGTAAAACTATTAAGACAGGGTTGTGTCGGTTATGTGTGTTATGCCTTAGAAGAGAGAAAGGATGAAGTAAAGTTAGACGATATCCCCATCGCTCGCGAATATTCAGATGTATTTCCTGAGAAACTGCTAGGGCTAGCACCGAGACGTGATGTTGATTTCACCATTGAGCTGGAGCCGGGAATTGCTCCGATTTCTCGAGCTCCATACCGGATGGCACCGGCAGAAAAGCTAGAATTGAGAAAGCAGTTAGAGGAACTTGTGGAGTTAGGCTTTATTAGGCCAAGTGCATCTCCTTGGGGTGCGCCTATGTTGTTTGTTAAAAAGAAGGATGGTTTCCTTCGACTTTGTATCGACTATAGGGAGTTGAATAAGGTGACAATCAAGAATAAGTATCCGCTCCCTCGTATAGATGATTTGTTGGATCAATTGCAAGGAACTACTGTATTTTCAAAGATTGACTTGAGATCAGGGTATCATCAGCTTAGGATTCGAGAAGAGGATATTCACAAGACTGCCTTCAGAACAAGGTACGGTCACTATGAGTTTGTGGTGATGCCTTTCGGGTTGACTAATGCTCTCGCGGTTTTCATGGACTTAATGAACCGATGTTTTAGAGAGTACTTGGATCGCTTTGTAGTGGTTTTCATTGATGATATTCTAGTATACTCTCGGAGTAAGGAGGACCACAAGACTCACCTCAGAGTTGTACTTGAAGTGTTGAGGCGACAAAAGCTATTTCCAAAGTTGTCAAAATGTGACTTTTGGTTACCTAAGGTAGCATTTCTTGGCCATGTGATCTCTAACGAGGGTGTGATGGTAGATCCGCAGAAGACAGAAGCAATAGCAAATTGGAAACAACCTCAGAATGTTAAGGAAGTTAGGAGTTTTCTCGGACTGACGGGTTACTATAGGTGGTTTGTGGAGAGATTTTCTAAGATTGCTCAACCGCTAACTAATATGTTACGTAAAACTAAGAAGTTTGAATGGAACGGGAGATGTCAGGAGAGTTTTGAAGAATTCAAGAGGCGCTTGACTAGTGCGCCAGTGTTAGCATTAACATACGGAACAGAAGGGTTTGCCGTCTATAGTGATGCCTCTAAGAAAGGTCTGGGTTGCGTTTTAATGCAGAATGGGAAGGTTATTGCATACGTATCTCGTCAACTTAAACCACATGAAGTCAACTATCCTACCCAGGATCTTGAGCTTGCAGCTGTAGTCTTTGCTCTTAAGATTTGGCGACATTATATGTATGGGGTAAGCTGTCCAATTTTCACTGATCACAAGAGTCTGAAGTATATCTTTACTCAGAAAGAACTAAATTTGAGACAGAGGCGGTGGTTAGAGTTGATTAAGGATTATGATGTAGACATACTCTATCATCCAGGAAAGGCCAACGTGGTAGCAAATGCCTTGAGTAGGAAGTCAACTCCAAATCATAGGGTTGTTTGCCTGACAATTCAGACGAAACTACAACAAGAGTTAATGAGGAATGAAATTGAAATTTGGGTTGGGAAGGAACGAACGCAGCTGAATGCAATGGAGATTCACTCAACACTGATAGAGACGATCAAGGAGAAACAACCTCAAGACCTAGTGTTGAGTAAGATATGCAGTGAGATTGCTCAACAAAAGGCGCTCGGATTTCTTATTCATTAGGATGGAGTATTATGATTTCAGAATCGATTATGTGTGCCAGCTGACATGGAGCTCAGAGAGTTGATTCTCAAGGAAGGTCACTCTTCGACATATTCTGTGCATCCTGGAGCCAGTAAGATGTACAAGGACTTGAGACGAAGTTATTGGTGGAGTGACATGAAGCGGGAAGTTGCTGAGTACGTGTCGAGGTGTTTGACATGTCAACAAGTTAAGATTGAGCACCAAAGACCAGCTGGAGAACTACAACCGCTTCCTATTCCTGAATGGAAGTGGAAGACATTGCATTGGACTTTGTTGTTGGTCTTCCTAGATCACGAAAAGGAAACGATGCAATATGGGTCGTTGTGGATCTGTTAACGAAATCTTCGGATTTTGTACCCATCAAGATTACTTGGGACCCAGAGAGGTTAGCTGAATTATTCTTAAGAGAGATAGTTAGATTGCATGGCGTTCCCAAGACTATTGTGTCAGACAGAGATGGACGATTTGTGTCTCGTTTTTGGAAGTCCTTGCATGCAGCAATGATGACGCAACTGAGATTCAGCACATCCTTTCATCCTCAAACTGATGTTTAGTCAGAAAGAACAATCCAAACTTTAGAGGATATGCTTCGAGCTTGTGCCTTGGAGTGGCTAGGAAATTGGGAAAACAATCTACATCTGGTGGAGTTTACGTACAATAATAGTTGGCATGCGTCAATCCAGATGGCACCTTATGAGGCTCTATATGGTCGTCGGTGTAGATCGCCACTGTGTTGGGACGATATGACCTTTGTTGTTCTAGTTGCTCCAGAACTTTTGCAGAAGACTAAGAATGACATTGTGGTGATTCGTTAGAGATTATTGTCAGCTCAAATCCGACAGAAGTCGTATGCATAGACGACCCTTAGAATTTAATGTTAAGGACCACTTGTTTGTTAAAGTCTCACCGACTAAAGGAGTATTCAGATTTGGGAAACGAGGGAAGTTGAGTCCTCGCTATGTTGGTCCCTTTGAAGTTCTAAAGAGAGTTGGCGTTGTAGCTTACCAAGTAGCTTTGCCGCCGAGAATGAGCGGAATGCATGATGTGTTTCATGTGTCACAGTTGAGGAAATACGTGTATCACCCGACCCATGTTCTGAGGTTTGAGGAGATAGAATTTCAACCTAATGGCAGATTTGAAGAATCACCCGTAAAAGTTATTGCCGTTGAACAAAAGAAATTGAGGAATAAGGTCATTTTCTAGGTGAAAGTCTTATGGTCCAAGCACGGAACGGCGGAAGAGACTTGGGAGTTGGAGTCGGTCATGAGAGATCGATACCCGAATCTGTTTTGATCTTAGTTTCGAGGATGAAATTCCTATAAGGGAGGGAGAATGAAATATCCCATTATATGTTAAGATAGTCCTAATTATAATAGCAATATAAATGTATGTTATACTAGAGGCAGATAGTAGTCAGGAAGAGAACCTTTACCCCTTACCTCCTTTTGAGCACCACCGTTGAGCAGCCCTGCGTCTCCTCCTACCTCTCGTATGCAGTTGTTCACTCCCGCCAGAGAGCTCGACCCGGCTGCTACCTACCACTGCCACCTCCCTTCCTCGGTCCGGACCCGTCGACAGGCACCTAGTGCGAGCCGCGACGAACTGCTGGTGCGAGCCGCGATAGTTGCTGTGCGGGAGCTCGGGAACTACGCGACCTCAGTTGAGCTCGACTCTCCTATACACCACAGGGCGCCGTCGATTCTGTCCTGCTGCTGCTGGTGTTGTACATCCGGTGACGCGAAGCCAGTCCTGGCGGTGAAGGCACGGTAGACAGCGAGGTAAGGCAGCGCTTGCGTGGTTTTGATCGGCTGATTACCTTCTGAATTGAGGGCTAAATTTAACCGATTAATTGCTAGCTTGATTATGGACAGATTCGGATGAATTGCAGGGGTTGTGGACAACCATAAAATCTGTTTTGGCTGATTGTGTTGAATTTGTGCAGCCATAAAATCTATTTGGCTGATTGTGTTGATTTCTTGCAGCCCCTCGATATGTTGGAGTATTAGGTTGATTTGTGTGGTTTACTGAAGTTGGTAAAATTGGAGGTATGATTATATTAGGGGCTGAATTGGGGTTTACAAGTAATGGCATGGTATGTGTTAAATTAACGCAAGAAATTGTTCGATTTGTCATCGCAGGTTTGTTCGGGATTAATTTGCGAAGTTGGTGAATTTCTAGGATCGTTGTCGTTAAGTTTAAGGCAAGATGATTCTTGCTCATACTTATTACATATATCTTTGAGTATAATTTGGGTTGGGAAGGAACGAACGCAGCTGAATGCAATGGAGATTCACTCAACACTGATAGAGACGATCAAGGAGCTACAACCTCAAGACCTAGTGTTGAGTAAGATATGCAGTGAGATTGCTCAGGAAAAGGCGCTCGGATTTCTTATTCATGAGGATGGAGCATTATGATTTCAGAATCGATTATGTGTGCCAGCTGACAAGGAGCTCAGAGAGTTGATTCTCAAGGAAGGTCACTCTTCGGCATATTCTCTGCATCCTAGAGCCAGTAAGATGTACAAGGACTTGAGACGAAGTTATTGGTGGAGTGACATGAAGCGGGAAGTTGCTGAGTATGTGTCGAGGTGTTTGACATGTCAACAAGTTAAGATTGAGCACTAGAGACCAGCTGGAGAACTAAAACCGCTTCCTATCCATGAATGGAAGTGGGAAGACATCGTAATGGACTTTGTTATTGGTCTTCCTAGATCACGAAAAGGAAACGATGTAATATGGGTCGTTGTGGATCGGTTATCAAAATCTTTGCATTTTGTACCCATCAAGATTACTTGGGACCCAGAGAGGTTAGCTGAAATTCTTAAGAGAGATAGTTAGATTGCATGGCGTTTCCAAGACTATTTGTCTGACAAAGATGGACGATTTGTGTCTCGTTTTTGGAAGTCCTTGCATGCAGCAATGGGGACGCAACTGAGATTCGGCACATCCTTTCATCCTCAAACTGATGTTCAGTCAGAAAGAACAATCCAAACTTTGGAGGATATGCTTCGAGCTTGTGCCTTGGAGTGGCCAGGAAATTGGGAAAACAATCTACATCTGGTGGATTTTACGTACAATAATAGTTGGCATGCGTCAATCCAGATGGCACCTTATGAGGCTCTGTATGGTAATCGGTGTAGATCGCCATTGTGTTGGGACGATATGACCGATGCTGTTCTAGTTGCTCCCAAACTTTTGCAGAAGACTAAGAACGGCATTGTGGTGATTCGTTAGAGATTATTGTCAGCTCAAAGCCGACAGAAGTCGTATGCAGATATTCGTAGACGACCCTTAGAATTTAATGTTGGGGACCACGTGTTTGTTAAAGTCTCACCGACTAAATGAGTATTCAGATTTGGGAAACGAGGGAAGTTGAGTCCTCGCTATGTTGGTCCCTTCGAAGTTCTGAAGAGAGTTGGAGTTGTAGCTTACCAAGTAGCTTTGCCGTCGAGAATGAGCGGAATGCATGATTTGTTTCATGTGTCACAGTTGAGGAAATACGTGTATCTCCCGACCCATGTTCTGAGGTTTGAGGAGATAGAATTTAACCTAATGGCAGATTTGAAGAATCACCCGTAAAAGTTATTGCCGTTGAACAAAAGAAATTGAGGAATAAGGTCATTTCCTAGGTGAAAGTCTTATGGTCCAAGCACGGAACGGCGGAAGAGACTTGGGAGTTGGAGTCGGTCATGAGAGATCGATACCCGAATCTGTTTTGATCTTAGTTTCGAGGATGAAATTCCTATAAGGGAGGGAGAATGAAATATCCCATTATATGTTAAGATAGTCCTAATTATAATAGCAATATAAATGTATGTTATACTAGAGGCAGATAGTAGTCAGGAAGAGAACCTTTACCCCTTACCTCCTTCTTTTGAGCACCACCGTTGAGCAGCCCTGCGTCTCCTCCTACCTCTCGTATGCAGTTGTTCACTCCCGCCAGAGAGCTCGACCCGGCTGCTACCTACCACTGCCACCTCCCTTCCTCGGTCTGGACCCGTCGACAGGCACCTAGTGCGAGCCGCGACGAACTGTTGTGCGGGAGCTCGGCAACTGCGCGACCTCAGTTGAGCTCGACCCTCATGCACACCATAGGGCGCCGCCGATTTTGTCCTGCTGCTGCTGGTGTTGTACATCCGGCGACGCGAAGGTAAGGTAGCGCTTGCGTGGTTTTGATCGGCTGATTACCTTCTGAATTGGGAGCTAAATTTAACCGATTAATTACTAGCTTGATTATGGAAAAATTCGGATGAATTGCAAGGGTTGTGGACAGGCATAAAATCTGTTTTGGCTGATTGTGTTGAATATGTGCAGCCATAAAATCTATTTTGGCTGATTGTGTTGAATCTGTGCAACCATAAAATCCGTTTGGCTGATTGTGTTGATTTTGTGCAGCCCCTCGATCTGTTGGAGTATTAGGTTGATTTGTGTGGTTTACTGAAGTTGGTAAAATTTGAGGTATGATTATATTAGGTGATGAATTGGGGTTTACAAGTAATGGCATGGTATGTGTTAAATTAACACAAGAAATTGTTCGATTTGTCATCGCAGGTTCGTTCGGGATTAATTTGCGAAGTTGGTGATTTTCTAGGATCGTCGTCGTTAAGTTTAAGGCAAGATGATTCTTGCTCATACTTATTACATATATCTTTGAGTATAAATATTTTCGCATATTAATGTTCAATAATTGATTTTTAATTATCTGTTATATTGATCTAGATTAGTAGTCGTAGAATTAAATGGTGGAATGTGTGTTGGTTGGTTGTTGCCTTGTGTGATGATTAATGTTGGATCGTTATGGTTGTTGGTTGTTGTTGATTGTTAGTTGTTGTTGGTTGATTGTTTGTTTCGGTTATAAGGAGGGCATGCCTCCTTAAAGCTGGTCCGGGGTGATGATAGCCTCACCTGACCACGTAGAGGGTGATCTTGCGTTGGTTCAAGGTCACAACTGGATGGTGAGTGTCCCATCTTAAACCTATCCATGGATAGTGTGATTATCTAGGGTGATGATAGTCTCACCCGTTTATACTCGCTGTGTGGTTGAGATTGGATTAAATATATTTAGCATGTTGAAGAGTTGGATAAGGATGGTTAAGTAAAGGTTATGTGATAGTAATGGTATATATATTTTGAAGTGTTATTACTTGGCATTAGATGGACGGTAAAATGAACTTTTGTCTATGTTCTATTATTTTTGCTTGATGATTCTTAATAGTCTTTCATTAGACTAACCCAACCTCGGTTTATGTTTCCATGGTTGGCTGGTGAATCGGGTCCACCAGTCAACTTGTCTTCGCAGGTTCGGCAGTTGCAAGGGGGTTCTTGATCACAGTTTCGTCTTCACCATTAAAAACTTGGTTTTTGGCATTGGATTTGAAAATGTTGTTTAGCTACATGTTGTTTTGGATGTAAATCGATATTTTGAACTTGATACAAGGTTTTAATGTTCTTTAAACTTGAAGTAGGGATTTCGATGTTGATAACTTTGTATATTTGGAAATGTTTTTGGTTATTCTTTCTAAAAATCTCCTTATAGACCTTCGGGCCTACGACACTGTAATACGTCTGGTTCGGGGTGTTACAAAAATTGGTATCAGAGCAATTTCGTTCAAAAATGTTTTTCCAAATGTTTGACGTGGAAAAGATTATTCTCTAACCTTGTGAAACAACCGTGTGATCAGGGACCCTTGTTGTTACTCATAAGTAAGTTTCGTAGACGACCCTTAGAATTTAATGTTGGGGACCACGTGTTTGTTAAAGTCTCACCGACTAAAGGAGTATTCAGATTTGGGAAACGAGGGAAGTTGAGTCCTCGCTATGTTGGTCCCTTCGAAGTTCTGGAGAGAGTTGGAGCTATAGCTTACCAAGTAGCTTTGCCGCCGAGAATGAGCGGAATGCATGATTTGTTTCATGTGTCACAGTTGAGGAAATACGTGTATCACCCGACCCATGTTCTGAGGTTTGAGGAGATAGAATTTCAACCTGATGGCACATTTGAAAAATCACCCGTAAAAGTTCTTGCCGTTGAACAAAAGAAATTGAGGAATAAGGTCATTTCCTTGGTGAAAGTCTTATGGTCCAAGCACGGAACGGAGGAAGAGACTTGGGAGTTGGAGTCGGTCATGAGAGATTGATACCCGAATCTATTTTGATCTTAGTTTCGAGGACGAAACTCCTATAAGGGTGGGAGAATGAAATATCCCATTATATGTTAAGATAGTCCTAATTATAATAGCAATATAAATGTATGTTATACTAGAGGCAGATAGTATTCAGGAAGAGAACCCTTACCCCTTACCTCCTTCTTTTGAGCACCACCGTTGAGCAGCCCCGCATCTCCTCCTACCTCTCGTCTACAGTTGTTCACTCCCGCTAGAGAGCTCGACCCGGCTGCTACCTACCACCGCCACCTCCCTTCCTCGGTTCGGACCCCGTCGACAGGCACCTAGTGCGAGCCGTGATCGCTGTTGTGCGGGAGCTCGGCAATTGTGCGACCTCAGTTGAGCTCGGCTCTCCTGCACACCGCTGGGCGCCGCCGATTTTGTCCTGCTGCTGCTGGTGCTATACATCCGGCGACGCGAAGCCAGTCCTGGCGGAGAAGGCACGGTCGACAGCGAGGTAAGGTAGCGCTTGCGTGGTTTTGATCGGCTGATTACCTTCTGAATTGGGGCTAAATTTAACCGATTAATTGCTAGCTTGATTATGGACAAATTCGGATGAATTGCAAGGGTTGTGGACAGGCATAAAATATGTTTTGGCTCATTGTGTTGAATCTGTGCAGCCATAAAATCTGTTTTGGCTGATTGTGTTGAATCTGTGCAGCCATAAAATCCGTTTGGCTGATTGTGTTGATTTTGTGCAGCCCCTCGATCTGTTGGAGTATTAGGTTGATTTGTGTGGTTTACTGAAGTTGGTAAAATTTGAGGTATGATTATATTAGGTGATGAATTGGGGTTTACAAGTAATGGCATGGTATGTGTTAAATTAATGCAAGAAATTGTTCGATTTGTCGTCGCAGGTTCGTTCGGGATTAATTTGCGAAGTTGGTGAATTTCTAGGATCGTTGTCGTTAAGTTTAAGGCAAGATGATTCTTGCTCATACTTATTACATATATCTTTGAGTATAATTATTTTCGCATATTAATGTTCAGTAATTGATTTTTAATTATCTGTTTTATTGATCTAGATTAGTAGTCGTAGAATTACATGGTGGAATGTGTGTTGGTTGGTTGTTGCCTTGTGTGATGATTAATGTTGGATCGTTATGGTTGTTGGTTGTTAGTTGTTGTTGGTTGATTTTTTGTTTCGGTTATAAGGAGGGCATGACTCCTTATAGCTGGGCCGGGGTGATGATAGCCTCACCCGACCACATAGAGGGTGACCTTGCGTTGGTTCAAGGCCACAACTAGATGGTGAGTGGCCCATCTTAAACCTATCCATGGATAGTGTGATTATCTAGGGTAATGATAGTCTCCCCCGTTTATACTCGCTGTGTGGTTGAGATTGGATTGAATGTATTTAGCATGTTGAAGAGTTGGATAAGGATGGTTAAGTAAAGGTTACGTGATAGTAATGGTATATATATTTTGATGTGTTATCAATTGGCATTAGATTGACGGTATAATGAACCTTTGTCTATGTTCTATTATTTTTTCTTGATGATTCTTGCTAGTCTTTCATTAGACTAATCCAACCTCGGTTTATGTTTCCGTGGTTGGCTGGTGAATCAGGTCCACCAGTCAAGTTGTCTTCGCAGGTTCGGCAGCAGCAAGGGGGTTCTTGATCACAGTTTCGTCTTCACAATTAAGAACTTAGTTTTTGGCATCGGATTTGAAAATGTTGTTTAGCTACATGTTGTTTTGGATGTAAATCGATATTTTGAACTTGATGCAAGGTTTAAATGTTGTTTAAACTTGAAGTAGGGATTTAGATGTTGATAACTTTGTATATTTGGAAATGTTTTGGGTTCTCCTTTCTAAAAATCGCCTTATAGACCTTCGGGCCTACGGCACTATAATACCTCTAGTTCGGGGTGTTACACGGATAGCCTTTGCAAGACAAGTTTTATTGCAGACAATGATGCAAGTGTTTATACTTCCGACTACTTGAAAAGTATTAGATGTTTTGGTGTCCCAAATCATGTATTGAAAACTAAGGTTAAGGCCCCTATTATGCTGCTTTGAAATATTGACCAGTCTTCAAGTTTATGCAATTGGACAAAATTGATAACCACGCAGCTCCACAATCATGTCATACAAGGAAGAATTATTTTAACTACAATATTAGACATACAGTTTTGAATCCTCGCACGCTCATGTCACAATCAGACACTTCATATCCGTTCAAGTTTAAATGAAGACAATTTCTCTTGAGTCTTTGTTTTTCAATGACGATAAACAATAGCCAAGACCAATCTCTTACAAATGTCGGTTTGTATCTTCTTCACCTTGTTTTCACTCATGGTCAGTTTTATGTTGCATCACTCACGGTCAGTTTTATGTTACATCATCAAGAGTTACTAGCAAGAAAAGTTTGAAGATTTTGATATGGGACAAAAATAAAAAAAGATCTAATACTACTACCAATGTAGTATACAACGAAGTTTTTCATAATTTGTAGCAATTTTGAACATCTTACGAGATTTTATGTTTAGGGTTTTATTTTTATGTATTAGATAAACATTTTGATTTTGCTTTATCGTTTTACTAGTATAGATGTTAGGGATGTGACTATCCACGTTTCAAAACTACTTAGCCAATTTTAATATTAATAAAGTTATGGAGAGTTTCGTCTCTTTTTCTATAATGTATTTTGTTAATCTCTTCAATATTTTGTATTCAATTAGTCATTTTTTACATTAGCATTCATCTACTTTTATAATAGTCACTACCTGCATATTTCTATATCAATTAAATATATAATTTTTATATACTATTTTTTTAAATGTAAAAAAAAATACACAAATCCCGTGCAAGGCACGAGTACTACACTAGTTTCATACTAATATAAAAGCGTAAGTCTCCTTATGAACAAATACTTCAATTGTGTTCCCTTTTCTGCCCTTCCTTCCCATAAATATTACGAATTGCCCCCAAGCCATATGTTCTTCTTCCCTTCTTCCTCCTCATGCGTCAACTCTCTTTCCATTCTTTCCTTCTTTGCCTGATTCATCTATACGAAGTCTCCACATGCTCCAATGGTAAGCTATCTCGTTGTCCTGCTTTCCAATTTAGGTTTTCTTTGCCTCCAATTTGTTCACTGTTGAAAGCTTTCGACAAGGATCTTCGATCTGGTTGAAGGATAAGGTCCGGCCAAAGCAACAATTGACACAAGCTCTTGGCGCTAGAACGATCACAAACTAGGGTTTGAGAAATCCTCGAGCAAACTTAGGATTTTGAGCAAGATAATTGACTATGTAATTTTGGATGAATGCACCAATAAAACAAAGACAAATTTAGTTTTGATCGTAGATAAATTCACCACTCTCCAGATACAAGACTTGGATAAACTCACCAAGTATAACTACGAGAAACCTAAAGTAACTCAGGGTTTTTAAAGATGAAAGGCTCAAAGTCTTGATATGATTCAACGTGCTTGCAAATGGCAACAAAAAGAAGCTTAAATAGTATTAGAAATGTCAAACCCTAGCTTTAAACCATCCTTCAATTTGCATTGAGTCATCTTCTAGCACATAACGCGAATGGATCTTATATTAGCATATTATGAAGTTGGGTCCATGTGCCAAGTCATGTCCAAAGATGGGGCAAAACGCAAGAGGGATATGGATTTGCACCCTTGGAGAAGTTTGGCTCGCAAGGCTGGCACCGAGAAGGAATGTCTAATAATTAAAAGTTGTATCCAAACTAAAATATTATATAAGAATTTAAGTTCAAAAAGCAAATAACTACTCACCCAGTCTATTACTAAAGCTATAGATTGTAACATCTCTTTCGACCAATTTTTTTTTATTCTCCTTCCATTTTTCTATTTAATTATTCCTTTTTATTATTTTCAGCTATATCTTTTTTTAGTTGTATATTTAGTTTTAATGTATTATCTTAATATAAAATTTGTTCATGTTTGTGTGATGCTTATTGGCGTATACTTATTTATATTATCATACTTATGTTTAGAGCTGTCAAAAAGTGACCGAATTTATTTTACCGACTTGACCGAGCTTCTTTTGGACCCGACCCGACCCGGCCGAAATTTTTGATAACCTGAATTTATCGAACCCAAATCTAACCCGAGAATGTATGACCGAACCCGAACCCAACCGAATTAACTAACAATTGTGGCGTATTAGTAAAATATAACAGAAAATATATATGATAAATGACATATAAATAATGGTAATATGCTCCATTATCCTAAATAAAGAACATTGTTGTACTTATATTATTTTTTATAATTCATAAACTAATAAATTAATATAATATAAATAATAAATTAAAAATAAAATATGATATTGGTCTACTAATTTCAATTACATTTAAATAATTAATAATATTATTATTTTCTTAATTGATTTTACCTTATTTTGACATATTTAAATTAGTTTTTAACTATTTAATAATATTTTAATAGTGAACAGAATATTTAAAAAATGACGCTCTTGACCTGTTGCTCAACCCGAACCGCCCGCTGACTTGTAATGACCCGACCTGGTGATTGTCATCCGAATTGACCTGACCCGTCTCAACTCGAATCCGAAATAATCGAACTAAAGCCGACTTGTCCAACCCGATTGACATGTCTACTTATGTCGTAATTTCTATTACATTTTCACTCATATATATTTCTATATTATTTAACTTTATAATATCTCTATAATTTCTTTATCAAAATATGACAACGATAGATAAATTTAGTACAAAGCATGAAAACTAAGCTAATTATTAGATGAACAGCCCGTTCCACCGTCCTTAATTCTTTTGCATCAACCCCTGGACACCTGCCAAGTGTAATTACAGGAATTTAGAACTTCACAATGTATAAATGAGCTGGGATCATATGTAGGGCTGTAAATTATCCGCGGGTGACTGATTCACCCGAAAACCCGATCCGAGTTATATGGACGAAAACCCGAAAATTATGGGTGATGGATGGGTCGGGTGACGGGTGAAACGGGTGATGGATCGGATCCGGGTGAGAGCCCAAAATATTTCACCCGACCCATTAACCCGTAGTTCACCCATCACCCATCACCCGCTAAAATATACCCTAGTATATAAACATTCTTCTATATGTAACCCTATTTTTTCTTTGCACTTAATCTGCGCCGCTCCGACGCTCTCGCCCTCTCGCGGCTCTCCCCCTCTCGGCCTCATCTCTCTCATCGGAGTCGTCGCTCACTCGCTCGAGTCTCCAGTCTCCGGTCCGGCGCCGTCTCCTCCGGTGGAGTCCACCAGGTGTGCCTCTATGCTATCAGAGTCTCAGCCTCTCGGCCTCATCTCTCTCGTCGGAGTCGTTGCTCACTAGCTCGAGTCTCCAGTCTCCGGTCCGCCTGCAGGAGAAACCCTACTGCAGGAGAAACCCTTCTTCCATTTACGATTTCAGTACTCAACCTGCTCCGGCAGTAGTTGAAGGCTTGAAAGCACGCCACACTCTTCCAATTCCGCTTCCATTGAGAAAGGTATGATGATCAACCCTTCTTCCATTTACGATTTCAGTGCCCTTTGCTCTGAAAGATGTTGAATTTTCAATTTTCTAAGAAATTTTTGTTGTCAAAACGATATTTATGCTTGAAATTGGGCAAACGAACCAGTACAAAAGTGCTACGAACTATAATTAAGCAGATTAAGGCTATCACACGGATATTTAATTACTAATCTTGTGCTTGCTTTGAAAAAATTGTCTTCTGTTTTTCAATGATTATGTGGTTCGTTGCGTGAATGTAAAAACTGTATGGGGAAAGTTCAAGGTTTTATGATTCTTGCTGAGTAATCTTCCCTTTAATTTTAGGTTTATTTCTTATGTTCAAGCTTTGATGACTTTTGCTGATTTCTTTCTGTAAATTGTCATCTAGGGTTCGTATTGTCATAATGGAAAAGCGGTCAAGTCGTGATTTGCTGAGTGATCTTCCCTTGAGTATAATCCAATGCATTCTAGAACTTGTTCCAATTAGAGATCCTGTCAAAACAAGCGCCTTGTCAAGGCAGTGGAGGTACAAATGGGCTAGTCTTCCTCACCTTGCTTTTGATGATAATTGTGTGCCTTCTTCAGGAATTGATGAAGTCCACCTCCAACCTTCAAGGGATTCTTGTTCTTGAAATGCCTTGTTCTCCAAGATGTTTACTCGCCTTCTGACAGAATTGAAAGTCTTGTTGCTAATTCACCTCTTCTTGAGGAGTTAACGTTAACAAACTTGAGGAGTTTAGAGTTAAGAATCCGTGCTCCAAATCTCAAGTATCTCTATTTAAGAGTTGTTTACAGTGATATATGTAATATGCTTGTATGCTCCACTCCTGGTTAGAATATCTGTAATATGTATGGAGCATGTATCTGACCGTCGAAAACAAAAATGTTCAGTTTGTAATTTTACCAAGTTCTTTGGTGGCCTTACTAACCTTGAGGAGCTGAGTGGAAATCTCTCCTTCATAATGGTAACAATCAATTTAAATTATGTCTTAATTACTTCAGTGTGGGGGTTAAATTCAATCCTATGCTTTGTTGTCAGTATTTGAGCATTGGAAAATAATTAGACGAATGGCTTAAAATGGATTAAAATCATAGATTTTTACGGGTGGGTCGGGTCACCCGAATCACCCGCGGGTGACGGGTGGATCGGATATGGGTGAAGGGTTTCGCGGGTGATGGGTGGATCGGGTGACATTTTTTTTTCATGGGTCGGGTGGAGAAATTGGTCCATCCACCCATAACCCGACTCATTTCCAGCCCTAATCATATGATGATTGTGGAGGTAAAAATATATATAGTAAGCTTATTTATTATTAAATTACTATTTAATTAATACAAATCTAAGAAGTTACTAATGGACTTTGTAAGGTCCATTAAGAAGGAGCAAGTGAATGACTAAGAGGAACAATGTATTAAATATGCAAAAGGTATCCTAATTAACCTAAGTTTCTATTAGCCTCCATCTCACTCACTCTCTTCTCTTTCAAGAAAACCCTACCCACCATGAATGTGGAATTATCTACAGATCAGATCTGACTTGAGCGTCAGAGGGGCTTTAGGGGAGATCCCGGCCCTCTCCTTGATCTTTTTTCCTTGCAGATCCACTTCGCCAGTCGGGTTCCAGGGAGATCTATCATCGTCGGTTTCATCAATATTTATGGTACAAAAAAATGATACTATATTTGGCGTCGTCTATGGGAACTGATGGCGGCGACAGACAAATCCCTAGTGACCCCCGATCTGATTGGAGTAGAAAGCAAGGCCGGCAAGCCCGGTTCAAACCAGCGCAAGCAGAGGGTGAACGGAGCGCAAGCGGAGTGCAGCAGAACGCGAACGGAGCGCGGCTGGAACACGAGACAGTCAGGGCACACAACAAGCCTTACAAAGTTTGTTCAAAGAATACGCGTATCACGAAGAATCAATGAGCGGATCTAGAGCGTACTCGCACTTGGTACACCAAAGAGTTCAGAAATACCTCGAAAAATCTCCGCACCGCACGGCCGTGCAGTCAAGCGCACATGTCGTGTGGTGGCTACGACCTGCCACACAAGAAGAGATTTCGAAAAATCTCTGCACCGCACGGCCGTGCGGTCAAGCGCACGGGCTGTGCGGTGGCTATGAAAAAAAAATGAAAAAAAAAATAAAAAACCCGCTTGAGCGCACGGCCGTGCGGTCTATTGCATGGTCGTGCGATTACTCTGACATGTTACAAGAGAGGAATTCGCCCTCAGTTATGTTGAGCTTGCGAGTGGGGCAAACGAGATGAGCCATGGAGCCCAGACCCTATCTGGAGTTTATTGTTTTTCGACCCCTCAAGCCTCTACTCATCAGCTAAGTTTTCTACCATTCTTTCTAAGTGCATGATAATCACATTTTTCAAAAATTACTTTTGTTGATACATGTTGATTGGTGTGAAGTGCTAAATTGCAAGCGGACATGAGTAAGGCCATTAAACTAATTTCTCTATGGTTATGTTGAAAGCATAAAACAAATTGTTTGATATAACAAGTAGCCACTTACAGCCAATTAGCCTATGGGCCACAGAGGCACGAGCTGCTGTCTTATTTCTATTAGCCTACGGGCCGCAGGGGCACAGGCTGCCATCATCTCCATCCTATTAGCCTACGGGCAGCAGTGGCACAAGTTGTCGTCTTATTTCTATTAGCCTACGAGCTGTAGGGGCACGAGCTGCCATCTTATTAGCCTATGAGCTTCCATCTTATTAGCCTACGGGCCGTAGGGGCACGAGCTGCCATCATCTTCATCCTATTAGCCTACGGGAAGCAAGGGCTTGAGTTGTCGTCTTATTCTATCAGCCTACGAGCACAGGGGCATGAGCTGTCATCATCTTCATTATATTAGCCTACAGGAAGCATGGGCACAAGTTGCCGTCTTATTTCTGTTAGTCTACGGGCCGTAGGGGAACGAGCTGCGATCATCTTCATCCTATTAGCCTACAGGCAGCATGGGCACAAGTTGCTGTTCTATTTCTATTAGCCAACGGGCCGCATGGGCACGGGCTGCCATCATCTTCATTCTATTAGTCTACGAGTCATAGCGGCATGAGTGGTCGTCTTATTTCTGTTAGCCTTCGGGCCACGTGGGTACGAATGACCATATAAGCTATAAAGCCAAGCCTTTTAGGGCCACATGGGCACAAATTGCCAAAGAGTTGTAATGCTCAGCTAATTGCCAAATGATAAGCCATAGGCCACAACACAAGTTGCTGCCAAATGATAAGCCATAGGCCACAACACAGGTTGCTGCCAAATGATAAGACATAGGCCACAACACAGGTTGTTGTCAAATGATAAGTCATATGCCACAACACAGGTTGCTGCCAAATGATAAGCCATAGGCCACAACACATGTTGCTGTCAAATGATAAGCCATAGGCGACAACACGGGTTGCTGCCAAATGATAAGCCATAGGCCACAGCACAGGTTGCTGTCAAATGATAAGCCATAGGCCACAACACAGGTTGCTGTCAAATGATAAGCCATAGGCCACATCACATGTTGCTTCCAAATGATAAGCCATAGGCCACAACACAAGTTGTTGTCAAATGATAAGCCATAGGGCACAACACAGGTTACTGCCAAATGATAAGCCATAGGCCACAATGTAGGATGTTGTCAAATGATAAGCCATAGGCCACAACACAGGTTGTTGTCAAATGATAAGCCATAGGCCACAACACACGTTGCTGTCAAATGATAAGCCATAGGCCACAACACAGGTTGATGTCAAATGATAAGCCATAAGTCACAACACACGTTGCTGTTAAATTATAAGCCATAGGCCACAACACATGTTGCTGTCAAATGATAAGCCATAGGCCACAACACATGTTGATGCCAAATGATAAGCCATAGGCCACAACACAGGTTGTTGTCAAATGATAAGCCATAGGCCACAGCACAGGTTGTTGTCAAATGATAAGTCATAGGCCATAACACAAGTTACTATCGTCTTTATATGCCAGAGTGATCCAAGAAAGCACGAAGCAGGCGAGTCATCATGAAAAGTGATGATAGGCTACATCTAAGCCCAATCCGAATGAGATATTACAACAATCAGCTTCCTCAACCATAATTGGTGCTTAAGGAACTTGAGGGGCATTTATGGAGGTAAAAATATATCTCCTAAGCTTATTTATTATTAAATCATTATTTAATTAATACAATTCCAAGAAGCTACTAATGGGCTTCGTAAGGCCCATTAAGAATGAGCAAGCCATTGACCAAGAGGAACAAGGTATTAAATATGAAAAAGGTACCCTAATTAACCTAAGTTTCTATTAGCCTCCATCTCATTTACTCTCTTCTCTTTCAAGAAAACCCTAGCCACCATGAATGGAGAATTATCTATAGATCAGATTTGACTTGTGCATCGGAGGGGCTTTAAGGGTGATCCCGGCCCTCCCCTTGATCTTTTTTCCTTGCAGATCCACTTCGCCATCCGGGTTTCAGGGAGATCTATCGTCGTCGGTTTTATCAATCTTTATGGTACAAAAATATGCTACCGCATTAAAATGATTTCTCTATGGTTATGTTGAAAGCATAAAACAGATTGTTTGATACAACAAGTAGCCACTAACGGCCAATTAGCCTATGGGCCGCAGGGGCACGAGCTGTTGTCTTATTTCTATTAGCCTACGGGCCGCAGGGGCACGGGATTCCATCATCGCCATCCTATTAGCCTACGGGCAGCAGGGGCACAAGATGTCGTTTTATTTCTATTAGCCTCCGAGCTGCAAGGGCACGAGCTGCCATCTTATTTGCCAAAGAGCTGCCATCTTATTAGCCTACGGGCCGCAGGGGCACGAGCTGCCATCATCTTCATCCTATTAGCCTACAAGCCGCAAGTGCTCGAGCTGTCATCTTATTCTATCAGCCTACGAGCACGGGGGCACGAGATGCCATCATCTTCATTATATTAGCCTACAGGCAGAATGGGCACAAGTTGCAATCTTATTTCTATTAGCCTACGGGCCGTAGGGGCACGAGCTGCCATCATCTTCATCTTATTAGCCTACAGGCAGCAGGGCACAAGTTGTTGTCTTATTTCTATTAGCCTACGGGCCGCAGGGGCACGAGCTGCCATCATCTTCATTCTAATAGTATACGAGTCACAACGGCATGAGTGGTCGTCTTATTTCTGTTAGCCTTCAGGCCACGTGGGTACGAATGACCATATAAGCTATAAAGCCAAGCCTTTTAGGGCCACATGGGCACAAATTGCCGAAGAGCTGTAATGCTCAACTAATTGCCAAATGATAAGCCATAGGCCACAACACAAGTTGTTGCCAAATGATAAGACATAGGCCACAACACAGGTTGCTGCCAAATGATAAGCCATAGGCCACAACACAAGTTGCTGCCAATTGATAAGCCATAGGTCACATCACAGGTTGCTGCCAAATGATAAGCCATAGGCCACATCACATGTTGATGTCAAATGATAAGCCATAGGCCACATCATAGGTTGCTGCCAAATGATAAGCCATAGGCAACAACACATGTTGCTGTCAAATTATAAGCCATAGGCCACAACATAGGTTGATGTCAAATGATAAGCCATAGGCCACAACACAAGTGGATGTCAAATGATAAGCCATAGGCCATAGCACAGGTTGCTATCAATGATAAGCCATAGGCCACAACACAGGTTCCTGCCAAATGATAAGCCATAGGCCACAACACAAGTTGCTGTCAAATGATAAGTCATAGGCCACAACACAGGTTGCTGCCAAATGATAAGCCATAGGCCACAACACAGGTTGCTGTCAAATGATAAGCCATAGGCCACAACACAAGTTACTACCGTCTTTATATGCCAGAGTGAGCCAAGAAAGCACGAAGCAGGCGAGTTATCATGCAAAGTGATGATAGGCTATATCTAAGCCCAATCTGAATGAGATATTACAACAATCAGCTTCCTCAACCACAATTGGTGCTTAAGGAATCTGAGGGGCATTTGTGGAGGTAAAAATATATCTCCTAAGCTTATTTATTATTAAGGCTCCGTTCGGCAAAGCTTTTTTGAGATTAACGGAGCTTGATTTTCTTTTTAATCTAGTTAATGTGTGTTCGGTAAAAAAATGTCAATCTAGCTTAGGGAGCTTATTGTAGATTAACGTAGCTTAATTTTTCCATTTTTTTAATGTGACTTGACAGACGGGTTTTAGTCTTCTTAAACCTTGTCAAAATAAATCCTAACAAACCTAAACTAGTAGTCTGGGTAAGCAGGGTCCATCCCACAGGGAGGAGTTGATTTCTTAGTGTTTACTAGCATGCAATGGTAACAAAGGGGGCTTTTGGATTGGTTTCAAGTAACAAGTAAACAAAGCAAATAACAAAGCAAGGGTTTTTAATCAATTAAGGGAAAACACTTAGCCAAACAAATATCCACTTTTCCTATGATAGATCGATCCTAGGTTATCTCTATTCCTTTCCCTTGATTATTCTTGTCCCTATTCTGAATTAGTTAATAGTCCAACCAGTCCTAATAACCCTAACTATTAAACAAATCCCTACTAACCTTCACGATTTAATTCAATAGCAGCAAGAAGCATAGGAATTAGCTAGGATACATGCAACACCACAACTCGTAGTATTTAACATACAATCAATCATCTTTCATAAATATCTAGTCCAACCAGTCTTAGATAATCATGGATGCTACTCTAGATAAGGAATCTCAACCAGTAAATTCCAAACCCTAGCAATAGATAATTATTAAACTCAACTAGGTGATCAATCTAATCAAATCAATAACAATCAATAGGAATATGCTCCAGAAGAAAGATATAATCCAAAGGAATTAGGAAATAGAGAATTAACCTCGCAATCAAATCATAAAAAAAGCTTCAATTGTCGGACTAAGCAAAGGGTGCTTAGCTCCTCATAGTCTTGGAAAACAATATTCTTCAAAGGGAAAAACAACGATAATAAAACTGATACGAAGTGTCTAGATGATGAATGGAGGCTGTGGAAATTAGGTTAAATAGACTTAAACTAATGCCCAAGATCACAAACCTCATCTAAAAGGAAATAATACTAAAGTTCGGAATAAAATAAAGGAAAAAGAAATTGGAAATTGCAACCTAAAGAAAACTCGGAAATCCTCCACGGGCTGTCTCCCGTGTCCAACCGCGACCGCGGAAGCCATGCCGCCATCGCGGAAAATGCTTCACTGCTCTCGACTTCTGAATTCTTTTTCCACGGGCGCGGGCCCCTCGCCGCCTCGCCGCGATCGCGGTCGCTGATTCTCTTGGCTCCTTTTCTCGGAAATCACCGCGATCGACTTGTCTTCTCTTCCTTGCCAGCGGTTGGCTCGCGACAGCCTTCATTCTTCACTTCTCGTGTGGCTTATTCCTCCATTCTTCTCGTCTCTTCAGGTGGTCAACTCCTCTTCCTCTGGATGTCTTCAATTAGCTCCTCCAGACCACCATATCCACACTTTTCCGCTCTAACTCCCAATTCCACAGTTGTGCACTAAATCCATCCAAATGACACCTCAAACCTGGTAACAACTCCTAGAAATGCACTATAAAATAGTGTTGATCATGACTCCCCCTAGATTGTTGAAGATTAACAAGCTGAATTTTACATTTATTTCATTTCAGCTTGCAATACCGAACACCAACTATAATTTTTAAATAATTAAGCTAATAAATTCAGCTTTAGCTCCAGCTAGTCATCCAGCTCCAGCTTCAGCTACTTATTCAGATCCAGCTCCCATTTCAGTTGGATTTACCGAACAAAACCTAAATCATTATTTAATTAATACAATTCCAAGAAGCTACTAATGGGCTTCGTAAGGCCCATTAAGAAGGAACAAGCCATTGACCAAGAGGAACAAGGTATTAAATAGGCCAAATGGCAAGAATACCAGATTTCAAAAGTCAACTTGCAAAAATACCATGTTTTAAAAAGAATTGCAAAAATATCAGATTTCTTGAATTCTTGCAATTAATAGGGATTAATTTATCTTTTCTTTTAAATGTAAAAGTGAGATAAATCATTAAAACTTTTAAAAAGAAAAGGAAAAAAGAAATCTTAATACTACTAATTGAAACCTAATTATTCCAAATCTCACCTACTTCGTCTTCCCCTCTTTCTCCTCTATTTCAGCCCCTCTTTCTCCTCTGTTTTAGCGGACGATTCCTCCTCGCCGACTCGTCCTCATCCTCCAGTTGCTCGAATTTGTAAAGTCCTCCTCGCCAACTCGTCCTCCTCTTCCGGTTGCTCGTCACGTGCAATGGTGATGTTGTTGGTGGTGTTGGGCTGTTTCTTCTCAGCCACGCCCATCTTCTCCTGCGCCTTGTGTCCCACCTCACCAGCTGCCATGATTGCAATGGTGACTGGAAGGGCCATAAATTTTTTTGGCCGGAGCCGATGCCGGAGAATTGTCTTCTGCCGCTAGTGCCAGAGATACCGGAGCCGATGCTTCCGATGAGGGTACGGGTGAGAATGATGCAAGAGTAGGCAACATCGATGCCGGTGCCGGAGCATGAGACACTTTTGGAGATGGAGACGCCGGTGTCGGAGAAGGAGACTCTTTAGGGGAGTGGGGTACGGGGGTCGGAGACACTACCAGTGAGGGGTTATCGGTGCCGGAGTAGGCGATACTTTTGGAGATGGAGACTCTGGTGTCGGAGCAGGAGACACTTTTGGAGATAGAGACACCGGTGCCAGAGCAGCCGATACCTTTGGCGACGGAGCCAGAGCAGTTGGGTGATGGATTGGGGCAGAATGGGGGGAAGGGGAGGTTGAGGGCGGTGAATCATATGGAGAATGGGACGGAGACGTCGCCGGTGGGCGGGCGGCGGGCGACAACGCTGGGGAGCATTGGCGGTGGTGGTGTTGGTGTTGGGATAAGACAACAAGAAATAGTCTATGTCCTTTCTTATAGTTTTCTTCGACTCCGTTGATGAAGTAAAACAGGCGGGATGCGGCCAACTTGAATTCGGAGGATCCGCCTTCCATCTTCGAAATCGGGCTTGTTGCATTACACTTGTAATAATCTTCTCTTCTTTTTTTTGGGTCAAATTGTAATAATCTTCTCTAGTTACTTGTAAAACAGAGTCTTCTCCTTTCCTATACTTGAAATCTGACACAATCAAACAAATATGACAAAACAGATCAATTTATATGTTGTTGGTGCTCATTTATAAACGATTGAGTGAGTATGTGTGAATGAGTTTTATAGGTATGGAAATAGTAATGACCTGACTACATTCAATTGTGGCCTGATAAAGTGAATATTGTTTTGAAATTTGAAATCTACTAACATTTGAAATTTTGCGATATTAGAGAACATTAACTTGACTTCATATAATTGTGGCCGGACTTCGTACAAATATGGCCTGATAAAGTACATAATGCTCTGTTATGTAACAAAACTTACGAAAATGAAGTTTTAAATGTCTGAGCAGTATTCACTTAATCAGGAATTAGAAAATTTACATTCTTAGGCATAAAATTATATAAGAGGAAAATATATCAAAACTTGTAAATTAGAAGGCATTACTAGGCCTAACACCATCGTCATTCAAATGCGTTGTTAAGGCCTAACACCATCCCATTTAACAAGTACTAGCTAATTTGAGAACTATTTATGTACCAACATTACACCTATGAGTAGAATGACAACAATGGCAATGACACAATTTATGTACCAACATTACACCTAGAGTGAATAGGGAAGTCCAAATCGAAATTCATCTCTAGATAACTGATGGTAAAAGATCAATAATTTTTCTGCAATATATCCTTCTTGATTGTAGCAAGAGATTACAATCAATGTAATAAAATCTACATGGAACGCATCAAGGATGCCAAGTTACTCTGGATAACTTGACAATCTAACTCCATGTAAATGAACATTCTAGCAGAGGGAGCACACGGCGGCAGAGCGGACCATACAACATCTAGTAAGTTTATTTCCCTCAATATGTAAATAGCATGTAAGATTGAACTAACCCAAGTCATACAACTCTTTTATTTCAGAGCATGTAGATTTTAGAGCATTATGTACTTTATCAGGCCATATTTATACGAAGTTATGTCACATTTATACGAAGTCAGGTCGATGCTCTGTTATATCACAAAATTTCAAATGTTAGCCGATTTCAAATTTCAGAGCAATATGCACTTTATCAGGCCACATTTATACCAAGTTGTTGAACAATTAACTAGTTGGGGGAATCATACTGAGTTATGGAGTAAGCATACTTACTGTCTAAGGAGGTCGAGTTGGCCCAACAAATGTTCATTTAAAATTTAAAATTAATATAACAGAGTAATGACCTGACAACGTACAAATATGAATGATAAAGTGAATATTGCTCTGAAATGTGAAATTGGCTAACATTTAAAATTTTGTGATATAACAGAGCATCTTGAGCAATTCGAGGCAATTAATATAACAGAATGGTTTGTAGGTTTCATTGTATTCTCATCCTATCTTATTTGTGAAGCTATCGGAAATAAATAAATATGTAGGAGTAGAATCAAATAGAAATGTTGATAGACGTACAATTAAGGTATAGAGTACCTTGAACAATTCAAGCCAATTAATATAACAGAGTAATGGTCTGACAACGTACAAATGTGACCTAATAAATTGAATATTGCTCTGAAGTTTGAAATCGGCTAACATTTGAAATTTTGTGATATAACAGAGTATTGACATGACTTCTTATGAATGTGACCTGACTTCTTATAAATGTGGCTTGATAAATGTTGTGCTTCTTGAATTAAAATTTGAAAAGTTTGATAAACAAAAAATACTAAGGCCATAAATAAGGAGCAACATTGTACTGAATTGCTTTTTGGTGAAGATTGGAAGCCTACTTGGCTTCTGAACTTACAGAACATGTGCTTAGAAACATCATTTTGAACTAGGGAGACACTGACATTTATGAGAGAAATAAAACTAGATGTGGAACTTGAACGGTTCGATGAAGTCAGAAGCATCAGTATGTTGAGCTCCAGCTGATTTTTGCTGATTCCGGAATTGATAATTTTCTTTTATATTCAATTTGGGCTATTAGCAACATTTTTTATATTGCTGAAACCTGAAAATCTCACATGAGATATAATATTGTTCTTGTCTCTAGATTTAAACCATGAAATTCCTCATTTGGTCATCTCTTCCATATCAATTGCCACCCATTTTCTTCCTGGCTTTCTTTTCTTCTTCAAAACTACAGTATTTGTATCAAAATCAAGCCCTTTGCTTACAGTACTATCTCCTTGATAAGAGTTAACCAGATGTTCAGAAGGCATGTGCTCAGTATTGGAAAACACTGTCTTTATAATTGCTGAAGGCATCAGAGAGCAAAAAAAATTGAAACCCGCTTTTGGACCGATTCTGGACCAATTGAAAAGTACGTTCCCTTCCAATTCATGCAATAGAGCAAAAAAAGTGAAATCAAAGATACCACGAACAGAGAGCAAAGTAGCTAACCCCGCTTCTGAATTGAAATCGCAGATCGGAAGCCAAAAATTCGTCGCGGCTGTTCTCTCCGACGACGAAAAGTTGATCGCCATCGCCTTTCCGCTCTTCAGCTCCACCGGCGGCCGCTGACGACTCCTCCTTCAAGAAAATCTCCTCGAGCGTGAATACCGTCTGGCTCCGATTCACGTCGGCATTCGGGAGGAAAGTCGCCGGAGAACCGCGCATAAACTTGTGGTTCATCTCCGCTGAAAACTTCGCCGAGAAGAAAAAAAGAGAGAAGAAAAAAAGAGAGGTGGAATCGAGATTGGGGGCAGCGATCTGGGAAGTCTCGAGCTAGGGTTTTGTGAAGAACAATAAACTTGTTATCAATAATTAAGTATAATTAACAGTTGTTAAAAGTATAATTTTCACACAAAAAAAGTTAAATAAAAATATGAATTTATCTTTTTCTGAAAAAAAAAGTTTTGCAGCTTTATGGCATTTTTGCTATACTTTTTAAAATCTGGTATTTTTGCAAATGACTCTTCAAAATTTGGTATTTCTTGCCATTCCGCCTATTAAATATGCAAAAGGTAACCTAATTAACCTAAGTTTTAATGAGCCTCCATCTGATTCACTCTCTTCTCTTTCAAGAAAACCCTAGCCACCATGAATGGGGAATGATCTACATATCAGATCTGACTTGAGCGTCGAATGAGCTTTAGGGGAGATCCCGACCCTCCCCTTGATCTTTTTTCCTTGCAGATCCACTTTCCCATCCGGGTTCCAGGGATCTATCGTCGTCGGTTTCATCAATCTTTATGGTACAAAAATATGCTACCACAATGATAATGCTTAATTAGAATAGTGGAGAGTAATGGTGTTTATTAAATTTAACCGTCTTCAAGAAAAAAATGGGCTCGTTGGGAAGAAAGTAGGAGTACGGATTAGAAGGAGTTGACAAAATTGTTGATATGAAAAAAATTATTATTTCTTATTTTTTTTAAAAGATTAAAAAATGTCATTTGATTTTTTTTTTAAGTTTTGAAATGTTTATTCCCCTAAATTTGTTAATTTCATCACTTTTGCATCTTAATCTTGCCCTTTAAGATACTAATTTATGTACTTTAACATACTTACGCATACACTTTAAAATACATACATCTTAGCATATTAACATACATACTTTAGTATAATAAACATATAATAGCTAAAATGCACGTTTTCATATACATGCTAAACATATACATTTACATATTAAAGATGCACTTTCTATATTGCATGTGAGCATTTAATATATGTGTATATTTTTTAAAATGTTCTTATATACTCAATTCACTTGAATATCTTATATATATGCACTTTTGGGTTCTTATATATGCATTTTGACGCTCATATATGCATTTCAAATATAAATTTATATGTTTTTTTTTTTTGATTTTCGAGGGATATCGGGCCTTTATCGATTCTCCACTAATCCCCTCGGTCAGGGCCCAGGCGAGGCCCCCAGGCCTTGACAGGTAAATCAGGAGCTTCATCCTCAAAGCTGTCAGCCCGTTTCAAATTCGGGTGGAAATACCACACCCAAGTTCTACTCCCCCCTGGCAACCGTTGGACTACACCCCCGGGGGCTATAAATTTATATGTTGCTAACGCAAAAATTAATCAAAAAAAAGTTGAGAAAAAAAAATTTGGGAAAAAAAATATACCTTGAATAAATTATTTTATGAAAAAACGAATAATTTTTTAATACAAAATGTTAACAGAAAATTCGAAAATAAAAATTACAATTATAAATTTGGCACTCCATGTAGTTCTCCATCTCCTTTGATCCAATTCTCACTATTAGTCTTCACTATGCATGTGAACCCAAATATATAAAAAATCAAACTTTGAAAAGATTAAGTTAGAATTTTTATTTAGGACTTCTTTTATAAAAAAATATTTTTACTTTTTAGGGTTAAGTTTCTAAAAACAGGATTCTCGAATTTAGAGTCAAACATCTTTCAATTTCAAAAAAAATATCATGCTTGCCCAACATAAATAAAGGAAGAAGAAAAGGCTCCTATATTCTCTTACATTACAACGCCATTTCAGTCATTGTTGAAACATGACTCATGAGACTATTTAAACGATGCAATAGAAATAATCCAAATTGGATTTGAAAAAGTCCAGATCAAGCAGCAGTTGGTATCAACTGTTAAACATCATGGCCTTGCCCCAAATTAAAGCATCTGTAAATTGTTTGGGATCAAATTCTCCCTTTCTAGAACAGGAGCACATCAGGAAGTTGCATCAATTAAATGGCAGTTCACAAGCAATGCAAGGAACACATGAAATCATTCATGCAAAGGAGAACCAAATCTACAGTTTCTGAATCAGAGGAAGAGAAGATAAAACAGTTTCTGTACAGCCAACATGGCTTTATCCACCAAATATATACACCAAAGGAATCCTTTTGTGAAACTATAAGAAGGAAAGCCTCCTACCTGAAACGAGGATCATATGCGAAGAACACTGGATCAGGAACGACAAGTGGAAGTTTGTCGATGTACATAAAAAGTCGTGTCAGATTCTGCTTTGTGATCGAGTTGAGATCGGTGATCTCCTGGCTGTGGGTGTATATCCAGAGATCACCTGAGTTCACCCTTTTCAGGGTATCACGGCAAAATGGGCAGGATTGTGAACGCATGCGCCTAACCAAAATCAGATCAAATCAAATCATACATGATGAGTCACAGGAAGTCTCTTTTTTTTTTTTTGAGCGGACACAGGAAGTCTCTTATAATGAAAGTTCACATAATAAATCATGTTATAATGCAAATTTAATCAATCTGCAACTGAAATCGAAAATGGTCACACAGGAAATGTGTTCAAAGTAAAAAAGATAGGGCCTAGATTCAACTGCACTTTTGTAGGTATGATGTCTTAAATCCAAAAGAAACGTGCTGTTACATCTGAGAAGTTTATGTATGGGGAGTGGGGACCAAAAGGACCACATTTTATGGCAATACTTCAAATCCGCATGAGCAGTTCTGGACCTAGTACTCTTTGTGCCAGTCACTTTCACACTAGTATCATAATATCAGGTAATCATCGATATACAAGAATTAATTAAATAAATAATGTTATCTGCATTTCACAATTCTATGGTACAATTGAAGATTGGCTGCGTAGCATTTGATCAAGAATACTCTTCAGACAGCCTTTCGGCTTTCACTTCTGTAACATACATTGTCATTTGCAGGTGTATAGTTTAGTAAATCAGGTTACAATCACATAAAAGAATGTCAACATCGTGGTGGCCCAAATTTGTGCCACCACAAGTAACATCCAAACCTCATCATTCAACTTCCTTTGTTTCAACATATAGGGAGATAAGATATTTAAATGCAAAACCATACAAGACAAGGACTACTTATCAGAACAAGAACAAAAGATTTTTGGCAGCAAGTAGAAGAAAATCAAGGAAACTGAGAGTTTATCCAGAAATTAGTTGGCAATAGTTGCAAAACAAGGTTGTCGAACAACTTACCAGTTTCTGTAACACTTCATGCACAATGCATGGCTGCAATTAGGCAAAACAACCTTGGTTGTGACTTCCATACAGATGCCACATTCTTCTTCTCTTTCCTGTTCGATTTCTGTGAGTTTTCCTTTGTCCATGCCGTCTCTTCGTTTATATTTGGTCGCACAAACCTCTCTCTGCTTTCTATCTTCGATCTCAGTGATTCCTTTTTGAAGTTGCATCAAAGAGGGAAATATTATACCTGCAATTTATAATAGAAATCCGCAAGAGCATCAACTTTTTTCCAAGCCTCATAGCTATTCATTTTTTAGAAAGTTAGGGTGCGCTGGCAGCATGCACCTTATAGAATTAAACTTCTTCCATATCCTTTACACCCAACACACCTTAATAGGCAATGCTAACTATTAACAGCATGCTCACCATAAAACTCTCGTAAACTTGCTTTCCTTTCATAGATAGTCATTGTAGTCTTTCCATTATCATACGCCTGCAATGAACCATTTTATCATAAACACCTAATGTGAAGCAAGAATGCTAGTAAATCTATATACAGCCGACTATTCTATGAGATCTTAAGGGAAATATTGTGTGAATAGAACACAAGTATACCTCATAAATTAGAATTCTAAGCAATCCAAGTGCACCTGCAAGATTGCAATCAGTCCACTGCACAAGAAAGAGGAATAGATGAGCACAAGGGCTGTACGACAAGCGCAACTGCAGGCAAGCTCCATCGTATTCCCTCGGAAAATCAGATGCCCTGCGCCAACCAAGATAGACATATAAATCATCCATGCTTGCATAGTTTCATTTTCATTAGAAGATAGCATAGTTTGAATATGGTTATCCGGTTAGTAGAATGAGCAAATAAGAGCAAACAAGCCAAATATGTCAAACAAAATGAAGTATGATCTTACTTGCTAATTTTAATGGGTCCTAGCTTATCTCATAAAAAAGAAAAGAAAAAGTCCAAATTCTTCATTTCCAAGCCATAAACACTCCCATCTAAAGAAAATTTGGAGTCTCGAGCAACAATATTCTTTCCTTCATACTGCTTTTGAGTTGGGATGTCTTAGTCAAGATCTGCCACTGAAACAAGAGAAGATTTCCTTGCCTACAAAGAAGTAATAACTTCTCTGTAAAACAGGGGAACCCAAAAAAATAAAAAGACACATGAAAATTTGAGCAATTCAAAGAGAGATAACTGGAACAATCCAACAAGCAACAGAATGTGAGAAATAAAGAGGGAAAACACTCCCAGGACCTCTGTGAAAGAAGAGTTTTAGTATTTCAGAAACTAAATTCACACAATTCCTACTGATTTCCAATTCCACATATGAGCCGTTTTCAAATTAACACTAGAGAGTGACTCCCCAGATAAAACAGAAGCTATCCTCCGATGAGAAATGAGTGAAAAGGGGGGTTCCGATGAGAACCGACAAACAAAAAGGGCAAAAAAAAAAATCAGTCACAGCATCGTAATTAAATAACACAGTAACTAGGACTAAGTATCTAAGAAAATCAGACGGAGATTGAATTAAAAATGAGAGGGATAAGAGATTGAAAGGATTACGAACAAGGTATTGGCATGATGAATATCAGCTTCAAGAGCCTTGAGAGAATCCTTGAACGATTTCCGCATGTCCCCTCCTCCGCTGCTCTCCCAATCCGAATCCAATTCCCATCAAACAAAAGCAAACCCCAACTTCTCCAAACTCTTTCTTGCAATTTCAAATCATTCCATCTATGGCACCGCAAAATTCAGTCCCGGCTAGGCTCAAATCCCGACGGAGAGAAAGAAACCGCTTCTCTGCGCTCTGAATTTCAGGAACCCTAGGATTGGGATAGAGAGAGCATGCACCTTGAGATGAGTAGCACCAGCAGCAGTTATGGCTTGGGTAGAGATGGAGGTGGGAGAAGTTACTTGGCTTTCGCTTGGAGGACACGCATTTTATTCACATCTTCCTCTGCTTTCCGCTCTGACGTCACCCATTTCTTTCTTTGTCCTTTTCTCTTTTATTCCGCCACTTCGTTAGTTTGCCGGTGCACAATCACTGTGACTAAAGTCGATTATCGGTTAACCGGGAAATTGGGTTGGTGTTGGTGGGTAATAGAACATTAATTCAATCAATCAATTAATCTCGGTTGGTAATTCCACCGTACGGAATGCTAATCTTGACCTGAGGCAGATTAGCATTCCGCTCGGAAACCACTTCCACGCGGATGTGGTTTGGCGCAGCCGAGAGAGTGGGGGCGGAAGTCGATTCCGTGTGGAAATCGACCACCTCGGAATTGATAATCACCGCTCGTGCACATCCAAAAAGTGAACGGAAATCATCCCCGTTGATTTTGAACGGAAATCGTTTTCGACCAGCTAACGGAACCCGACTCTGCCGAACCAACGGAACCATATCCGTCGATACATTTAGGGGAAGAAGGGCGCTTGATTTGGTGCATTTATAGAATTATACGGATATTTATGCGAGTTTTTGTGAAACATACAAAATTCACACATTTAAATAAATATTCGTACAAATATATTTTATTGGCGCGTTCGTATCGAATATGATGAGTCCTCCACCATGACTGTGCAAGAAAAGCTAGACACTATGAGTATCAAGTCTACAAACCTCGTGACTCGCTGTCGCGCTCGTTCCATCGCTCGCGCAACGCAAAGCGTCGTCACCCGGGCACTAGCTTGTAACAGCACGCTCACGACTTTAGATCCCCGCCTCCTCACGTTGTCTACGCTCGCCATCACTCGCCAGCCTTCCTAACCCGGCGTCTCACCACTATGACTGGAGCGCACCCCCTTGCCATCGCTCGCGCCCGCGCACTCCACAACACCATAACCTTCATGTGCGCGGCGCCTCTTTGGCATTCCATGCCATTGCTTATCTTAACACTTTCCATTATTTTGAGGTTATCTTTATGGACTTGCTATTTGTGAACTTTCCACTTAGCACTTGCTTGTTTTGCTTATTTCCGTTTTGAGACTTTCTATTAGTAGTATTATTAGGGCGTGCGTGTGCTTATGCTTAAGACACCGACATGCCGTCATTCTTGGGCTTATTTCGACCCAAAGCTAACTCTCTAAGGCTATATAAGCCTCACTATGTAATATTGCAAGATACGCTTAATTGAATGGTTTGATTTCATTGAGATTATCTCCTTATTGAACCCTGAGCGTCACCTCCAAACATGGTTACTTGTTCGAGCCTCCATTGATTCATCACGTTGAATCATCTTGCTTGATCATCATGTTGATCTCGCCCTTGAAGCCTCATCACATTGAGAATTTCGTGCCTCCGACAACCTCAATCACGTTCGAGCCCTAAGACGAGCCTGGATTGCCATCACATTGGCTGTCCCGAGAGCTTTGAGAAGATCCGGACGAGAAGAGTTGACAACTTACTTGGTCTAGATCGGCGAGACATACGTCAAGGGACTCATCCGAGACCTCTAGCGCATCAGAATATACCAGTAAATATAAATGGTAGAAAGAAGAATGAAAATGGTAATTAAACTTAAGTATATAAAATTTGGATTCAGGGATATACAAAAGAGATTTAATTGTTTTCCTCATTCCCTTCCCCGTATTGGCCCTTCTACCCTTGCCCATACCCTCACCCGTATTGGGGAGGATACCTTCCCCTGTACTAGAGAGGATACCTTTCCCTGTACTAGGGAGGATATTGATGCCCTGACAAGAACCCAAGTATATCTGCAAATCCAGGCATGGGGTTCTGAGCGTAGAACTCAAAGCCCCGGTGGTGCGTACGGTAGAGCTTAGAATTCTTTCCCAAATGTGGAACCTTGGAATCCTTGGCCGAAGGTTGGACCATGTACCGTTCCCCTGTACTTGGACCTGGGGCTGACCCGTACTGTGTCCAGTGATCCTCGTATTCTATTTTGTAAGCTAGGACATAGCCTTCAGGTTGAGCGACCTCTGTTGTCGAAACATGAACCGATGGGAAATTTCTGATCACCAATTCAAATATCTTCTGAAGTGCCACTTTTAGGGGTATAATACCCTTGACTTACATCAGCAGTGCCACACAGTGACCTCAGACTGTAAAGTCCAAAGCCACCCTAGGTTTTAATCTGAACAATTATGCTTAAATAAATAAAGAAACATTAAATAATAACAAAGTAAATAGCGGAAGACTTTTGAAACAAATACTTAACCTTTATTAAAATCTTTTCTCGTAAATTGAGGAGATAAGTTTCACAATTAGAAATTACAATAAAACGGAAGACTTTTTATATAAACCCTAAATACATGACTAAATTATTAACGTATTTCATTTATTTAAGAAGAATAAATCAATACTAGACAACTACAAAAATGATATTACTTTAAATCTTCAACTGCAAGCCTTCGTCTTCGATTTGTTACTTCAAGGCGTCTGAGACCAACCACTGATGTGCCGTATAGGACGGATGACACCAGCCAACCATGCAAGGAAAGAGAAGTGTTGGTCAGTCTAATGAAAGGCTACGCAAGGGTGCAAACAGAATCATATATAGTCACTACCCTTGTTTCTCGAATAAAACTCAGTAATATGACTAATATACTGCTACTAAAACGAGAGAAAGGGTATGCTTCAAGAGAAGACTCCAACAGAAATGAGTCTTATGGGAATTAAACGAATTTGTTTGGGAACATTATATTAATCACACAAAGTTTTGAAAACGCCTCATTGTATATTTGGGTCCTCGACCAACCTCACCGCATAATGCGAATCCAGACTGGAAATGGGACTTACTTTAGACAAGAGAGCGGGCGGGTTCCACATTGTACTTCTTGTCCAAGGGTATATTAATTATGTGAAAAATGACACTTATCTTATTTAATTCCAAAACGTGCATTTACGTTAAAGCTTTTAATCCACATCAATCTCGCAATGAGATATATATCATGGGACCAATCCCAAATAACGACACTAGCTAAGTGTACCACCACTTATATTCGAAAAAGGGTTGGTCATAACCAAAAAGTATAAGGTTAATAATCCTCCTAATACCAAGTTATACAGAAACAACTAAACCTCATAAGATAATTAGTGTTCCTACGAATACTTGTGCTAACTAGCATATAAGTCCACACCAAATCCACACCAAAGTTCATCTAGCACCCAACAATAATATATATATATATATATATATATATATATATGACGGTCATTGCTAGCAAATATACAACCTAATAGTAAGGTTCATTTACACACCAATTTAACACACAAGTTTCCAAACGAAAATTATCAATGATATTCATCCCAACTTCGAGGCTTATCAACATAATGATAATCTATACGATACTAACAATCAATTAGTCGTATATTCTAAGTAATCATGTCATTAATAAATAAATTACTCAATTTATGTATCACCTCAAATAACCCAATACATTATCCAATTGTAATGTTATCCTTTAACAAATTACAATTTAGGGGTTTTTGCAGAAAACCACCCGTTATATGACCGATTTTGCATGAAACCACCCGTTATATCGATATTTATTTTAAACCACCCAATTATCTATCTCCGTTAACGCAAAGCCACCCTGAGCCATATGCCGTCCACTTTGCCGTTTAAATTTATAAAATGTCCCTTTTGCCCTCATTTAAAAAAAAAATTAGGGGCATATATGTCATTTTGAACCCGATGATATATCGCGATATTTTGTCAACAAATTGATATATCTTCTCTGTGGCCTCCGCCATTGATGGCGCCACCCGTGAGCTCGTCGGCGACTCCAAGGGAATCTCCAACACCCCGCCTCCCGCCAGTTCTCTGAGCTCGCGGCCTTCTACGAGTCCTGCAAGGCCGCTGGCGTCGGCGAAAGGACCTCCGACTACCCCTCCATCACCGGCATGTCCGAGGATCTCCTCGACACCCTCCACGACTTCCTCAAAGACCAGCAGCAACAAGCCGACTCCAATCCCATGCCCCGCGCCACCACCTTCCATGGCCGCGGCACCTCCTTGGAGGATCTCATCGGTGATGTGTCATCCGATGAGAAGCCGACCAGATCTTCAGCTGGTCTTCCATGGCGGAATTACGTGAGATTTGGAGCTCGATTGGTTTAATTACCCGTCGGGCATTGAAGAGTAGGATAATACTCATCTAATTCGTGGGTTAATTCAAACTAAAATCCGCATGATTTATGGGATTTGTCCCCAATGCATTTCGTGTCGTTCTTTGGTCTGATTCATTCAAATGCAAAATTCGAACGTTTTGGATTAAATTGGAGGGCGTTATATGGGGTATTATGTTGGGGGCATTAACACCTTAAAAATCCCTATAAAAGGCCTTCCAATTGTCCCTCAAACAAATCCAATTTTGAAATCTTCTTCACGAGCCCTAAAACTGCGACAGGGTTGTTCTTGAGTAAAATTCGATAGAGTTTGAGATTTGTTTTGTTAATTGGAGGTACCCTTAGCTTCGTCTTCAAGTCCCCTTCAAAAGCCCCATAGTCTCGCTCCTGGAGTCGTGCCGTCGAGCCACCACCGAGCCGAATTGCGTTCGCGTGAATAGTGCCAGCCCAAGGTTGAAGACAATGGCAATTTCGTAATATTTGCTACGAGGGCAAAAGAGACATTTTATACATTTAAACGGAAAAGTGGACGGCAGATGGCTCTGGGTGAATTTGCGTTAACGGAGATAGAAATTTGGGTGGTTTAAAATAAATATCGATATAACGGGTGGTTTCATGCAAAAAGTGACATATAACGGGTGGTTTACTGCAAAAACTTAATTTTAATACTTCTAAAATTAAATTAACCCAATATGTATCTAATTAACCCCAATTAGCATATATAAAATTAAATTAACCCAATATGTTTGCTTCGTATCTCCCTCTTCCGAACTCCAAATGATGTGTGGTTGGTGCACGAACGTTTTGTGCACTGCCGAAAACCTAAGGCTTGACATTGGGTAAATTCCTTCAATGGGTGAGGAGGTATTTATAGGGTTTTTTAAGTCCTTAGAGATAGCTTTCCAACCCCACAAATTTCGGCCAAATCCGATCACAAATGAGATCAAATTTTAGATTTTATCGAACTCTTGATATTACCGGGCTGTTTACCTTAGAAGATAAAATTCTATCAATCTAACCAGTTATAAATCCCGATTTTGATATAATTCGATTAATGATAAGTATATCTTCAAATCCCATGGGCCAATTGAAGAAAACAAGACGAAAAACTGAGCCGAAACTCGATTAATGGAGCTTGGAAGCTCATGGCTGGCCCGAGGAAGGAGAAACTACTGCTCACTGCCAACCAACTTTTGGCTTATTTGCACATTTTGCCCAACTTTATATGTTGTGGCAAAAATATCCTTAATTTAATTTTTAAAAATTGAAAAAATTACCCAAACTTATTTATAACTTATCCTAAGTTTATTTATGCATTTTAAACCATATTTAAGTTAATGGAAAAATAAAATTAAGCTAGTCTTAGGGTGCATTTGGATTCCCCAAATAATGTATTATCTTGAAGTAAATTGATGATTTAATGCAATTTAATACAAGATAATACATTTTAATGCATTCTACGATGGAATCCAAACATACCCTTAAGCTTAAATCATCTCTTCTTATAAACTTAACCATATTTTAATTAACATTCTATTATTCTTACTTTAAATACTTTATGCTTAACAAGATAATTTTATTTAAATTAATATTAACATAAGTTAACACAATTTAAATATTTCATGACTTAAGGAGGTAACCTACTTAGGTTAATTATTATTTTATCCTCTCATGAATAAACATAATAACTCTTATAACCTTAATTAATATATCTAAAAAAATCCCAAAACCACATTCATGGTTATACTTAATTATTTATTTCTACCCATACTATTATAACCCATTTGATAATTTGTACAAAATTTATCTTGATCAAACTTTTGAACTTTAGTTAATAAAAATTCAAATTATTCCTCTAAAAGAAATAAAATAAATTTCATAACTTTTATTATTATCAAAATAAAATATATAGAAATTACATTAATACTCTTATGATAAATTGAGTGTTATTACAAGAGGATGATCGTCTTCGTAATTGTCCCATTGACGCATGATCCCCTTACGATCCCTTGCACCTAACTGCCTTGACGAGCCACTCGTTCAAGCATGTAAGGCTCACTAAAGTTGATACACCTAAACGTTCATTTGTACATCGATACGCAGTATGCACGATGTTTAGGGCCCGTCCATGGCATCCGTCCTACATGTACACATAAATACTTCAGCTTGTGTCGTATAAATTTGGATGAAAAACAATTTTAAATGAATAATGAAATTATCTTATCGTAAGAGAAATTGTAGTACCTCATCATGTTGTATTATGTTCAAGGATATCCTTATGCCCTCTATCCTTCGAACATCTTTCAGTATGGTCGATCGATGGTCGCTCAAGGCCAGAACTTGGAAATTTGTTTCGTCGCTAGTCACTCCCTGATTCAATTTGCCCTTGAGCTTTGGAAAGTAATTCCAAATCCAGTCCTACACGAAAACAAGTACACTTTTGAAAGTAATTATTGGGGATGACAATAAACGAAAGAGTTTTATATCCTTACATGCAAAAGCAGAACACAACCAAATATCTGTCAGGCATCTGCACGACTTGCTATACTGAGTTATCGGTACAAATAGTCAAGCGTAGCTGCACCTCAAGTGTACTCCCATTTGGCAATATGGTTCCGTAGGACTGGAAATAAATGGAGCTTAATTTTGTTCCCAAACTTGTGGGGGGAACAAAGTGTTGCCAAGCAAAACAACAAAAAACCCGATGACGATAACATCTTCGTGTAACGGTTGGTTTCACAAATATTGGTTGAGCTATTTAAAGTGAAAACCAGATTCAATTTTCTCCTTTTCACGCTAGCGTATGAGAGCCTAAACATCTCGCATATCGTCATCGCTCAAGGGTCCATGTACGACCCGACCCTTGACTGGCAAATTCAAAATCTTGTAGACATCATGGAGTGTGATGGTAATTTCACCCCACGGACAGTGAAAACCGTTTGTCTTCGGGTGCCATCGCTCCACAAAGGCTGATATCAGGACTTTGTCAACCCCCTTGTATGACAGACCCATAAGTTTAGTCAGGCCGCTCCGAGCCACCCACATGAACCATGTGTTCGGGCCCCTCGGGATTATCTCTTTCCAACCTTGTTGTTCCTTTGATCATGGGTGCATCATTAAGCATTTGGTATTCTGCAACAATATTTTTAAAGTGAAAACGTGTATAAAATACAAACTAGTATGTGTAGAAATAAAGAATTAAAACGTGTATGAATCAAAATTTGGATATGGTAAACGCGACAAGTCAACATTTATGTAAACTTTAGACGATCCTTTAATATTTTGTTGTTGTTGGAAATGGTGGCAATATTTTTATATTCTAAATTTAAGGTTAATTCAGGATGTTATTTTAGCTCAACTTTTTTTTAATTGTTTAATCATATTTATAAATTACAGATTTATAGTAGATGACCATGTCCTATTTTTAGTAACATTGATTCGGAGTGTTTTGCCACGTACAAACATTATAATATTTTTTATCAACACATTAACACATAAACTAGCTCAGTCTTCTTGCCTTGCACATGACTTGTATATAGTGGTGGTTGTAGTATTAGATTTTTATTTATTATTATCATATATTAAGGTATTCAGCCCTTACTTGTTAAGAACTCTTGATGATGCAATTGACAAAAAAATGATCATGAGGAAAAATAGTACGTAAGAAGTACAGATTTAATGTTGTAATGTTAATAATCATATCGAAATACACTAAAGATAAATCATTTTTAATAAAACTTGAATGAGTATATAGTGTCTAAAAGTAAAATAAGCTTGTAAAGAATCATACTGTATGACCAATCATGTTTCCTAAAATGATTCATCCATGTATGATATGATTTTCTATTTAATTGGTAAACAAAGTTATCAGGGCACCGAGGAGGGCTCGCGGCGAGCGGAGTTGGGGTGAGCGATGTCTTTGGCAAGGGCGTCGACGTTGGCGCAAGCGAGGGCATTGGATGCGGTATGGCTTGAGCTTCATGATGGGTCATAGTCACATCATCCTCCCTCTCTTGAAAGGGATTCATACTTGAATCTTGATCTTGGTAGAATTCCTCGTCGTTCACCACGAATGGTGCCAAATCGACCATATTAAACACATCACATACGCCATAAGTGTTGGGTAACTCGATCTTGTAAGCATTGTTGTTGATGCACTCCAACACTTGGAATGGTCCATCTCCACAATGCTTGATCTTAGAATTGCGTATAGAGGGGAAGCGATCCTTCCTTAGGTGCACCCACACAAGATCTCTAGGCTCAAAGATGACCTTCTTTCATCCCTTTTTGACATGCTTCACGTATTGAGCCGTCATCCTCTCAAGTTGTAGCCTAGTGTCTTCATGAACTTGCTTGATCTTTGCAGCTTGATCCACACCTTCCTTGCTCTCATGAAAAAAATGGCACATGAAGCACTTCAAGTCTCGAGTGCGAGAGTTGCCTTCATTCTTTGGATTTTGAGTGATTGGAGGTGAAGCGCTCCTTCCTTAGGTGCACCCACACAAGATCTCTAGGCTCAAAGATGACCTTCTTTTGTACCTTTTTGACATGCTTCACGTATTGAGCCATCATCCTCTCAAGTTGTAGCCTAGTGTCTTCATGAACTTGCTTGATCTTTGCAGCTTGATCCACGCCTTCCTTGCTCTCACGAAAAAAATGGCACATGAAGCACTTCAAGTCTCGAGTGCGAGAGTTGCCTTCATTCTTTGGGTTTTGAGTGATTGGAGGTGCTTCATATCTTGTATGAGTTCTGGTGGGTTCATTCCTTGGCTCTTGACGCCTTGGTGGTGGTGTGGAAGAACTAGGAGTGGTGTTCTAAGGCCGAGAGGAGGAGTGGGTCTTTCTTCTTTGGAGGTTGTTGTACACATGATTGATGTAGTATAGAACCTCCTCAATGGGTGTATAACTCGAAAAACACTGCATTTCTACATGAGAAGAGAAATCAATGTTTAAACCTCCAATAAACTTAGAAATAACATATCTTTTGGGAAAATGAATTCTAGATCGAAAAAAAGGGTTTTGAGTTCCTTGTAGTACTCATCCGGGGTGCATCCTCCTTTCTTGATCCTCTCAAGCCTTACTTGGATGCGCTCTCCATAGTCCTCGGGCACAAATCTAGCTCCAAGCATAGCCCTGAGCTCGGCCCAAGTGTGGTTGGCCGGATAACCCAAGTAGTCCATTTCCTCTTTCTCTTCTTGCCACCATTGGTAGACAAATTTAGTAAAATGGATGGTGACGATGGCTACTCTTTGGGCTTCATGGTAGCCATAGTAATTGAACACCGCCTCGGTCTTGGATTCCCAATCCATGTAGGGTTCTACGTCCATTGTTCCAGCAAAGGGTTGAACCGCCAAATTCACGCCATGATGTTGCTCACGGCCTTGAGGTCTTTCAATGTCCTCCATGTTGAAACCCCTCATGTCTTGGCTTTCTTCTTGGGGTGGTGGTTGGTGTCACTCTAGGAGTAGCTCCCTTGGCGGAAGATAGCCTTGCACATTGCGCCGAGGCAAAATGAGGGGAACAACTGGAGCATGATAATGCCTATACATGGGCCTCTCTTGGTTTGCATGCACACCTTGATATGCCAAGTTAGTCCGCATATGAAATTGATCACAAAAAGAATTGATATAAGGATCATCACCCAAGTCTTATCGAAGTTGCCCTTGTAGGGTTGGCTGAGGACGTGAGGTGGCAGCCTATTCTCGGATGGACATTTGAGCAACATTAGTGTGCGATGCCCCGAGAAGCTCTTGGTCATTTCATGGTGAAGGCTGACACTCTTCATAGGAGCCACTGGTTCGCATACCCTTCAACAATTGCTCAACTCTCTCCTCCATGGTGCGCATGAAGGTTTCTTGTTGTTGAGCTTGTTCTTCTCTGCATCTATCCATTTGCTCAGTTTGGTCTTGTAACATTTGTTGGAGAATAGCCACTATAATGGGTGCTTCACTCTCGGGTTGGCTAGTGGCCACATCCTTCCCACAACTCTCTAGGTCCGTTGACATGTTGACCTAATCAAGATTAGCAAACAACATAACCAAGCTTCCAAAAACTTATGCAATATAGTAGGGCTACCTCACAATGGATTGTTCACAACACAAGGGAACTAATAGATAAAGTTCACCCCAAATTCAGAATGTAATGCTCGCACAAAATTAGGTTTAGGCTAGGCTTTGTGTTTGGAAAAAAGATGGCACCCTACTAACACATACTCATGCACTTCAATTTGATGAAAAAATAAAAACAAGGCACACAAGAAGGTACTAGCACTTCTGTTTTACAATTGACACCTCAAGATGAAAATTTTCAACACAAAATTTTGCCTTACTCGAATTGTTTTTCTCGTTGGGTTAGAGTTATTCTAAGCCCGACCTCTTTTTCTTTAGTTTTCGTCGGGTCCGAGTTTTTCCATGCCCAACCTCACTTTTTTTCCAGTCTGAATTTTTCTTAAAGGCTTAAAAACATGATCACGAACTTTGGTATATCAACCATATATAGTATCAAGGAAGCAAGACTAAAAGCTTCACTAACTTCGAAGAAGTTCCCGTATCTTATGCCTCCTCAGTTTGATCATGCAATATACATGAAATGCAAAAGTAAATGAGGCAGTGATGCAGCCAGATAAAGAAGAAAAAGTAGGGTAAATTGTTGGAAATTCCAAAGGCCACACTAGCTTGCTTGATTTAATGTAAGTATTTATTGAAGTGGAATGATAATCAATTAAGCTAGATGAGTTACTTTAGTTTATAAATACGAAAGGTTGTCTTCAACCTCAAATCCTATGCTTATTCAACCCAAAAAAACATAGCAACAAATCCGAAAAGTTCGAGGCACAACAAGGCTAGATTCAAGCAATTACAAGTCTGAAAGCGATTTCAACTTCAAAGAGCTTGGTTCGAGTGTCTGACCTTGTGTTGCTCTGATACCACATGATAAAGGATTGCGCATCTAAGTGCTTAGTTCAAGGTAATAATGATCCATGCTTGCGTCTCCAAGTTAGGTTTGAATCCGACTCTCTTCGGGTGTTGTTTCCTTGGCTAAAATTGTCGATTGATGGGGGATTAATGGTACAATCTTTTTGGGGATCTTTTCTGGATAGTTTTGGGGAATAAGTATTTTAAACCTTTGTGGATATGACACACTACTCATGTCGAGAACAAAGATCAAGCAAGCTGGAGATATGACTCACTCAAGAACACTTGATCAACGCTTGATGTTAACACACAAGCAAGATGAATTTTTCTGGAAAAATTATTGGGAAAATATTTGATATTTCTCTGGTTTTTGAATGATCAAAACGTGCCAAACAAAGTGGCAGCCACACAACATAAAAAAAACCCAAAACCTAGTGCTAGAAACCCTTGACATACCCGACATTGATTTGCTAACACCACACTAATTATCTAAACAAGTTTAATATAATAATGACATAATAAATTTATAATATGATGATAAAGTTACCACATGACTTATGGAAAAAATGCATGAGCCACTTGGAAAAACACCGGTCTAAATTAACCCGGTTGGGCCTTGAGCAAGATGACCAGTCCAAGAGCAAGTTCCCCCGACACTCCTTGAGCCAAAATACCCTTCATGAGCCTAGCCTAGAGTCTAGAAGCTTGGGCTCAAGTGATAACTATAGGAAGATGGTCATGGCATTGGTTTTATGGGGAAACCCTAGCGGTGGCGCGAGCAAGCGATCATGTGAGGGGTGGCTCGAGTGTCGGTGCACTTCCCTCGGCACTCTTGGGATGGATGATAGGCATAGGACTAGGAAGGTCCATGGTCGCCGGCTTGTCCGAGGGAAAATGGATCGAGTGGTCTATGGCCTTACTAAGGCTTGGGCGCCGAGGAGGGCTCGCGGCGTCGTGGTGAGCGATGGTTTTGGTAAGGGTGTCGAGGTTGGAACAAGCAAGAACATTGGGGGCGACATGGCTTGAGCTTCATGATGGGCCATAGTCACATCATCCTCCCTCTCTTGAAAGGGATTCGACCACGAATCTTGATCTTGGTAGTCTTCCTCATTATTGAAAACTTCTTCATCGGGGAATTTATATGGTAGCTCCTCATTATCAGGAGTTGGATGAGTGGTCAAGAATTCGGCTAAAGGTTTCCTCTTTACCGCATTTGCAAAACAAACTTGATGTCAAATGGGGCTAACAACATAGCCTATTTAGCCAACTTTCCATATAACACTATCTTCTATATGATGTGTAACACCCCATATTTTTATTCCCTTATAAGGATTAGAGTGCTACCCATGTTAACAAGTGCTCTTTCTTTTCAAGGTTCAAGTGAAGAAAAAGAACTCTGAAGTTAGCATGTTAGGGCATGAGTAGTACCGGGATGGGTGACTCATGGGAAGTTCTCGGGTTGACATGAGATGACGCTTCTAAGTCTTCGGGCCTTACAAGATGAACCTTAGAGGATCAACCTTGGAGACCAATGTGATTTTGTGGGATCTAAAGTAGTGGCGTAATTTTTTCATGGAAAAAATCAAAGCCAAATAAACTTTTTCCATGGCAGTATAACTTTGTTCTATTCCATCCTCGTTATTCTGAGCCAACATAGCTTACAAAGACCGCTTAAGAATTGAGTATAGAGGATGAGATGTCTCGCTTGCACTAGTGCCAATAGAGCTGGATGATTTGTCAAATATATCTTGATGCTTTGAAATGCATCTTGACACGACCGGTCCAAAATGAATGGCGCATCTTTTTTCATGAACCTTAGAAATGGTTGACACCTCCTTGTTAAATTTGAGATAAAGCGTCAGATGTAGACAACCTGTCCCTATAAACCTCGTAGCTCACGGAGATTTATTAGAGGAGGCATTACAACTATATCCTTGATTTTACTAGAAATCGATTTCAATTCCTCGATACCTTACAATAAACACAAGAAACTTTCATGTTGTTCCACCAAATGCGCATTTAAGAGGATTATTGTGAATTGATGTTTACACAATGATAACACCTAATTTATACATACTTTAAGGGTCTAGTTGCATCTTAGAATAATTCATTTACATGTATATTTCATATGGTTTATAATTAGTTTTGCAGTATTTTGCAGTCAGAGTCTACACTCGTTCTTTTATATATTTCAGGCATTCTAGATCAAATATAAAGGTGATTCGAGACTATGCAAATGATGCCAAGAGGAGGTCGTCATGTTCAATTGGTTGCAGATTAAGAAGAATTAAAGCTGAGTTTTGAAGATTTGGATTTATGCCTTTTTGGACCTAATTCTATTGGGCTTTGGAAGGCTTTGGAAGACTTGGCCTTTTATTATGTAATGGGCCGCACATGTTTTGGCTTAATGGTGAATGGCTGTCACATGGAGTGGAGTTGGAGATTTAGAAGGGGATGGATGACACTAAAAGGATTTGAGGAGAGTAGATTAGAGGAGGGAATTAATTAGGTTAGTTTGGTTTTATTTCTTGGAATTATTGAAAACAATCGTATGTGATTTTCAAGCAGGGATTTTCATCTCTTTGGCTGGATTGAAGACTATGGTATTATTTTTCTAGTTTGTCAATTTGGATTATTTCGACATTGAGATTATGTTTTCTTATCTCATGCTTTTATTGAATAATTCATATATATTGATAGCTAGTTTAAATCTTTTCAATATTTCTTCAATCATGCTTGGATAAATTCATAGTTCTAAGATTGGGGTGATCCCGACGATGCGTATGTAAATATAATTATTTCTTTGCCTGGATTAAAATTGTATTTGATTCATTACTAAGGTTGTGCTTTATGCCCATAGTAGCTTATGCGAATTGGATCTTATTAGGGTTTGAGACTGAGAGATGATAACATTAATAGGTAGTCAGATAGGGTTTGAGATCGAGAGGTAATAACTTCTATTGGAATCCTAGGAATTGATCCTGAGTGTTATTTATGCGACAACAACTTAATTAATCTTGAGGATTAATAGGATATCATAGATGTTCTAGGTTTGTCTAGACTCAGCGGAACACGAAAGCGAATGTTATTTCAGTTTATCCCTAGACTCTAAGTGCTTAAAGGGTTTGAAGGAGATTAGCTCTATTCGACATCGATTGTTAGTTAAATTCATGCACATTTACTATCATACGACAAAAGTTAGTAGATTACCTTATATAATTTTACCTTCAAATAATTTGGACTAGATTCCGGTGAAGTGTGATTTTATTTACTGAAGCATTGTTGTAGTGATCCTTAACCTTAGACACATTTATCGCATAGATTTCTATTTGTTTTCTTTATTATTATTTGCTAGCTTAGTTATAGTTCTTCCCAATTCCTTATTTTTCCGGCCTAGCTTATTGGTAGAGTTTCAATTTATATTACATTGGTCTCTGTAGGATCGACACTTGACTACTACAATTAATCTCGTACACTTGTGGGTAGGTTTTAGCCATATTAAGAATTTGGCACCATTTTCGGGGACCAATTTGTTAATATTAGTTGCCACCTCTATTACTAAGTCTAGGTCATTAGTTTTGCTTTGATTTTTTTCTTTCTTTTCAGGCTATTCAGAAACAGTCGAACAGATGGATTCAGGTATGTATGAGGTAGATTCATACCCCTTTCTCGTTGCTTTGCTTAAGAAAAGTACTTAGAGGTATGATTTTGTAAATTCTAATTTGGGTTACTCTAACCCAAATACTTTTAACCTGCTCTGTGAGTCTTGTGGAACTGCAAATCATGATTATACAGGTTGTCACGTAGCTTTGGGGAACGCGAATGTGCCAAATTCAAATTCCTGCAATCCTAGTTGGATGACACCACCACACTTCCCGCTCTAGCCCGAGCCTTATAAGTCCATTCAAGATTACATGCTTGATTACTTCATCTCAAAGCATGAAAGGGAAATTGAGAAGATTTCTCAAGCTCTAAATCAAATTGTTATTCAAACTTTTACTGTGCTTGATCGTCTAACAACCCAAATGTCAACTCATAGGTATTATGGGCCCTTTGATGACTCAAGTATGTACATTAACCACACAAAATCAAAAGCTGGAAGATCAAATTGCTAAGTTGGTTAGTCTAGAGTTGCCTATAGAGCCAGTGTACCATATTGAACGTTGTACCGCTCTTTCACTAGATGTTGACAAAGAGTGGAATGAGCCACAATTGGATAGAAGAGAGCCTACTCAACTGACCAAAGAGGACCCTATGATTGATGAGTTTGAGTTGTCACAGAATGCTACCCCAACCACTAGCACCAATACCTGCTGCAAGGTGGAAGAAAAGCTTCCTGATATATTGCCCGATGTAGTTATGTTACCACAAGCTGTATTAGAAATCCAAGAACCCAAGGTAAAAGCTAATCTAGAGAGAAATGTTCGGAGTAGAAGAAAAAAGAGAAAAAGAAGCTCAATTGACGTGGACCAATTGAGTTTAAGGAAGGGGATTATGTGATTCTGTATCATCATAAGTCGCGTATGTTTCCGGGAAGCAAGAGCACAAGATGGTCCGATTCATAATTCTTGAATCGAGTTCTTCAAAATGATTCTGTTGAGCTATGGAATAAGAACTCGGGGTATTTCAAAGTGTGCAAGATTGGACTGAAGACTTACAAAGAGCCTGATCCAATCGAGTTGGGTGTCAACGACCCGCTCGATCCAAGTACTTGACACTAGTGATGGTCAAGCTAACGACCCAAAATAAGCGCTTCTTGGGAGGCAACCCAAATTATGTATTTCTTTACTCCTTTCATTAAAAAAATGTTCCAGTGAGCAGTGCACGGACCATGCGCAAAAATGCACAGCCCGTGCATTATTTTTATAGAATGTTATGCACGGACCGTGCACTCTTAAAAGAAGTGTTTTTGTTTTCCTTTTCTTTTCCCTTTCTTTTTCTTTCCCCCTATGTTTCTTTTCTCTGTATCGGCCGCTTCAGCCCCCAAAGCTTCACTATAGCCTCTCCCTGCTGCCTTCATCAACCCAACCACCATTGCCACCGACCCACTTCGCTTCAGACCGCACCGCACAACATCCAATCTGGCCGCAACACCACACTGCCCCAACCCACTCCGAACTCCGCCTCGCGCCCTGATGTGCTACCATCAACACACCGCCACTATCGAACCCAACACCCACATCACCGCATCGCTCGATCCACTTCAGCCCTCTGTTGTTGCTCGCGACCGTCGAACCAGCCCTTGTGCTACCGCGCCTCAATCCACATCAAGTTCGATGTCCGGCCGTAATACCATTGCGCCTCGATCTAAGACGACTCAACTTTGATCATCCTAAGAATTCTGTATCGTCGAGCCTTGATCCACCGCCCTTGCTCTGCGCCGCCTCAACTCTCACCCGACGTTGCTTTGCGCACCACCATGGATGAAGCATCTCCCTCGACTGAACCAATATACTGTTGATGAACTATAAATTTGTTTGGTTTGGCTTAATATGATTTCTAATAGGTATTGTCTGCACCACATGGTTACGAGTTTATGTTTACAATGATAGCTATTAATTCATAGATTGCTTGTTGATGGTGGTATTCATTGGCATGATATTTGTTTGTGTGTTTCTTGATATCAACTAAATAAGGACAAAAATTAGATATATTAGAATTTATTTAGTTGTTGTGTTTTGACATTGTGGGGTTAATTAGTGATGTTATCAAGAGAGGGTTTGTTCTTCTAATTTGCTATTAAGTGGACTATTTCCTTGTTTGTGCTATTTGCTCTCTTTGGTGTGTGCATTTTGTTTTGATTGTCTGCGACATGTCCAATTATAAATGAATTGCTGCTCAATTTTTCTGACCTTCTCGATTGCTCCAAAGAGACCACCCACTTCCATCTCGTCCCTGATTTGATATGCCTATACATAAATGCTTATATCTTTGGTGAGTTTTTTTTTCCTCTTCCTTCTTTTTCTAGATTGGGGACAATGTAGAATTTAAGCTTGGGGGAGGGATGATTCCATATGTAGCTCCGTTTGCATTTTAGTGATTTTTTGTGTTTTGTTTTTGTTTTTGTTTTTGTTTTTGTTTTTGTTTTTGTTTTTGTTTTTGTTTTTGTTTTTGTTTTTGTTTTTGTTTTTGTTTTTGTTTTTCATGACACTTCATGCATCATGCATTGCATTTTAGGTGTTTGATATGATTCCCATGATTTGCTTTGTATGTTTGTCTTGCAATATTCCTTTTAACATACTTTGGTTGTTGATACTCCAATTAATTTTAAGCATGTTGATGATAATTTTCATATTTGATGACGTTTGAGTTAGAGCATGAATATAGTCATTTATTGAGACTAGTTAGGGCTGAAATTCGAGACATATTCCCTGTGAGATTTTGAGCCTTAGGACTATACATAATTGAGTCCTCTTATTTCTTTTAATGTGTGTGATTCTCACTTTGATTACTCTATCTCTAGAACTTGCGTTAAAACTTATTTTGAGACTACATTTATGACTTTTGTATATGATATAAAAATGATCGAGGAATTATTTCTATTACCTATTATTTTTCTTATCCACCCTTACATGTTATTCCTCTGTTTGAAGCCAATTGAGCCTTATTAGCCTTTTATTTGGAAGCACCACAAAAACATCCCGAGCCTAATTATTAGCCTTTTACCCATCCGGGAATTAGGATGATTGATTTGTTTGTTTTTATGGTTGCAAGCCAAGCTTGGGGCAGTTTATATTAGCCTTTTACCCATATGGGAATTAGGATGATTGATTTCTTTGTTTTTATGGTTGCAAGCCAAGCTTGGGGGAGTTTATATTAGCCGTTTACCCACATGAGCCTAATTATTAGCCTCTTACCCATCCGAGAATTAGGATGATTGATTTGTTTGTTTTTATGGTTGCAAGGCAAGCTTGGGGGAGTTTACATGTATGGTGTGTTGTTGCTGAAACTATTTCGGCTTTGAAAAGAAAAAAAGTTGAAAAAATACAAAAAGAAAAGAAAAAAGAGAAAAAAACGAAAAAAGAGAAAATAAATAAATAAGGGTGTTTAGTTGAAAAGAATGGTACGAGAAATCCTTGAAGTTTGGTGCTGTCTTACTTAGTTCATCTTTCCCGGATTTAGCACCACATGGCCAAATTGCATCCATACCTTTTTTTTTACCTTAGCTCCATTGCAACCCAATAAAAGTCCTCTTGATTTATGTCATGTACACGGTCCCTACTGGTGGAGATTTAGGACACTGATGCAAGCTTATGGTAGATAAGTTTTTCAAAGTTGAGATTTGAGTGAAACACTTACCCTAAACACATGAGTGAGAGTGATTATTATTCTTTTTACTAAGTGAGACTGGAGTGGATGATTTAACTTGTCTATTTAATGATTATTGCACACTGATGATTAAATTGTTAAATATTTAAGTTTTCATGGACTCGCTTGAGTATTGATTGGATAGAGACAACCTTTGTATTTATTCTGGAATTTGTACTATGTTCTTGCTTGAGGACAAGCAAGGTTTAAGCTTGAGGAATTTGATAACACCTAATTTATACATATTTTAGGGGTCTAGTTGCATCTTAGAATAATTCATTTGCATGCATATTTCATATGTTTTATAATTAGTTTTGCATTATTTTGCATTCGGAGTCTACACTCATACTTTTATATATTTCAGGCATTCTAGATCAAATGTAGAGGTGATTCGAGACTATGCAAATGATGCCAAGAGGAGGTCATCGTGTTCAATGGGCTACAGATTAAGAAGAATTAAAGCTGAATTTTGATGATTTGGATTTATGCCTTTTATTTTGTAATGGGCTACACATGATAGGTTGGTGAATGGATGTCACGTGGAGTGGAGTTGGAGAATTAGAAGGGGATGGGCGACACTAAAAGGAGTGGAGGAGAGTAGATTAGAGGAGGGAATTAATTAGGTTAGTTTGGTTTTATTTTTTGGAACTTTTGAAGACAACCGTACGTGAATTTCAAGCGGGAATTTTCAGCTCTGCTCTTTGGCTGGATTAAAGATTGTGGTATTATTGTTCTAGTTTGTCAATTTGGATTATTTTGACATTGAGATTAAGTTTTCTTATCTCCCACTTTTATTGAGTAATTCATATATATTGATGGCTAGTTTAAATGTTTTGAATATTTCTTCAATCATGCTTGGCTAAAATCCTAGTTCTAAAGTTGTGGTGATTCCGACGATACGTATGTAAATAGAATTATTGGTTTGCCTGAATTGAAATAGTATATGATTCATTCCTAGTGTGCTTTATGCCCATAGTAGCTTATGCGAATTGTATCCCATTAGGGTTTGCGACTGAGAGATGATAACGTTAATAGGTAGTCAAATAGGGTTTGAGACCGAGAGGTAATAACTTCTATTGAATCCTAGGAATTGAACCTGAGTGTTATTTATGCGACAACAAATTAATTGCTCTTGAGAATTAATAGGCTATCATAGATGTTCTAGGTTTTTCTGGACTTAGTGGAATGCGAGAGTGAATGTTATTTCAGTTTATTCCTAAACTCTAAGTGCTTAAAGGGTTTGAAGGAGATTAGCTCTACGCGACATCAATTGTTAGTTAAATTCAGACACATTTACTATCATCTAACATGAGTTAGTAGATTACCTTAGATGGCTTACCTTCAAATAATTTGGACTAAGTTCAGGTAAAGTGTGATTTTATTTACTAAAGCATTGTTGCGGTGATCCTTAATCTTAGACACATTTATCCTATAGATTTCTATCTGTTTTCTTTATTATTATTATTTTCTAGCTTAGTTATAGTTCTTCCCAAATCTTTATTTTTTCGGCCTAGCTCATTGGTAGAATTTCAGTTGATATTACATTGGTCTCTGTGGGATCGACACTTGACTAGACAACTAATCCCGTACACTTGCGGGTAGGTTTTAGCCACATTACACAACCTCTCAAAAAATTCAAAGATCATTTGGGTGATCCTCTCTTTCTTTTGTTTTAACCATCAAGTCATCTAAATAACACTCAACAATGTTGTAAAGTATATCATGGAAGATGACCGTCATAACCCTTTGATAGGTGCCCCAACATTTTTGAAACCAAAAGGCATTACTGTATAGCAAAAGGTGCCCAATAGTTTTCAAAAGGCAGTAAGCTCTTCATCTTCTAAGTTCATTTTGATTTGGTTGTAATCGTAAAATGCATCCACAAAGGACAAAACTTTGAACCCGATTGTAGCGTGAACCAACAACTCAATGATCAGAAGAGGGAATTCATATTTAGGGCATGCTTTATTCAAATCCCTAAAATCCACAAATATATGAAGTTTACCGTTCTTCTTCCTTAGATAAACAATATTGGTCAATTAGATTGGGTATTGAACCTCCCAAATGAAACCATCCTCCATGGGCTTATTGACTTCCCTTTTGATGTGAGTTGTTAACTCAGGGAGAAAGAGCTGTTGCGCTTACTTGATTGGCTTCTTTTCTTCGGAGAGCCAATTTGTGAATAGCTAACTCATCAGGAAATACATCAGTATGTTCTTGCACGACGATTATATCAACTATCCTCCGCTTTGAACTCTCCTCACGCAACACATAACACCAATATCCAACGCAACCCTGATTCAATAACTTGGTTGCTTCCAAGGCATTGATCAACTTCGCGGACTCGTTATGCCGACAACCTCTAAATACATGCTTGGTTCCATCATCTGAGGTAACCGTAACCGTACGATCCCTAATATCCATCACTACTTGGTGCCTTACCAACTAATCCATGCCAATAATGACATCATCATGGTGCAAGGCCATAACAAGAAAACCATGTACTTGCCTTTGAAGCTCCTTGGTTATTGTAGGGTTAGCTCTATATGCAACACGGTTTGGCAAAGTGGCACGGGTATGAAGTCAATTTGATGCTCTAATCCTCTTATCGGTGGCAACCCACTTGGAACCTCTTCTTGGAACAAGTCATCAAACCCCTGTAGAAGTGAAGTAATAGAAGGAGGAAGATTATCTAATTCTTGAGAAGAAAATATAACATCTTTGTATATTATAATTTACAACAAAACAAACTTCACTTCCCTTAAAAGCATGATTAACCTCATTAGCTTTGGTGAAAAGCATGTGGTTGGAAGCAATTCCACTGCCACCAATAGCTAGCTTCTTACCCTTGACCTTTTCCTCTTTCTCCCTAACAACTCTTCTTTGCTCATTATCTATGTGATCTTCCATGGTCTCATGAGGAGCTAAGGGATGGAGAGTGATTCTTTTCCCCTTCATGTGGAACGAGTACTCGTTGGAGATTCCTTGGTGAATCACACCTCGATCAAACTGCCATGACCTTCCAAGAAGAAGATGGCATGCAGTCATGGGAAATCTGAATGGTAGCTTGCTCCTTCACCTTAAGTGGAGTGTTGGAATTCAACCAACAAAGAGTATAAGGTTGGTGATGAGAATTAGTAGAAAGTTTAAACCGATTTACCACTTCTTGGTCAATGATATTACAACATGAACCTCCATCTATAATAAACTTGCAGATTCTACCTTGAATGAGACATCTAGCATGGAAGAGGATCTCACGTTGGTTAAGGATTGTGGTAGATTCATTGGCCACTAGAGCTCGCTTGACCACAAAGCATTCCCCACGAGTCTCGACCGCCACGTGTAGATCTTCCTCTCTTTCAAGGATGGCTTCTTCTTCTTGCTCCTCTTCAGACTCATAATCTCCTTGAGTGTTGAGAAGGACTTGACTCCTTGTAGGACAATCTTTAGCAAAATGTCCTCATCCAAGGCACTTGAAGCACTTTAAATCTCTAATAGGAGACTCTTCTTTCTTCCTCTGATTTTGTTGAAGTTTAGGTGCCTCTCTCATTGGCTGAATCTTGGATGTATTATTCCTTGTCTCTTGCAGCCTTGGTGGGGGATTGGAGGAACTAGAAGTTGTAGAAGTCCATGGTCGAGAGTTAGAGATAAATCTCCTCTTTTGGAGGTAAATGTAGACTTGATCAGTGTAGTGCAACACCTCATCCATGCGAGTCACCCACTTGGGAATCACTGCAATCTCACATAAGAAGCTAGATCATCATTCAAACCAGCGATAAACTTAGAGTTAGCATACCTCTCTGGGAATCTAATCCCAGTTCGGAACATGAGGGTTTTGAGTTCCTTGTAGTACTCATTCGGAGCTCGGTTGCCTTGCCTATGCTTTTCTAGTCTTTCTTGAACTCTCTCTCCACATAGTCTTCAGGCACAAACCTCACACGAAGAGCTTTTTGAGCTCATTCCAAGTTTGAATGGGGGCAAAGCCGTAGTAGGACCTTTCTTCCTTCGCCTCTTGCCACCAATGATAGGTAAATTCAGTGAAGTGAATGAAGACAATGGCCATCTTTTGAGCCTCTTTATAGCCATTGAAATGAAATAGGGATTCAGTCTTAGTTTTCCAATCCAAGTATGTCTCCACATCCGACGTTCCAACAAAGGGTTGAACCGTCAACTTTATTCCATGATGGTGCTCTCAGCCTTGAGGTCTCTCTCCATCTTCCATGTGATAGTCACACAGTTCTTGGCATTGTCTTGGGGGAGGAGGTTGATGACACTCTCGGAATGGCTCCCTAGGAGGGTTGCCCGACACAATGCGCCTTGGTAAAGGAAGAGGGCCCGGGGGAGCTTGATAGTATCTATACATAGGCCTATCTTGGTTTGTATGAGTGCCTTGACTTACATGGTTAGTACACAAAGGCATTTCACCAAAAGAATTAGGGAAAAAATCCTCACCTAATCTAGGACGTATGGCTTCATTTGGAGGAGCTTGAGTAGTGGCAGCTTCATCATAGAGGGAGAGGTGGGATAAGTTGTTGTGTAAAGCTCTAGGGAATTCTTGCTCATAAATAGGGGTCATCGGATATTCTTCTTGGAATCCACTAGTTTGTACCCAACTGAGCTTTTGCTGAATCTTCTTCTCCATGGTTCGCATGAAGGTAACTTGTTCTTCCCTCATCCGAGTGAGTTGTTGCTCTCCTTGAGCTTGCAAGGCTTGTAGAAGTGACGCCATGTGCGGTGGAAGCTCATCAGTTTGATGGATAGCCACACCCTAGCCTTTCCCTTGTCATCTTGTTCCATGGTTCTCACCTATGCAAGGTTAGCAAGACACAAACCAAACAACCAAGACTTTGCAGAAAATAGGGCTACCTTCAATGGTACCTTAAGCCACACAGGAACCCATACAAGTAGTTCAAAAATTTCCCCTAAAATTCATATTTGTAGAGCTCGGAAAATGTAGGGTTAGGTAGTTGTGTTTGACAAAAGATGGCACCCCAAATCAACAAGTTATTATGCACATTAAGTTGATGCAAACTCAAGTCAAACAACACAAGAAGCTACTAGGCACCTTAGTTTTTACAACTTAAAAAACAAATGAGACTTTGAACAACTTTTCTAGCCTTGCTCGAAGCCTTTTTCTTGTTGGACTTGTTGTTTTTATGGTCATCTCTTTTGTTTTTGACCAATTATTTTTGATTTTCAACCCATTTTTCTCTTCGAGATAGAATGATTTTATGACTCAAAACTGAATTGTAACTTTGAAAATTTAGATAGCAATTTTTTTTGCTTACAAGAGTTCACTTTTTACATTTTCATGATCACAATTTTCCTTGTCAAACTTTCGGTGCTTTTCTCACACCTTGTGTCCTTGACTTTTAGCATGCAAACAACATAAAATGCACAATAAAATGTTGATTTAAGATGCAGATAAGTGGAATAAACAAGAGAGTTAAAGGTCAGAAATTTCAAGAGGCACACAACAAAAGCCGAGTTAGTGTAGCACTTGAATGAAGTGGATTTTTATTTTCAGATTGGCATTCAATGAAGCTGAGTTACTTATTGGATATTAGACACATGAAAGGTTGTCTTCAACCTTGGAATTTCGTGGCAAATAAGATAAAAAATCTTGGGAAAATTTATAGAACAATCGAGGCAAACACAAAGCTAGAGAACGAGCAATATAAATTGAATTCAGTTTCAACTTTCAAACCACTTAGGATGAAGGTCTTACCTTCAGTAGCTCTGATACAAATTGATAGTATTGTGCTTCTTTTCGCCCAGTTCAAGGTAAGATTGGCTCATCTTTTGTTGCTCCAAAGAAGGATCAAAGTCGACTTTGCAAGAGATGGTTCCTCGGTGAATTTTTGATGTGTTTTTGGAGTTGTGATTTTCTAGAAATTTAAGGGAATAGGTATCCTACTATCTTGTGGATATTAGGCACCAAACGAGCTTGAAATATAACATATTCAATAACTCTTAATCGGACACTCGATGTTACTCACGAGTAAGGGAGAATTTCTAAAAATTCTTCGAGGGAGATCTTTGATAAAACTCAGGTTTTTGATTAAGCTTGAAGTGAGTAACAAAGGCCAGCTCAATATGAACAAAATTGCAAGAGCTAGAACTCTTGAGCTAGCCTATTAAAGACAAGGAAAAACCCTTCACTTAGCTAACTAATTACATCATTTAACTGACTTCAAATCTTATTAAAACCTTCATTGAACTTGTAGAGAAGGAGGTCCCACATATCCCCCTTGAAGCAAAAAGCTCGAGAGGATTTGAAATGGGCCTCATTTCACGCCAACATGCCAAACATGTGGTGGAGGCGCCGACGCTGGACTTACTTGGAAAAGAACCACCGAGTCAAGTACAAATTGGCTTGGCGCTCCTAAGCTCAAAAGACCCTCCATAAGCTTAGTCTTGAGTCTAAAAGCTTGGGCCCTTGTGATCACGCCAGGAGGTGGCTTATCGCTGAGGCTAGGAGAAGAAACCCTAGTGATGGCTCGGGTGGGAGAGGGTACATGGCGTGGGTAGGCCTGACAGGGGCTAAAGTCGTGATGCCCAATCAAAGTAAATCCTTAAACACCTAACTTAGTAGAATAGGCAAACAAGGGTCGAATCCCACAGGGAAGAGTTATCTTTCTTAGTGCAATTTAGTATGACAAAGTAACAAAGGGGGGTTTGTTGGTTTGATTGCAAGTAGACAAAGTAAAGTAAAACAAAGAGTGTAATCAATTGGGGAAAAGTACTATTCCTTCTTATGGTTGATCCTAGATTATCTCTATTCCTTCTTATGAATGTTCTATTTCTTTTCTTAAGTTATAAACATGACAAACAGACCCTGAGAATACTAACTATCAAATAACCAGGAAAACCTCCAGATTCATTTCAACAGCAGCAAGAAGCAAAGGAATTTCAATAGATACATGCAAGTGTAGCAAACAGTCTTACAATTTGCATGTAATTAATTCTCTCTACAATAAACCAGTCCAAACAGTTCTTAGATAATCACAGTTGCTACTCATGAATTAGGTAACTCAAACAGTAATTACCAAACCCTAGTAATAGATAATTACTAATATCAACTAGATGATCAGGCTAGTCAAATCAGCAAGAATCAATAGGATGAAGCACAAGAGAATCAATACATTCAAAGGAAAAGAAATAGAATTATAACCTCATAACCATTATTCAAATGGAGGCTTCAATCGTCGGACTAAGCAAAAGTTGCTTAGTTCCTCATAGTCTTGAAACGTAAAACTCAAAGGGAAAAACTGATGTAAAACTAGATCTAAGATTATAGAAAAGGCTGCCAACATCTAGGTTAAATAACCCTAGCAAAACCTAAAAACTAAAGATAACAAACATAGTCTAAAAGGAAATAAAATAACCGGAAGAAAAGAAATAAAATAAAAGGAAATAAAGTAAAAACAAGTCTTCGGATGAAAGGAAACGAAATAATCCCGTGCGCGTCTGATGACCGATTTCCGCGATCACGGCAATAGCTTTCGCGATCGCGGAAATCTTACTGTTGCTCTCGCTGTTCTCGGCTTTTCCGCGACCGTAGATTCTCGGTTTTTGCACTTCTTTGCTCCTTTCTTCGTCTTCTCTCATGGCTTGTCTCCATCTTCAATATATCTTCATTTAAGCTCTTCTACGCCACCAATGTCATAACCCTTCTCCTCAACTCCATACTCAACAATAACGCTCTAAACTCATCCAAATGGTACCCAAAACACTGGTAATAACTCCTAGTTAAACCCTACAAAGTAGCGCTGATCAAATTCCCCCATGCTTAAACCTTGCTCGTCCTCGAGTAAGCTAATAGTAACCTACTCCTCGAATCAAATCCCCAAGGTCTCAGGAAGCACAGAAAAACCATCTCCACTAAGAACTGCACCTAATCATGTAACTCCAAGGCACCAACACAATAAACACAACACACAAAACATACAAGCTTAAAGGAAAGCAGAGTACTTCCCCCAAGCTTAACCCGAACACCATAGAGTGAAAAAACATCTAATCCTAACCTCCATCTATCTTCTTATGTCTCCTAGAGTGACCTACCCGAATCCTCCTTATATCGCCTCTCCTTATGTCACCACGCCAGGAAAAATGAGGAATCCTAATAATCACTCTTATTCTTTTCACTCATTTTTCCAAGGCGCCCTTTCGGGTTTTCACCAAGCCACTCATTTCATTTTTCAATAGATGGGCTCACATAAACTCACATCACTCTTGACATCTTATTACCACAGCCTAATACTGGTCCAAGCCACCTACTTATTGCCTAAGCCGCCCTCTCGGGTTTTTGACTTATCCCAGGATTTATTTTTATCTTTTTTCAATTTTTGACTTTTTCAATTTTTCATTTTTTTTTCTTTTCTCAGACGATTAGCAAGTATAGATCACCCCCCATGCTTAAACATTGCATTGTCCTCAATGTAATGAAAGACAAAAAGATGAAGCACATGGAAGAGCAGAAAAGTACTCACAACCGTCGCCGAGGTAGCCTGGACTTGGAAGTTGGTGCTGGCGGTAAATCCATATAAGCACAAGTCACTGGTGTTGCGCGGGTCTTCAAACTCAAACTCTACCGTGCAACCAAATAAATCCACATAATCGGGGTTGCACGGCCTTCAACGAACACATAATGGAGCCCAGATGTAAACGTGGTGTGGGCTCTGGTGTTCCTCCTTGCCAGCTGTCGAATGTCGGGCCATCATCGGTGCCAAATACAATTGTGGGGCTATGTCTCCTCCTTGGCATCATGATGCGCACCATCTCTTAAAATAAAACGCAGATAGCTGGGCCTTCGGTAGAACTTTTTCTTCTTCTTTATTTTATCTTTTTATTTTCAGGTCAGGGGACCTACAGTGATATTTCCGCGACCACAATTTTTTTTTCGTGCCAGCGGAAAATTTACTGGTGCGAGGCTGACACCGTCTTCAATTTGGCCCGGGTCTCCTACCTGCATGTTAGTCTAAAACAAAAACAAAACAAAAACAAAACAATAATAATAAAGGCTAGAAAGGAAAAGACAAGAAAAGAAAAGAAGTTCATACCTCGGGTTGCCTCCCGAGCAGCGCCTTAGTTATCGTTGTGGCTCGACTTGGTGCTCTCCCACTCAACTTGGGTTGCTCACATCAACCAAACACTTGGGGTCAATATCAGGAGGGTGTCTTTTTGTATCGTCTATGTTGAAACCGACCCTCACCCCGTCAAATTCCATTGTGAGCGAACCGCTGCTCACATCAATCTTGGTGCCTACCGTGTTCATAAACGGCCTTCCCAGCATCACAGGGGCGGCGTGTTTATCTTGCCCTGTATCCAGCATAAAGAAATCCGCAGGAAAAATAAGTTTGTCCACTTCTACCAGCACATCCTGCACAACTCCTTTGGGATATACATAGGAATTATCCGCCAATTGGATCACTATCCCCATCTTCTGTAATGGCCCAACCTCTAACGACTCGTATAACAAAATAGGCAAAACGTTGATAGAGGCACCCAAATCCATCATAGCTTTATCGAACATGGTGCCACCTATCTTGCAGGGAATAGTGAACATGCCTGGATCAATGCACTTCTTTGGTAACCGCTTTTGCAGCATAGCGGATACATTCTCATTGACCTGGACCTTCTTCTTCTCTTTCACAGCTTTCTTTTTCTTTATTTTGCACAGCTCCTTCAAGAATTTTGCATAGCGAGGAATGCTGTTAACAAGTTTGAGCAAATGAATATTTACCTCGCAGTTGCTGAAGGTCTCAAATAAATCCTTGTCATTCTCCACCTTTCTGGTGTCCTTCAGAGCCTCAAGGAAGGGTGCGGGAGGCTTCAATGAACTGAGCGGAGGAAAGTTGGGACGCACATACGTGTCGTGGACATCAGAGGCAAAACCGCGATCACGGTTTGGGATCCGCGGTCGCGGTTCTTCAATTGGGTAATCTGAGGCTCCAGGGAATTTTTCGCGACTGCGAATATCTATCTGCGGTCGCGGATCGTCTTCGAGCAAGTCTTCTTCAGCGAATACTTTTTCTCGATCGCGGAAATCTGTCCGCGGTCGCGGAAAAGCATCGATTTTTTCCTCTTCGTCAGTAACAAATCCGCAATCGCGACCTTCTTCTCCGCGGTCGCGGAAAACTTTCTGTTGAGCTCGACCTTCCTCCACGTGTGTTCCGCTCCTTAGTGTCATGGCACATATGCTCTCCTTTTGGTTTACTACTGCTTGAGACGGTAGCTTCCCCGAATCCCGGGTTTCCAGTTTGCTCAACGCTTGAGTGAATTGTCCAAGTTGATTCTCTAAGTTATGAATGCTAGACTTCGTCTCTAGCTGATGTTGGATCATGCTCTGAGTGAGAGTCTCCTGATGCTTGACTACCGCTTGAATTTGTGACCTCATCGAGGTCACAGTGCTAACCAACGTCGATACGCTTTGGGCGAGAGACCTGAACATGTCATTGCTGGACATAGATGAGCTTGCGCTTTGGCCTTGGGGTCTAGGGTCATATTGAGCTCTATATTGTTGTTGTTGACCCCCAGGCTGCTGATATTGTTGTGGGCGCGGTAGGAACTGCGGTGGCCTCTGTTGAAACTCCTAGTCATCACGACCCTGAGGATGATTCTGCTGATTCCCGTATCTCAGATTGGGGTGGTCTCTCCACCCTGGATTGTAAGTGTTGGAGTACGGGTCATATCTTGGTCTAGGGGCGCCGAAACCTCCAATATCATTCACTTCAGCAGTAGGTTCAGGAAGTGTTGGGCACTCGTCAGTGGGATGCAACGGATCATAACAGATTCTGCAGGACTTAACTGCCCTTGCTGCATAGGGGCTCACCCTTTTGGTGAATTGTCTTGAGCCCTCAGATAGCTCAAATAATATTTCAAAAGCTACAGCAGGTGTCTTGTTTAGAATATTCCCACCACAGGTCGCGTTCACCATTCTTCTCTCGTCTTCAAGAAGCCTGCCATACAGATAGAGAACGAGATCTTGGTCAGAATAACCATGGTATGGGAAACTAGATATCAACCTCCTGAATCTCTCATAATATTCATATAACGTCTCAATAGCATGCTGTTCAAAGTTGCTGATGCTTCTCTTTAGGCTGTTGAGCTTGGTTGCAAGGAAGTATTTCTCAAGAAAGGATTTCTTCATTTCAGCCCATGTGTCTATGCTCCCTGGGGCTAAATAATAGAACCAATCATTGGCCGCATCCTTTAGAGAGAAAGGAAAGGCCCTCAGCTTGATTTGGTCCTCAGTGACGTTCCTCGGCCTCATGATGGAGCAGACATCGTGGAATTCAGAAAGATGCTTGTTGGGGTCTTCTCCATTCAGCCCATGGAAGTGGGGTAATAAATGAATCAACCCAGATTTTAGCTCAAAATTCACGCCATCCGCAAGCTCTGGAAACTGCACAACAAGCGATTGCTGTTCGAAGTTCGGGGCAGTCAACTGCCTCAAAGTTGGTGTTTCTGCAACCATCTCTATATCAAAACCGAAAAGGGAAGAGTCAGTAGCACGGGTGTGGACCATAAGATAGGTCCACACAAAAATTGGCACACAAACAAACACAAAGGAAAAATAAAACTTGTCTCCCCGACAACGGCGCCAATTTGATAAGAGCTAAAGTCGTGATGCCCAATCAAAGTAAATCCTTAAACACCTAACTTAGTAGAATAGGCAAGCAAGGGTCGAATCCCACAGGGAAGAGTTATCTTTCTTAGTGCAATTTAGTATGACAAAGTAACAAAGGGGGGTTTGTTGGTTTGATTGCAAGTAGACAAAGTAAAGTAAAACAAAGAGTGTAATCAATTGGGAAAAAGTACTTAGCCAGACAAATATCCACCATTCATTCGATTGGTTGATCCTAGATTATCTCTATTCCTTCCTATGAATGTTCTATTCCTTTTCTTAAGTTATAAGCAGGACAAACAGACCCTGAGAATACTAACTATCAAATAACTAGGAAAACCTCCAGATTCAATTCAACAATAGCAAGAAGCACAAGAATTTCAATAGATACATGCAAGTGTAGCAAACAGTCTTACAATTGCATGTAATTAATTCTCTCTACAATAAACCAGTCCAAACAGTTCTTAGAATATCGCAGTTGTTACTCATGAATTAGGTAACTCAAACAGTAATTACCAAACCCTAGCAATAGACAATTACTAATATCAACAAGATGATCAAGCCAGTCAAATCAGCAAGAATCAATGGGATGAAGCACAAGAGAATCAATACATTCAAAGGAAAAGAAAAAGAATTATAACCTCACAACCATTATTCAAACGAAGGCTTCAATCGTCGTGTTGGATCGTTAGAGTTACATCTGAGGGAACAAAAGCTTTGTTCCCACAGAAGGTGCAGCGGAATAATATAGCAAGAAATATAAAGTAACGAACTCACGTTGTATAGTGGAAACCCCAATCAGTCAAATAACTAATCAAGGAAAAACCACTACCTTCAAGCTTCTCGCTTGAGAGGATTTTAAAGCGTCTACTTGTCTTATTGATTTCTTGTTCGATTACACTTGTAGCCTGGACTCCAAACCCTAGACTTCCCACCTAAGTTTGAATCTCTTCTACAACGGTGAATACGAACTCACTCGACTAAGACTTACATGCTCTTTACTCTCTTTTTCTTCTCAGTTTAATGCTCCGAGTTCGTACATAGAAATGAATCACACACTCCTATAAATACAACTCAACTAAAACAATCGTAACAAGATAAAGTATCTTTCTAAAATCGGTAACAAGAAGATATTTAATGATTTGAAGAATATTATCTTAACCGCCTATATTATCTAAGGAAGGAATTCCTAAGATAATATAATCGGATAAAGATAAAATCTTCTCTCTCCAAATATATTATCTTAGGAAAGATTTCCTAAGATAACGCATTCGGATTCTCTCTCCACATCTTCTCTTCGGCGAGATCCTTCTAGCCGAAATCCTTCTTCCTTGACCGCGTGATCTTCAAAGATAATCTTCATAATCTTCACGCTAAATATCCTTCACTCCATTCACAGCTTGATTGATGTTCGTCATTGATGTTCCTTGAGAGGTAACAAAGCATGTGGAGAAAGCTTTGTTCCCTCTACAATTCTTCGCTGTTTATGGTTCCCTGTGACAACTGTTTTGTTCCTGAAATACTTAGTTACCAGATTAGTTGAATGTTTGTTACCATCAAAACCTAAGGAATTCAACAAATTCCCCCTTTTTGATGGTGACAAACATCCTTGACAATAAAACATACATATGAGATAAAGACAGTTGTATAGAGAAAGTTTCCACACTTAGGCATAATAGTTCCCCCTTAGTCTAGCAACATATGAAACCATGTTTTGTTCTCTTGCAACACAGACTACTTCTTGTGCAGGTTACTAGCATCCAATCGCCGGTAGAAGAAAGATTCATTGATCACCTCTTTATGTACCTTGTGGTGTTCCAGTTTTTTGTTTTTTTGGAACAACACAAGGGAGTAATAGGGAAACTTTGCTGAAGTCGCCATATAGATAGGAGGGGAGAAACCACGAGAATCCTTTTTCATATCTTTTCAAGTACTAAGGATAATGCTCACAATCCTCTTATTTCCTTCTTTTTCCAAAGATCACAACCAAGAAGATATCTTCCAAAAATAAATCTTGTAAAAGATTCTGTCCAAATCCATCAAAGCCCATAACTTCTCAAGCGCAACAAACAACACGCAGCCATCATATCAATCCTTAATGCACATAACACTTCCCAAGCAGTTGCATGCCGTCATTACGCATCATACCTATCAAATCTAAGCCACATACCACAGAAGCGACGATTCGTATTCTCGGCTTTCCGAAAAAGTAGAAGAGTGTGATGCGGGGGTAACGTTACCAGAGAGGCTACAAAGAACATCACACAGAAACATATACGAGAATTTTTAATAATGTTTAATCATGAATGAGAGGCTCCTAGATGTGGATGATAAGAGGGGCTCATAGGAAGCATCAAGCATGATGGCTAGGGTAAGCTGTAGAGTCAACAATCATTTGGGCTTATAGTGAGGGATCAATGCATCAAGTTGACTCTTTTGGGCCGAAAGAAAGCTGATTCAAGTGTTATTGTGATAGCATAGATGATCATGCATGAAATTTTGCACATAAGTGAAGTGTTAGCACGAGTCTAAGCAAGTAGTTCAACTAATGACCAAGAGAATGAATGCATATCCAGACATGAAATTTAAACTTTCACAATTTACCATGTAATTTAGCCAATCATCGAGGGAACACAACAGGTAGACAATTAGTTGAGAGAGATCATACCAAGTTCCATGCGGAACTGTTCGAAGGGTTCCCTATTGAGTGCCTTGGTGAAAATGTCAGTGATCTGATCCTTGGTTCCGCAGAAGTCCATGGACACCAACCCTTTCTCCACACAGTCACGTAAGAAGTGATGTCTTATCTCAATATGCTTGGTACGTGAGTGTTGCACAAGATTCTTAGAGATATTTATTGCACTAGTATTGTCACAAAGAATGGGAATAGAGTCAAGAAGAATACCATAGTCGCTGAGTTGTTGTTTAAGCCATAGGAGTTGAGTACAACAGGCAGCGGCGGTTATGTATTCGGCTTCTACAGTTGACAAAGCAACTGAATTCTGCTTCTTTGACCCCCAAGAAACCAAGAACGGCCCAAGGAACTGAGCCATTCCATATGTAGATTTTCTATCCACTTTGTTCCCTGCGAAGTCAGCATCTATATATCCAACTAGATCGAAGTTTCCACCCCTTGGATACCACAGACACAAATCGTATGTTCCCTTCAAGTATCTCAGTATCTTCTTCACTGCTTTGAGGTGTGTCTCTTTGGGATCAGCATGTCCAAACCGCTTATGCCACAAGTCTGTTGTCCCAGAGATGGACGACAGACATAGTTCCTTCTCAGGGATAAAAGCAGGATCAGTTTTGTAGACGTTGTTATCGCAGATCCCTTTGAGTAGAATTTTCCCTGTTCTTATACACTCAACAAAACAATCATCAGTAGTAAAGACTACCCTATTTTTCTTGTTTTGATATAGTTGAGGCACACAAAAAAAGATCAAACCTGAGATTATTCACAAGTGTCACGTTATCCACATTAATATGGTTAGAAAGCCTTATCTTACTGTTGGGTCCAACATCCTCCAAAGATATCGGAACAAATGAATTGGGCCAAGATCCAAACAAAGTCGAAGGCCAGAGAGAACTGGAGGGAAGCGACGGACATTCCTCAGACGCGTGGGATCCGACCAGCTCCGAAGATCTCGCCCTGGGCATTAATTTCTCGATCGATGTCAACGGCAATGACATTAAACACATAGATTAAGCTAGCAATCAAGAGCAAATCCCGAAGATCTCGCCCAGAATTAATAGAAGATATTGCAAACAATATAGTAACGGACACAAGATAAGATTACCATAAATAAACCACAAATAAGACAACGAAGATACGCCTGTCTACGCCCGGCTTCTACCGACTTACTCTTCGAAGTCTTACGAGTACACCCACTCTAGCTCAAACTCCCCGGAATACTACCCAATCGCTGCCGGTCAAATCACCAAAACGCCTGTCGGACAAGACCCGACCCTTTAATATACAAGTTACATTGCTATTTCGTATCTATTCTTTGCTTGGTTGATCATTTATCTGGTTTGGATTGATTTTTACTACCCGGTCGACTCGTTACCCCGTCTAAGGCGATTTAGGTCGTCCGATCTTTTCGCCCCAAAACAATTTGGCGCCCACCATGGGGCAACTTGCCAATCACCATCTCCAAACCTTCCAACTATGACCATCAACCCACCTACTGGTACCGAGGAGCCACGCCTCAAAGACGACACCCAAGCTCAAGGAGACACAACCGGAAACCCTACTCCAAACCAATTCCAAGAGCTTGCCCAAAAATTGACTACCCTACAAGAGGAACTTGCCCAACAACGCCAAAAGACCGAAGCCTTGGCTACCTTATCCACCCAATCCGAGGCCGAGATTGCACAACTAACCCGTGAAAATGAGTCTCTTAAGTCGCATGTACAATCAATGGCTTCTGGATCTAGGCAGATGCCCATCCATAGCAACATCCTGATGCGTCTTGACATGGATAGCGTCGAACTGACCCCCCCGGGCGTACGGCGTCCCAGACATACTGAGGGTACATCTCGAACTCCTCTGGTCAATCCATTTTCAACTAACAATGTTACTTTCTCCACACCGATCGGGTCAGCAGGGACCCGAATCGACGAACCACAGGTTATCAATCCTCCCGACATCCTAGCCTTCGTCCAGCAGACGCTCAGTCAGCACATGAAGACACTTGATGATCGCATCGCTAGAATTCCCGGAGTTCCACAGCCGATCGAGAAGGAAGCGTCGGGCGGATATGAGGAATCTCCATTCATCGGAGAGATCGCCAGAGTCGAAATCCCAAAGAAGTTCCACCTTCCTAGCATGGCGACATTCGACGACACCAGCGATCCAGATGATCACATTTCTCTCTATAAACAAAAAATAATGACTGCATCTATTCCACGGGAGAGCCGCGAGGCTGTCATGTCCAAAAGCTTTGGCATGACTCTCGCGGGTCCCGCACTGACCTGGTTTATGCGTTTACCTTAGGGAATGATCGCCTCGTTCGCGGATCTAGTCAATTCCTTCAAGATCCAATTCGCCAGCAGTCGGAGGCTCCAAAGGCAGTCGAGTGATCTCTATCAAATCACCCAAAGGTATAATGAACCTCTCTGAAGCTATCTTAACATGTATAATAAAGAAAAAGTCACGATTTCCCATTGCGACGTCAACACCTCCATCGAAGCCTTCCGACAAGGTCTGATCAAGGACAGTAATCTTTACAACGAGATCAGCAAGTACCCGTGCAGAAGTTTTGAAGATGTCCAAGCCAAAACTATGGACGAGGTACGTTTGGAAGAAGATCGCGAATCACAAAAAGTGTCCCATGGACCCGACCAATCCGATCGCAAATCCTCTTCCGACAACCGTCGAAACAGACGTCATTACCCCTACCCTCGTAATCGAAATGAGCAGAATCAGGTAAACTCGTTCCAGGACAGGTTCCAAGACTGGAGAGATGGTCCAACGTTGCCCCCCCAGGGTTCAATCTTACAACTTCAGTGTTTCCGTGTCGGAGCTCGTCAAGAGTTTCGACAAATATGGAAAAGAGGTAAGATGGCCCCGAAAGAGCGACCGACCGGATGTTAAAAAGGACATGAGCAGATGGTGTGAATTCCACGATGACCACGGTCACTCGACGGACGAATGCATCGCCTTACGTAAAGAGGTCGACAGGTTACTTGCGCAGGCGCTCTTGCGTGACGTAATCTCAGAACGAGCCAAAGCTACCATGGAACGACGAGATCAGGTAAAACAAGATAAACCCCCGTCTCTTGTCCATACAAAAATTGTCAATACCATTTCAGGGGGATCGGACGTATGTGGGAACACGTACTCAGCGGCCAACCGACATGCAAAAGAAAGCAAAGGCAGTAAGCCCGAAACGCCAGATTTTAGACAAACCAAGGTCTCTGACCTCCCAACAGTCACGTTCGACGAGTCCGATGTCGACGGGTCGGAAAACCATCACGATGGTCTGGTAATCTCTTTATCTATCGAGAATTATTTGATACGTAGAGTACTAATCGATACAGGAAGTTCGACCAATCTCTTGACCTTCGACGCCCTCAAAGGGATGGGCCTGGGCAAAGATGACCTAATCAAGAAATCGACTCCACTAGTCGGATTCAGTGGTGAAGTTAAACACACTATCGACGAAATCGTTCTTACGACATACGCCGGAGGAGTAAACCAACAGGTGAAATTTCTATACCTACACTGCCCATCTCCCTATAATTTCATCCTTGGCAGACCATGGATACATGCTATAAAGGCGGTACCCTCGACGTACCATCAAGTCATCAAGTTCCCTACCAGGTGAGGAGTCTAAGAAATCAAGGGAGACCAGAGGATGGCCAAAGAGTGCTACGTCGCCTCCATGAAAAGCGCTGTCGAGCATAAGGCCGCATAGCAATCATAGATTGGCGACAAATCTAATCGATACGTCGAACCAGAAAATGGAAAAACTTGATGAGATCATACTAGATCCTTCAAAGCCAAACCAAACGGTAAGGGTCGGGTCGGACCTGGACGACTCGACCAGACAACAAATTCTGGATTTGCTCAAGTCTAATGCTGATTGTTTTGCATAGTCACATGAATATATGGTCGGTATATCTCCAAACATTATTACTCATAAATTGAACATAGATCCATCTCACCCCCCTGTAAGCAAAAGCACAGGAAATTTACCCCAAAGCGAAACAAGATTGTCGACGATGAAGTCAGGAGCTTGCTGGAAACAGGAAAATTAAGGGAAGTCAAATACCCCGAGTGGCTGGCCAACGTGGTCGTAGTCCAAAAGAAAAATGACAAATAGAGAGTCTGCATCGACTTCACCGACCTCAACAAGGCTTGTCCCAAAGATTCATTCCCACTCCCTCACATTGACGCCATGGTCGACGCAACGGCAGGACACGAAATGCTATCGTTCATGGATGCATTCAGTGGCTACAATCAAATCCTCATGGAACCAGAAGACCAAGAGAAAATGGCATTCGTCACAAGTCAAGGTATCTATTGTTACAAAGTAATGTCCTTCGGACTAAAAAATGCAGGGGCTACTTATCAATGACTAGTCAACAAGATGTTCAAAGATCAGATTGGGGACACGATGGAAGTCTACATAGACGACATGCTGGTCAAATCGGAAAAGAAAGACGACCACATCGACCACCTCTGCGACAGCTTCGAGGTACTAAAGAGATATAACATGAAACTAAACCCTATGAAATGCTCTTTCGGAGTGTCATCAGGAAAGTTCTTAGGGTACTTGGTAACACAAAGAGGAATAGAAGCCAGCCCAGAACAAGTCAAAGCCATCATCAGCCTCCGATCCCCTCGGTGCGTCAAAGACGCACAGAAGCTGACAAGTCGGATATCAGCTCTGAACAGATTCATCTCAAAGTCATCCGACAAATGCAAACCCTTTCACGACGCCCTCGAGAAGAACAAATCCTTTCAATGGACGGAAGAACATGAAGTTGCATTTCAGGACCTAAAGAAATACCTTGCCAATCCCATATTGTTGACCAAACCAAAAGACGACGAGCCATTATTGCTGTATTTGGCAGTATCAGAGTCGGCCGTAAGCGCAGTTCTAGTCAGAGAAGAAGACTGCAAGCAATCGCCGATATACTACGCCAGTCGAACATTACTACCAGCAGAGACAAGGTACTCATCGTTAGAAAAACTTGTACTATCACTAGTAATGGCATCGAATAAACTCAAACCGTATTTCGAATCCCATACTATAATTGTCCGCACTAACCATCCCATGAGAGCAATCATGAGGAAGCCTGAGTTCACAGGACGGATGGTCAAGTGGGCCATACACCTCAGCGGTTATGACATTGAGTACGAGCCCAGAACAACGATCAAGTCGCATGCCCTGGCTGACTTTGTGGCAGAATTCAGCCCAACCCTAGAGCAAGAAGCCGCCAAATAAGCAACACAATTGTTCGCGACAGATGAAACAGGAAAATGGGAGCTCCACACCGATGGCGCGTCGAATGCTAGAGGATCAGGGCTAGGGGTCGTGTTGAAATCACACAAGGGGACAAGATAGCCCAGGTCGTAAGATGCGAATGGGACGCAACCAATAATGAAGCTGAATACGAAGCACTCATATTTGGGCTCATCCTGGCGCGCGACCTAGGAATCCGAGAGATCGAAGTCATTTGTGACTCCCTCTTAGTCGTAAATCAAATACAAGGGTCGTACAACACCAAGGACGACATGATGATAGCTTACCTGGACGTGGCCAAGAAGCTAATCGACCAATTCCAAACATTCGACATCAGGCAGGTGCCCAGAGATCTCAACTCTCAGGCTGACGCACTAGCCAATTTAGGGTCCATCTTAGATCCAAAGGAATTTCCAAATATCCCACTGGCGCACGTCATGACACCAGCCGTTCCAAAAACATCCAAGGAGTCGATCACACCATTGGAGGAACTTGTCACGATGGAGATAGGTGACCGACCAGAGGAAGACATTGTCAACAATCGTGACGACTGGATGTTACCTTACATCATATGGCTAAAAGACGGCATCCTACCCAACGACAAAACAGAAGCAAAAAGGCTAAAGGTACAAGCTCTCTCCTTTGATATTTTAAATGACGTCTTGTTCAAAAGATCTGTCACATGGATACTCCTACGATACATCAAGACTCCAGAAGTCAGACGTATCTTACAGTCATTACATGAAGGAGAGTGTGGGAACCACACCGGCGGATGAAGCCTCTCGGGAAAAGCTCTGCGAAACGGATAGTACTGGCCCACAATGAATAGAGACATGATGGAGTACACCAAGAAGTGCGATGCCTGCCAACGACACGCACCCGTTCCTCATCAACCCTCGAAACTCCTCCATCCGACTCTGGCACCGTGGCCCTTCATGAGATGGGGGATGGACATCGTCGGGAAACTCCCACCTGCGTCGGGTCAACGAGTCTTCTTCCTTGTCATAACAAACTACTTTTCTAAATGGATCGAAGCTGAAGCCTACCGAGAGGTAAAGGATCAACACATCATTTCATTTATAAAACGCAATATCTTGTGCAGATTTGGCGTCCCGTCAGAAATTGTGTGCGACAATGGCTCCCAGTTCATCAGCCATAAGACTCGAGCTTTCTGCGACCAATGGAATATCAAATTAATCACATCCACTCCTCGATATCCGCAATCTAACGGACAAGCCGAGTCTAGCAACAAAATCATCGTCAATAACCTCAAGAAATGCCTCACAAGGGCTAAAGGAAAGTGGGCAGACGAGCTCCCGTTCATCCTCTGATCCGACAGGACCACCCCGAAGAATACGACTGGACAATCACCATTCTCACTCGTCTACGGAAGTGAAGAGGTCATCCCCGCCGAGCTATTGGTTCCAATGGCTCGTTACAGTCTTCAGACGAGTGAACAAAACGACATCGAGCTAGCGCACAACTTGGACACAACAGATGAGACTAGAGAAAAAGGCAGAATTAGAATGGTCAGGTTCCAGCAACAAGTCGCAAGAATTTACAACAAAAATGTTCGAGCCAAAGTCTTCAATGTTGGTGATTGGGTCCTTAGAAAGACATTCCAGAACACCAAGAATCCGGCCGACGGGAAGCTCGCACCTCAATGGGAAGGACCCTACCTAATCAAAGAAGTGGTCGGACAAGGAGCATACCAATTGGAAGACAAAGATGGACAACTGATCCCAAGAAGTTGGAACGCAACACATCTGAAGCTATACCACTTTCAAAACCAGCAAAGTAAGGCACTAACACCCTTTCATTTGCCATGCGCTATTCATGCTACGAACTCAATTCTATTTCTTGAAACTGAGTACTCACATCTTGTAAGGACATTTCTCCTTGCAAAAACCTAAAGTGCAGGACAACATCAACATACGCACTGTACCCAGTCACAAACAAAAGCGCTTACATTACATTTACACGATCGATTGGAATACGGGGAGATGAATACCACAGGCACGTCGGCACACCGCTTGCCTTATACAATACATAAGTGTTGGATCGTTAGAGTTACGTCTGAGGGAACAAAACCTTTGTTCCCATAGAAGGCACAACGGAAATAATATAGCAGGAAAGATAAAGAACGAACTCACGATATATAGTGGAAACCCTGATTGGCAAAACTAGATTCTCAAGGAAAAACCACTACCTTCAAGCTTCCGCTTGAGAGGATTTTGAAGCGTCTACTTGTCTTATTGATTTCTTGTTCGATTACACTTGTATCCTGGATTTCAACCTCTAGACTTCCCACCTAGATTTGAAACCTCTTCTACAACGATGAATCGAACTCAACCCTCAAAGACTTACAAACACTTCACTCTCTTTTTCTTCTCAACTGAACGCTCTCAGTTCTTCTTTTTCCTCGTCGTGGTTACATAGAAATGAATCCCACATTCCCATATAAATACAACTCGACCAAACCCTAATCATAACAAGATAATCCTATCTTCCTAAACTTGGTAACAAGATGATATTAATTGATTTGAAGAATATTATCTTAACAACCGATATTATCTAAGGAAATAATTCCTAAGATAACATTAACGGATTAAGATAAGATTCTTCTCTCTCCAAATATATTATCTTAGGAAAGTTTTCCTAAGATAACACATTCGGATTCTCTCTCCAAATCTTCTTTTCGGCGAGATCCTTCCAGCCGAAATCCTATCCTTTGACCGCGTGATTCTCTGTGATTTGTTTCCATAATATCACGCTAGATTTCTTCCTTCCATTCACAGCTTTGATCTTGTTCGTCACTATTGTTCCTTGAGAGGTAACAAAGCACATGAACAGAGCTTTGTTCCCTCTGCGATCCTTTGCTGCAATGGTTCCCTGAGATAACTGTCTTTGTTCCTGAAACACTTAGTACCCAGATTAGTTGAATGTTTGTTACCATCAAAACCTAAAGAATTCAACAATAAGGTTAAGACACCTTATTACATTTATGCAATAGAGACATATTGCTTTCCTCCTCGGCATAACACTAAGTCATGACTAAACATAAATACATACATTTGTAGGCCTCCTTCTTTACATACATACGGCAAGCCCTACTCGACGGAGCACACGGGCAAACCCGACATACAAATCAAAGGCGTCAACGACAAACTTCTCTAGAAGAGTCCGACGAAACGAACGAACACATGAAAAAGTTCAACCCTTTGTAAAATAGATTACATCAAATAAAAACCTAAGCATTTTTTACATACATGCGACCCGCGATGGTGGATGGGTCACCAAAACACATTGTCTGCCTACACACACGTAGGACTTCAAATTATCCACGAACACATTCTGCGACCCGCGATGGTGGACGAGTCGCCAAAACCAGAGAACATTCTACCCACACACAGGTGGGGTCACAAAACAAATTACGAAAGACAATCAAGGATCAGGGTTCGCAACGTTACCTTCAGCAGGGGCCAGATCAGGAGAAAGCTGGGGCTCGATCGGCACGGTGTCGCCAGAGTGGGCCTCGTCTTCACCAACGCTTTCGTCTAGGGAGTCCCCCCCGACGCCGGCCAATCGGAAAAGCTCCGAGCCAGGATTCCCCTTCGGAAATAGGGTGTCTATAGTCTCCTTCTCCACCTTCAAATCCCAGGTCTCCTACTTGCCCTGTTCGAACTCCTCGATCATCTCAACACGCGACTTCAATGCGTAAAAAGCGCCTATGTCGCCTGCGACCCAACCAACATTAATCCTAGCCTGCATCACCTTCTCTTCAACACTTGACTGGCTCTCACTGAGCTCCCTCCGACAAGAATCCAAGTCATCTTGGCAGCTCTTCAGCTCCTTAACGAAGCGGCGCTCAATGTCCCTAAAGCGGCTTTCAACTCCTTCCACCTTGGTCCTCAAAGACGCCAGATTGGACTCTGACCTAGCAGCCCTATCTTTGGCCTTAGCGACCATCTCTTTGACCCCAGAATACGCGCCCAAGAGAAACTGAAAAGTCTGAAAAAGACAAAGTCAAAACAATCAAGGTTCCACCAGATTATGAGGACAAAAACGAACAAACTTGAGATCCGACAAAACGACTTACCTTCCACGCAGAACACCCTGCTTCACCAATACAATCCAAGGGAGAGACACCATCAACTTCAGACTTCAAAGTCGGATCCTGAGCATGAAAAAGATCGGCAATTGATCGACCGACCGCGTCAATCTTCTCGACTCCATGAGCAGCCGTCACCTTCTTCTTTGGAGTATCCACCACCTTCACATCGCCAAAGAAGCATCTGCCTTCCTTTTCGAGCCAACTTTGGCTGGGAGCGATGACTCTGCCGGTGTCGATTTACTCGATGAGGCCCTGACTGCCACCAGCCTTTGCTCTATCAGACCTTTCTCGGACACTCCCTTCAAACGGTCACTCAACCGACCAGCCGGATACGCTGACACGACAGACAAAACGTAAATCACAAGCAGACGATTAAAAGTACATGAGTCAAAAAAAAATTCACACTTGACCCGAGACGATGAAACATTCGACATAACGTCCTGAGTAGCGGGGGAAGTCGACAACAAGTTGACGTTTACAAACTTCCGCTCCGACGCGAGGATACTAAGAATGATCTTTGTCAGACCTTCCGACTGAGTGTCCGCTTCCAACTCTTCAGCCTCAGGGACTATAAAAAAGAAGAGTTAAACAAAGGGTTAAAACACATAAAACATGCAAAGAGAAGTCGAGTACGTACTCTCAACTCGCCACTCCGATAGCAGAAATGAACAGTCACCCCCTTCTCCAAAGACGAACGCTCGACGAAGAAAAACTTTGACCCCCATTCACGGTCGTTTACATCTAAATTGAACATTAAAGGCTTCCGACCCGAATGAATACGCAACTGGACGCGAGAAGAACTCTTCGACCCTAGAGAATAGTTGTACCACAGGGCGTCGAAATTAAAACCGGCCCCAGACTGAACATTCAACAAATCTAAAACCCTAAGGATCTGCCACGCCTGCGGCATGACCTGACAAGGCGCAAGCGCCAGGGTCGCTAAAAAGTCCCTAACAAGAGGGGAGAATGGAAACGTATGGCCAATCCTAAACGGGTAAGCATAGAAACAAGCCCATCCCTCATAGCGAGCGTCGGCTCTCTCGTCTGGATGCGGCAACCTTGCGACCGTCTCTAGAGGAAATCCTCCGACTTGAAGGATCTGCTCTAACTCCGCCTCCGACAGAGTCCCCGTCAGAGCATCGGCCTCCTTGAGAAGGAAAAGGGGGGGGGGACCTCATTCTTGCTCGAGTTCGAGCGAGTAGCAGTCGACTCAGACGATTCACTGGAAACCATCTCCAAAACAGAGAGAGAAGGGAATCGAAGAGCAATTTTTTCAAAAAAGCTTAGCAAAACCTACCAAATGAGGAAACAAAGGAAGAAGATGAGGCCAAACCGTCAGAGTCTTGATTCGAATTTATGGAGGGAATCGGCAGGTCACAGAAACGTCCGATCACGAACATGATGATCGCCACGTAGCCCTCGCCTGTCGCGCCCTAATCGGAGGGTGGAGATCGTGCGTGATGGAAGTTGTTTGGACTCCATCTCACAACTGCCGTGAAGCCCTAAACAACTTTGGGCTATTGTTGGGCCAAACATCCTCCAAAGATATCGGAACAAACGAATTGGGCCAAGATCCAAACAAAGTCGAAGGCCAGAGAGAACTGGAGGGAAGCGACGGACATTCTTCAGACGCGTGGGATCCGACCAGCTCCGAAGATCTCGCCCAAGGCATTAATTGCTCGATCGATGGAAACGACAACAACATTAAACACAGAGATTATGCTAGCAATCAAGAGCAAATCCCGAAGATCTCGCTCAGAATTAATAGAATATATTGCAAACAATATAGTAACGGACACAAGATAAGATTACCATAAATAGACCACAAAGAAGACAACAAAGATACGCCTGTCTACGCCCGGCTTCTACCGACTTACTCTTCGAAGTCTTACGAGTACACCCGCTCTAGCTCAAACTCCCCGGAATACTACCCGATCGCTGCCGGTCAAATCACCAAAACGCCTGTCGGACAAGACCCGACCCTTTATTCTCTAAGGATAAGTTGTATTTCGATCTGATTCAATCATCAATTAATATACAAATTACATTACTATTTCGTATCTATTCTTTGCTTGGTTGATCATTTATCTGGTTTGGATTGATTTTTACTACTCGGTCGACTCGTTACCCCGTCTAAGGCGATTTAGGTCATCCGATCTTTTCGCCCCAAAACACTTACCAAGACCACAAACTTCTCCCTTACTCTTATTTCCAAAGGTTATTGAACCTCCGGAGGCCTGTTGAAGTGAGGTGAGCCATCCTTTGTTCCCTATCAGGTAACTTTAGCAAGCACTATCAACATACCGAGAACCTTCCTCACTTCAACCTTTATAGAAAGAGTTACTTTTTGCGAACCCAGACAAGCTTAGGCTTTCTGGGTGTGGGAGCAACATATCTGATTTTTGGAGGTCTAACATTCATTTTCTCCCTAGCAATACGAGCAATTTCCTCATTGTGTTTCTTTAGGAGACACTCTTATTTGTAGTGACCAGAGTGACCACAGTACCAACAAATTCTTTGACACTTTAAATCGACATACTTACTCTGTCCAGGCCAAATTGGTTTGTTAGCAATCCTTGAATGAAAATCAATATTATTGGACTTACCGTTTTGAGATTGTTTCAGCCAAATGGAATGAGCCTTCTGTCCATGGTACCAAGCCTTGTTCCCATCAGTCGAATTTGAGCAGTCTTTGTGATTGTTCCTTCTCAAGGAACTTTCCCCTTTTTCTTGTGTTGACTGCTTTCCTTCGACTCCAGGACATTTAGACTTGGTGCCATCAACAAGAAGCTTAGGTTGATAACCAATTCCAAAGCGAGGTACTTCCTTCTTTTCTGTTTTCTTTTCATTCTTGGCCGCTACAAATACGATACCTTTTGGCTTTTCCTTCTGTTCCTCACTGAGTCTAGATAGATCACTAGACAATTTTGCATTGCCTAGTTTTAACATTAATGACTCGGATTCAAGTGAGGAGACAAAAGTTTCTAGACACATGATCTTCTCAGTGAGCTTAGGACACTCATTGCAAGGACTTGGAGAAGAGGATGAGCCTTTCTCAAGTTTGAACACTATTTCTGCCGAACCTTTATTTTCCTCGATCAAACTTGAGATCGATTCATCTTTTTCTTCAATCTGCTCACTGAGAAAACTGTTCTCATGAACGAGTTTTTTAATGAAGAAAATTAAGTGATATTTAGACTTACTTTTCGGGCTTGAGATGAGTTCAGATTCATTTACCTCATCCTTGTGCAGACAACTTTTTGATTCATCAATGTCTTCTATGGCCATCAGACAGACATCCCTAGAGTGAGACGATTCTTCGTCATCTGAGTCAGAATCACCCCATGTTGCGACCATTGCTTGCTTCCCTTCATGAGCCGGAGGAAGACCTGCCTTTTTCTTGAAGCAGTTTTTGGCAAGATGTCCCTTGTTTTGACAGTGGTAACAAACGACATCCTTCATGTCTCTGTTCCCTTCAGAGAAACTCAACGGATCCTTGTTTCGAGACCATATCTTCTTCATAGCTCTAGTGATGAGAGCTACATCTTCATCACCATCCTCATCTCTATCTTCAACTTGAGACAAGTCAAAGGCACGTTCAACCTTCAGGGCGATGCTTTTAGCCTTCTCTTCTCCCTTTTTATTTATCTTGTGGTTATAGACAGAGGCGTTGCTTTCAAGCTTGGCAACCACCTCTTCTATAGTGAGAGTCTTGACGTCAGTCTGGGAGTAGAGAGCGAGAGCAATTGCATCCCACTGAGAGTTGAGGCCTTGCATGAAGTGGTGAGTGAGCTTCCAGTCTGGCATTTCTTCATCAAGAAATTCCAGTTGACCTACAATCCCTTGAAACCTGGAGTAGAATTCTTGAATGTGTTCATCCTTTCCTTGAGAGATTTGATCGTACTCTTTCATCAAGGAAAGAATCCTATTTTTCTCGACGTCTTCATTTCCATGATGGAGACGTCTTAGAGCATCCCAGATCTCCTTGGCGGTCTTGTAGCCGATGATTTTCTTGAGATCAGTGGGGAGAAGAGCCATGTGAAGGATCTTCTTGGCTCTGCAGTTCTTCTCCAGCTTCTTCCAGTCATCGTCCGTGTAGTCAACTTTTGGTTTAGGCTTTGTAGCGTCCTTTTCATTTGGAATAGCTATGAGGCCAACTTCAATGATCCTCCATATTTGTCCATCGAGGGAACAGATATGAGACTCGATTTGTTCCACCCACCAATCATATTCTCCAGCCTTCAGAAGTGGAGGCTTCCAGAATGAATCACCAATAGCATTGCTTGACGACATCTTTCTTGCAAAGTCTTTAACAAAAACAATCTAGAGCACCGGGCTCTGATACCAATTGTTGGATCGTTAGAGTTACATCTGAGGGAACAAAAGCTTTGTTCCCACAGAAGGTGCAGCGGAATAATATAGCAAGAAAGATAAAGTAACGAACTCACGATGTATAGTGGAAACCCCAATCAGTCAAATAACTAATCAAGGAAAAACCACTACCTTCAAGCTTCTCGCTTGATAGGATTTTGAAGCGTCTACTTGTCTTATTGATTTCTTGTTCGATTACACTTGTAGCCTAGACTCCAAACCCTAGACTTCCCATCTAAGTTTGAATCCATTCTACAACGGTGAATACGAACTCAACCCTCTAAGACTCACAAGCACTTCACTCTCTTTTTCTTCTCAGTTGAATGCTCCGAGTTCGTACATAGAAATAAATCTCACAATCCTATAAATACAACTCGACTAAAACAATTGTAACAAGATAAAGTATCTTTCTAAACTTGGTAACAAGAAGATATGAAGGAAACTGAAGAATATTATCTTAACCGCTTATGTTATCTAAGGAAGGATTTCCTAAGATAACATAATCGAATTAAGATAAAATCCTTCTCTCTCCAAATATATTATCTTAGGAAAGATTTCCTAAGATAACATAATCGGATTCTTCTCTCTTCAAATCTTCCCATCGGCGTGATCCATCCAGTCGATTTCCTTTTCTGTGACCGCGTGATCTTCAAAGATGATTCCCATAATCTTCACACTGATTATCCTTCACTCCATTCGCAGCTTGAGTTTTGATCGTCATTGATGTTTCTTGAGAGGTAACAAAGCATGTGGAGAAAGCTTTGTTCCCTTTGCGATCCTTCGCTGTAATGGATCCCTGTGAGAACCGTTTTGTTTCTGAAACACTTAGTTACCAGATTAGTTGAATGTTTGTTACCATCAAAACCTAAAGAATTCAACACGTCGGACTAAGTTAAGCAAAAGTTGCTTAGTTCCTTATAGTCTTGAAACATAAAACTCAAAGGGAAAAACTGATGTAAAACTAGATCTAAGATTATAGAAAAGGATGCCAACATCTAGGTTAAATAACCCTAGCTGATAGGGCGTTTGTCGTGACACCTTAACAAAATAATCCTAACAAACCTAAATAAGTATTAGAGGCAAGCAAGGGTCGAATCCACAGGGAGGAAGTGATCTTTCTAAATGTTAATCAGCATGCAAAGTAACAAGAAAGAGGGGTTTTGATTATCAAACACAGTAAAGTAAACATGTTTAGTTGACTTGAGAATATGAATGGGGAAAGTAGTTCCACTAGAACGAGATCCACAATACAGAGATATAAGTTGATCACTGAAATCTATTCAATCCAAGTTCTTTTACTATTCTTATGGTTGTTCCCATCCTGATCTTAAGCACTATCAATTCTCACAGTTGTCGATAGACTTATCACTATGCCAATGGTAAAGTACCTCCGATTCTCACAGTTGTCGGTATACTTTACCACTAACAAAGCAATAGCAATGCACACAAGGATATAGGATACATGCAAATAGAAAGACGTATTAATACTCGCATGCAACTGATTCTCACTCACAATTGTACGCTCGGAACCCCTATACGCACAATTGTGTTTGCTACTAGATATGCACTCGGAACCCCTATATGCAATCCTAGCAATTGATAAATATTACTCAACCTAGCTGGCCAGACTATGAAGAACAATGATAAATCAATAATCAATATAACCAAGAGAATCAAACCAACACACATAAGAATAAGAACAAGGAATAGAAATCTCACAACCGAATCAACTGTATTGCTTCAAACGTCTAGCAGAACAAAGGTGTTTAGCTCTCAATGGGTTGAAACCCTGGAGGCAGAATGAAAACGAATTTAAGTCTCCCGAAGGAGAATTATAACTTGTGGCAACTAGGTTAACAAAAGAGTATTTAACCTAAATCTAAAAGTAATAAAAATAATAAAAGGAAATAATAATAAAACTAATAGCCAAAAATAAACAAACGAAATAGGGAATTAATCCCGTAATTCTCGTGCAAGCCTCTCGTCTGCCCATCTTCAATTCCAGCTGATCGGCCCACCTCCATCACATGCTCCGCTGATGTCATGGCGACATCATCTTCCAATTCTTCAGCACACTTTCCCGCTTTCAATTCACGCGGCGTGGCATCTTTATCTGAGACCCACCGCCGGGTCGCGGTGGCTTCTGGCGCGGGGCGGTGACTTTTCAGCTTCTGTGACACTTTAGTAAAAACGCCATAACTTTTGATTCCCAACTCGGATTGCGCTCATAGTTTGAGGAAGTGCAGTAGACTTCAAGATCTAACTCCTCGAATTGGAATCACTTCATTTCGACGTCTGAGTAGAGATAACGAACCATTTGAATTCAGCATATTGTTCTTCTACTCTTCAATACACTTCAAACCTCTATAAATCACATGATTTCTTCACTTCTCCACTCTAACTCCATAATCCACGATTGTGCTCTAAATCCATCCAAATGGCGCCTCAAACCTGATAATAACCCTTATATATGTGCTATAAAATAACACTCATCAAATCCCCCATGCTTAAACCTTGCTCGTCCTCGAGTAAGCTAAAGTAAACCTACTCCTTCAATCAATCCCCAAGGCTTCAGGTAGCATAGAAAACTCAACCTCCAAGAATCACACCCAACAATAAACTCCAGGCAACCATACAAATAAGCATAGCATAATAGACTACAACATCAAATCAAAAATCTCAACACCCCACACAACCAAGCTAAAAGGAAAGCAGAGTACTTCCCCCAAGCTTATCCCAAACACCATAGAGTGAATAAATTCTAATCCTAGTCTCCCATCTATCTTCTTATACCTCCCAGAGTGACCTACCCGAATCCTCCTTATATCTCCTCTTCTTATGACGCCTCGCCAAGAATAATGAGAAATCCTAAAATCACTCTTCTTCTTTTTCGCTCATTTTGCCAAGGCGCCCTTTCGGGTTTTCACCAAGCCACTCATTTCATTTTACAATAGATGTACTCACATAAGCTCACGTCACTCTTGACCACATATTATCCCAGCCTAATGCTGGTCCAAGCCACCTGCTTATTACCTAGGCCGCCCTTTCGGGTTTTCGACCTATCCCATGATTTTTAATGTATGCCTTTTTTCAAATTTTTGGCTTTTTTCTCATTTCTTAATTTTTCTCCTCAACAACGTAGCAAGTATAGAACTCTCCCCCATACTTAAACATTGCATTGTCCTCAATGTAATGAAAGACAAAAGAATAAAGCACAGGGAGAAGCAAAAAATAACTCACAAACGTCGCCAAACTGCTTGGACACTGTAGGTGTCGCTGGCGGTCTTCTCAATAAATGCCCAGGTCTCTGGTGTTGGGTGGGTGTCTTCATCAACTCTGTAATCTTCTTCTACCGTGCAACCAAAAGGGAACCACTTTGGTGAGTAGTGGTAAAACAATGATAGTAGGATTGCACGGCCTTCTAGGAACACATGGTGGAGCCGAGATGTAATCATGGTGGGGGCTCTAGTGTTCCTCCTCTCCAGCTTCCTATTGTAGGGCCATCATCGTTGTCAAAAATTGTGTGGGGCAAGTGTATCCTCCTTGACAACATGATGCGCACCGTCTCCATGGGAATTCCGGACAGTTGGCTTTGGGTACCTCTTTTTTTTTATTTAATTTTTTTTTTGCCCCCCGTTTAAGGTTTTTTCGGGGGGTGACTTAGTGCAGGGAAGGAAGAGACTTACATTGGTGTGGAAACACCTTCTTCAATAGGCATGGGTCTCTTTCCTGCAGGTTAGTCGAAAACAAAAACAAGAACAAAAACACACTAAAGAAAATGCAAAAACAAAGAATGAAAAGCAAAAAAAGAAAAACATACCTCGGGTTGCCTCCCGGACAGCGCCTTAGTTATTGTCATGGCTTGACATCCTACTCCAAACTTCAACTTTAATTGGGTTGCTCATAGCAACTAAACACATGGGATCTATATCAGGGGGATGCCTCTTTGTATACTCCCTGTTGAGCCTTTCCCCCATGCTTGTGCACTTCATGATGGTTGGACCGTTCGTCGTATCCATGAATGCACTTGCCATCTTTAAAAACTGTCTACCCAGCATCTCAAGGGCTGCATGTACGTCCTGCCCCGTATCCCGCATATAAAAATTTACCACTTGAATCAAGGCTTCCTTCTTGTGCTTCCCCTTCGGCTTCTTCTTGATCGCGCCCATCACCTTTAACATTTCCTTGCAGCGAGGGGTGCTGTCTGCTAGATGGACTAAAGGGGTGGTTGCCTTACAACTACTAAAGGTGTCAAATAAGCCTTTGTCATTCTCCACCTTTTGGGTGTCCTTCATAGCTTCACGGAAGGGTGTATCGGGATGCGATGCGACGAGCGGGAAGGAGTTGAGACGCACAAACTCATCATAGGCAGCCTCCAGAGGGTTGGGGACTGCTGGGGTGTTTTTGAGAGGAATGGTAGTCTCTGGCGTATTTTCGCGATCACGGCACTCCTCCTCATCGTCGCTCCACTCCTCCTCTCCAAAGAAGTTCTCCTCCTCAGTCAGCCACTCTGGACGATGATAAGGATCAACCCAAACCTCATCAGCATAAATAGAATTTTGGACGTCGGGTCGCGGTGAGATATCACTAGGAGGCACTCCGTCCACCGCGGGGCGGTAGTCATCACCGCAGGGCGCTGGACTCACCGCGGGGCGGTAGTCATCACCGCAGGGCGCTGGACTCACCGTGGGGCGGTGTACTTGGCCGCGGGGCGGCGAGGTCACGGTGGGGTTACTGAGGTTCACCGCCGGGTCGCGGTGGGAAGCACCGCGGGGCGGTAGGAGTCTCCCATCTTCAATTTCAACTTTATCAGTGACGATTTCGCCCTTGATCACCTTCTCTTCGTGGGATACCTATATACTCTCCTGGACCTCCTTCTTCATGACCTTACTAGTCCCAATCTCAGCCTCTTGTGTATTTTCTGTTGTAGGGACTTGTGGTTGTGCTGACTTTGACTCAAGCAATGCTTTACTCAGCTGGTTAACTTGGCTTTGGAGACTGGAAATCGCCTCTTGTTGTTGTTGAGCCATGGTTGCTTGCAGTGAGGACACGTTCTGGGCCATGGTTGTATGCATTGAGATCACGTTCTGGGCCACAGTTGCTATACTTTGCATCAGAGTGCTGAGTACATCAGCATTGGGTGCAGGCGAGCACTGTGGTTGATTTCCATATGGAATTGGGTTATAGTGCTCCCTCTACCCTGAGCTATAAGTGTCCGTATATGGCTCCTGTTTCGGTCCCTGTGAGTACAGACTTCGACGTGCATTTACTGCTGCTTCGAATGCGGGAAGTCCTGGACAATCGTCAGTGGTGTGCAGCGCATCGCGACAGATTCTGTAGGCACTAGCTGGCCTTGCTGCACTGGGAGTTGGGTCGTATCCCCTCTCTGGCGAGAATGAGTAGGGGCATGGTCTTTCGTGCGGTTCTCCCCCAAACTCCATATCTGTATCAAAATCAAAAAGAGAAAAACAAAAATCAGTAGCACGGGTGTGGACGGTAAGATAGGTCTACACCAAAGTAACACGCACACAAACAAACACACGGAAAAATCAAAACTTGCCTCCCCGGCAATGGCGCCAATTTGATAAGGCGTTTGTCATGACACCTTAACAAAATAATCCTAACAAACCTAAACAAGTAGTAGAGGCAAGCAAGGGTCGAATCCACAGGGAGGAAGTGATCTTTCTAAATGTTAATCAGCATGCAAAGTAACAAGAAAGGGGGGTTTTGATTATCAAACACAGTAAAGTAAACAGGTTTAGTTGACTTGAGAATATAAATGGGGAAAGTAGTTCCACTAGTACGAGATCCACAATATAGAGATATAAGTTGATCACTGAAATCTATTCAATCCAAGTTCTTTTACTATTCTTATGGTTGTTCCCATCCTGATCTTAAGCACTATCGATTCTCACAGTTGTCGATAGACTTATCACTATGCCAATGGTAAAGTACCTCCGATTCTCACAGTTGTCGGTATACTTTACCACTAACAAAGCAATAGCAATGCATACAAGGATATAGGATACATGCAAATAGAAAGACGTATTAATACTCGCATGCAACTGATTCTCACTCACAATTGTACGCTCGAAACCCCTATACGCACAATTGTGTTTGCTACTAGATATGCACTCGGAACCCCTATATGCAATCCTAGCAATTGATAAATATTACTCAACCTAGCTGGCCAGACTATGAAGAACAATGATAAATCAATAATCAATATAACCAAGAGAATCAAACCAACACACATAAGAATAAGAACAAGGAATAGAAATCTCACAACCGAATCAACTGTATTGCTTCAAACGTCTAGCAGAACAAAGGTGTTTAGCTCTCCATGGGTTGAAACCCTGGAGGCAGAATGAAAACGAATTTAAGTCTCCCGAAGGTGGCAACTAGGTTAACAAAAGAGTATTTAACCTAAATCTAAAAGTAATAAAAGTAATAAAAATAATAAAAGGAAATAATAATAAAACTAATAGCCAAAAATAAACAAACGAAATAGGGAATTAATCCCGTAATTCTCATGCAAGCCTCTCGTATGCCCATCTCCAATTCCAGCTGATTGGTCCAACTCCATCACATGCTCCGCTGATGTCATGGCGACATCATCTTCCAATTCTTCAGCACACTTTCCCGCTTTCAATTCACGCGGCGCGGCATCTTTATCTGAGACCCACCGCCAGGTCGCGGTGGCTTCTGGTGCGGGGCGGTGACTTTTCAGCTTCTGTGACACTTTAGTAAAAACGTCATAACGTTTGATTCCCAACTCGGATTGCGCTCATATTTTGAGGAAGTGCAGTAGACTTCAAGATCTAACTCCTCTAATTGGAATCACTTCATTTGGACGTCTGAGTAGAGAGAACGAACCATTTGAATTCAGCACATTGTTCTTCTACTCTTCAATACACTTCAAACCTCTATAAATCCCATGATTTCTTCACTTCTCCACTCTAACTCCATAATCCACGATTGTGCTCTAAATTCATCCAAATAGCGCCTCAAACCTGGTAATAACCCTTAGATATGTGCTACAAAATAGCACTCATCACTAGCAAAACCTAAATAAAAGAAATAAAATAAAAGGAAATAAAGTAACCGGAATAAAAGAAATAAAATAAAAGGAAATAAAGTAACCGGAATAAAAGAAATAAAATAAAAGGAAATAAAGTAAAAACAAGTCTTCGGATGAAAGGAAACGAAATAATCCCGTGCGCGTCTGATGACCGATTTCTGTGATCGCGGCTTGGGCTTCCGCGATCGCGGAAATCTTACTATTGCTCTCGCTATTCTCGGCTTTTCTGCGACCGCAGCTTGGGCTTTCGCGACCGCAGATTATCCGTTTTTTCACTTCTTCGCTCCTTTCTTCATCTTCTCTCGTGGCTTGTCTCCATCTTCAATATATCTTCATTTAAGCTCTTCTACGCCACCAATGTCATAACCCTTCTCCTCAACTCCATACTCAACAATAACGCTCTAAAATCATCCAAATGGTACCCAAAACACTGGTAAAAACTCCTAGTTAAACCCTACAAAGTAGCGCTGATCAAGGGCGCATGAGCATCTCCCTTGGTGCTCAAGGGTTGGATATGGTCATTGGGTTCTGGGATGACTATGGGGGCCGGCGTGTACGGGGGAAGTGGCTTCGGGATCGATGGTGTTGTGGAGGCGGTTCGTGTGTGCGTGCCCACCGAGGAAGAAGGCTCAAGCGAGGGCAAAGCTTGATCTTCTTCTTGGCCACCTTCATGGGTTTCTTGGTCTTCTTGATGGACCATAGTCATATCATTGACAACATTTTTCCACGACCGAAGGTCCTACAACACTAAATAATGTTACCATACTAGATCTTTTTATGTAAACACAATATCATCTACGTTATCCTAAGTGGAGGTGCATTTGCAAAACATATTTCAAGTACAACCACTTCAAAATTCACAATTACATATTGGCATCACCATAAATAACTGGACTTGGTAATATCTCAAAACAAATAATATGCAATATATAATGGCTGCAATCAAAACTGAGATGTAAGAAAATAAGTACTCTAACATTACGGGTAATACTACATGAAGGTTGTGATTTTTTAGAATACTATTTTTTTTCTTTAGCAAACCTATTTTAAAAGAGAAGACCGGCGGAAAAACCCTAGATCTCAGATGTTGGGAGGAGATTTAAGAGCATGATGAGCAAATTATTCTTAGGTTAGGTATTTGAGGGACTAGAAAAATACACATGTAAAGTGCACTCTCTACACACGTCTTGCTCAAACTATAAATTATTGAGGGGAATTTATGTCTTGTTACCTTTCCATATAACCTTCAATAACAATTCCTCTCTCATTTTCATCATGTACATCACCACATATATCATATCTTAAAAATATATACAAAATGTCGATCAAGGAGTTATAATTATTATCATTGTCTTGCAAACTAATTATTGTACAAATTAACTAAAATGAAGGAATATTGGTTACTTAATGTTTGGTGTAGTGCATCATATTCAATAAATCAATTACCCTCCATTCTCCATCAACTATCAAGCGTTTGCACTTTTACAATTAAGTTGCAAAGCAACCAATGTTTAGATAGAGAGTTTGGCCTCAATGAAGCCCCATAAGATATTTCAGGTATTACAAGCCTAGAGAGGATCAAATCGATGTCTCACAACTTTATTCATTACCAACAACATTAGAGAAATTTAACAATTCCAATCTCCTTATCATCATGTACATCAATTGATTTATATCATTGTCTTACAAACCAATTGATTTATAAATTAACTGAAATGAATGAATGTTGGTTTTCTAACTAATGTTTGGCATAGTGCATCATATTGAATAAATCAATTACCCTTCATCCTCCATCAAATGTTAAGCGTTTGCACTATTACAATTGAGTCGCAAAGCAACCAATGTTTAGGTAGAGGCTTTGGCCTCAATGAAGTCCCACATAATACTTCAGGTATTACAGGCCATGAGAGGATCAAATCAATGTTTCATAACTTTATTCATCACCAATAGTATATCCAATTGTACTATCCTGTTGTTGGTCATTTAACATGGACCCTTTGCTAGGTTATATATATTCCCACCACACCATGATCAAATATTTACATTTATTACCCAATGACTTCCAAAATCGTTGTATTGGGACACATTTACAATTTATTACTTTTCCATTTGCATATAATTATGTGTATTAGGGTACAACTTATGGAGACAATTTCCATGTAAGATATTACGGGCCCCATTTGTAAAGTAACAATCTTGAATATGTATAGTCTTATCCAGATCAATATTTAAGTAAAAACAAACATTCTCATTATCACGTTTGCACGCATAAAAAACATACATACATTTATTTTTCGAAACAAACTTCATTTCATCAAACACGTCATAGTACAAGTACATACTTGACCTAGAAGGAAAATACAACAACACAAAATAGCCCATGTACATATAAAAGGGAAAGGGGTAGTTGGTTCAGGAGACCATCTCAAAATATGATAATACGATAGACTATGCCCAAGGAAATACAACAAAGCATACTAGACCTTGGATCATGAAACGTGGATATGATCATATGGTATAGGAGACCATTTATGGTAAAAGTTGGCCCACAATTCTCCTTGTGACAACGAACTCCTTGATGGCCACCACACTATCACCCAACCGAGAAAGAGCCTTGTGTTCTCCTGAGTCTTCAGCGCCCTAAGGAACCTTGTTTCCTTCGCCTCCTACTACATGAAGAAGGCACTGGTGTTGCGGTGGGATTTTGTGAGGGAATATAGGTGACCCACTATGTACCCTATGTCGATCGTCTACCTCTTGACTTTCCAAAGTCTTGTCCTACCATCCACGTAGACGTGGCTGGTGACCAACGCCATCTCACCTCTCGGCGGCTAGATTCTACCACCGGTGTGCACTTCCAACACAATGTTCAAGATTTTTCCATCCTTGGAACCCCTTCAATTTTTTAAAATGTAAAGTTGAAGCTTTGCTATGGAATCTTTGGTGTGAAGTGTGTTCAAATAAAGAAGTTTACGATGCCTTTTATAGACAGATTGTAAAGAAACTAAGTAGAGTAATAGGAAGTTTAAGGATTGGAAGGAAATTCAAGATCTCGTCATTTCTTGGTTACTCATTGATATGACATTTGACCTAAGCGCTTATCTGTTTACCCAATACTTTCATCTATTTTGCCTGATTAAATTAAAATTTTCTAATCTAATTTGTGGTTATGGTATGTAAGTATTGCCGTTTTAATTTATGGATTGCTAACATTGCTAAACTTATGGTATACGGTGTTACATTGACATTGTTTTCGATAAGAACATAGTAACACTATTAAACATCACCATTTTCAGGATACGAACCATTCACATTGTTTGCCTAATGTACATAGTAACACTATTATTGTGATGGCCTCAAAAATTTTTGCTTATACCATTATTACAACGAAGTACCCCTTACTTTTGTTAGAATATAACATCCCACATCTAAAGTTGTGACATAACTTTCCTAGTGTATAAGCTTGATGGACTACTTCTCCTATTTCCAATTGGTCTTTAGGAGGAAATCCCATTGGGCTTATGTATTGGATTATATGTTCCTATGTGCTTGTGCGTGTACAACCCCCAATCTATCGACCCATGGACATTCACATGGTATCAAAGTTGGTTCGGTCATGGGTCTCTTTCTGGGGTTGATTGGGTATGGCTATGAAGAGATTGAGATGCCCACCCACACCCGTTTGTCCCAGTGTCAATTGGGCAAGGCCAATTGAATATGATATATTCTACTGATATCTTGTGCCGATAAACTATGTTTTTGCTCTGATTCCTCAATTTGTAGATCCAAATATATCTGTTATATTATATATTCTACTGATGTATATTAAATATGCTAACAAAAAAGTAAAAGAAATGGAAGAAAAACTAAGCCCTTTGAATATGAAATCAAACAATAGTATCTGTAATGAGTTTGATCACTTCCACTTAACAAACTTACTTACCCCCTTAAATTATATATCAGTACTCTAAATCACCCTCAATTTCATTGTCTTGTGCCCAGTGTTCTAAAAATTCCTGTCTAGGGCCGCCTAGGCCTCGTTTGGCGCTAGGCGGTCATCTCCCGCCCAAACCCCGCCCAGGACTGCCTAGGCGACAAGTAGCCTCAAATGTTGTGGAAACAACATCATCTTAGGAGATGAAAGATGTAGAAAACATAGTTTTTGGTTAGGCTTTGTAAAATAACACCTATAATAAAAAATCAAACCCTATCCCAACATAGTTTTATAAATATTACTAGATTTGAGAGAACATAGTCATTTAATCACATGGATAGGGCATTAATTTTTAATCCGCCTAGGCCCTCCCTAGTCCCCTCGTCTAGGTCCCGCCTAGACCTCACCTATGAGCTAGGTCCCATTCACTGCCCAACTCCCGCCTAGCGAATTTTAGAACATTACTTGTGCCTATGAGTCACAATCACTATTTCATTTACACATAACAAAAAATTAAAGGAGTGGCTACGTCTAGAGAGATTTGAGTCGAGGAAAAACACCTCATTTCATTTTAGAATGTGTCCACTACTAATAGGCCACACTAGTTATCTTGTAATAATTCTACAAATATAAATTTTATAATATTTGTTAGTCGATTAACCGAGACAAAAAACCCCTAACCATTACCATACCAATAAATCAAAAGTTTGTTTTTCTTCGATAAGGTTAACCGAAAAATTGGTCGGTGATCAGCGCTACTTTGTAGGGTTTAAATAGGAGTTGTTATCGGTGTTTTGGGTACCATTTGGATGAGTTTAGAGCACAATTGTGGAGTATGGAGTTGAGGAAAAGAAGTATGATTTAGGTGGTTTGGAGGAGCTTAATTGAAGACTTAATGAAGATGAGAAGAAAGCAACAAGAATAAGGAGCTACAAGAAGTTTTCCGCGGTCGCGGAGAAGAGACGGAGCGAAGAGTACAAGAAACAAAGTTCCACGGTCGCGAAAGAATTTGCCGCGGTCGCAGAAAAGTCGAGAGCAACGAGATCAGAATTGAATTTTCCGCGGTCGCGGGAAAGTCGAGAGCAGCGAGATCAGAATTGAATTTTCCGCGGTCGCGGAAGAATTTGCCGCGGTCGCGGAAATCCCATCGTCAGACGCGTTGAGGACTTCGTCCGAAGATTTTGTTTTTACTTTTATTTCCTTTTATTTTATTTCTTTATTCCGGTAGGATTATTTTATTTCGTTTTTAGATTAAGTTTGTTATCTTTGGTTTTTAGGTTTAGCTAGGTTATTTAAACCTAGTTCCTAGAGCCTCCTTGATTATCAATTATTAGATCGAAGTTTGCATTAGTTATTCCCTTTGAGTTTTACGTTTCAAGACTATGAAGAACTAAACACCCTTTGCTTAGTCCAACGATTGAAGCCTTCATTTGATATATGATTGTGAGATTATAATTCTATTTCTATTCCTTTGATTATATCTTTTCTCTTGAGCTTATTCCTATTGATTTGTCGGGATTGATCACCTAGTTGATATTAGTAATTGTCTATTGCTAGGGTTTGGATATTTCGAGTTGAAAAATCCCTTATCTTGTGTAGCAACCATGATATTCTAGGACTAGTTGGACTAGTTTATTATGAAAGAGAATTAATTATGTGTTAAATGCTGTGAGTTGTGGTGTTGCATGTATCCTGGTTAATTCCTATGCTTTCTGCTGCTATTGTTCTAAATCTTGATAGTTTCTCGTGCGTTCGATAGTTAGGGTTGCCAGGACTAGTTGGACTGGTAACTAATTTAGAATAGGGACAAGAATAATCATAGGAAGGAATAGAGATAATCTAGGATCAATCAATCGAATGAATGGTGGATATTTGTCTGGCTAAGTACTTTTTCCCAATTGATTACAACCTTTGTTTTTGATTTACTTTGTTTACTTGCAATCAACCAACAAACCCCCCTTTGTTACTTTGACATACACTTGTGCACTAAGAAAGATAACTCCTCCCTGTGGGATTCGACCCTTGTTTGCCTACTTTACTAAGTTAGGTTGTTAAGGATTTATTTTGATTGGGCATCACGACTTTAGCCCCTGTCAAATTGGTGCCATTGCCGGGGAGACAAGTTGTGATTTTTCTGTGTGTGTGTGTTTGTGTGTCAATTTTTGTGTGGACCTATCTTATGGTCCACACCCATTCTACTGACTCTCCTCTTCTTGCTTGTGATACAGAAGTTGAGAGAACCCTTTCCAAGAACCGCAAGACAAACAGAGTTTTGTGTTTTGACAATCCTTGTTTTGAGATGGCTGACGGAGCACCCACGTTGAGGCAGTTGACTGCCCCGAATCTGCAACAGCAATCACTGGCTGTGCAGTTCCCTGAGCTGGCAGATGGCGTAAACTTCGAGCTGAAGTTTGGGTTAATCCACTTACTCCCCCACTTCCATGGGATGAGTGGAGAAGACCCCAATAAGCGTTTATCCGAGTTCCATGCCGTCTGCACCAGCATGAAGCCAAAGGACATTATTGAGGACCAGATCAAGCTGAGGGCCTTTCCTTTCTCGCTAAAGGATGCGGCCAATGATTGGTTCTACTATTTGGTCCTAGGAAGCATAGACACATGGGCTAAGATGATAAAAGCATTCCTGGAGAAGTATTTCCCTGCGACTAAGATCAACAGCCTGAAGAGGAGCATCAGCAACATTGAACAGCAGGCTGCTGAGTCGTTGTACGAGTACTACGAGAGGTTCAAGAGGTTGATTTCTAGCTGCCCCTACCATGGGTATTCAGACCAAGACCTCATACTTTATTTGTACGGTGGTCTTCTTGACGAGGAGCGTCGAATGGTGAATGCAGCATGCGGAGGAAACATCTTGAACAAGACGCCAACTGAAGTGTATGAGGTCTTCTTTGAGCTATCTGAGGGCTCAAGACAGTTCAATAGGAGGGAGAGCGCCCAATCAGTCAAGGCTGCAGACTCTCAGCCCAATGCTTCAATACTTTCTGAGATGGCTGAGATGAAGGAGATGATGAGGAGATGCATGATGAAGGGTGGCCAGCAGCAAGTCAAGTCTTGTGGGATATGCTATGACACGATGCATCCTACTGATGCATGTCCCACGCTGTAGGAGCCCACTGCTGAGGTGAACGCTATTGGAGGATATGGCCCCTCAATGCCAAGATATGATCCGTACTCCAACACGTACAATCCAGGGTGGAGAGATCACCCAAATTTGAGATACGGGAATCAGCAGAGTACTCCTCAAGGGCAGGAAAATCAAGAGTATCAACAGAGGCCACCACAATTCCTACCGCGCCCACAACAATATCAGCAGCATGGGGTCAACAACAACAATTTCGAGCTCCATATGACCAAAGACCTCAAGGCCAAAGCTCAAGTTCATCCATGTCCGTTGATGACATGATCCGGACCCTCACCCAGAGCGTATCAATGTTGGCAAGCACTACAACCCAACAAATTCAAGCGGTGGTCAAGCATCAAGAGTCTCTAGCTCAGACTGTAACAACGTTGGGAAATACTATGGTCCAACAAAATCAAGAGATCCGGTCTAGCATTCAAAACTTGAAGAAGCAAGTGGGACAAATCTCCATCGCAGTGAGCAGGCTAGAAGCCCGAGACTCGGGAAAACTACCATCTCAAACGGTAGTAAACCCAAGGGAGAACGTATGCGCCATGACGCTGAGGAGCGGAACACATATGGAGGACAATCGAGACCAACAAAAGGTTTTCCGCGACCGCGGAGAAGAAAGCCGCGATCGCGGATTTGTTCCTGGGGACGAAAAAAAATCGACGCTTTTCCGCGACCGCGTACAGATTTCCGCAATCGCGGAAAAGTTTCTGCTGAAGAGGAATTAATCGATGATTTACGCGATCGCGGAGAGGAAGTCCGCGACCGCGGAAAAGTTTCTGGGGCCCCAGATAATTTCAAGGTTGTTCATGATGCTTACGTTCGGCCCAACTTCCCTCCGCTCGGTTCGTTAAAGCCTCCCGCTCCATTCCCTGAGGCACTGAAGGACACCAGAAAGGTGGAGAACGAGAAAGATTTATTTGAGACCTTCAGCAACTGCGAGGTAAACATTCCCTTGATAAAACTTGTTCAAAGTATTCCTCGCTATGCCAAATTCTTGAAGGAGTTGTGCAAGATAAAGAGGAAGAAAGCGGTGAAGGAGAAAAAGAAGGTCCAGGTCAATCAGAATGTATCCGCTATGCTGCAAAAGCGGTTGCCCAAGAAGCGCAGTGATCCGAGCATGTTCACTATTCCCTGCAAGATAAGGGGCACCATGTTTGAAAACGCTATGCTAGATTTGGGTGCCTCCATCAACGTTCTACCTCTCTCACTTTATGAATCTTTAGAGGTCGGGCCATTAGAGAAGATAGGGATTGTGATCCAACTGGCAGATAATTCCTATGTGTATCCCAAAGGTGTGGTGCAGGATGTGCTGGTAGAAGTGGATAAGCTAATCTTCCCTGCAGACTTCTTTGTGATGGATACGAGGCAAGATAAGCACGCAACCCCTGTGATGCTGGGAAGGCCGTTTATGAACACGTCGGGTACAAAGATTGATATGAGCAGCGGTTCGCTCACAATGGAATTTGACGGGGTGAGGGTCGGATTCTGTAATACCCCTCATTTTTAGTAAGGGTATTTGGGTAATTTCTCCAACCCTCGTTCTGTAATCGTGTCACGTTTGGCGAAGTTCGGATTTTCTGTAACTTGTATAATCTCTGTAATAATTCTTTGCGCATTATAATATACATTCGATGTATTTTCGAGGCTTAGAATATTTCTTTAGGTACAAAATATTTAAGTTCAGAGTTTAAACACATGTTAAACCTTTCGCGGGGCAAGCAGATGCGCGAGTGGCATTTTCGCGACCGCGGAAGAATTTCCGCGATCGCGGAAAAGGGATCAGCTTCGTCTTCGTCTTCCTTTGCGTTTCGCCGGTTGAGTTTCCCGTCGTTTCACCGGGGGGAGGCCAAGCAATTCGCCTTCTCGGCGTTAAGCTCCTCGGAGGCCTATAAAAGGGAGCTTCGGTGGGAGGATCTCTCATCCAGCTCTCGATCAAATCTCTCTCGCTCCTTGATTCTCTCGTTTTCTTGTCGCCGGAGTTGGTGCTTTCGCCGGAAGCTCGCCGGAGTCCCAGGTGTTGGAGGTGGTGGTGCTTTGGAGGTCTTGTGGTGGTAGAAGTCGAAGCCCCCTCGTCCGAGCCATTGTTGTCGTCGTCGTTGGTCAGCTTGATTCGGATTTAGGGTTCGTCTGAGGAGGATCCGCAATCGCGGACATGAACACCGCGATCGCGGATGGTGCCCAGAAATCCGCGACTGCGGAACCCAAAACCGCGACCACGGTTTGCCTTAGCAAACGCGATCGTGGCTTTGGACGAGCCGGTCACGGATGGGACCCTCGTTTCTTTCGTTTCCTTTCGTTTCTTTACATTCGTATTATTATTCGTATCGAATCTAACCTAGGGTTTCGTCGTGGGTTTGTTGTCGTCATAGGAATCCGTAACCCGATTCCAGATTCCAGTTTCCGGACCCAGAAACCCTACATCGTTCGTTCTTCTCGATCAAGGAAAGTGGCGGTTCTCTCTTGCTTATCACTCCATGTTTCTGTTAATTATCAATTGCCTTTAATTGTTAATTAAATTGGGATGATTGTTGTTTTCGTTTGGGAACAGTTTTATAAATGGATGATTTAAAATGTGATATTATAATAGGTTGTATATACTGCTAGAAACAACGCTATTATATCTGTTATTACCATGATGGTATTGGTGTGGATTATTGTGTGATTTTAACTGTTTAGTTAGAACGAGTATTCGTAGGAACGTTATGTACCTTGCGAGGTGTAGTTGTTTCTTTATAACTGGTATTAGGAGGAATTTGCCCTAGTACTTTCCCTGGTCATGACTGTACCCTTACTCAGGGTAGGTGCACACAGATGGTGCCGACAATCGGAATTTATTCCATCGATATCTCTCGTGAAGAGATGACATATCTTAAAAGCTTGTAACGTAAATGTACGTTTTGGAATTTAATAAGATAAGTGCGATATGGAACATAATTAATATACCCTCGAGCGAGGAGTACAACGTGGGAATCGCCCGGACTTCGATTAAAGTAAGTCCTCCTTCCAAATCTGAATTCACATTGCGCGGTGAGGTTGGTCGTGGACCCAAATGGTCAAGTCTTTTTAAACGCTTGTGTGAAATTATAACATTCCCAAAAACTTGTCATATTTCCGATAAGACTCAATCTTTTGGAGTCTTCTCTTCATACGCTTCCCATAAGACTCGATCTTTTGGAGTCTTCTCTTGATCATTCTGTTTCGTAGCTTCCGTAGAAGTGTTGAGGTTTTACTATCGTCATCGGATTTCATTCGAGAAGCGATGGGTCTAACCTAATACGACTACTCAGAACCTTTCTATTTTACCCTTGCATAGTCTTTCATTAGACTAACCAACCGGTTATTTTCCTTTGCATGGTTGGCTGATGTCATCCGTCTCATACGGCACATCAGGTAAACTTCCCTTCCGTGAAGGCTAGTACGCGACGATGAAGGCAGGTGAAGTTTTTAAGAGTTTTCTCAAGGTTGAAGATCCTAGGCGTGAGATCGCTCCGATCAAGACCCTTATGATATTTATTATTTAAAAGACTTCCGCTGTATTGAAACGAATTCTGTATTTCAGATGTATTTGGGATTTTACAGATGTAATCCGAGACTTTGGTTGAATAACGTGTTATGATATTTAATATTATCGGTGTTATTTTATGGTTAGTATAAAATGGTTAAGCCTTGGGTGGCTTCAGATGTGTAATCTGCATATTACACATCTGAAGCGCGTAATACTTTCAAGGTTATATTTGGGGGTGTTACATATTTGGTATCAGAGCCGAAAGTTTTTAAAACGGGTTGGGTTTCAAATCGTTTTACTGAAAACAAAATTCCCTAAAACAGTTTACCTGTTTGAACTGAGAAAGTTGTTGGTTAAATCCAAAAGTTGAAAATTTCGGATAAAACCATATTTGAATAAATGTGTTGTTTTGAAATATCTGCCATTCAAGTCGTGCCTTCTTTGCAGTCTGATATAGTAAGTTCTCTTCTATATTTAGAAAGACTAATTCTTTTCTCATCTTCTCGCAGGATATGGGCGCAATCTTTTCACAACTGAGGAACAAGAAGGAAGCCGAGGTGGCCCCGCCATCTCCAGTCAAGCTCGAGTTCCCGGTTCCCCCTCCGTGCTTTGAGGTAGGGGAGCCAAGTTGTCCACCCGAGGAGGTGAAGACCGTGCTTCCAGAGTCGGTGGTGTTGGTGCCTGACGGGGCCAGAGTTCCCGAGGTGGAGCCTGAAGCAGACCCGAGGGAGGACACAGAAGAAGAGGAGGAGCCGTCGGAGTACCTTCGAGGGTACTACGACGACGACTTCGAGATAGAGGAGGATCCTGAGGAAGATCCCGACGAGGATCCGGAGGAGGATCCCTAGGATGACCCGGAGGAGGAGGATCCAGAGGAGGAGGACCCTGAGGAGGACCTCGAGGAGTATGGCTTCTACTTGGAGCACTTGCTGGAAGACAGTGAGGATCCGGGAATGCAATTCATTTTCCCGAGTCCAGTGCCGCCACCTGAGGAGGAGTATACGTCATTGTCCCCGGCCTCTTGGGAGGCGCTTGGTATTTCAGTTACCTTTAGGAGAAGGAGTGGTCCGCTGGATGCATCAGAGGACCCGCAAGTGATCCCTGCTCTGAGGAGGCCAATGGTGAGTCCTGATTCGCGACATGTGTTTCTCCAGAGTCAGATGGTTTCCTCGGAAGCGCGTCGCCAGGGGGATGAAGCAGTAGAGCGTTCTCGAGCGAGGGCAAGGTCGTGGGAGTCAATGGGTACACCGGGGGTGGTCCCGACCCAATAGGCCAGGCCGAGGCCCCGAATGCTTGAGGAACGCCTAGAGGAGTGGTCGAATGCCTTGTATGATATGGAGGAGAGGACATACAAGACGGAACTCGGTCTCTCCTGAATGCTTGGGGACGTCCACGAGCTCCAGGAGTACATCCGGCAGGCAAGGTTGCTACGCAACCCTCAGTACGAGGTGAACAGGGCAGACTTTCAACCAGGGTTTCTGGAGGAGTTTTGCTACCCACCGGGATCTGACGGGGCTGAGCCAAGTGTTCCCGTGTCGAGAGAAAGACCGAGGGCGCCAAGGCCTAGGGATGAGCCGTGTGCTCCAGGCCCAAGTAGGTCGAGGAGTCCGACACCAGACCCCGATGATAGACCCCTTCCGAAGAGGATGTGTATGAGGGCTCCTGATTATAGGAAGCACTTCAGGGCACCATGATGGGAGCCGATGTTGAGTCTTAGCATTTCTTTTTTTTTAGTTGGTTCGTTTTGCTTCGTTAGAATTGTAGTGGTAGGGCTAAAGTCGTGATGCCTATCAAATAAATCCCAAATACCTACTAAGTAGTATAGCAAGCAAGTCAGGGTCGATCCCACAGAGAGTCAGGTTATCAACTTATGCAATTTGTTATCACCAACTAGGAACTAGGGGGGGTTTGTTTGTGTTTCTCGTAACACGCAATAAGGAAACAAGTAAATAAGTTCGCAGGAAAAGGTTGTAAATATGATGGGAAAAAGTGCCACACTCAACAGAGATCCACACAACAATAGATAGGTCGATCACGGAATTCTATCAATCTCAAGTTCTCAACTTTCCTATAGTTGTTCTTATCCCGATCTTAGATAACTATTACTTCTACCAGCCCTAATAGTACTTATTACTAAATCAAATCTGAAAACCTTCAGAACTCAATAAAGCAATAGCATTCAACCAAGGATTAATAAGACACATGCAATAGAAACAACCCGTTACTATAAGCATGCAATTAACTCTCTCTCTCACAATTATGCGCTCGGATCCCCTATACGCACAATCGTGTTCGCTACTAGATATGCAACCCGAACCCGGAATCACAAGTCCTAGCAATTAGGAAGATATCAATAAACCTAGGTAGCTACTCTAGATAAATCAACATAAACCAATAAACATTTAAGCACAAGAGAATTAATCCAACTAGATAGGAAAACGAACAAGAGTAGAAAACTCACAACCAATCAATTGCTGGCTTCAAACTGTCAAGTGCAACAATGGGGGTTTAGTTCTCCATTAGGATTTGTGAGAGGAGAAATATGAAAAGTGGCAACTAGGGTTAGAGAAGTAGATGCTCCTCTAAAAGAGTTTTAAACCTAACTTAAATACTAAAGAAATAAAAAGGAAATAAAGAAAAGAAAATAACAAACTTGGAAACAAAGTCTCGGAAATAAAATAAAACGGGAAATAAAAACTCGTAAAAGACTTTCAGCGCGTCTCCACCGCGGGTGCGGTGGCTCCACCGTCGGGTGCGGCCATTTAACAGAAACTCCAGTTCTCTGACGACCTCGCCGCGGGTGCGGCAGTGCCCACCGCTGGGTGCGGTGGGATTCCAGTACTTCAGCTTCTGCGACACTTCAGTATAAACGCCATAACTTTTGATTCCCAACTCGGATTGCGCTCATGTTTTGAGGACTTGTAGTAGACTTCAAGATCTAACTCCTCGAATTGGAATCACTCCATTTGGACATCTGAGTAGAGAGAACGCACCATTTGAATTCAGCCCACTGTTCTTCTACTCTTCTCTTCACTTCCTTGGCGTCTTCTCCTTGTGGCTTCCTAGGTCACTCTGGGAGACATAAGGAACAATAGATGGAGGCTAGGATTAGAGGTTACTCACACTTTTGGATGTCCGGGTTAGCTTAGGGGAAGTACTCTGCTTGCCCTTAAGCTTGTTGAGTTGTGGATGTGTTGTAAATGAGATTGGTGCCAGGAGCTTGGCATGGGTTAGGTGACTCTTAGTTGGAGGATATGCTTCCTGAGACCTTGGATGCTACATTGGAGGGGTAGACTCTTTATTAGTTTACTCGAGGACGAGCAAAGGTCTAAGCATGGGGTGATTTGATAAGCACTACTTTGTAGGGCTTAAGTAAGAGTCATTAGAGGTTTTATTGGTGTCATTCGGGTAGATTTAGACACATTCATGTGCATGGCATTTGGGGGCGAAGTTTGATAATTAATTAAAAGCCACGTGTGTGATGGGCCAAATTGGAGGAAAGAAAGGCCCAAGTGAATAAAGGCCCAATTGGAGGAAGAAAAGCCCACGTGAAATGCCGAAGAATGGAAAGCTGGAGAATTGAATTCAATTGGATGATGACACCGCGTGACATCAGCGAAGGCAAATTGTGGATTTGCTGCTTGAATTGGATGGGCCGAGATGGTGTGGGCCGCCGTTGCTGTTGAATTGGAATTGGGCGGTGATGCTTTGCTAGAGAGAAGTGGCCCACGTGGAAGACGCGTGAAGCGCGAGCTGCTCGCGGGAATTGCGAGAATGCTTGCGGGATTAATTTCCTGTTTTAGTTTATTTAATTATTCTTGTTTTATTAATTCATTTTTAGGTTAATTTAGATTTTTATTTCCTTTAGTATATTAGGGTAGAGAAAAGGCTTGTTTGCCAATCTTATCATCATCTTTTTCTCTTGAACCCTAATTCCCTTTTCTACGTTATGAAGAACTAAGCCTCCCTGGCTTAGTCAGACGCATGGTTTTTATCTTTCTCTTGCTTAAGTTGCTTATGATTGATATTGATAATCTCTTTTTGGACGCATCTAGGGTTTGTTGTTATTGATCTATTGCTAGATCTAGATTGTTACTGGTTGAGCATATCTATTTTAGAGTAGCAACTGTATCGTACTAGTATCTGGTTGTGCTAGTCTTATGCAGAAGAGAACTGATTTACATTCTAGGATAATATCTGGTTGTTTTATGCTAGAATTGTATCCAACTATATTCTTATCCGTAACGTTGCTGTTAAACTGATCTTGATAGTTTCAGGGTTGTTTAATTAGTTAGTGCTAATAGTATCTGGTTGTGCTATTAGTTATATCTGAAAAGGAATTGGAATCACCATTGCATGAGATTTTGAATGAGTATCTATGATCAACTTGTCATACGAATAGTGGATGTTGTTTGACTAAGTGCTTTTCCCCATTACTGAATCCATCACATCTAGTTGTTTACTTTTGCATGCTTAGATTAATTAAAACTCACAAAACCCCCCTTTGGTTACTTTAAATTGACATACATATTGCATACTGCGATAGACTTTGTTTCCCTGCGGATTCGACCCTTACTTACCTAGGACTACGTTTTAGGGTTTGTTTGGATACTTTGCATAGTAGGAATTAGAACGGCAAATTCCTGTTATCACAACCCCAGACTGAATTTGAGGAATGCCGCAATTCCAGGGGATGAGAATGAGTCGGTTTCTCACAATAACCCCGGGGGCAGTGACCAAGTTCCGGTCAACCCTCAAGTGGTATTCGACGCTGCGGCAATTAAGCCTATTCGGGGGATTGTGATACAAGCGGTCACCGATATCTTGTGGCCAATCGCACCACAGGCACAAGGTGTGCCAATTCCTCAAGTGGTTCATAGATTCGAGGAGCCAGTTGTCCATGTGCCTCATGAAGATGCAGTCAGGGACAAAGGCAATTATGGTCGAGCGCTGAAGGCCATTAGCTCTATGAGGCCTGATAGCTATGATGGAAAGGGAGAGCCAGTCAAAGTGGCATATTGGTTCTCACACAAGGAAAGGTTGTTTAGAAACGTCGAGTGCACTAAAGCTGAGAAAGTGCACATTGCTTCCCTTCAACTGAAGGAGGTGTCTAGTGAATGGTGGGAAAGCACCGGTCTAGTTGATCATCCTGGTTTGAACTGGGGAATGTTTAAGATGAAAATGACCGATCGTTTCTTTTCCCGGGCTATGAGGGAATAGAAGCATAAGGAGTTTCTCTATCCGAAGACGGATGGATTGAAAGTGACTGAGCTTGCGGCCAAGTTCAATCACCTGTTGCAGTACGTTGGGCCGGAAGTGTCCAGTGAAGAGCAAAACGTCTGGCATTTCCACGAGTGGATGAATCCGGACATCAAACCACTGATGGTGCGCCACAGATGCTCTACTCTGGAGAAGTACGTGGATGCTGCCTATAAGTTGGAGGTGACTCTGGAGGAGTCGACGAGAAAGAGCAATCGCCAGAGACCGGAACAGAGCCAGCCTCAGGCAAGTGGGTTCAAGCGACCCGTGTCACCTTTAAACTTTGCCAAGTCTAGCCGAGCGAGAACGGAGACAACTCAGGGAGGGTCTAGGCAACGCTGGGGTCAGGCAAAGAATCCAATCCAATGTTACAATTGTGACACGCCGGGGCACAAGAGCAATGAATGCCCAAAGGATATGAAGACGTGTTTTGCCTGCGGGAAGGAGGGGCACTTGCAGACGTTTTGTCCGCAAAGGAGACAGAAGGGAGCTGAGTCATAGCAAGGGTCCGTTAGTCATAACAACTAACCCCGATTCAAACCAATGGAGGCTCCTAGCCCTTCGACGCAGACAACTGCTCAGAACAAGGGGAAAGCCCCAGCTGCTTCAGGAGGTCAAGGTCAGTGACTCTACGAGATGCGTGAGGCTGACGGACCTAATGCTCCGATTACTCAAGGTACTTTATACCTTCATTCTACCTCTGTGTGTATATTATTTGATTCGGGTGCTACTCATTCTTTCATCTCGGAGAGTTGTGTAAGTAAGCTAGGCTTAGTATGCAATGAGGCTTGTGAGCCTTTTGTAGTGAATCTACCTAATGGTGAACAGTTGATAGGAACCAAGCGTCTGTCAGAATTTCCAATTACTATTCAGGGTAGGAAGTTCGAAGCAGACTTGATCTGTATAGCCATGGCTCCATAAGACATTATTCTCGGGATGGATTGGCTGACGCGTCATGGGGCAGTAATCGATTTTAGCTCAAGGACTGTGAAGGTGTCATCTGGGGTCCAGTTTGTATGCAAGTTTAAGGGTCGTAATGACGATGATAACGGCAAGCTCATCAATGCAATGGCTGCGTGTAAGCTACTTCGACAAGGTTGTGTCGGGTACCTGTGCTATCTGGATAAGCCCCAAGGAGATGAGGCCTCAGTTATTGATATTCCTGTAATTCGTGAGTTTCTGGATGTCTTTCCGGAGGAGATTCCCGGTTTACCCCTGAATCGTGACGTGGAATTCACCATTGATCTCGAGCCTGGTACCGCGCCGATTTCTAAGGCACCGTACCGGATGGCTCCACCTGAGATGCAAGAGTTGAAGAAGCAACTCGAGGACCTTCTTGAGAAAGGATATATAAGGCCGAGTGCATCGCCTTGGGGCGCTCCGGTCTTGTTTGTCAAAAAGAAGGATGGTTCGTTTCGACTTTGTATCGACTATCGTGAGTTGAACAAGGTCACAATCAAGAATAAGTATTTGTTGCCTAGGATTGATGATATGTTGGATCAACTACAGGGAGCACAAGTCTTTTCCAAGATCGATCTGAGATCTGGTTACCATCAGCTCAGGATTCGTGAGGAAGATATTCTCAGGACTGCTTTCCGGATGAGGTATGGGTACTACGAGTTCGTAGTCATGCCATTTGGGCTTACTAATGCTCCGGCAGTCTTCATGGATCTGATGCATCGATGTTTCCACCAATATCTGGATAAGTTCGTGGTGGTCTTCATCGACGATATTCTGATCTATTCCCCGAGTGAGGAGGCATATGAGGAACATCTTCGGATCACCTTGTCTGTCCTTAGACAAAATCAGTTGTATCCAAAATTGTCTAAGTGTGACTTCTGGATCAAGGAAGTGGCTTTCTTAGGCCATGTGATCAATGAGGATGGGGTTATGGTCGATCCCCAGAAAATTGAAGCGGTAGCCAATTGGAGGCGGCCTCAGAATGTAAAGGAGGTGTGCAGTTTCTTGGGACTCGCAGGATACTACAGATGGTTCATGGAGGGATTTTCTAAGATCGCTCTACCTATGACCAGTTTGCTCCGCATGGTCCACAAGAAGTTCGTCTGGGACGACAAGTACGAGGCCATTTTTCAGAAGTTGAAGAAGTGTCTGACCTCCGCACCAGTTTTGGCGCTACCGGAGGGATCTGATGGTTATGTGGTCTATAATGATGCTTCAAAGCATGGGTTAGGATGTGTACTGATGCAGAAAGGAAAGGTTATTGCGTATGTATCTCGGCAGTTGAAAACCTATGAGGCAAACTATCCGACGCATGATCTGGAGTTAGCGGCTGTGGTTTTCGCGTTGAAGATTTGGAGGCACTATATCTATGGTGTTAGGTGCCAAGTCTTCATCGATCATAAGAGTCTCAAGTATGTGTTCACTCAAAAGGAGTTGAATATGAGACAACGTCGCTGGTTAGAGCTACTCAAGGACTACGACATCGAGTTGTTGTATCATCCGGGCAAGGCTAACGTGGTGGCCGATGCATTATGCCAGAAGACGCTGCACGAGACCGTAGTGGCTCTACTCACTGCTCAGACCAAACTGAACCAAGGGTTGTGCGAGATTGATGTCTTGTACGATCAGCGTCGAGGATACCTGAGTATGCTGGAGATTCAGGCTACGCTACTTGATCAGATCAGGGAGAAGCAGGTTGATGATGTGGTCTTGGTGAAGTTAAGCAGTGAAGTGATGGACGGGAAAGCTCCCGGATTCGTGATTCAGGAGGATGGATCACTCTGGTTTCAGGACCGGATTTGTGTGTCTGACGTTGATGGCCTTCGCCAGTTGGTGATGAAGGAGGCCCATTCGTCAGCTTATTTTGTACATCCAGGATCCAATAAGATGTACAAAGATCTCAGAAAGAAATTCGGGTGGCCCAATATGAAGTGGGACGTAGTATAATTTGTGGCGAAATGCTTGACTTGTCAGAAGGTCAAGATAGAACACTGTAGACCAGGTGGTGAATTGCTACCTCTCTCAATGCCATAGTGGAAGTGGGAGGATATTGCTATGGACTTCGTCACGGGGTTGCCGAAGACTCAAAGTCAAAAGGACGCTATATGGGTGATCATTGACAGGCTCACGAAGAGTGCTCACTTCGTGGCTATTAAGTCAACATGGGGAACCCAGAAGCTATCAGAAGTTTTTCTACACGAGATTGTCCGTTTGCATGGTACGCCAAAGACCATTGTATCGGATTGTGACGGCCGATTCAAGTCGAGATTTTGGAAAGAACTCCACAAGGCCATGGGAACCGAGTTGAGGTTCAGTACTGCATTTCATCCTCAGACGGATGGACAGTCTGAGAGGACCATCTAGACACTGGAAGATATGCTGAGAGTTTTCGTACTTGATCGTCCGACCAGTTGGGAGAACAACCTAAGTCTGATTGAGTTCACGTACAACAACAGTTGGCATGCTACCATTAAGATGGCTCCATTCGAGGCTTTGTACGGTCGGAAATGCAGATCTCCAATTTGTTGGGATGAGAATGCCGACAAGGTTCTGCTCGGACTGGAGTTAGTCGAAAGGATTGCCGCAGACATTGCTTTGATCAGACAGAGGATGTTGACAACTCAGAGTCGACATAAGTCTTACGCAGATCTGAGGTGCAGGAATGTCGAGTTCGAGGTTGGTGACAAAGTGTTTGTCAGGGTGTCGCCATCCAAGGGTGTGTTCAGGTTCGGCAAGCGTGGGAAGCTTAACCCTCGCTACGTGGGACCGTTTGAGATCCTTGACAGGGTGGGGTCTCTAGCGTATCGTTTAGCATTGCCGCCGTCGGCGCATCCAGTGCATAACGTGTTCCACGTGTCCTTGTTGAGGAAGTACGTGCCAGATGTGTCTCATGTGTTGAGTTATGAGGACATCAAGATTCAGGAAAATGGTACCTACGAGGAGATACCTGTGCGTATTCTCAAACATCGCGAGCACTTGCGGAATAAGGTGGTACCATTAGTACGGATCCTTTGGTCCAAGTCTGGATCTGAAGAGGTTACTTGGGAAACCTGGGAGACTGAGGCTGACATGCTTAGTCGTTTTCCCGACCTGTTTTCGGCCTAGTTTCGCGGTCGAAACCTTTTTAAGGGGGTAGTGATGTAACGTCCCTCAAAATTTTTTTTTTTCGGCCAAGTTTCGGGGTCGAAACTTTTTTTAAGGGGGAGGTGATGTAATACCCCTCATTTTTAGTAAGGGTATTTGGGTAATTTCCCCAACCCTCGTTCTGTAATCGTGTCGCATTTGGCGAAGTTTGGATTTTCTGTAACTTGTATAATCTCTGTAATAATTCTTTAGGCATTATAATATACATTCAATGTATTTTCGAGGCTTAGAATATTTGTTTGGATACAAAATATTTAAGTTCAGGGTTTAAACACGTGTTAAACCTTTCCCGGGGCAAGTGGATGCACGTGTGGCATTTTCGCGACCGCGGTAGAATTTCCGCGATCGTGAAAAAGGGATCAGCTTCGTCTTCGTCTTTCTTCGCGTTTCACCAGTTGAGTTTCCTGTCGTTTCGCCGGGGAGAGGTCGAGTGATTCGCCTTCTCGGCGTTGAGCTCCTCGGAGGCCTATAAAAGGGAGCTTCTATGGGAGGATCTCTCATCCAGCTCTCGCTCAAATCTCTCTCGCTCTCTAATTCTCTCATTTTCCTGTCGCTGGAGTTGGTGCTTTCGCCGGAAGCTTGCCGGAGTCCCAAGTGTTGGAGGTGGTGGTGCTTTGGAGGTCTCGTGGTGGTAGAAGTCGAAGCCCCCTCGTCTAAGCCATTGTCGTCGTCGTCGTTGGTGAGCTTGATTCGGATTTAGGGTTCGTCTGAGGAGGATCCGCGATCGCGGACATGAACACCGCGACCGCGGATGGTGCCCAGAAATCCGCGACCGCAGAACCCAAAACCGTGACCACGGTTTGCTTTAGCAAACGCGATCGTGGCTTTGGACGAGCCGGTCATGGATGGGACCCTCGTTTCCTTTCGTTTCTTTAGATTCGTATTATTATTCGTATCGAATCTAACCTAGGGTTTCGTCGTGGGTTTGTTGTCGTCGTAGGAATCCATAACCCGATTCCAGATTCCAGTTTCCGGACCCAGAAACCCTACATCGTTCGTTCGTCTCGATCAAGGAAAGTGGCGGTTCTCTCTTGCTTATCACTCCATGTTTCCGTTAATTATCAATTGCCTTTAATTGTTAATTAAATTGGGATGATTGTTGTTTTCGTTTGGGAACAGTTTTATAAATGGATGATTTAAAATGTGAAATTGTAATAGGTTGTATATACTGCTAGAAACAACGCTATTATATCTGTTATTACCATGATGGTATTGGTGTGGATTATTGTGTGGTTTTAACTGTTTAGTTAGAACGAGTATTCGTAGGAACGCTATGTACCTTGCGAGGTCTAGTCGTTTCTTTATAACTGGTATTAGGAGGATTTTGCCCTAGTACTTTCCCTGGTCATGACTGTACCCTTACTCAGGGTAGGTGCACACAGCTGGTGCCGACAATCGGAATTTATTCCATCGATATCTCTCGTGAAGATATGACATATCTTAAAAGCTTGTAACGTAAATGTACATTTTGGAATTTAATAAGATAAGTGCGATATGGCACATAATTAATATACCCCCGGGCGAGGAGTACAACGTGGGAATCGCCCGGACTTCGATTAAAGTAAGTCCTCCTTCCAAATCTGAATTCACATTGCGCGGTGAGGTTGGTCGTGGACCCAAATGGTCAAGTCTTTTTAAACGCTTGTGTGAAATTATAATATTCCCAAACACTTGTCATATTTCCGATAAGACTCAATCTTTTGGAGTCTTCTCTTCATACGCTTCCCATAAGACTCGATCTTTTGGAGTCTTCTCTTGATCATTCTGTTTCGTAGCTTCCGTAGAAGTGTTGAGGTTTTACTATCGTCATCGGCTTTCATTCGAGAAGCGATGGGTCTAACCTAATACGACTACTTAGAACCTTTCTGTTTTACCCTTGCATAGTATTTCATTAGACTAACCAACCGGTTATTTTCCTTTTCATGGTTGGCTGGTGTCATCCGTCTCATACGACACATTAGGTAAACTTCCCTTTCGTGAAGGCTAGTACGCGACGATGAAGGCAGATGAAGTTTTTAAGAGTTTTCTCAAGGTTGAAGATCCTAGGCGTGAGATCGCTCTGATCAAGACCCTTTTGATATTTATTATTTAAAAGACTTTCGCTGTATTGAAATGAATTCTGTATTTCAGATGTATTTGGGATTTTACAGATGTAATCCGAGACTTTGGTTGAATAAAGTGTTATGATATTTAATATTATCGGTGTTATTTTATGGTTAGTATAAAATGGTTAAGCCTTGGGTGGCTTCAGATGTGTAATCTGAGGTCACTGGCGGTAATACTTTCAAGGTTATATTTGGGGGTGTTACAGATTCAGCATAGACGATTCATAGAGGCACCCTCCTGTTGTTGACCCCAAGTGTTCAATTGATGTGAGCAACCCAAGTTGAGTTGGAGAGTACCAAGTCGAGCCACAACAATAACTAAGGCGCTGCTCGGGAGGCAACCCGAGGTATGAATTTTTTTTCTTGTCTTTCCCTTTCCCTTTCCAATTCTTATTATTATTTGTTTTGTTTTCGTTTCGTTTTTGTTTTTAGAATAACCTGCAAGTAGGAGACCCGAGCCAAACTGAAGACGGTGTCCCACACCAGTAACTTTTCCGCGGGCGCGGAAATTTTTTTGCGGTCACGGAAATATTACTGTAAGTCCCCTGACCTAAAAAAAATAAAAAATTATTCTACCGAAGGCCTAGCTGTCCGAGTTCTACTACGAGAGGTGGTGCGCATCATGCTGCCAAGGGGGAGACATTCACCCCACATTTTTATTTGGCAACGATGATGGCCCAACATTCGACAGCTGAGGAAGAGGAACACCAGAGCCCACAACACGATAACATCTGGGCTCCATTATGTGTTCATTGAAGGCTGTGCAACCCCGTTTTCTTTGATGTACCACTACACCTTATAGTGGATCTATTTGGTTGCACGGTAGAGTTAGAGTTTGAAGACGGCGCGACACCAGTGACATGTGCTTATATTGATATACCGCCAGCAACAACTTCCATGTCCAGGCCCCTCGGCGACGGTTGTGAGTACCTTTCCGCTTTTCCTTGTGCTTCATCTTTTTTGTCTTTAATTACATTGAGGACAATGCAATGTTTAAGCATGGGGGAGTGTTCTATACTTGCTAGTCGTCTGAGGAGAAAAGAAAAAATAATGAAAAAGAAAAAACTCAAATAAAATTGAAAAAGACAAAAGAAAAATCCTGGGATAAGTCGAAAACCCGAAAGGGCGGATTAGGTAATAAGCAGGTGGCTGGGACCAACATTAGGCTGGGGTAATAAGTGGTCAAGAGTGATGTGAGTTTTATGTGAGCCCATCTATTGAAAAATGAAATGAGTGGCTTGGATAAACCCGAAAGGGCGCCTTGGTAAAATGAGTGAAAAGAAGAAGAGTATTATTAGGATTCCTCATTTTTCCTGGCGTGGTGGCATAAGAATGTGATATAAGGAGGATTCGGGTAGGTCACTCTGGGAGGCATAAGAAGATAGATGGAGGCTAGGATTAGATGGTTATTCACTCTATGGTGTTCGGGTTAAGCTTGGGGTAGGTACTCTGCTTTCCTTTAAGCTTGTGTGTTTTGTGTGTTGTGCGTATTGTGTTGGTGCCTTGGAGGTTCTTGCTTAGGTGCAATTCTTAGTGGAGATGGGTTTTCTGTGCTTCCTGAGACCTTGGGGATTTGATTGGAGGAGTAGGTTTATATTAGCTTACTCGAGGACGAGAAAGGTTTAAGCATGGGAGAATTTGATCAGTGCTACTTTGTAGGGTTTAACTAGGAGTTGTTATCGGTGTTTTGGGTACCATTTGGATGAGTTTAGAGCACAATTGTGGAGTATGGAGTTGAGGAGAAGAAGTATGATTTAGGTGGTTTGGAGGAGCTTAATTGAAGATGAGAAGAAAGCCACAAGAAGACGGAGTTACAGGAAGTTTTCCGCGGTTGCGGCATTCACCGCCGTGGTTGCGGCATTCACCGCCGTGGTTGCGGAGAAGAGACAGAGCAAATAGTACAAGAAACGAAGTTCTGTAGTCGCGGAAGAATTTTCCGCGGTCGCGGAAATCCCATCGTCAGACGCGCTGAGGACTTTGTCCAAAGATTTTGTTTTTACTTTTATTTCCTTTTATTTTATTTCTTTATTCCGGTAGGATAATTTTATTTCCTTTTTAGATTAAGTTTGTTATCTTTGGTTTTTAAGTTTAGCTAGGTTATTTAAACCTAGTTCCTAGAGCCTCCTTGATTATCAATTATTAGATCGAAGTTTACATTAGTTTTTCCCTTTGAGTTTTACGTTTCAAGACTATGAAGAACTAAGCACCCTTTGCTTAGTCCGACGATTGAAGCCTTCATTTGATATATGATTGTGATATTATAATTCTATTTCTATTCTTTTGATTATATCTTTTCTCTTGAGCTTATTCCTATTGATTCTTATTGATTTGACTGGATTGATCACCTAGTTGATATTAGTAATTGTCTATTGCTAGGGTTTGGATATTTCGAGTTGAAATTCCTTATCTTGTGTAGCAACCATGATATTCTAGGACTAGTTGGGCTAGTTTATTGTGAAAGAGAATTGATTATGTGTTAAATGCTGTGAGTTGTGGTATTGCATATATCCTGGTTAATTCTTATGCTTCCTGCTGCTATTGTTCTAAATCTTGATAGTTTCTCGTGCGTTCGATAGTTAGGGTTGCCAAGACTAGTTGGACTGGTAACTAATTCAGAATAGGGACATGAATAATCATAGGAAGGAATAAAGATAATCTAGGATCAATCAATCGAATGAATGGTGGATATTTGTCTGACTAAGTACTTTTTCCCAATTGATTACAACCTTTGTTTTTGATTTACTTTGTTTACTTGCAATCAACCAACAAACCCCCTTTGTTACTTTGACATACACTTGTGCACTAAGAAAGATAACTCCTCCCTGTGGGATTCGACCCTTGCTTGCCTACTTTACTAAGTTAGGTTTTTAAGGATTTACTTTGATTGGGCATCACGACATTAGCCCCTGTCAGTCGGTTTTTTGGTTTTTCATTCCCTCCCTTAGTTGGGATATAACTTGCCCACTATATAAGTTTGATGGAATACTCCTCCTATTTCCAATTGGTTTTAGGATGAAACTCCGTTGGGCTTATGTACTAGGCTTATCTGCGCCTATGCGCTCGTGCGTGCACGACCCCGAGTCTATCGGCCCACGGACTTTTTCACAAATTTTCATGCTTATACCATAAAACATTATATATTATTTTTTGGGTAAGTAGTAATGTTATCAAAATAAATTAGAATGATAATAATATGAAGTTTTATTTTTTACTTTTATAGTGTTGTCGTATAAGATTAATATATTATAATCAATTGTGGAGGATCCCAATATTTTCTTTTAGGATCGGGAGATTTAGGGGTGTGAATAAAAACCGAAACCGAACAACCATCTAAAAAAACTGAGAAACCGGCCCTTTTTCCGATTAACCGTACCGAAGATTTACTAGAATTTCGATACAAATAACCAGACTAATATAATTAGGGGTTATTTGGTATGTTAATTTCCCCTTTGGTTAATTGACTAATGAAACATATAAATAATATGTTTTTGGCAATGGAAAGATTTATTTTAAATTAATCTAGTGGTTAGAGACTCATTTAGATGTTGCATGTGAAAAATGATTAATTAGTTTAATTCTTCCTCGCTCTCTATACATGCATGGCTTCGGTTTACAAGAGGTTAACTCCATTTTGACATATTTACTACAAGATTATCTTTGAAGCATTCCAAAACACCCTATCATGCATCTACATATTTCATGTGTAATAAAATCTATGAATAGTCAATTGTTCATCATACTGACTCTTACTTGCATAGTTAATCGCACTTTTACACCCTTCCGAGCATCATCTTATAAAGTTTAAGTCTTATAAATTTATATAAAACTATACATGTCTTATTCTATTGTAAGAGTTGTGAATAAGTGTAGCCTTACACCGACACATGCACACATATCACTATAATAGAATGTTTAATTTAAGGAAGTAGTGCATTGATGCGCGCTAAAGTCAGAGTAAACAACTTATCCAACTTTTATGCATAAATATTGGTCTATGACTTGTAATTCCAATTTCGATTACTTGTAACCGTTTTTTCATTAGTGAAAAATTGCTAGTAAAATAACTTCTTCAAGTATTTCGAAAGATGTTTTCTGTTTTTTTTTTATATACTTATGGTTAACCGATTAACCGTATCCAAATCTTGGTTAACCGACATTTGTTTAACCAAGGTATTTGATATGGTTAATGGTAGAATAAAACTACTAACCAAATCCTCGGTTAACCGAATACCGCTTCATCGAGATCTCGGTTAACTGAATATCGCTTAATAGAGATCTCGGTTAACCGCATGTGTTCTCCCCTAGGCACAATTGTATGTACGATCGAAATCTTACGCAAGATTCTACTTATTTTTTTTTGTCAACTAAGATCGTACCTCTAATAAAATCCCACTTGATTTCCATATCGTTTCGCTTTTCCTACCCCGTACGATCTTTGCAACAGTATATCCGGATCGATATTCTACTAAACTTGATCGTAAACCTCCTATGCTATGACACCCCTAACTATGATGATGGTCGTACCATGACATGGCCTTGACCTAAGCCTTATTAATAGCACACACTTACACTACATTTGCGTTTTCGATACATTTATCCTTCTATTCTACCGACTTTATCCAATGAATGCCATTTCCCCATCGCGACATCCCATCTTTTATACGAGCATGTTCATTTGTAACCAAGTTTCATATTTCTTTATGAATTTGTTTCTACGATTAGGCTAACATTATTCTTCGGTCAGTATTCAATTATATTGAATCTTACTATTACCATGCCTGACCCATCCTATGTGGCCTTGTCACTCATCTTACCTAAGGTTATTCTTCGAGCTACCACATGGTGCCACTACGGTATTTCACCGAATATATGTACCACCACATTCTTACCTACGCTTTCTGTGAAAACATTGTTAAACTGTAAACGACCTCCAGCTACAAATCTGGGATTAGAACCACAAATAAACACCATATGTCAAAAACATTTGTCCAAACTAGTGACATGAACATCCATTTCAGATTTATCCTACGTAACAACCTTTTACAAATCCAGTATAGCATAACTTAATAAGAATACAATACACCTTAAATGAATAAAAAACATGCACATACTTAAAATAGTTCCTCGTCATTGAACCACCTTGTTCGCACTAATCCTCACAAATTCGGTTGAATACAACAGTCCCCCTTGTAAAACACATAAGCTACCATAAGTCATTCATTCCGAAAACAATTATAAACGACGAACAATACATATCTAATCTCTACCCATGCTTATTTGGTATCAAACAACCAACATGATTGAACTTTAAGTGTTCCTCAAGCTGACTCGCATATTTGGTCGCCCACGGCTCGAATTTCCCAAACAACAAAGGGAGCATATTCATCGATGGCCAAGCCATGGTTTCCAACTCAACATCAGTAAACAAATTCAGGGTTGAATCATAAACATTCACACACCAATTAGGGAGGTCAATTTGTAGAGCAACCCAATATTTGTTATCAATGTTGTATGGCACATATAAGAAGTCAACCTCCTCCCAGCTTTTTCCATTAATGTTCGGCCTCCTCCAACCAAGTACTTGTGCAAACATTCTAATAGATCAGCTGGTATATCATTATCCCAATGTTTTGCCAACATTTTTTTCATGTGGTGGCACCAAACCGTTTCCACTATCATGACATTCTTGAACTTGTCGTTACCATTGACTACATAACGCATCAGGAACAACACTTTGTCCATTTGTTGTGAAAGGTAAAATAAAACTTTGTCAAGGATCGTACCTAATCTACACAACATCATAGTATAACATATGAACATATATTGCGTTTCACATCTTACAGGACAATGTAACTACTCTTTGGGCGCCAACAACTTATCATAAAAATCCGTTTCAAGAGTGTGACCGAAGACAACTTATGACACTCAGAGATGGGACATAATTGCATGAAATCAACATTAAAAATAAAATGAAACAAAGACATTGCTAATAACTTACATTTATGTAAGGAAATAATGTACTTACCTGTCTACATTTGCCTCCATCCATTGCAGTAATTCGGTCATGCTCTAAACCGTGGAATTCTTTGTGATCTTCCTCGCAACTTTTTGTTCATTGGCATACACTGTCGATGTTATGCACCACGCTTTGTCTCGCACTTAGGCATAACCCTTTTTTCTACTAGACCAATTGTTGCAGCTCTTCCATTCCTCTTTGTCTAAACATTTTTCACCGTATCTCCATCTTCTTCCAAATTTGCCACCTCACCTTCCCCATCATTTTCAATTGCAACCTCACCCTCAAATTCAAGCATTTGTTCTCCCATTTTACTTCCATCTTGCCCATTATTCACTAATACCTCTTCATTCTAACTAGCTTTCTCGATGCCTTTTTCCTCTATTGCATGGACCTCCACATGTAAATCTTCTTCCGTTCATACATTTGTAACAACGTCCATGATCATTTCACTTGCCTATGCCTATCCACCATCCACTTTAACAACAACATCGTCGGTGAGAGTCTGCACTTGCACCTCATTGTGATTTGCAACTTCTAACAGAATCTGCAATCCGTTTCCTTCTAGTGCGGCTAGGTCTTTCATTGTGCATTGTGAGATATTCTTGTGATTTTCACTAACCTTAGGATCAAGTTAAAGTTTTAGAATAAAACTCCAACTACACGAGTAAGCCTAAGCAAGATAAAGGTGTGTGCTTCAAGAAAGGTACTTTCTTTTTACTCAAGTTTGCTTGCTTTGTTAGTACTAGATTAGATTATTTTCCTTTGTTATATCGTGTTTCGAGTCATGTCTCAAAGAAGTAAAGGTGAGGAGACCATTGAGAGGTCACGTGAAGAATGGAGGACAATCCCTATGGATGTTCTTCGGGACTTTTTTTAGCAATTACACCGTGATCCCCTTGCGGCCATGGACACCAAAATTGTGCCAAGGATGGAGAAACCAAAAATGATTGAATCCCTTGATGCGCCAACACCATCAAAGGATCCTAGTCGGCCACAAGGTGTTTTGAGCTCTCTAATCACTAAGGTCGTGACCAAGATGAAATCGTCCAATGGGACAAGCCGCAAACCTATGATGAGTACCCGAAAGGTGAGGTGTTAGGAGAATATGAATAAGTGAATGAGTTGGAAGAAGTGGTTGACGAAAATTAGGACAAAGAAGATGAAAAAGAGGAAAGGCTTGCAACCACCGCCATAGGAGAATGTTCCGTGATCTCTAAGCTGATTTTTGAAGAAGAATGATCTTTGCATCCCATTTATGATGAGGAGCGTAAGAAAGGATCCTATGCTTTGAAGAGAAGCAATGACCTCAAGAATGGTTGGTGGGACTTGAGAGCTCTTCCTACTATATCACCCTTCCAAGGTCACATGTGCTAGATCCTCTTGATGAGTCCACTATTAGACCAAGCTTCCTCAACCCTATGGCCACTCCCTGGTAAGATGCAATGCCTATAATTCCTAGATGCCTTGCCTTGAGGTTTTTGGGAAAAGAAGATGTGACGTCACTCCTTGTTGAGGTTCAAGAGGGCTTCTGGTCTAAGGGGAGTGTGCCACTCAGAGAGCACCTAATGAGTCTAAATTTCAAGGAAGAATACTTCACTCCGTCGTGTTTTGAGTTTCCTTGATAGCATCTAGATTTAGACATTCTTACATGCATCATAATTTCCTTTCTCAAGACATGTCATATAGGTTGCACCTAGATCATATTGTTGTTTTCATGATCAATTATTCTTGTTATGTTGCTAGTAGCATGCTTAAGCATATCTATAGACATAGAAAGAAAAGTGGTTTAGCTAGTGCATGCATTTTTGCATATCATTTGGACTCCGGAAAGATGGAACTTACATTGCTAGGTGAGCATGGAGCCCATGTTGTGACTAATGTGTCTTGGAGGAACATCCACCCTACTAATTCCAATGTTTACGGATGGCCAATGAAGGTCCTAATGCCTCATGAGATTATTAAGCCGCCTTAAAGAGCTAAGGCAGTTTTCTTGCCTATAAGTGTTCTTATGCATATTAGTTATAAGGCACACTTCCTAGATGTTCATGTTTATGTTTCATGTTCATAACTCTAGGGGATAGGTTACATATTAAGAAGGGGAGACCCTAATATTTCTTCTTGTGCATTATAGGCGCAAAGACCAAGTCATGGTTAGGTCATGTTGTTTTGCTTGCTTAGGAGTTTATGAGATTCCTTGTTATTTGATGTTTGTTAGTATAGGCAACACAGATTCAAGGTCAAATCCTTTTCATGGAGGGGAGAATGATGTGATTTTGGATCCCATCAAGTTGCAAGACAAATTCAAGAGAAGTTCCAAGCCGATTGATCAGTGCTACTTTGTAGTGTTTATCTAGGAGTTGTTACCGGTGTTTTGGGTACCATTTAGAGATGTTTAGAGCACAATTGTAGAGATTGGAGTTGAGGAGAAGAAGTATGATATTGGTGGCGTAGAAGAGCTTAAATGAAGATTGTTGAAGTTGAAGACGAAGCCACCACGAGAAGAAAACCACAATAGAAGAGAAGAGAAGAAAACGAGAGGAGAAGGGCAAAACCGAAGATCCGCAATCGCGGAAGTCCAGTGGGCGCGGTCGCGAAAAAGTCGAGAGCTCGGTTGTTCAACTTTGTAATTTCCGCGATCGCGGAAGCTTTCTCCGCGGTCGCGGAAATCCCATTCCTCAGCGCGTCCGAGTTTGCGAAGATTTACTTTTATTTTATTTATTTATTTTTCTTTTATTTCTTTATTCCGGTAGGATTATTTTATTTCCTTTTAGACTATGTTTGTAATCTTTTTAGCTTGAGGTTTGCTAGGTTATTTAAACCTAGTTCTTGGCAGCCTTTTGAGATATCTCAGTTTTTATCATTCAGTATTGTTTTCCCTTTGAGTTATGAAGAACTAAGCACCCTTTGCTTAGTCCGACAATTGAAGCCTTCATTTGATTTATGATTGTGAGGTTATAATTCTATTCTTATTCCTTTGGATTATATCTTTTCTCTTGAGCTTATTCCTATTGATTATTATTGATTTGACAGGATTGATCACCTAGTTGATATTAGTAATTGTCTATTGCTAGGGTTTGGATATTTCGGGTTGAAATCCTTTATCTTGTGTAGCAAAACATGATATTCTAGGACTGGTAGGACTAGTTTATTGTGGAAGAGAATTGATTATGTGTTAAATGATGCGGGTCGTGGTGTTGCATATATCCTGGTTAATTCTTATGCGTCTTGCTGCTATTGTCCTAAATCTTGATAGTTTTTCGTGCGTTCGATAGTTAGGGTTTTCAGGACTGGTTGGACTGGTAACTAATTCAGAATAGGGACAAGAATAATCATAGGAAGGAATAGAGATAACCTAGGACCAATCAATCATATGAGTGGTGGATATTTGTCTGGCTAAGTGTTTTTCCCCAATTGATTACAAAACCTTTGTTTTTACTTTGCATTGTTTATTTGCAATTCAAACAACCAACCAATCCCCCCTTTCGTTACTTTGGCACACGAATTTGCATTAAGAAAGATAACTCCTCCCTGTGGGATTCGACCCTTACTTGCCTATTCTACTTGTTTAGGTTTTTAAGGATTTACTTTGATTGGGCACACAACTTTAGCCCCTGTCAAATTGGCGTTGTTGTCGGGGAGGCAAGTTTTATTTTTTTTCCTTATGTGTGTTTGTGTGTCAATTTTTTGTGTGGACCTATCTTATGGTCTATACCCGTACTACTAATCTTCCACTTCTGAGTCCTAATGATGCAGATGTATATGACAAAGAGCGGACAACAGCAGGAGCCGCAATATGACCCATACTCCTATGCATACACTCTAGGGTGGAGAGATCACCACAATTCGAGTTATGGGAACCAACAATACCCTCTTTATGGTCATGACTACTAGGAGTTCTATCTGGTGCCACGGTCGTACTATCAGCAGGACACTCCACAGCAGTACAGTCCAGCCTACGAGCATAGACCACCGGTGTCCAATCCAAGCTCCTCCATGTCTACTGAAGATATGCTTCGATCTCTTGCGCAAAGCATGATCCAACATGAACAAGAGACGAAGTCCAGTATCCAGAACTGGTAGAATCAGATTGGGCAAATGACTCAAGAAATTAGCAGAATGGAGGACAGGGCGTCGGCAAAACTACTATCTCACCCAGTAGTGCACCAGAGAGAGAATGTCTTTTCGATGACCCTACGAAGTACTGAGCAGCTGCATGTCGCCCCCTTAGCTGAAAGGGTAGAACAAATTAGTGAGACGGGTGTAGAATACAGCAAGATATCTGCAGAAGAGAACCCGAGACCGTGAGAGGTGTACCGCGACCGCGGTTTACTCACTGAGGAGCTGGGCATTCCAGACGAAGACCGTGACCGCGGTGATGAAACCCGCGACTGCGGTGTGCTCTCTGAGGAATTTTTTTTGGGAACAAGAAGAATTCCGCGACCACGGAGAAGAAGGCCACGACCGCGGGGTTCATGCTGACAAAGAAGAGAAAGTCGGCGAATTTCCGCGACCGCGGGCAGAAAACCGCAATCGCGGATTATTTCCTGAAGACGAACTCTGCCCATTTGAAGAATCGCGACCGCGGGTCCCAAACCACGATCGCGGTTTCGCCCCTAACGTCCATAATGGTTATACCCACCTCAACTTTCCTCCGCTCAGTACATTGAAGCCCTCAACACCTTTCCCTGAGGCATTACAAGATCCCTCAACACCTTTCCCTGAGGCATTACAAGATACTCGAAGGCTGAAGAACCACAAAGAGATCTATGAAATCTTCAGTAACTGCGAAGCCAACGTTCCTTTGATCAAACTGGGAAACAACACCCCTCGCTGCACATAATTTTTAAGGGCGCTGCGCAAGATCAAGAAGAAGCCAAAGGAGAAGCACAAGAAGGAGACTGTGATTCAAAAGGCGAATTTCTCTATGCTGGATACGGGGCAGGACAAGCATGCTGCCCCTGAGATGTTGGGTAGGCCATTTTTGAAGATGGCAAGTGCAATCATTGATGTGAACAGCGGTCCACCCACCATGAAGTGCAGGAGAATAGGGGTAAAGCTCAACATAGAGAATACAAAGAGACACCCCCCTGATCTTGATCCCGAATGCTCAATTGATGTGAGCAACTCAAGTTGAGTGGAAGAGAACCAAGTCGAGCCACGACAATAACTAAGGCGCTGCTCTGGAGGAAACCCGAGGTATGTATTTATTTTCTTGTCTTTTCCTTTCTAGTTCTTATTATTGTTTTGTTTTGTTTTGTTTTGTTTTCCCTTCGTTTTTTGCTTTTGTTTTTGCATTAGACTAACCTGCAGGTAGGAGACCCGAGCCAAATTGAAGATGGTGTTCTCTCGCACCAGAATGTTTTCTGCGGTCGTGGAAAAGTTACTATAAGTCTCCTATACCCTGCTCGAAAAAGAAAAAAATTGTATCGGAGGCCAGCTGTCTGAGTTCTACTACGAGAGATGGTGTGCATCATGCTGCCAAGGAGGAGGCATTCACCCCACATTTTTATTTGGCACCGATGATGGCCCAACATTTGCCAACTGAGGAGTAGGAACACCAGAGCCCACACCATGATTACATCTGGGCTCCATTTTTGTGTTCATTAAAGGTCGTGTAACCCCGATTTCTTTTATATTCCACTACACCTTACAGTGGATTCCTTTTGGTTGCACGGTGGAGTTTGATTTGAAGACCGGTGCAACACCAGCGACATGTGCTTTCCTTGATATATTGCCAGCAACAACTTCCAGGTTCAAGCCAACTCAACGACGGTTGTGAGTACCTTTCTGCTCTTCCATGTGCTTCATTATTTTTGTCTTTAATTACATTGAGGATAATGCAATGTTTAAGCATGGGGGAGTGTTTTATACTTGCTAGTCGTTGAGGAGAAAAGAAAAAAAATAAAGAAAAAGAAAAAGTCAAAAAAAGACTTAAATAAAATCCTAGGATAAGTCGAAAACCCGAAAGGGCGGCTTAGGTAATAAGCAGGTGGCTTGGACCAGCATTAGGCTGGGTTAATAATTGGTCAAGAGTGATGTGAGTCTTATGTGAGCCCATCTATTGAAAAATGAAATGAGTGGCTTGGTGAAAACCCGAAAGGGCGCCTTGGCAAAATGAGTGAAAAGAAGAAGAATGATTATTAGGATTTCTCATTTTGACTGGCGTGGTGACATAAGAAGAGGTGATATAAGGAGGATTCGGGTAGGTCACTCTGGGAGGCATAAGAAGATAGATGGAGGCTAGGATTAGATATTTATTTCACTCTGTGGTGTTCGGGCTAAGCTTGGGGGAAGTACTCTGCTTTCCTTTAAGCTTGTATGCTGTGTGTTGTGTTTATTGTGTTGGTACCTTAGAGTTTCATGTTAGGTGCAATTCTTAGTGGAGATGGTTTTTCTGTGCTTTCTGGGACCTTGGGGATTTGATTGGAGGAGTAGGTTTATATTAGCTTACTCGAGGAGGAGCAAGGTTTAAGCATGGGGGAATTTGATCAGTGCTACTTTGTAGTGTTTATCTAGGAGTTGTTACCGGTGTTTTGGGTACCATTTGGATATGTTTAGAGCACAATTGTAGAGATTGGAGTTGAGGAGAAGAAGTATGATATTGGTGGCATAGAAGAGCTTAAATGAAGATTATTGAAGTTGAAGACGAAGCCACCACGAGAAGAAAACCACAAGAGAAGAGAAGAAAACGAGACTAAGAAGGGCAAAACCGAAGATCCGCGATCGCGGAAGTCCAGTGGGCGCGGTCGCGGAAAAGTCGAGAGCTCGGTAGTTCAACTTTGTAATTTCCGCGATCGCGGAAGCTTTCTCCGCGGTCGCGGAAATCCCATTCCTCAGCGCGTCCGAGTTTCCGAAGATTTACTTTTATTTTATTTCTTTCTTTTTCTTTTATTTCTTTATTCCGGTAGGATTATTTTATTTCCTTTTAGACTTTGTTTGTTATCTTTTTAGCTTGAGGTTTGCTAGGTTATTTAAACCTAGTTCTTGGCAGCCTTTTGAGATATCTCAGTTTTTATCATTCAGTATTGTTTTCCCTTTGAGTTATGAAGAATTAAGCACCCTTTGCTTAGTCCGACAATTGAAGCCTTCATTTGATATATGATTGTGAGGTTATAATTCTATTCGTATTCATTTGGATTATATCTTTTCTCTTGAGCTTATTCCTATTGATTATTATTGATTTGACTGGATTGATCACCTAGTTGATATTAGTAATTGTCTATTGCTAGGGTTTGGATATTTCGGGTTGAAATCCTTTATCTTGTGTAGCAAAACATGATATTCTAGGACTGGTAGGACTAGTTTATTGTGGAAGAGAATTGATTATGTGTTAAATGATGCGGGTCGTGGTGTTGCATATATCCTGGTTAATTCTTATGCGTCTTGCTGCTATTGTTCTAAATCTTGATAGTTTCTCGTGCGTTCGATAGTTAGGGTTTTCAGGACTAGTTGGACTGGTAACTAATTCAGAATAGGGACAAGAATAATCATAGGAAGAAATAGAGATAACCTAGGACCAATCAATCATATGAGTGGTGGATATTTGTCTGGCTAAGTGTTTTTCCCCAATTGATTACAAAACCTTTGTTTTTACTTTGCATTGTTTATTTGCAATTTAAACAACCAACCAATCCCCCCTTTTGTTACTTTGGCACACTAATTTGCATTAAGAAAGATAACTCCTCCCTGTGGGATTCGACCCTTTCTTGCCTATTCTACTTGTTTAGGTTTTTAAGGATTTACTTTGAATGGGCACACGACTTTATCCCCTGTCACCGATCCAAGCAAAAACACCACCGAAACTGCCGCTAACGCGCCATAAATTAGGATTTTCTAGACGCCCGCACCAACAACATCCAAACTAAGCTCTACCAGTTTCAACCTTCAAGAGGGACTAAACGAGGAGTCTCTGTAATGTATGAGGCCGATTGAAGGAAGGACGCCCGGTGAAGACATAAGGGCCTTACGAGCAACGATGCCTACACGAGAACCAACATGGGGCTACGGTCAAATCCTATATGCATGCGACTTGGCTCAAGCACCAATTTGCCAATCTTTGTTAGGCTCTCCAAGGTGTCAAGAGAGTCAAGGTGTGCCAAGGGAAAGTGAAGGTGGATCGGAGGATTTGAGCCAAGAAGGTCAAGCCGCGACGCCAGCTGCGGCAGCATGTGAGCCCGATTTTGTCCAGACGCGCAAATCTTAACCACTCGTGCGTTTGGGATCATTTTTATTTTGGATCATGGGCTTATCCATTTTTTTTTCAAATTTTAGACCCATTGGAGCAGGGAGAATGACGTGTTGCAAGTTTACTAAAAAATTAGGGTTTTTGGACACATTCGGTTTATTTAAAGTGTTTTGCGGCCTTAATTGTTAGTTGGATTTGAATTATTGATTATTGAAACTTTAAGCATCACATTGATTGAGCTTGGAGTTTATGTTCTTGAGTACTTTGTTTTGGTGAGTCATATCCATTGATATTTACTTGTATTTTGGTGAGTCATATCCAAAACGGTTGCCTAGTTTAGGTGAGTCATATCCTTAGCGAATCAACAACCCTCTTCCTGAATCTATTGATGCATCATATAAAGTAGATCTAAGTTGTTTATCCCTTTTATTTCCTTGCAATTCAAAAACCCTAAAAATTACAAAAAGAGCCACTTTTGAAACTTTTTCGACGGCACTACCAGCCTTGCATCACACGTGGCTTGTGGAACACAAATTTCCTTGAACCCGAACGGAGATCCTTAGGCTAGAAGGCATCATATTGTATCAGATCTTTGTCATGGTAAAGTTTTTAAGACTATTGCTCATCTTAATTTAAAAAATTAAGTTTGGGTGTTCGAGATCCTTTCCGTTTTTGCCCTATTTTGTGCGTGACCTTGTGTGCGATTTTTGTGTGAACTTTCTTCTGTGAGGGTACCGTGAACATATTGGGGAGAAAGCCTTAGGAAAACAGAAAGAAAGCCTCAAGAGGAACCCTCAACATGACCCTTGTGCGCCAAGAGAAACCAACCTGGTGCGTAGCGTGCCACACCACTACCACGCCCCATCTCTCCTTGTCAAATCCAATCTAAAACCATATTATCTTATCTTGTTTTGCCTTCATCTTAAGATATATTATATTTTTCTTTTTGTGTTTAAAATTATTTAGTTGGAGATTTGCTTTTATCTTTTAGGTAGTTAGTGATATATTGCTATCTTGTAGAACCAAATCTTATCTTTGCCTTCTAAATCATATCTTGGCCGAAAAAGTACAAAAAAAAAAGAAAAAAAATCAGACTCATCAAAACAAAATAAAAAGAAGTGGACTTGGAAAAATTCGGACCCAACAAAAACGAAAAAGAAGTTGGGCTTAGAAAACTTTGAATGCCACGGGTCCAAGAAAATTAAGAATGTCAAGAAAGTTCTGTTTTTACTAAGTGTCCAAATTATCTTAATTGATTTAAGTCTTATCTTGGCTATATTTTATTTAGACATAACTTGCTTTTAAGATCTTGACTTTAGTGCTTGCCTTTTCTTATTCTTAAGCTAGCCGACCCCAACCCTAGTTTGAACACCCTCTTGTGTTTGATTTTAAGATTTTGCTTGGTCTTTCCTTGTGCATTATGAGATATTCTTGTGATTTTCACTAACTATGGATCAAGTTAAGGTATTAGAAAGAAACTCCAATTACACGGCCATGCCTAAACAGGATAACGGTGTATGCTTCAAGAAAGGTACTTTCTTTTTACTCAAGTTTTGAACTTTCATTTGTGTAAGACTAACCTAACAAGTTTCCTTGCTTTGTGAGTACTAGATTAGATTATTTTCCTTTGTTCTATATTGTTTCGTTTCATGTCTCAAAGAAGTATAGGTGAGAAGACTATTCATAACTCACATGAAGAAGGGAGGACGATCCCATTGGATGTTCTTTGGGCCTTTTTTGAGCAATTACACTATGACCTCCTTGCGGCCATTGACACAAAAATTGCGCCAAGGATAAAGAAACCAAAAATATTGAAGCCCTTGACGCTCCAGCACCATCAAAGGATCCTAGTCATCCATAAGATGTTTTGAGCTATCCAATCACTGAGGTCGTGACCAAGGATGTGGTCATCTAATGGGACAAGCCACCAACCTATTATGAGTACCCGAAAGATGAGATGTTGAAAGAGTATGAATCCGAGTATGAGAGGGACGAAGTGTCGAGGAAAGCTAGGCCAAATAAGATGAAGAAGAGGAAGTGCTTGCAACCGCCGCCATAGGAAAATGCTTTGTGATCTCCAAGGTGGCATGCGCCAAATCCTTTTAAAGAGTCCACTATTGGACCAAGCTTCCTCAACCATACGGCCACCCCCTGGTAAAACGCAAAGCCTACACTTCCTAGATGTCTTCCCTTGAGTTTTTTGGGAAAAGAAGACGTTATGTCACTCCTTATTACGGGTTTAAAAGAGTTTCTTGTCTAAGGGGGGCATGCCACTCAAAGAGAACCTAAGGAGTAAAAGTTTCAGGGAAGAATCCTTCATTCCCTCATGTTTTGAGTTTTCTTGCATGATTACGTTTGTATATACATATAGTGGTACACTTTCATACTTATGGCATGTTGCATTTGCATTTAGTTTAGACATTCTTACATGCATCATAGTTTCCTTTCTCAAGACATGTCATATAGGTTGCACCTAGATCATAGTGTTATCTTCATGGTTAAATATGCTTGTTATGTTGCTGGTAGCATGATTAAGCATATCAATAGACACAGAAAAAAAGTGGTTTAGGTAGCGCATGCATTTTTGCATATCATTTGAACCCTGGAAAGATGGAACTTACATTGCTAGGTGAGCATAGAGCCCATGTTGTGACTAATGTGGCTTGAAAGAACGTCCACCCTGCTATTGCCAATGTTCAAGGATGACCATGGAAGGTCCTAATGCCTCATGAGATGATTAAGCCACCTTTAAGAGCTAAGGGAGTTTTCTTGCCTTTAAGTCTTATTATGCATATTAGATATAAGGCACACTTCCTGGATGTTCATGTTCATGTTTCTTATTTCCCTTGAGTTCTACCTAGTCCTTAAAATGTTATTTTTCCAAGTTTGCCTCTAGGGGATATGTTACATATTAAGGGGAGACCCCAAAAATTTCTTCTTGTGCATCATAGGCGCAAACCCCAAGTCATGGCTAGGTCAAGTTTTTTTGCGTATTTAGGAGTTTATGAGATTCCTTGCTATTTGACGTTTGTTGGTATAGGCAGCGCATATTCGAGGTCAAAACCTTTTGAATGAGGGAAGGATGATGTGATTCTGGATCCCATCATGTTCCAAGACAAAGTCAAGATCCATGCCAAGCCGATCCAAGCAAAAACACCAATAACAACACCGTCAACGTGCTATAAAATTATGGTTTTTCTAGACGCCCGCACCAACAACATCCAAGATGAGACCTAGCAGTTTCAACCTTGAAGAGGACTAAATGAGGAGTCTCTGCAATGTATAAGACCGATTGAAGGAAGGATGCCCAATGAAGACACAAGGGCCTTACGAGCAATGATGCTGACACGAGCACCAACGTGGGACTATGGTCAAATCCTTGATCCATGCGACTTGGCTCGAGCACCAATTTGCCAATAGTATATAGGTTGTCCAAGGTGTCAAGAGAGTCAAGGTGTGCTGAGGGAAAGTGAAGGTGACTCGGAGGAGTTGAGCCAAGAAGGCCAAGTCGTGGCGCCAACGGCGAGAAAAGACGCGTTACAAGTTTACTAAAAAAATTAGGCTTTTTGGAGACATCTAGTTTATTTTAATGTGTTTTGCGGCCTTCATTGTTAGTTAGATTTGAGTTATTGATTATTTAAACTTTAAGCATTAGATTGATTGAGCTTTGAGTCTATGCTCTTGAGTATTTTGATTTAGTGAGTCATATCCATTGCAATTTACTTGTGTTTTGGTGAGTCATATCCAAAATGGTTGCCTAGCTTAGGTGAGTCATATTCTTAGTGAATCTACAACCCTCTTCTTGAATCTATTGGTGCACCATATCCAGTATATTCAAGTTGCTTATCCCTTTTATTTCTTTGCAATTAGAAAACCCTAAAAATCACAAAAAAAAGAACAACTTTTGTTACTTGATTGACGGCACTACGAGTCTTGCATCACACGTGGCTTGGGGGAGACACCTTTCCTTGAACCAGAACGAAGATCCTTTGACTGGAAGCCATCACATGTACTTCAATATTTTCATCTTTGCAAGATGTTTTCAAGAGGGATGACACCCTCCTATATCAAGATACACTCAAACCTAATTCATGCACTATATGTGCCACACATTATCATTACATGCACATAACATATTCACCACAACACACTACTTCTTTAATTCAAGACTAAACATAAATCGGATACATATTTATTCTCATCTCCCTTCCGTCCATTAAAATTAAACTTCTAATATTCACTACTTGGTTGAGTCATGATAGAGTTCATAAACTTTCATCCACATATTTGTGTTGACAAGATCCAAATTAGTGCCTATAACTATCAATTTCTTAACTTCAATACAATTACCTCCCCTTGTTTTGTCTTGCAACTTAGGTCATATGTCTTCTTCTTCAATTCCTTCTTAATATGTTTTTTTCTCCCTTTGCCGGATCTTTCAACTTATTCTCATTTCCGCTTTAATTACTTAGGGTTCTCTCTTCCTTTTGTTGCTTTTAGGTTTACCCTCTGCATTTGTCACACCAATTGTCCCGATTACTTGCGCCATCGTTTTCCTTTCAAATTAGGGTTAGGGTTGCGAACTTCTTCTTGTTTAGTTAACAACTGAGCTTGCCTCACCTTTCTCTGATTCAATTTCAATGTGGAAGACGACTTCAATGTGGAATAGGAATCACAAAATCTTGTTGGAAAAGCCTTACATTTTGGAGGGAAGATGGAAAATATGGCGCACTCTCTCACTTCTGTGATCCAATTTCAATTTCTTTGTTAATGACAGTTTAACAGTTTCACAAGTAACAAAACGTGATTATACGTTTTTTCAAGCAGTAACCACTCCAAGAAAAAGTTAAATTGTATATTGAATTTACCTTTATTTTTCTAAGGAAATTAATAAAGTTGGGCTATTCTTGCAATTAAAATTGCTTTGCATGCAATTGTTGGAAAGGTGGGCTTTTCTTGCAAAGTGAACAACGAAATAGGCCTTTTTTGGCAATTACTTCTATGTTAAATTAGCTATGTAAATCAATTCGATATAGGTAGATGTTTATAAATATATATATGTGTAAATTAAAGTGTTGATTACTAAATTAATGAGATGGTTATTACTATCCAAGACTCTATTTTTTATTAGATGTATAGATGTATATAACTATATATACATTGTATATATATATAGATAGAAAGTGCTTCACATGAGAACTCTTCATTAGGTGAGAACCACCCTTAAAGTGAGAACCACCCTTATAGGCATATATTAAAGTGAGACCCCTTTAAAATAAGAATCAATCTCACGCTGACACGTGACACTTGTCACTAGAATGTGACACATCCACATGGTGCCACATCATCACTTTTTTTTTACTTTATTATTACTTTTTGTAGGTTTTTTTTCATTTTTTACTAATCGACTTGTGCTTTTGGCAAACACTATTATGTGCATATGAGTATAACGTTGATGTGTATTTGGGTATAAGGTTGATGTGCATCTGTGTATAATGTTGATGTTCATTTGGTAATAATGTGATATGCATATGGTTATAACGTTGATGTGCATTTGGATATAACGTGATGTGCATTTGGTATAAACGTGACAAGCATATGGTTATAAGATGATGTGCGTTTGGTTAATAAAGTTGATGTGCATTTGGTATAAATGTGATGTGCATATATGTATAACGTTGATGTGCATTTGCGTATAACGTTGATGTGCATATGGTTATAACGTGATGTGCATCTAGGTATAACGTTGATGTACATTTGGGTACAACGTTGATATGCATCTGGTTATAATGTTGATGTGCATTTGATTATAACGTAATGTGCATTTATTTATGATTTCAATTGTATTTGAAGAAATGTTTTGTTAGAAGAAAATAATTGTACAAACAAAATTAAGAAAATCATAAGAAATAAAATAAAAAATGTAAAAAAGTTGTTCAATTTTTTTTAAAAAAAAGTCTAAAAGGTTATTTTAAAAATAAATAATTTTTTTAAAAAACATGATGACATCATCACTAGCATTCTGGCATTGATGACGTCTTCACTACCACGTGTAGCGAGAATTGTGATCAAGCGCTCCCCTATATAGACAAATAGATAGATATAATTCCTATAATATATGATATAATTAGTGATTGATTTGTATGGATGATAGATTTTTAATATAGGCTTTATATTGTTTTGAAAAAAATCAAAGAAAATATATAATAGAGTTTTATTGCAAACTTATTCTAAATTAATAATTAATGACATAAACATTTGTTGTTCTAGATTTGATATTATATTATATATAGATATAGATTGAAATGATTATGAACAATTAAAAGGTGGATAAGTAATATTTATGTAGAGAAATCAATTACAATAATACGTGTTTAACTCGGATAATTAACATGTGCATATGCCTTTCTATATTCCATTGTTTCTTTGCTCAATTTGTTTAAAAAATATAGGCCTTTCACTAATTTATGGGCCTTCCTGTATGTTGCCTTATTAAGCAAATTCTTATCTTAAGCCCATCGTGCCCACACATTTCATATTATAGATGTCATAACTTTCATTTATTTATTTGTTATAATGTAAATTGCGCCTAAAATGTTCGTTCAACACGTACAATTTTTAGCAGAAATTATTCAATTTCCATATGTAGCTAGATCTTACTTATCTTATAGTTTTTATTTATTATGTTTATCCTTAATTCAAAAATTTATTCATTTGTTTTATGATTATTAAGATTAGTTAGAAGAACTAGGGTCGGACAAATTTGTTTAGTTCCCTCGTTTTTTCTTTTGCAAATTTCTTATATTTTTTTAAATTTCTTCTTTAATATTACATAGTTTTCTTCTTTTACAATCTATTAGGGCACAAAATTATGTTATTTAAACTCTTGTTATTCATCAATAATATTCAGTTTTCCATTTTAATTAAAGTAGAGGTTTTCTTTAATAACACCCCAGACTCTTTGCGAGTTATTATCTTACTAACAAAGCACTCATGTGTTTTACAATTCAACAAAGTTCCATGACCGGTCTTCATCAATCTATCCTAGGTGCATCACGCGGTTGCCTACTAATCCAATTAACCTTAAATCACATTTTGGGGGTTTCAAAACAGGTGCTTATTTCGGAGACGGGACTGACCCTAGAGACTAGCCACTTCTTCGGGGTAAATCGAATAAATAATGTCTCGAGGCTGCGGAAGATGTGTGAATTCCCTCCACGACTACGACTCACTCTAGACCATTCGTCGTCGTTGCGATTGGAAGCTTCCGCCCCAACATGGTTGTGTGAAGCCTTAATGGTCCACTCATGAAGACGGCGACACTGGCCAACCTATGTCCACCACTATTCCCACAGTTCGAGTAGGTAGCTCCCATGGGCCTCTTACCATGGACTCGATCAAACGCCATACGCAGCACCGCTAGCTCTTCCATGACGGCTTGAAGTTGGCAATCCTTCTCCGCCACAATGGCTTCCAACTCCGCCTAGCGGGCCAACACTCTTCTCCCCTAAATCATACTCTTCATCGTCACCATCATCGCCTTTGTTTCCCACAAACGACGTTAAATATCGTAGCAAGATTTTGATCCATGTAAATAATGAATGCGACGACGCTTGATCTTCACTAGAAAAGCATGATTGATCTTGAATACCTTGAATCTGCTAAAAAAATGTGTCAAAGGACGGGGCTTTTGTCCCCGTTTTACCTCTAATGCTCAAGTCAAATTATGACATTGTTTTTGAATGAATAAGAATTGAATGCTAGGGTTGAAGAAGGATATTAAATACCTCTCCTAGTTTTGGAAATAGGATATTAAATACCTCAAAATCCTAATTTAAGTTACAAATTGCGGATGGAGGGTCAATGAACATGATTAAAAGTGTAGAATGTTTTTGGTCTAAAGTGTAGAATTTGAATTTGATACATGATATGATTTTTTTTCTCAATAGTGTATTCCAATCCTTGTGAAAGGTTGCATGAAATGAATCACTTATAAAACAAACTGATATCATGTATCTTGTTTTTTAAGGGGATATCTTATATTTTTGTTAATTTTTTAAGGGGTATACGAGATACAATTAAAATGTTTGACATATAGTTGGACTGGTGTAAGAAGTGAAGTCTTATTAGTTTAGGTTATACACATGCACATGTTCTCGTGCCTTGAATGAGTTTATATAAATATAAAATATATATTTAATAGTAAATCAATTTTATTATATAATATGTTATTAACTAATGTAATTATAATATTAAAAGAATTAACTTTTTTAGGATGCTAAAAGATTAGGGAATGATCAATTAGGCTGCTTAAAAATAAAATAATATATGTTATTAATGTAAGGATTAGGCGGTCATGAAAATTAAGTTTCTTTTTACAGATATGCATGAGAATGATTTATCCCATATAACTAAATCAACACGATGTATCACTGAATCTTCTTTGATTACTCCTCAATATGACAATTTCTCGTGAATTTGAAAAGAAAAAATACCACCAAAAATTCAAAATTTTCTTTGGAAAGTTATGGCAGATGCTCTTCCCACTACAGAACGATCTAGCATTTGTCCAAATTGCATGCCCATTGGAGCCTATATTAGGGACAACGACGCATTGTAAGTTTACTAAAATAATTAGGCTATTTGGAGACATCCGGTTTATTTTAAAGTGTTGTGTGGCCTTCATTGTCAGTTAGATTTGAGTTATTGATTATTGAAACTGTACGCATTAGATTGATTGAGCTTTAAATCTATGCTCTTCAGTATTTTGTTTTAGTGAGTCATATCCATTGTAATTTACTTGTGTTTTGGTGAGTCATATCCAAAACGGTTGCCTAGCTTAGGTGAGTCATTTTATTAGCGAATCTACAAACCTCTTCTTGAATCCATTGGTGCGCCATATCCAGTAGATTCAAGTTGCTTATCCCTTTATTTCCTTGCAATTAGAAAACCCTAAAAATCACAAAAAAGAACCACTTTTGTTACATGATTGATCAGTGCTACTTTGTAGGGTTTAACTAGGAGTTGTTACCGGAGTTTTGGGTGCCATTTGGATGTGTTTAGGACACAATATAGGAGAACGGAGTTGTGGAGAAGGAATGTTGATTTGGTGGTGTTGAAGTGCTTAAATGAAGACTATAGAAGATGGAAGGAAGCCACCACGAGAAGAAGCCGCGAGAAGCTGAAGAAGAGCTACAGAAAGAATTCTGCGGGCATGGAAGCCCCAGCCGCGGTCGTGGAAAACACACAGACAGCAAAGACAACAGAGACTTTTCCGCGGTCGCGGAAGATAAGCCGCGGTCGCGGATACTGTTCACACGCGGGCGTTCGGGATTTTTGTCCGAGTTCACTTTATTTTATTTTATTTTATTTTCGTTAGTTTCCTTTTAGATATTATTTCTTATCTTTTGGATTAGGGTTTTCTAGGTTTTCCATATTATTAGTTAGCAGCCTCTATTCATTAAGTTTACACATTATCGTTCAGTTTTTCCCTTTGAGTTTTATGCTTTGAAGACTATGAAGAACTAAGCAACCTTTGCTTAGTCCGACGATTGAAGCCTTCGTTTGTATTTGGTTGTGAGATTATAATTCTATTTCTTTTCCTTTGAATGTATTGATTCTCTTGTGCTTAATCTCATTGATTCTTGCTGATTTGACTGGCCTAATCATCTAGTTGATATTAGTAATTATCTATTACTAGGGTTTGGTTATTTCTGTTTGAAATACCTAATTCAGAGTAGCAACTGCGATATTCTAAGAACTGTTTGGACTGGTTTATTGTAGAGAGAATTGATTGCATGCATAGTAAGACTGTTTGTTGCACTTGCATGTATTTATTGAAATTCTTGTGCTTATTGTTGTTGTTGAATTGAACCTGGAGGTTTTCCTGGTTATTTGATAGTTAGTATTCTCAGAGTCTATTTGTCATGTTTATAACTTATGAAAAGGAATAGAATCATTCATAGAAAGGAATTGAGATAATCTAGGATCAACCAATCAAATGAATGGTGGATATTTGTCTGGCTAAGTTACTTCTCACCAATTGATTACACCTTTTGCATTGATTTACTTTGTTACTGATTATAAACCAAAACCCCCCTTTGTTACTATTGGCATACACCTTTTGCACTTAGGAAGATTGCTACCTCCCTGTGGGATTCGACCCTTGCTTGTCTACTATACTTAGTTAGGTTTTTTAGGGTTACTTTGATTAGGCAACACGACTTTAGCTTCGTCAAATTTGGCGTCGTTGCCGAGGAGGCAAGTTTTAATATTTCTTTGTGTTTGTTTGTATGCCAACTCTTGTGTAGACCTATCTTATGGTCCACACCCGTGCTACCGACTCCCCACTTTTAGATTTTGATACAGAGATTGAAAGAACACTTTCCAGACACCGTGTAGCAGCCCGTACGCAACAAGAGATGGTTGAAGAAGCACTGACTTTGAGGTAGTTGACTGCCCCGAATTTAGAACAACAACCGCTTGTTGTGCAGTTTCCAGAGCTGGCGGATGGCGTGTATTTTGAGCTAAAATCTGGGTTGATTCACTTACTACCCTACTTCCATGGGATGAGTGGAGAAGACCCCAATAAACATCTGTCTGAATTCCACGTTGTCTGCAGCAGTATGAAGCCATAAAACATTATTGAGGACCAGATCAAGCTGAGGGCCTTTTCTTTCTCTCTGAAGGATTCGGCCAATGATTGGTTCTACTATTTGGCCCCAAGAAGCATAGATACATGGGCTAAGATGAAGAAAGTCTTCCTGGAGAAGTACTTCCCTGCAACGAAGCTCAATAGCCTATAGAGGAACATCAACAATATTGAACAGCAGGCTACTGAGACGTTGTATGAGTACTACGAGAGGTTCAAGAGGTTGATATCTAGTTGTCCCTACCATGGGTATTCTGACCAAGACCTCGTACTTTACTTGTATGGCGGACTTCTTGATGATGAGAGAAGGATGGTGAATGCAACATGCGGTATAAACATTCTAAACAAGACGCCAGCTGCAACATTTGAGGTTTCCTTTGAGCTATTTGAGGGCTCAAGACAGTTTAGCAAGAGGGCGAGCACCCACACAGTCAAGGCTGCAGACTCTCAGCCATCGTCCTCAATACTTTCTGAGATGGCTGAGATGAAGGAGGTGATGAGAAGATTCATGACGAATGGCAACCCGAAGCAAGTCAAGTCTTGTGGGATATGCTATGAAACGATGCACCTTACTGATGCGTGTCCCACGCTGCAGGAGCCCACTGCTGAAGTGAACGCTATAGGAGGTTTCGGCATTCCAAGGACAAGATATGACCCGTACTCCAACACTTACAATCCAGGGTGGAGAGATCACCCCAATTTGAGATACGGGAACCAGCAGAACCCTCCTCAGGGTCGTGATAATCAAGAGTTTCACCAGCGGCCACCACAATTTTTACAACAACAACAACAGTTTCAGCGGCCTGGAGGTCAACAACAACAACAATTTAGAGCTCAATATGACCCTAGACCTCAAGGCCAAGGCACAAGTTCATCTATGTCCAATGATGACATGATCAAGTCTCTCGCTCAGAGTGTATCGACGTTGGCAAACAATATGGTCCAACAACATGGTGCTCTCGCTCAGAGCGTATCGACGTTGGCCAACACTATGGCCCAACAAAATCAAGAAATGAAGTCTAGTATTCAGAACCTAGAGAAGCAGGTGAGGCAGATCTCTCTAGCCGTGAGCGCACTGGAAGCCCGGGATTCGGGGAAGCTACCATCTCAAACGGTAGCTAACCCGAGGGAGAATGTATGTGCAATGACACTGCGGAGTGGAACGCAGATGGAGGAAATTTGAGGGCAATAGAAAGAATTCCATGACCGCGGAGAAGACAGCCGCGACCGCGGCATTATACCTGAAGGCGGTGATTTGTTCAAGAATTTTCCACGACCGCGGCCAGAAATCCGCGACCGCGGAAAAGTTTCTGGAGAAGAAGAAAAATCCCGAGATCCGCGACAGCGGAATACAATCCGCGACCGCAAATTCCTTCCTGGCACATCCGAAGCTCCAGACGAAGTTTCGCGACCGCGGGACCCAATCCACGACCGCGGAAAAGCCGCTGGCGACCCAGATCCTTTCAAAGCTGTCCACGATGACTATGTTCGTCCTAATTTTCCTCCGCTCGATTCGCTGAAGCCACCCGCGCCCTTCCCTGAGGAACTGAAGGATACTAGAATGGCGGAGAATGACAAGGAGCTCTTCGAGACCTTCAGCAACTGCGAGGTAAACATTCCTTTGATCAAGCTAGTTAAGAGCATACCTCGCTATGCAAAATTTTTAAAGGAGTTGTGCAAGATAAAAAGAAAGAAAGCTGTGAAAGAGAAGAAGAAGGTCCTGGTGAGCGAGAATGTCTCCGCTATGCTGCAAAAGTGGTTGCCAAAGAAGTGCAGTGATCCAGGCATGTTCAGTATTCCCTACAAGATAGGTGACACCACGTTCGACAAAGCCATGTTGGATTTGGGTGCATCTATAAATGTACTGCCTCTCTCGCTGTATGAATCTTTGGAGATTGGGCCATTACAGAAGACTGGGACTATGATTCAATTAGCGGATTCGTCCTATGTGTATCCCAAAGGAGTTGTGCAGGATGTTCTGGTAGAGGTTGATAAGTTGATTTTCCCTGCGGATTTCTTTGTGATGGATACGGGGCAAGACAAACATGCAGCCCCTATGATGCTGGGTAGGCCGTTCATGAAAACGGTGAATACGAAGATTGATGTGAGTAGCGGTTCACTCACAATGGAGTTTGAAGGGGTGAGGGTCAAGCACAACATAGATGATGCAAAGAGGCACCCTCCTGATTGTGACCTCAAGTGTTCGGTTGATATGAGCAACCCAAGTTGAGTTGAAGAGCACTATGTCGAGCCACGACAATAACCAAGAACCTGCTCGGGAGGCAACCCGAGGTATGAAATTATTTTCTTGTCTTTCGTTTCAAGTTTTTATTTGTGTGTTTCATTTTTTTGTTTTAAACTAACCTGCAGGTAGGCGACTCGAAGCAAATATTCGAAGACGGTGTTCAATTCGCACCAGAAGCCTTTCCGCGACCGCGGAAAATCCACTGTAAGTCCCCTTTCCTGGAAAAAAAATATATATATTTGAAGGCCCAACTGTCCGAGATTTTCTTTGAGAAACGGTGCGCATCATGCTGCCAAGGAGGAGACATTAGCCTGACATTTTTATTTGGCACCGATGATGGCCCGACATTCGACAGCTGATGAGGAGGAGCGATGGAGCCCACCACACGACTACACTAGGGCTCCAATTCGGTTTCGTTGAAGGCCCGTGCAACCCCGTTTTCCTTGATGTACCACTACACCTTACAGTGGATTTATTGTAACACCCCCAAATCTTAACCCACTTGGAAAGGTATTACCGCCAGTGACTCCGATATTCCTCACCGAAGTCACCCCAGGCTTTACCGTTTGAAAACAAATCATGAAATACAATGATACAAAATGATAACTTTATTCATATAAAACAAGAGTCCTGGGATTACATCCCAATCCTGAATAGGACAAATACAGAGTTTAAACAAAGTACAGCGGAAGTCTTTTAAATATATAACAGAGTAAATAAGTTACAGCGGAAGTCTTTCTTGAAATATTACAAAAAGGGTTGTGATCGTAATGATCATCTGCCCAAGGATCTCAACCTGATTAAAAGATAATTATTAAAACATCCAAAAATCACCGTCGTCTTCATAGTCATTCTAGTCTCCTCATATCTTCACTCTATCTGATGTGCCAAATCGAACGGATGACACCAGCCAACCATGCAGAGAACAATTACGGTTGGTTAGTCTACTGAATAGACTATGCAAGGGTACAAAGCAGAAGGTTCGAAGTAGTCGTATTAGGTTAGACTCCTCGTCTCTCGAATAAAAGTCGAGTATGTTAGTCAACCACCATACTATACTTGAATATGACAAAAGGCATGCACAAGAGAAGATTCTGGAAGACTGAATCTTCACCGAAATCGACCCGAAAGAAGACTCTAACGGAAGTGAGTCTTAAGGAAATATGACAAATCTAGAACGTTTACAGAATCAGACATCAGTGATTTAAAAGTTGATATAGATGTTTCGGTTCACGACCAACCTTACCGCTTACAGCGAATCCAGATTGGAAAGAGAACGTACTCTGATCAAAAGTCAAGACGAGCTTTCCTAGCTGTACTATTTACTTAGCTGCACTACTCGCCAAAGGTATACTAATTATGTGCACTCGGGCACTTTATCTTATTAAATTCCAAAACCCACATTACGTTATGAGCTTTTAAACATATGCCCTGTCACGCAGGACATACAACTAAGGAATGGACCTCACAGAATCCAAGCCTTTGGACTTATATCGAAGGAATGAACCTCACAGAGTCCAAGCTTCTACAATCGTAGGGTCTTGATCGCCCTTTTCCCCAAGTTATAAAGAAACGAATGGACCTCACGGAGTCCATGCGTTCCTACGTATACTCGTGCTAACTAACAGTTCGAGCACAATAATAGTTCAGGTTAAATCCACATAAATGCCCTCAAGGCGAACATAAATAATAGGGTTATTCTAACAGATATACAACCTATTATAATATCATTATTAGAGTTTCCAAAACAGTTTATAAAACCATTTCCAGATAAACACAATAATCATTCCAAATTAATTACTCAGATAAACAACTGATAATTAAAGTAAATATGGAACGATGAGCAAGAGCGAACCGCCACTTGCCTTAATCCGCAGAGTTTGAACGAAGTCTAACGATGGGATTCCGGGCTCGACACAGGGACAGATCTGGCAGCACAGATTTCTTCGGATCGACCCATAAAGAAACCCTAAGTTAGATTCGACAAAGACGAGTACGAACCGAAAGAAATCGAAAGGAACGACGTCCGATCGAAGACCACCAAAGCCAAAGCCAACACATGGCAAGGGCTGAAGGGCGGCGGTCGCCGCCTGCCTTACGGCGGGCGCCGCCAGCCTCACGGCGTTCGTCGGTGTTCGTGGCGGCGATCGCCGCCACGAAAACCGGCGGGCGCCGCTACGCACATCGGGAAATTTTCCGAGAACAGAATCTTACCAACGTCGATCGATTTGGTTCGCCTTTCCCTTGCTTTGGATTCTAAGCTTCTAAGGGCCTCCAAAGCTTCTCTTGGCCACTCGAAACGACACCAAAAAGAGCTCCGACGATCGCTCCAAAACTCCGGCAAGAACTCGAACTCCGGCGAGACAATTTGAGGGATTTTGAGCTTGTTTCTGTGCTCCAATCCAGCTCCAATTCATCTCTATTTATAGCCCAACATCCATGGAAGACAATGATGGCCAAATGCGACGTGGAGGGCCACGATCGAAGCATTGCCGATCGCCGGCAGCTGGCGAGGCTCGCTTCTGCACGAATGCGGCGGTCGCCGTCGGCAGCCCCTGGTCGCCGCCCTTGACCTTCTGAAGCGACGGTCGCCATTTTTGGGCGGCGGTCGCCGTTTTGCTAGGCCACTTGGTGAGGAGGAAGCTTCGACGAAGGAGCCGGGAGCTGACTTGCGGCGGGCGCCGCCATACCTACGGCGGGCGCCGCCAGGTCACTCCTTATTCGTTGGCTTATGGATAATCTTGGCTTAACCCGGGATAAAAATAATCGTACACGAACGAGTATTAAGTCCCAAAGTACGTCGACTGTATATTATTTCACTGAGAAAAATATTACAGAGATTGAGAACATTACAGAATGTCTTTCTGTCTCCGAAATTAATCTGACGTACCAAACAAGCTTTCGGGAAAAAAATCTCAAAATTCTCAAAATATCCTTACAGAAATACGGGGTATCACATCACCTCCCCCTTAAAAGAAGTTTCGACCCCGAAACTTAGGTCGCAAATAACTCGGGAAAACGCCTGAGCATACTGCTTCGGTTTCCCAAGTAACTTCCTCTGTCCCAGACTTGGACCACAGACTTCGTACCAATAGTACGATATTGTTGCGCAGTTGCTTCATACTCTGAGGCCGCTTCCAATACTACTACTGATTCAGTCTTCTGGGGATTAACCATAACCCCATTCTCATTGATCACATGGCCTAAGAAAGCCACTCCTTGATCCAAAGGTCGCACTTAGACCACTTTGCGTACAACCGACTTGGTCTAAGGATTGACAAAGCAATCCTAAGATGTTCCCCGTGAGCTTCCTTGCTCGGCCAAAGATCAAAATGCCATCGATGAAGACCACCGTGAACTTATCCAAGTACTGGTGAAAACATCGATGTACTAGATTCATGAAAACTGCTGGAGCATTCGTAAGTCCAGATGGCATGACTACAAACTCGTAGTGACCATCTCTCGTCTGAAATGCAATCCTCGGAATATTTTCCTCACGAATCCTGAGCTGATGATACTCAGATCTCAGGTCGATCTTGGAGAAAACTTTTTCTCCACGTAGTTAATCCAACAGATCTTCAATCCTTGGCAACAAATATATGTTCTTGATCGTGACTTTATTCAACTCTCGAAAGTCAAAACAAAGTCGAAACGGTCCATCTTTCTTTTTGACAAATAAAACCGGGGCACCCTCGCCAAGGAGATGCACTCAGCCTTATATAACTTTTGTCAAGAAGATACTCGAGTTGCGTCTTTAACTCTTGCATTTCATCAGGAGCCATCTGTTTTGGGACGAAAAGATCGGACGACCTAAATCTCCTTAGACGGGGTAACTAGTCGATCGGGTGATAGAAAACAATCCAAACCAAATAGATAATATACAAACAAGAAGTAAATGTAGAATAGCGAGATGATTTTATTAGATGTCGTGTAAATCAGATCGAATCAAGATACAACTTATCGTAGTAAGACAAGAGATCGGGTAGGACTCGACCGGTGGCTTTTAGGTTGCGACCGGCGACGAATCAGCGTGGACGACTCTTTGAGAGCTAAGCTTAGAGCAAATGTGTTCTTCTGATGTGTTTCTGAGCGAGAAAATGGTTGTTGTGCTCACGTAATTGTGTGTGTGCCTCTTATCTTCTTCTTTGTCCAAATATGGAAAGTTCTTCATGCCTCTGACTGTTACATTTCGATTCCATCTTTATCTTCAACGCAGGGATTTTATTATGGAGATTCTGTCACTAATTGCTGCTTATTATGGTGCTGTGTAAATGCTATGGCCGTTGATCAATCTTGGCATTTAATGATTGGCGGGGTTTTCGCGATCTTGTCGGAGGGCGTTCGACTGGAGAAGTCCCGTCGCCTCCTCTGGGCTTTTCTCTTGTTCTTCCGATCCGTCGTGGGCTTGGGCTTGATTTGCTCGATCCATCTTCCCAGGGGATGCCAGGCCCAACACCATCCGGTACGGTGCTTCTGAGATCGGTGCGGTACTCGACTCGAGATCAATTGCAAACTCCACGACAAGATTCGGGGTAACCAGGAATATCTTCTAGAAAGACATCCGAAAATCTTCTAACCACGGGAATATCAAGAACTGAAGTCGCCTTATGACGCGTCCGTCAATCCATACCGAGAATAATTATCGTATGGAACCATGGTTATTTAGGTCAAATCGCTTTGAATTTCTTACCCTTAATGGTAATCGACAATTCCTGACAGACGATTTGTTCTAACCAAATATTTATTATTAAGAATATTTACAATAAAAGGTTCACAACCCTAGCCGTATACAGAACTTATCTTACAACCATCCAAAATGAAAGACGGGGTAGCACCCACATCAACAACAAACCAACAAAAGTAGAACGCATATACAAAGTACTCTGAGCATTTGGAGCATAGGGTCCATCCGCCTCACGCATCACATAAAGACGTTGACTCTGCTTTCCAGAAGCCATTGGGGCTTTCCCTCTATTCTGCGCAGTTGTCTGCATCGAAGGATTGGAAGTCTCTGCTGGTTTAAACCTAGGTCTGTTGTTTGGATTAACAGACCCCTGTTGTGACTCCGCTCCTTTCTGCATTCCCTGCCGACAGAACCTCTGCATATGCCCTTCCTTCCCACAACCAAAACATGTCTTCTTTTCATTCAGACACACAAAACTTTTGTGCCCAGATGCACCACAATTGTGGCATTGAATTACTCTGTTGTTCCAACCTGAGCCCCTGGCAGAGTCGGACTGAGTTGTCTCGGTCTTAGCATGACCAGACTTCTCAAACTTGGTAGGCGATGCCGGTCGTTTGAATGAACCAACCTGGCGATCCTGTTGCCCACCCTTTCCCTTAACTTGCTTCTCCCGCTTATGGGCGGACTCCTCCAGTGTGACCTCCAACTTGTAGGTTGCATCCACGTACTGCTCCAGAGTAGAGCATGTGTGGTGCACCATCCATGGTTTAATATCTGGGTTCATCCATTCATGGAAGTACCAGATCTTCTGTGCCTCACTGGATATCTCTGGTTCAGCATACTGCAGAAGATGATTAAACTTAGTGGCAAGCTCGGTCACCTTCAATCCATCCGTCTTAGGATACAAGAACTCCTTGTGTTTCTCCTCCCTCATAGCTTGAGAGAAGAAACGATCTGTCATCTTGGTCTTAAACATTGACCAGTTCAGAACAGGGCTATCAGCTAAGCCGGTACTCTCCCACCATTCACTGGCTTCCTCCTTCAACTGTAGAGAAGCTATGTGAACCTTCTCCGCTTCGGTGCACTCCACATTACGGAACAATCGCTCCATGTGGGAAAACCAATGAGCCACTCTGACTGACTCTCCCTTTCCATCGTAGCTGTTGGGTCTCATAGAGTTAATGGCCTTCAGTGCTCGACCATAGTCATCTCTATTCCTGACTGCTTCTCCGCGGTTTTCATAAACATTAGGTTCCTCGAACCTATGAACTACTGGTGGAATTGGCACACCTTGTGCCTGTGGTGCGGCAGGTTGCCTAGCATCGGCGATTGCTTGCATCATAATTCCCCGAATAGCTGCAACAGTTGCTGCATCGAGCACTACTGGAGCGTCGGCCTGAGCTTGGCCATTGCCTCCAGGGTTATTGTTGAAGACAGACTCACGCTCTCCTGTTGGGTCTGCAGCATTCCTCGCATTTGGTCTGGGGTCATTACTCGGCCCAGCACCAGCACGGATAACGTTCCTCGTGTTCACCATCTGTTTACCGATCAAATTCCAAGGATTTTATCACATTAATATCATTCTGATATATTTATCGTAATAAAATCAACTTAGAATAGATCAACTTGGTAATTTCTATTTTATCACATTAATATCATTCAAGCCTTATAGGAGATGGCGAAACCACCTTGGCTTCTTCCGGGTTCCTCTGAAGAGAACAGAATGCACCCATGTCTAACGGGGCAACGGGGAAGGAATTAATCTTTCTAGATATAGAAGCAAGCTTACTATATCAGACTGTATAGAAGACATGACTATGAACGGTTGAAAATGAAAACACCGTTTTTATTTTTAAACTCAAAGCCTTTTGAAAATACCTTTCAATCGAAAACGAGTAAATGGTTTTCAAATACCCAACTCGTTTTAAAAACTTTATCTCTTATACCACAACTGTAACACCCCCAAATCTTAACCCACTTGGAAAGGTATTACCGCCAGTGACTCCGATATTCCTCACCGAAGTCACCCCAGGCTTTACCGTTTGAAAACAAATCATGAAATACAATGATACAAAATGATAACTTTATTCATATAAAACAAGAGTCCCGGGATTACATCCCAATCCTGAATAGGACAAATACAGAGTTTAAACAAAGTACAGCGGAAGTCTTTTAAATATATAACAGAGTAAATAAGTTACAGCGGAAGTCTTTCTTGAAATATTACAAAAAGGGTTGTGATCGTAATGATCATCTGCCCAAGGATCTCAACCTGATTAAAAGATAATTATTAAAACATTCAAAAATCACTGTCATCTTCATAGTCATTCTAGTCTCCTCATATCTTCGCTCTATCTAATGTGCCGAATCGAACGGATGACACCAGCCAACCATGCAGAGAACAATTGCGATTGGTTAGTCCACTGAATAGACTATGCAAGGGTACAAAGCAGAAGGTTCGAAGTAGTCGTATTAGGTTAGACTCCTCGTCTCTCGAATAAAAGTCGAGTACGTTATTCAACCATCATACTGTACTTGAATATGACAAAAGGCATAGGCAATAGAAGATTCTGGAAGACTGAATCTTCACCGAAATCGACCCGAAAGAACACTCCAACGGAAGTGAGTCTTAAGGAAATATGACAAATCTGGAACGTTTACAGAATCAGACATCAGTGATTTAAAAGTTGACTTAGATGTTTCGGTTCACGACCAACCTTACCGCTTACAGCGAATCCATATTGGAAAGAGAACGTACTCTGATCAAAAGTCGAGACGAGCTTTCCTAGTTGCACTATTTACTTAGCTGTACTACTCGCCAAAGGTATATTAATTATGTGCACTCGGGCACTTTATCTTATTAAATTCCAAAACCCACATTACGTTATGAGCTTTTAAACATATGCCCTGTCACGCAGGACATACAACTAAGGAATGGACCTCACAGAATCCAAGCCTCTGGACTTATATCGAAGGAATGAACCTCACAGAGTCCAAGCTTCTACTATCTTAGGGTCTTGATCGCCCTTTTCCCCAAGTTATAAAGAAACGAATGGACCTCACGGAGTCCAGGCGTTCCTACGAATACTCGTGCTAACTAACAGTTCGATCACAACAATAGTTCAGGATAAATCCACATAAATGCCCTCAAGGCGAACATAAATAATAGCGTTATTCTAACAGATATACAATCTTTCATAATATCATTATTACAGTTTCCAAAACAGTTTATAAAACCATTTCCAGATAAACACAATGTATCATAGAAAGAGTAAAGGACTAGAGGGAACTACTATTAACAATCTAATTGATGTCCTAATCAACAAATCAAGGGGAATCGATATATGATCAATGAGATTAAGCACGAGAGAGAATTAATACAATCATAGAAAGAGTAAAGGAATAATCTCAATATCAAATTCAAACCAAGGCTTCAATTGTCTAGCCAAAAACACCAAACAAAACAAAGAACTAAACTAAGAAAGGGAAAAACAATACTGAATGGAAAACTAGGTCTAACGTGATCCGAAGATGATGAATGGAGGCTGTGGGAATTAGGTTAAATAAAGTTAACCTAAAGCCCAAGATCACAAACCTCATCTACAAGGAAATAAAATATAATATTCGAATTAAATTAAATAAAGAAAAAAAGAAAAGGAAAAAGAAAAAGAAAAAGAAAACAAAAGTTCGGAAATCTCCACGGGCTGTCTCCTGTGTGTGGCCGCGATCGCGGCCTTCGGGCCGCGGTCGCGGTTTGCTCTCGACCATCCTGCACGGTTAGCAAACCGTGCATCTAACCGTGCAGGGCCTTTCTGGCCTCCTCAACTCCGCGACACTTTCATAAAAACGTCATAACGTTTGATTCTCAACTCGGATCGCGCTCATATTTTGAGGACTTGCAGTAGACTTCAAGAGATAAATCCTCGAATTGGAATCACTCCATTTGGACGTCTGAGTAAAGAGAACGAATCAATTGAATTCAGCACATTGTTCTTCTACTCGTGTGTGGACTCTCTCCTTGGTTCTTCTTCGTCTCCTCAGTAGTCAACTCCTCTTCCTCTGGATATCTCCAATTAACTCATCGAGACCACCAAAACCACACTTCTCCGCTCTAACTCCAGAATCTCCAATTGTGCTCTAAATCCAACCAAACGGCACCTCAAACCTGGTAATAACCCCTAGAAATACACTATAAAATAGTGCCGATCAAATCCCCCATGCTTAAACCTTGCTCGTCCTCGAGTAAGCTAAAGTCAGCCTACTCCTCCAATTAATCCACAAGGTTTCAGGAAGCATAGAAAAATCAATCCATCCAAGAATCACACCTAACAATAAACTTCAGGCAACCATACAATAAATCCAGCACAAAAGACTACAACACACAATCAAGCAAAAAGGAAAGCAGAGTACTTCCCCCAAGCTTATCCCAAACACCATAGAGTGAAAGAATTATAGTCCTAGTCTCCCATATATCTTCTTATACCTCCCAGAATGACCTACCCGAATCCTCCTTATATCACCTCTTCTTATGACACCACTCCAGGTAAAATGAGGAATCCTAAAAATCACTTTTCTTATTTTCACTCATTTTGCCAAGGCGCCCTCTCGGGTTTTCACCAAGCCACTCATTTTATTTTCCAATAGATGTACTCACATAAGCTCACGTCACTCTTGACCAATTGTTACCCCAGCCTAATGCTGGTCCAAGCCACCTGCTTATTGCCTAGGCCGCCCTTTCGGGTTTTCGACCTATCCCAGGATTTCTTATGTATGCCTTTTTTCAATATTTGGCTCTTTTCTTTTTATTCATCTCCTCAGCGACATAGCCAGTATAAAATTCTCCCCCATGCTTAAACATTGCATTGTCCTCAATGTAATGAAAGACAAAAGAATAGAAGCACAGGAAAAAGCAAAAAATAACTCACAAACGTCGCCAAGCTGCTTGGACACTTCCGTTGTTGCTGGCGGTATACACAATGTATGCACAGGTCTCCAGTGTAGGGTGGGTGTCTTCATCAACTACATTGTCTTCATTACCGTGCAACCAAAGGGCACCACTTGGTGAGTAGTGGTATAGCAAATACGTCGGGGTTGCACGGCCTTCAAAACCCACAAAAATGGGCCCAGATATGATCGTGGTGTGGGCCTCTAGTGGTCCTCCTCCTCGGCTGTCGACTGTAGGGCCATCATCGTTGTCAAATCAAGTGTAGGGCAATGTATCCTCCTTGACAACATGATGCACACCATCTCCATGGGGAACTCTGGACAGCTGGCCTGAGATGAACTTTTAAAAAAAAAAAAATCGTTTAAGGTTTTTTCGGAATTATTATTATTTTATTTTATTTATTTTTTTACTAAACCCTAATTCGCCGCGGCGGCCGCGATCGCGATTTCCAGGCCGCGGTCACGGTTGCTTCTCGAATTGTTTGCCGCGGCTGCGGTGGCCAAGCCGCGGTCGCGGTTTTCCTTCTGCTCTTCCTGCGGGTTAGTCGAAAACGAAAACACAAACAAAGAAAGAAAACTAAAAGAAAAGGATAGTGTCTTGTTATCAAATCGGTAAACAAACAAACAAGAAAATACAAACCTTAGATTCCCCGGCAACGGCGCCAATTTGATAGGGCGTTGTCGTGACACCTAAACAAAATAATCCTAAACAAACCTAACTAATGTAGTCTGATAAGCAAGGGTCGAATCCCACAGAGAATCAAGTTATATTTCATGTTTGCAAAATCATTCACCAATTGATAACAAAGACAAAGGGGGGGTTTTGAATAAAACTAACTAAGAAAACGATAAATAAAATATAGAAAGCTTGGCTAGACAAATATCCACCTTTAGTTTGGTTGATCGATCATTGATTACTCATAGTCCTCAATACTCATGAATGTCCTAATCCCTATTCTGAATTAGTTACCAGTCCAACCAGTCCTGATAACCCTAACTATCAAATAACCTAGAAGACCTTCTAGATTGAATCTAACAACAACAATGAATTCAGGAATAGATAGGTACATTCAAGTGTAGCAACCAGTCATACAATTGCATACAATTAATTCTCTACACAAACTAAGGGATTTAGATTCTCAACCAGTATCCTCTAATCATTAGTAGTATGATCAATAACAATCTCAACAAGTTGTATAGAAAAGGGGAACCAATAGCATAATACTAATTTCTCTAGGTTGTCAGACTAGAGGGAACTACTATTAACAATCTAATTGATGTCCTAATCAACAAATCAAGGGGAATCGATATATGATCAATGAGATTAATCACGAGAGAGAATTAATACAATCATAGAAAGAGTAAAGGAATAATCTCAATATCAAATTCAAACCAAGGCTTCAATTGTCTAGCCAAAAACACCAAACAAAACAAAGAACTAAACTAAGCAAGGGAAAAACAATACTGAATGGAAAACTAGGTATAACGTGATCCGAAGATGATGAATGGAGGTTGTGGGAATTAGGTTAAATAAAGTTAACCTAAAGCCCAAGATCACAAACCTCATCTACAAGGAAATAAAATATAATATTCGAATTAAATAAAATAAAGAAAAAAAGAAAAGAAAAAAGAAAAAGAAAAAGAAAACAAAAGTTCGGAAATCTCCACGGGCCGCGGTCGCGGTTTGCTCTCGACCATCCTGCACGGTTAGCAAATCGTGCATCTAACCGTGCAGGGCCTTTCTGGCTTCCTCAACTCCGCGACACTTCCGTAAAAACGCCATAACTTTTGATTCTCAACTCGGATCGCGCTCATATTTTGAGGACTTGCAGTAGACTTCAAGAGCTAACTCCTCGAATTGGAATCACTCCATTTGGACGTCTGAGTAAAGAGAATGAATCAATTGAATTCAGAACATTGTTCTTCTACTCGTGTGTGGACTCTCTCCTTGGTTCTTCTTCGTCTCCTCAATAGTCAACTCCTCTTCCTCTGGATATCTCCAATTAAATCCTCCAGACTACCAAAACCACACTTCTCCGCTCTAACTCCAGAATCTCCAATTGTGCTCTAAATCCAACCAAACGGCACCTCAAACCTGGTAACAACCCCTAGAAATACAGTATAAAATAGTGCCGATCACTCCCCCATGCTTAAACATTACATTGTCCTCAATGTAATGAAAGACAAAAAAGATGAAGCACATGGAAGGCAGAAAAGTACGCACAACCATCGCCGAGGTAGCCTGGACTTGGAAGTTAGTGATGGCGGTAAATCAATGAAAGCACAAGTCACTGGTGTTGCGGCGGTCTTAAACTCAATCAAACTCTACCGTGTAACCAAATAAATCCACTGTAAGGTGTAGTGGTACATCAAAGAAACGGGATTGCACGGCCTTCAATGAACACAAAAATGGAGCCCAGATGTAATTATGGTGTGGACTCTGATGTTCCTCCTCCTCGTCAGCTGTCGAATGTCGGGCCATCATCGGTGCCAAATAAAAATGTGGGGCGGATGTCTCCTCCTTGGCAGCATGATGCGCACCAGTCACAGTAGAACTCGGACGGCTAGCCTTCGGTAAAACTTTTTTTTCCGATTTTTTCCGATTTTTTTTTCCGATTTTTTTTTCCCGTTTTTTTTTTCAGGTTTAGGTGACTTACAATGATATTTCCGCGACCGTGGAGAATTCTTCCGCGTCCGCGGAAAAGTTTCTAGTGCGAGAACACCGTCTTCAATTTTGGGCTTCGGGTCTCCTACCTGTAGGTTAGTCTAAAAAAAAAAAAAAACAATAACAATAAAAATATGAAAATAAATACATACCTCGGGTTGCCTCCCGAGCAGCGCCTTAGTTATTGTTGTGGCTCGACATGGCGTTGTCCCACTCAACTTGGTTTGCTCACATCAACCGAACACTCGGGGATTCCATCAGGATGGTGTCTCTTTGCATCGTCGATGTTGAATTCGACCCTCACGCCATCAAACTCCATTGTGAGCGAACCACTACTCACATCAATCTTTGTGCTCGCCGTGTTCATGAACGGCCTTCCCAGCATCACAGGGGCTGTGTTTTTGTCTTGCCCCGTATCCATTACAAAGAAATCCACAGGAAAAATAAGATTATCAACTTCTACCAGCACATCCTGCACAACTCCTTTGGGATACACATGAATTATCCGCCAGTTGGATCACAATCCCCGTCTTCTGTAATGGCCCGACCTCTAAAGACTCGTACAGCGAGAGAGGCAAAACATTGATATGGGCACCCAAATCAAGCATGGATTTATCGAACATGGTGCCACCTATCTTGTATGGAACAGTGAACATGTCAGGATCACTGCACTTCTTTGGTAACCGCTTTTGCAGCATAGCGGAGACATTCTCACTGACTTGGACCTTCTTCTTCTCTTTCACCGCTTTCTTCCTTTTTATCTTGCACAACTCCTTCAAGAATTTGGCATAGCGAGGGATTCTCTTAACCAGCTTGATCAAAGGAATATTTACCTTGCAATTACTAAAGGTCTCGCATAAATCCTTGTCGTTCTCTAGTCTCCTGGTGTCCTTCAGTGCCTCGGGAAATGGAGCGGGTGGCTTTAGCGAGCTGAGCGGAGGAAAGTTTGGGCGCACGTAATCAACTTCGACCTCAGCGGGCGATTCTGGGTAAACTAAGTCTCTAGGGAGTTTTCCGCAATCGCGGATTTCTGTTTACGATCGCGGATTTTTATCGAGCATATCCTCTTCCCCATAAACTTTTCCGCAATCGCGGAAAGCTATCCACGGTCGCGGAAAATCACCGATTCCTGTCTCGTCTCCAAGAGCACTTCCGCGGTCGTGGCCTTCTTCTCCGCGGTTGCGGAAATCTTTCTGTTGGCCTCAATTTTCTTCCACTTGTGTTCCGCTCCTCAGCGTCATGGCACATACGTTCTCCCTCGGGTTTAATACTGTTTGAGATGGTAGTTTTTTCGAGTCCCGGGCTTCCAGTCTGCTCACTGCGATGGAGATCTGCCCCACTTGCTTCTCCAAGTTCTGAATACTAGACCGCATCTCTTGATTTTGTTGGACCATAGTGTTGGCCAACGTTGTAACATTCTGAGCTAGAGACTTCTGTTGCTGGGTCACCGCTTGAATTTGTGACCCCATCGTGGTCACAGTGCTAGCCAACGTCGATACGCTTTGGGTGAGAGATTTGATCATGTCATCACCGGACACAGAAGAACTTGAGCCTTGGCCTTGAGGTCTTGGGTCATATTGAGCTCCAAATTGATGTTGTTGGCCCCCAGGCTACTGATATTGTTGTGGGTGCGATAGGAACTGTGGTGGCCTCTAGGGATACTCTTGATTATCCTGGCCTTGAGGAGGGTTCTGCTGATTCCCGTATCTCAAATTGGGGTGATCTCTCCACCCTGGATTGTACGTGTTGGAGTACGGGTCATATCTTGGTCTAGGAGGACCGAAACCTCCTATAGCATTTACTTCAGTAGTGGGCTCCTGCAGTGTGGGACATGCATCAGTAGGGTACATCGTGTCATAACATATCCCACAAGACTTGACTTGCTGCTGGCCACCCTTCATTATGTATCTCCTCATCATCTCCTTCATCTCAGCCATCTCAGAAAGTAGTGAGGAAAATGGCTGAGACTCTGCAGCTTTGACAGATTGGGCGCTCGCCCTCTTGCTAAATTGTCGTGAGCCCTCAAATAGCTCAAAGAATACCTCAAAAGCTGCAACAGGCGTCTTGTTCAAAATATTCCCGCCACAGGCTGCGTTCACCATCTGACGCTCCTCATCAAGAAGTCCTCCATACAAGTAAAGTATGAGGTCTTGGTCAGAATACCCATGGTAGGGACAGCTTAAAATCAACCTCTTAAACCTCTCATAGTACTCGTACAACGTCTCAGTAGCCTGTTGTTCAATGTTGCTAATGCTCCTCTTCAGGCTATTGAGCTTTGTCGCAGGGAAGTACTTCTCTAGGAAGGCTTTCGTCATCTTAGTCCATGTGTGTATTCTTCATAGAGCCAAATAGTAGAACCAATCATTGGCCGAATCCTTTAGAGAGAAAGGAAAGGCCCTCAGCTTGATCTGATCCTCAGTAATGCCTCGTGGCTTCATGCTGGTGTAGACGGCATGGAATTCAGACAAGTGCTTGTTGGGGTCTTCTCCACTCATCCCATGGAAGTGGGGTAATAAGTGGATCAACCCAGATTTCAGCTCAAAGTTCATGCCATCAGCCGGCTCAGGGAACTGCACAGCAAGCGGTTGTTGCTGTAGATTCGGGGCAGTCAACTGCCTCAATGTCGGTGCTTCTTCAGCCATCTCAAAACACGGATTATCAAAACACAATGCTCTATTTATCTTGTGGTTCCTAGAAAGTGTTCTCTCGATTTCTGTATCACAATCTAACAATGGAGAGTCAGTAGCACAAGTGTGGACCATAAGATAGGTCCACACAAAAGTTTACACACAAAGAAACACAAAGAAAAATTAAAACTTGCTTCCCCGACAACGACGCCAATTTGACAGGGGCTAAAGTCGTGATGCCCAATCAAAGTAAATCTTCAAAAACCTAACTAAGTATAGTAGGCAAGCAAGGGTCGAATCTCACAGGGAGGAGTAATCTTTCTAAGTGCAATAGGTTGTATGCCAAAGGTAACAAGGGGGGGTTTGTTGGTTTGTTTATCAAGTAACAAAGTAAATCAAAATAAAGGTTGTAATCAATTGGGAAAAGTAACTTAGCCAGACAAATATTCACCATTCATTTGATTGATTGATCCTAGATTATCTCTATTCCTTCCTATGAATATTCATGTTCATATTCTGAAATAGTTACCAGTCCAACTAGTCTTGATAACCCTAACTATCGAACGCATAAGAAACTATCAAGATTTAGAACAATAGCAGCAAGAAGCATATGAATTAACCAGGATACATGCAACACCACAACTCGTACCATTTAACACATAATCAATTCTCTTCACAATAAACTAGTCCAACTAGTCCTAGAATATCTTGTTTGCTACACAAGATAAGGGATTTCAACTCGAAATATCCAAACCCTAGCAATAGACAATTACTAATATCAACTAGGTGATCATGCCAGTCAAATCAGCAAGAATCAATAGAAATAGCCACAAAGAGAAAAGATATAATCCAAGGAAAGGAAATAGAGTTATAATCTCACAACCAAATGAAAAAGAAGGCTTCAATCGTCGGACTAAGAAAAAGTTGCTTAGTTCTTCATAGTCTTGCAAACGTAAAACTCAAAGGGAAAAACTGAACGATAACTTGTAAACTAGATAATGTGATAACTGATAATGAATGAATAATCGATTCTAAGAGGATGCTAGGAAACTAGGTTATATAACCCTAGCAAAACCTAAAAACTAAAGATAGGAAATAATATCTTTCCAAAATGAAATAAAACGGAATAAAAGAAATAGGAAATAAAAGTAAAAAGCAGATCTTTGGACGAAATCTCGGACGCGTCTGATGAATAGTTTATCGCGACCGCGGAAGAATTTCCGCAACCGTGGAAAACTTACTGTTGAAACTCGCTCCATGTTGTTCCGCGGCCGCGGCGGTGGCTTTTGCGACCGCGGATTTCTCGTTGTAGCTTCTCTTCTCCATCTTCTTAAGTCTTTATTTAAGCTCTTCAAAGCCACCAAATCCACACTTCTACTCCTCAACTCCATTCTCCATAATTGTGCTCTAAACCCATCCAAATGGTACCTAAAACTCCGGTAACAACTCCTAGTTAAACCCTACAAAGTAGCGCTGATCAGTTACTGTCACTCTATGGTGTTCGGGATAAGCTTGGGGGAAGTACTTTGCTTTCCTTTAAGCTTGTGTGTTGTGTTGATTGTGTTGGTATTGGAAGATTCATGAGTAGGTGCAGTTCTTAGTGGAGAGAGTTTTGCTATGCTTCCTGAGACCTTGGGTATTTCATTGGAGGAGTAGGTTTCTTTTAGCTTACTTGAGGACGAGCAAGGTTTAAGCATGGGGGAATTTGATCAGTGCTACTTTGTAGGGTTTAACTAGGAGTTGTTACCAGAGTTTTGGGTGCCATTTGGATGTGTTTAGGACACAATATAGGAGAATGGAGTTGTGGAGAAGGAATGTTGATTTGGTGGTGTTGAAATGCTTAAATGAAGACTATAGAAGATGGAAGGAAGCCACCACGAGAAGAAGCCGCGAGAAGCTGAAGAAGAGCTACAGAAAGAATTCTGCGGGCATGGAAGCCCCAGCCGCGGTCGCGGAAAACACAGAGACAGTGAAGACAACAGAAACTTTTCCGCGGTCGCGGAAGATAAGCCGCGGTCGCGGATACTGTTCACACGCGAGCGTTTGGGATTTTCGTCCGAGTTCACTTTATTTTATTTCATTTCTTTTATTTTCGTTAGTTTCCTTTTATATATTATTTCTTATCTTTTGGATTAGGGTTTGCTAGGTTTTCCATATTATTAGTTAGCAGCCTCTATTCATTAAGTTTACACATTATTGTTCAGTTTTTCCCTTTGAGTTTTATGCTTTGAAGACTATGAAGAACTAAGCAACCTTTGCTTAGTCCGACGATTGAAGCTTTCGTTTGTATTTGGTTGTGAGATTATAATTCTATTTCTTTTCCTTTGAATGTATTGATTCTCTTGTGCTTAATCCCATTGATTCTTGCTGATTTGACTGGCTTGACCATCTAGTTGATATTAGTAATTATCTATTGCTAGGGTTTGGTTATTTCTGTTTGAAATACCTAATTCAGAGTAGCAACTGCGATATTCTAAGAATTGATTGCATGCATAGTAAGACTGTTTGTTGCACTTGCATGTATCTATTGAAATTCCTGTGCTTATTGCTGCTGTTGAATTAAATCTGGAGGTTTTCCTGGTTATTTGATAGTTAGTATTCTTATGGTCTGTTTGTCCTGTTTATAACTTAAGAAAAGGAATAGGAACATTCATAGGAAGAAGTTGAGATAATCTAGGATCAACCAATTAAATGAATGGTGGATATTTGTCTGGCTAAGTTACTTCTCACCAATTGATTACACCTTTTGCATTGATTTACTTTGTTACTGATTACAAACCAAAACCCCCCTTTGTTACTATTGGCATACACCTTTTGCACTTAGGAAGATTGCTACCTCCTTGTGGGATTCAACCATTGCTTGCCTACTATACTTAGTTAGGTTTTTGAGATTACTTTTATTAGGCATCACGAATTTAGCCTCGTCAATGATTGACGGCTCTACAAGTCTTGCATCACACGTGGCTTGGGGGAGACGACTTTCCTTGAACTAGAACGAAGATCCTTTGAATGGAAGCCATCACATGTACTTCAATATTTTCATCTTTGCAAGATGTTTTCTACAGGGACGACACCCTCCTATATCATGATACACTCAAACCTAATTCATGCATTATATGTGCCACTGATCAGCTCTACTTTGTAGTGCTTATCTAGGAGTTGTTACCGGTGTTTAGGGTGCCATTTGTATGGGTTTAGAGCACAACTGTGGAGTATGGAGTTGAGGAGAAGAAGTGTGGATATGGTGGTTTGAAGGAGCTTAAATGACGACATCCAAAAGACGAGGAGTAGACCACCTGAGGAGACTAAGGAAAATAGAAGGAAGAGCCACACAAAGGAGAGAAGAAGACAAGAGTCGCGACCGCGGATGAGTGCACAGGCCGATCGCGAAGAAGGCGAAGCGCGGAGCAACGAATGTCACGGCCGCGACCGTGGAAGTTCCACCGCGCCCGCGGAAAATCATGTGCTGGCAAAAGTCGAGAGCTCGAACCTATTTTCCGCGACCGCGGAAGGACACGAAGGCGGTCCGCATGAATTTCCGAGTTTTCTTTCTTTTTTACCTTTTCTGACTTTTTCTTTCTTTTTATTATTTTCGAACTTTATACTATTATTTCCTTTTAGATGAGGTTTGTGATCTTGGACTTTAGGTTAAGTCTATTTAACCTAAATTCCATAGCCTCCATTCAATCATCTAGATCATCGACAAGGTGTATGCCAATAGTAACAAAGGGGGGTTTTGGTGTTAGTTAACTCTTTCTGGTCAACTTGTTGAGATTAATATTATTCATCCCTAATTCAGAAGTAGCAACCACGATTTACTAGAACGAGTTGTGAATGTTTATTGTGAAGAGAATTAATTGCATGTCAAGTACTGACGAGTTGTTAAGTATTGCATGAGCCTATCTATTCATGAGTTTATTCTGCTGTTAGATTTATCTTGATAGTTTCTTGATTGGTTTAATAGTTAGGGTTATCGGGCCGAGTTGGACTGGTAACTATTTCAGAATAGGGATTAGGACATTCATGAGGATTGAGGACTAGGAATAATTAATGATCAATCAACCAAACTGAAGGTGGATATTTGTTTGGCTAAGTGTTTTTCCCTTAATTAAATACAAATCTTTGCTTTGTTTGTTTTGTTTGCTTATTTGAATTGAATCAACCTTAAAAAAAACCTTGTTACTTTGCATGCCAATCTACATAAAGAAAACAACTCCTCCCTGTGGGATTCGACCCTTGCTTGCCTTTGCTACTTGTTTAGGTTTGTTAGGATTTATTTTGACCAGGTAACACGACTAAAACCTGCCTGTCAAATTGGCGCCGTTTCCGGGGAGGCAAGTTTTGATTTTTTCTTTGTGTGTGTTTGTGTGCCAATTTTTGGTGTGGACCTATCTTACGGTCCACACCCGTGCTACTGATTTTTGTTTTTCCTTTTTGATTTTGATACAGAAATGGAGTTCTGGGAAGAGCCGCGATATGACCCATACTCTTACGCATGCACTCCAGGGTGGAGAGATCACCCTAGTTTGAGTTATGGGTACCAGCAATACCCTCCATATGGTCATGACTACCAGGAGTTATACCTGGGGCCACATTCGTTCTATCAGCAGGGTACTCCACAACAGTACAGTCCGGCCTACGAGCATAACCCGCCAGTGTCCAATCCAAGTCCCTCCATGTCTACTAAGGGGATGTTCCACAACTTCCAGAATTCGATGGAGCAAATGGTTCAAGCAGTGAGCCGATTGGAGGCCATGACATCGGCGAAACCACTTTCTCACCCAGTAGTGCATCAGGAGGAGAATGCCTTCTCGATGGGCATACGAAGTACTGAGGAGCTGCTTGTCGCCCCCTTAGCTGAAAGGGAAGAGCAAATTAGAGAGATAGGAGCTGAATACAACGAGATATTGGAAGAAGAGAACTCGAGTTCGCGGGAGGTATCCCTCGACAGCGGTTCACTCAGGGAGTTGGGCCTTCCAAACGATATTTGGGACCGCGTGGTGCTATTTGAAGAAGAGTACTTTTTGGGACTGGAGGAATTCAGCGACCACAAGGAGGAGAGCCGTGACCGCGGCGTGACTATTGGCGAGGAGAGCGAAATCGGTAAAAGTCCGCGACCGCGGAAAAAGAGCCGAAGACGGCGACCTGTTCGACAATTTTCCGCGATCGCGGCCACCAATCCGCGACCGTGGAAATACTTCAGAGGCACCTGTTCCTCTCGAAAATGCCCAGGCAGTCCCCGACCCTCTCGAGGCTGCCTATGATGAGTATGTGCGTCTCAACTCCTCCCCGCTCGTTGCGCTGCAACCCGTCGCACCCTTCCCTGAGGCATTACAAGATACTCGAAGGCTGAAGAACAACAATGAAATCTATGAGGCCTTTAGTAACTGCGCAGAAACCGTCCCTTTGGTCACACTGGCAAACAGCATCCCTCGCTGCACAGAATTTTTAAGGGCGCTGGGCAATATCAAAAAGAAACCAAAGGGGAAGCACAAGAAGGAGGCCTTGATTTAAGTAGCGGGGTTTTTACATGCTGGATACGGGGCAGGACAAACATGCAACCCCTGAAAGGTTGGGTAGGCCATTTCTGAAGATGACAAGTACACTCATTGATATGAACAACGGCCCACCCACCAAGAAGTGTAGTAGATTGGGGGTCAAACTCAACATAAAGCATACAAAGAGGCACCCCCCTGATCCAAATCTCAGGTGTTCAGTTGCTATGAGCAACCCAAGTTGAGAGGGAGAATACCATGTCGAGCCACGACGTTAACTAAGGCGTTGTCCGGGAGGCAACCCGAAGTATGTACTTCTTTTCTTGTCTTTTCATTCCTTGTTTTTATTTACATTTGTTTTAGTATGTTTTTGCTTTTGTTTTTGTTTCGAACTAATCTGTAGGGAGGAGCCCCGAACCATATTGAAGAAGGTGTTGCCCACACCAATGTAAGTCCTCCTATTGCCCTGCCCCAAAAAAAATCCGAAAAAACCTTAAACGGAATTTTTTAAAAAAAAAAACCAAAATGTTCGACCGAAGGCCAGCTGTCCGGAGTTCCCCATGGAGATGGTGCGAATCATGTTGTCACGGAGGAAACATTAGCCCCACACATTATTTGGAAACGATGATGGCCTTACAATTGACAGCTGAGGAGGAGGAACACCAGGGCCCACACCACGATTACATCTGGGCCTATTTTTTTGTTCGTTGAAGGCCATGCAATCCCGTTCCCTTGATTTACCACTTCTCACCAGAGTGGTTCCTATTGATTGCATGGTAGGAGTTGATTGAATCGAAGGTTATGCCGCCCTAATTTCCTTGATGACCACTACACATTACAGTGGTTCCCTTTGGTTGCACGGTAGAGATGAGTTGAAGACCGCCACACCAGAGACATGAGCATTCATAGCTTTACCGCCAGCAACAACTTCCGTGTCCGAGCCAACTCAACGGCGTTTGTGAGTTATTTTTTTGCTTTTCCCTGTGCTTCTATTCTTTTTGTCTTTCATTACATTGAGGACAATGCAATGTTTAAGCATGGGGGAGGATTCTATACTTGCTATGTCGTTGAGGAGAAAAGAAAAAGAAAAAGCCAAAAAAAAAATTCAAAAAAGGCAAAAATAGAAATCTTGGGATAAGTCAAAAACCCGAAAGGGCGGCTTAGGTAATAAGCAGGTGGCTTGGACCAGCATTAGGCTGGGGTAATAATTGGTCAAGAGTGATGTGAGTATATGTGATCCCATCTATTGAAAAATGAAATGAGTGGCTTGGTGAAAACCCGAAAGGGCGCCTTGGCAAAATGAGTGAAAAGAAGAAGAGTGATTTTTAGGAATAATCATTTTACCTGGCGTGGTGACATAAGAAGAGGAGATATAAGGAGGATTCGGTTAGGTCACTCTGGGAGGTATAAGAAGATAGATGGAGGCTAGGATTAGATTTTATTCACTCTATGGTGTTCGGGATAAGCTTGGGGGAAGTACTCTGCTTTCCTCTTAGCTTGGTTGTGTGTGGTGTTGTTTTGGTGTTGTGTATGTATGGTGTGTTGTGTTGTGCATATTGTGTTGGTGCCTTGGAGTTTCATGTTAGGTGCGATTTTTAGAGGGGACAACTTTTCTATGCTTCCTGAGACCTTGGGGATTTGATTGAAGGAGTAGGTTTCTTTAGGCTTACTCGAGGACGAGCAAGGTTTAAGCATAGGGGAGTTTGATCAGCTCTACTTTGTAGTGCTTATCTAGGAGTTGTTACCGGTGTTTAGGATGCCATTTGTATGGGTTTAGAGCACAACTGTGGAGTATGGAGTTGAGGAGAAGAAGTGTGGATATGGTGGTTTGGAGGAGCTTAAATGACGACATCCAAAAGACGAGGAGTAGACCACCTGAGGAGACCAAGGAAAATAGAAGGAAGAGCCACACAAAAGAAAGAAGAAGACAAGAGCCGCGACCGCGGATGAGTGCACAGGCCGATCGCGGAGAAGGCGAAGCGCGGAGCAACGAATGTCACGGCCGCGACCGCGGAAGTTCCACCGCGCCCGCGGAAAATCCTGTGCTGGCAAAAGTCGAGAGCTCGAACCTATTTTCCGCGACCGCGGAATTGGTTCCGCGACCGCGGAAGGACACGAAGGCGGTCCGCATGAATTTCCGAGTTTTCTTTCTTTTTTACCTTTTCCGACTTTTCTTTCTTTTTATTATTTTCGAACTTTATACTATTATTTCCTTTTAGATGAGGTTTGTGATCTTGGGCTTTAGGTTAAGTCTATTTAACCTAAATTCCATAGCCTCCATTCAATCATCTAGATCATCGACATTCGCTATTACGTAGTATTTTCCATTCAGTATTATTTTCCTTCGAAGACTATGAGGAGCTAAGCACTTTTGCTTAGTCCGACAATTGAAGCCTAAGTTTGTATTTGATTGTGAGGTTATTCCTTTACTCTTTCCTTGAATGTTATTAATTCTTTTATGCTTCATCCAATTGAGTTATATTGATTTCTCTAGATTAGATACCTAGTTTTATTGATATTATTCATACTGCATGATTAGGATCTTGAATAGTATTGGTTGGATCTAACTCATCAGTTGTTGTGATTATCATTATTAATATTAGTTTCCCTAGCTTGACAACCTAGTTGAGATTAGTATTATCTATAGTGTTAGTTACCTCTTTGTGGTCAACTTGTTGAGATTAATATTATTCATCCCTAATTCAGAAGTAGCAACCACGATTTACTGGAACGAGTTGTGAATGTTTATTGTGAAGAGAATTAATTGCATGTCAAGTATTGACGAGTTGTTAAGTATTACATGAGCCTATCTATTCCTGAGTTTATTCTGTTGTTAGATTTATCTTGATAGTTTCTTGATTGGTTTAATAGTTAGGGTTACCAGGCCGAGTTGGACTGGTAACTATTTCAGAACAGGGATTAGGACATTCATGAGGATTGAGGACTAGGAATAATTAATGATCAATCAACCAAACTGAAGGTGGATATTTGTTTGGCTAAGTATTTTTCCCTTAATTGAATACAAATCTTTGCTTTGTTTGTTTTGTGTTTTTCCCTTATCATTACTCGCACACAACATATTCACTGTAACACAGGACTTCTTTCATTCAAGACTAAATAAAACAGGATACACAATCCATCATTCCATTTATACATAAACATATATTCTCCTCTCTCCGTCCATTAAAATTAAACATTTTAATATTCACTACTTGGTTGAGTCAGGATAGAGTTCATAAACTCTCATCCACATATTTGTGTTGACCAGATCCAAATTAGCGCCTATAACTATCAATTTATTAACTTCAATACAATTACCTCCCCTTGTTTTGTCTTGTAACTGGTCATGTGTCTTCTTCTTCGATTCCTTCTTATATGTTTTTCTCCCTTTGCCAGATCTTTCAACTTATTCTCATTTTCACTTTAATTACTTAGGGTTTTCTCTTCCTTTTGTTGCTTTTATGTTTACCCTTTGCATTTGTCACATCTATTGTCCTAGTTACTTGAGTCACCGTTTTGCTTTCAAATTAGGTTTAGGGTTGCGAACTTCTTCTTGTTTAGTTAACAACTGAGTTTGCCTCACTCTCTTCCTTTCTCTAATTCGATTTCAATGTGGAAGACGACTTCAATGTGAAATAGGAATCACAAAATCTGGCTGGAAAAGTCTTACATGTTGGAGGCAAGATGGAAAATTTGGCGCACTCTCTCACTTCTATGATCTAATTTCAATTTATTTGTTAATGACAGTTTAATAGTTTCACAAGAAACAAAATGTGATTATACGTGTTTTTCACACAGTAACCACTCCAAGAAAAAAGTAAACTATGTATAACGTTGATGTGCATTTGCGTATAACCTTGATGTGCATTTGGTTATAATATGATGTGCATCAGGTATAACGTTGACGTGCATTTGGTACAACGTTGATATGCATTTGGTTATAATGTTGATGTGCATTTGATTATTTGGTTATAATATGATGTGCATCATGGTATAACGTTGATGTGCATTTGGTACAACGTTGATATGCATTTGGTTATAAAGTGAGTTTCCCATGCATTTGATCCTTATGGTACAACATGCGAAATATTATGGGCCATTGGATCAAGGAGATGGAGGGCTGATATTAAAAGGGGTGAATAGTGACGCGGTGGTAATACCGTAAATACGGCGAATTTTTTTTTTTTTTCGGCCAACAATTTTAATTTTTTTATATATATCTTTTGTCTCTGATCGTTTTGGAATAGACAATTATTGACGTTCACATATAAGTATTACATGTTCATTGTTTTATACCGTAAGGTTCATATATAATATGATCATGTTCAAACACATGTCTTTGCACATTTAGTGCTTATTTGTGAACTTCAGTGCACAAATAAGTGAACGTTAAGAGCTTATTTGTGAACCTTCTATATAGGTTATTTCAGAATGATCAAAGGACGTTAAGAGCTTCTTCTTTTTTTCGTCTCTGATCGTTCGGGAATAGACAATTATTGACGTTCACATATTAGTACTGAATTTTCATTATTTTATACTGTCAAGTTCACATATACCATGTTCATGTTCAAACACATATCTTTGCACATTTAGAACTTATTTGTGAACTTCAGTGCACAATTAAATGAACGATAAGAGCTTATTGGTGAACCTTCTATATAGATTATTCCAGAATGATTAGGGGACGAAAAAAATATATATATATACGGCCGAGATCGCTTCGCATTTCGCACGGGAAGGGCATTTCGCACGGGAACCCAAATCTTTGGTTATAATGTTGATGTGCATTTGATTATAACGTAATGTGTATTTATTTATGATTTCATTTGCATTTGAAGAAAAGTTTGGTTAGAAGAAAAAAATTATCCAAAAAAAAGTAAAAAAAAAAATCATATGAAATAAAATAAAAAATGTAAAAAAGTTGTTAACTTTTTTTAGAAAATGTCTAAAAAGTTATTTTTTAAAAAAATTAAAATTTTATAGAAAATGATGACATCATCACTTGCACTCTGGGAGTGATGACGTCTTCACTGCCACGTGTAGCGATAACAGTGGTTCTCATAGTTCTCGTGGGGTGTCGATTCCCACCCAAGTGCTCCCCTATATAGATAAATAGACTGATATAATTCCTATAATATATTATATAGTTCGTGATTGATTTGTATGGATGATAGAATTTTAATATAGGCTCTATATTGTTTTGAAAAAAGTCAAAGAAAATATATAATAGTGTTTTATTGCAAAGTTATTCTAAATTAATAATTAATGACATAAACATTTGTTGTTCTAGACTCGATATTATATTATATATATTATATTATATACAGATATAGATTGAAATGGTTATGAACAGTTAAAGGGGAGGATAATTCATATTTATGTAGAGAAATCAATTACAATAATACGTGTTTAACTCCGATAATTAACATGTGCATTCCACTTTTTCTTTGCTCCATTTGTTTAAAAAACTAGGACTTTAAGCCCGTGCTTCGCACGGGCATGCGGCAAAAAAATAAACTGTCATGTTATTACTCCATAGTTTATGAGAGGATATTACTAACTCTAATCACTCTACTCACGAAGCAACTATATTACTCCATGGTTAGCAAATTAAACAACAATTCTAGATATGAGTTGAACTGTTTTAACGCTATAAAATTGGAAAGTCTCGGGTTTAAAATTAACAAATTTTCAGTTTTGCTAACTCTTGTTTTGGTTAATTGCAATATATGGCTTGCCAACTACTGAAGTTGTTCAAAGAGTAAATACACAAGTTTCACCAGCAATCAGTAATCTCTCTAATTCAAAGTTCTTTGTTGGGTTGGTAATTAGAGGGTTCGTCTTTCTGAAGAATCACGTCCTTAGGAGTTGCCTCAGTACTCAGTAGGCTTGAGAACACCACTGTTAGAATTCACTAATAACGTACGGCGAGGTTGCCTCAGTGAGAAGGAATTCAGAATATAATTATTCCTTTTATCCAAATGAAAAGAACAGAGAAATGATGACTGATTAGGAATGATTGATCGTCCACTGCATAAACCCCTTCAGATGGAGGGTTATTTGCTGACCGACAATTATCATTGCATAAACCATCTGAATCAATACTTGTCAGTATAGCATCAGAAACATCTGCCCAACTATGTACATTCCTACTCACAAAATCAAGAACACAGGGAGAAACTTCAGCTCCCAGCTGCTTTAGCCTCATCTTGACATGCCTAACCTGCAGAAGAAAACCACACAAATCAGGTTGAGGTAAAAGGCAGCCTAAGAAGAACCAAATAAATAGAAAACATTCTCTACACATAATTAAGTGCATACGGATTCTTCGAGACGCAAGCATTGAATTGCAGCTTTCAAGATGAAATTTATTGTCGCAGCAAGTGGTTCATCACTTGAATTTGCCAGAAGTTCAAAAGACTGAAATAAGACACGCTCCCAAACTTCACTACTGCACTCTAACTGACTCGGAGCACCAAAAACTTGTAAGATTTTCAAGTTAAAAAGAAACAGATATCAAGTCAAGAGAGAAAGAGATCGTCAACAAAAAGTGTAAAGTATGTACTTAACCAACATAACAATAGGTTAGCACATAATGCTAGATTGAGTACAATCAAGTGACAAAACATATCAAGAGAAGAAAGAATTTTAAGGAGAGGTTGCTTAAGAGGGGCAGTGCCAGGATGGGATTGGGATCTGCAGAAGCTTCCTCCAGAGTCCGCTTCTTCTGTACTTTCAAAAGCCTCTATAAAATCGCCCTTCTCCCAGTCATCGTAGTCGTTTGAGCCAATTCCACACTCAAGCCCTGCGCTTACCTGTTGAGGTAAAACAACATTATATTTGAGTAGATATAATAAATACTACCTCATATTAGCCCATTACTTGTACTGTATGTATATAAAAGTGAGGAAATTTTAAGACTCGGGAATACATAAATACTGCAATGAATAATACAAGGAAGCTCAACATATATCCATTTCAGCTGTCAGAAGATACCTCTTTTACTGCTTCCTTGACATGGCGCAAAGAATGAAGAACACCAACATAAACAGTTTTTTCTTTTTCTAATGACACGAATCCCGCAACCTTTGACAAATTTCCCATCCGTCACCATGCAACCCGCAACACGGCCACTCCCACTATTGAACACAGCCCGGACTTCAGTCTCACCAATTGTAACTTGTTCCTGCATTTCAAACAATCTCAAATTGACTTTTCTTCAACTTCATAAGACAGTATATCTAAAAGTTCATATCTGCATCTACACATGCCATCATTAACAATCAAACAGATATCAAATGTAGATAAATTCCTGAATTGATAAAAGAAGTAAAGCACAATTGTGCTCTTAGATTTGGTTAATATCAAACAAACAAATGATATACATAGATATATTCCTGAATTCCAAAAGACATTACATGTTCTTCTAAGTCCAGAAATAAATGTTGTCTCTCCAGATTGCATTTGGCACAGAAATTTCCACCATTAAACCTGGACCATTGTTTACAGCTTTCTAAAACATGACCCTTCTCATGCCGCATGATTAGTTAGACGCAAGTGTAAAATGCAAGGGGTGATGCTCATTTCAATAACATGACTGATGAAGCCCACCAAGTAACAAAAATTAAACAAACAGTGAATGGCGGAGAAAGGATCGGTGCAAAATTGGATTTACAAATTTAAAAATATAAATAATGAATTGGAAAAAAAATAAAGTGAATTGCATTTACCTACATGTTTGATGCATCATGCAAGCACCCAGGCAGTGTGGTCGGTGTCGGCGACAGCGGATTTAACATTGGAATGGGTGGAAAGCAATGGCGCTTGTGTTTGGAGTTGAAGGACACTGTGTCACCAACTCAAGGCCCACTCTTTTGGATTTAACATTAGATCAGATGCCCTAATTATCGATGCAAATATGAAAGAATCAATTTGTTGGCAATATTAACACTTTTTTGACTACTTAAACCGACAATCATTAGGCACCAGGAAATAGAGTCTCACTTGGACATTGTATCGAACACGTTGTAGGCAGTTTCCATGGAGCCAAAAACATCCATAAACCCCAAGAGCGAGTACATTAATCAGAAGAGACCAGAGCTTGTAGAGATAATTAATTAGCGGGATCGCTTTATCTGCAGCAACTCTCTGTATTGTGCAATAGTACAAGGCATGGCTCGTTTGAACAGTACAACTCAAGATCTGAGCACATATCAAATGCCAAAATTGGCTGCTCATCGATGGGTGGTCCGCCGGCGGCGGGTCTCTTACCTTGCTGGCGGTCGACCGCCCGTCGTAAGACTTCAAGCTCCTCCCTAACTGCCCGCATCTGAGATCGGTGCTCCACCGCTTCCATCTCCAAATCGGCGTTTCTCCTCCGCGCCTCAACAATGGCGTCTTCCAGTCTACGGCGTCGTTGGGCGGAATCGGAGATCAGCGCTGCCAGACTGTGTCTCCATGTCCCGTCCTCGCCGTGGCGTCGAGCTTCAGTGGCGACCTCGTCCCCACCGATTTGGGCGTCCCTCAGTGGAACCCTAATTTCGCCTTCGATCCCCCTGGTTCGCGACCCCGAATTCGCCCTCTCTCCTGGGCTCAGTCGGCTTCCAGCGCGGCGTCGCTCGCCTCTGCTTCTCCACTTCCCAGGCCTGGCATCCCGGCCTGCCGATTTTGACCTCCAGCCGACGAAGTCGGGATTCCAGCCATCGGGTGAAAGGGCTGATTTTGTGCTCCTCTTCCCACCATAGAGTTGTGGGTATTTTTGCTTCCGGTTCGTTGTGGGTATTTCTCCTGCCTTTGCACGCACCATTGAGTTCGTCAGCTTCGTGTTTATGGTGATTCTTCTCCTCCGTAGATCTTTTTTTGCCTTCTCCTCCTCTTCTTCCTTCCCTCCTCAAACTTTACTTTCCATGTTATTACCAAGACTATTTAAAGGACATGTTTTCTTATTCGTGCAGGTGAAGAGTCAACCCCATAATTCCAGAAATTCAATTATGGAGTTATGGCCTGTAGGTGGAACTCAAAGGCACTAAGCCGTTTCTCACAACTTTCTGGATGCCCCTACCTACTGAAACGATGCATTTTTTAAAGCAAACAACTGAACGCTTCACCTTACACCTTCCCTAGACCCTCCCCTGACTTGGGCCTTCGAGTGTAGACAAAGTATGGGCCGAGCTTCTTGCCTTGAGTGCTAACATGAATCCTAAATTGGCCCATTGTGACATTTGTTTTATTATTTTGTTTTAGTGTTTTGGGATTAAAAGTTGACATTTATTGCATTAGAGTTCTAACTTTATAGTAGATATAGATATAAGCCTTTCACTAATTTATGGGCCTTCATGTATGTTGCCTTAATAAGCACCTTCCTATCTTAAGCCCATCGTGCCCACACATTTCATATTATAGATGTCATAACTTTCATTTATTTATTGTTATAATGTAAATTGCGCCTAAAATGTCCGTCCAACACGTACAATTTTTAGCAGAAATTATTCAATTTCCATATGTAGCTAGATCTAACTTATCTATAGTTTTTATTTATTATATTTATCCTTATTTTAGAAAGTATTCATTTGTTTTATGATTATTAAGATTAGATAGAAGATCTAGGGTCGGACAAATTTGTTTGGTTCACTCGTTTCTTTTTTTTTTGCAAATTTCTTGTCTTTTTTTAAATTTCATATCTTTTAGTATTAGACAGTTTTCTTCTTTTGCGATCTATTAGGGCACAAAATTATGTTATTTAAACTCTTGTTATTCATTAATAATATTCAGTTTTGGGTTTTAGTTAAAGTTGAGGTTTTCTATAATAACACCCCAAGCTCTTTGCGAGTTATTATCTTACTAACAAAGCACTCATGTGTGCTACAGTTCAACAAAGTTCCATGAGCGGTCTTCATCAATCTATCCTAGGTGCATCACGTTGGTTGCCTACTAATCCAATTAAGCTTAAATCACATTTTGAGGGTTCCACAATAGGTGCTTATTTCGTAGACGAGACTGAACCTAGAGACGAGCCACTTCTTCGGGGTGATTCGAATCAATCATGTCACGAGGCTGCGGAAGATGTGTGAAACCCCTCCACGACTACGGCTCACTCTAGGCCATTTGTGGCCGTTGTGATTGGAATCTTCCACCCCGGCATGGTTGTGCGAAGCCTTAATGGTCCACTCGTGCACTCCCCAACGACACAATGAACACGATTGGTCGGGAAGACGGCGACGTTGGCCGGCCTATGTCCGCCATTATTCCCGCAGTTCGAGTAGGTAGCTCCCATGGGCCTCTTACCCTGGGCTCGGTCAAACGCCATACACAGCGCCACCAGCTCTTCCATGACAGCTTGAAGTTAGCGATCCTTCTCCGCCACAATGGCTTCCAACTCCACCTAGCGGGACGCTTTTCTCCCCTCAAGCATACTCTTCATCGTCACCATCATCGCATTTGTTTCCCACAGACGACGTCAAATATCATAGCAAGATTTTGATCCATGGAAATAATGAATGGCACGACGCTTGATCTTCACGAGAAAAGCTTGATTGATCTTGAATACCTTGAATATGCCAAAAAAAATGTGTCAAAAGGACGGGGCTTTTGTCCTCGTTGTACCTACTTCGGGCGAGAAGTACAACGTGGAAACCACTTGGGCTCATCTCTAAAGTAAGTCTCCTTTTCCAATCTGAATTCGCATTATGGAATGAAGTTGGTTGAGGACTCAAATAGTCAAAGGGGTCATTTTTAAAATCATGTTGTGATAACTTTATTCCCAAACAAATACATATAATTTCCATAAGACTCAATTTTATTAGAGTCTTCTCTTGAATCATGTCCATTCCTATGTTATAGTGGAAATATGGTAGTTATATACCGTTTATCGAGTATTATTCGAGAAACAAAGGTAGTAACTATATACGACTACACAGAACCTCACATAAATATCCATGTAAAGTCTTTTATTAGACTTACCAATCTTTCATTTTTCTTGCATGGTTGGCTGGTGTCATCCGTCTCATACGACACATCAGTCGTTTGTCTCAAGCTATCTCGAAGTAACGAATCGGAGAAGAAGGCTTGCAGTTAAAGTTATTTTTCAAAGTGATATTCTAAAGTTGTTTTAGTATCGATTTAATCTTTTTAAATAAATGTAATATTTAGATAACTTAGTCATGTATTTAGGGTTCATACAAAAAGTCTTCTGTTGTAATTTCATATTGTTTTGTAAAACTAGCATTCTCAATTTACGAGAGGAATTTTAATTAAGGTTGAGTATTTGTTTCACAAGTCTTCCGCCGTTATTTTCTTTGTTATCAATGTATTTAAGCATAAATTGTTCCAATTAAAGCCATGAGTGGCTTTGGACTTTAAAGTCCGAGGTCACTCATATGTGACACTATCGATATAAGTCAGACTGTTACAAATAGACCATATTGCTCATAACCACCCGTATTTTTCAATATTACCTGAAACCACCCGAATTTAGTATTACGTCCTTGAATCACCACCTATTCACTAACTCCGTTTGAATTGGCGTTAAACGCATGAACATGCGCAAGCTTTCCTTTTTTATATTATAAAATAAATGTAAAGTAAAAAAAGAAAAGAAAAAAGACACGGTGTTGGGTCGTCTTCCCCAACGATCTGCCCCTTATGGGGATCAAGTTCATCCATTCTCCATCCTCCATCCTCCATGGCCACAGATTTGATGTGACGGTTCCAATGGCGGTTGCCCGACACAACTCTCTTCTTCAATTGGGGTTGGTGGTTCCTTAATTCCACCTAGTTTAGCAACAGTTGTATCGTCCTTAGCCCAACTCTCTCTTCTGTTGCCGTTGCTGAGATCTCCATTATCCACCAAAACCCACTTTTCAAACCCTTTTTTCAGACTTTACTAATCAAAATAAATAGGAAAAAAAGAGATAAGAGCAAGAGAATTTGATAGTTACTCCTCCAAATTTGAATTCGGATTAACCAGGTCCAACTACCAAAGGCTTCACGAACCTCCCCTACGCGATTGGCAAATTCAGCAAGACAAGAGGGCAAGAAAATATTTGGTGGAGCTAGATGCAGTCGAACCACTTGTAAATGCTCTTGTTGTAGAATCGAATTATCATGCCGATTAATGAATCGGACCTATTCGGGTCGGTTCGTGTGAGCTCTGAACTGTCCAACGCATAAATTAGGGTTACCCCCTTCTCTATGGACACCGTCTCAATATACTAGGCCATCAATTAAGTTGAACTTTGCCTTAATCACCCTCCATTTAGCAAGATTCTGCAAGTTTCCCAAAACCCTTAAAATTCTCAGTCTTTCAATTTCGAGCAAATGAAGGTAAGAAAGTGGGGATTTCATTGAATGAATTTTATCCTAAACCCATAATGTTTTAATTTAATTTAATTTTTATTCAATAAAAAAATATAAAAATTGGCGAGTGTAACAAGTATCAAATGGAGTTATTGGAGAGGTGGTGATTCATGGACGGCATACGAAATCCGAGTGGTTTTCGGTAATATCGAAAAATAGGGGTGGTTGTAGTCAATATGACCTATTGAACGGATGGATTCCGATAATTGACACTGAAATAAATATTATATCCAGTAGTAGTTGTCACTCGAAGTTGACAATTAAAATTTTATGAGAATTTTATTCTTGAGGAAAATGATAAATTAAATATTAGTTATCACCTGAAGTGCACAAATGAAATTTACAATGTTTATCATTCATTTACATTTTCTTACATACAGTTATATTTATGTTTCATATAAATTGTATTCTATTTTTGTTTATTGTTCATATTATGTTGTGATAATTATTATATTTTAATTTGAAAAGTCTAAGTGTTTACGGAAGAAACAACTTGTTATGAGAATTTAATGCCTACTTCTATTGGCTATTGAAAATTCGGGAGAAACATGCAACACTTGAAATTCCCGTATAATTGTGCTATGTTATGATTTTGTTTAGTTATCAAAAACTACATGAGAGCCTGAAGACTTGATTTTTTACAATTAGAGATCATTATAAATTCTAGAAGAGTTAGAGGATCTCATACCAAATCATGTACTCTAGTAGTAATACAAGAAAAGTGAGTCTTTGTCATATTCAGAACTATTTATAAATAACCACCAAGCACGACATAGTAGATCAAAACTAGCATGCTAGAAGTATGCCTCCTATAGTAGAAGGAGTGAAAGAGGTTATGGTTATGCCCGCAACCATAGTCATGGTTATGGTTTATAGCTAGAGCATAGTGTTGTATGTGTGTTAATTTAGATTAATGTCCCGAAGAACATTTAGAATTAGATAAGGGACAACTAATTAAATGGTTGGTAACTAGTCTAATACCAAATGTACGACATCATATCATATGCATATAGGTGTGTAGAGGCTAATCTTATCTAAATTGTGAACAATTTGAGGCATTGTTTTTCTAGATATCATTTCAGGTAAAAAGTTTTTGATCGAACTAATCCATTGACACAAATAGTTCATGAGATAAAATTGAGTTATTTGGGCCCTAGAGGATTGACAAGGCGAACTACTAGTTTTCATATACGAGATATCCATCCTAGTCAATGTGGGCGTATTTGCCCAATTGACACGTTTGAAGGAATCAATGTTGGATTTATTGGATCCTTAGCAATTCATGCTAGGATTGGGTCTTCGGGGTTCTAGAAAGCTCATTTTATGAAATTTATGAGAAATAAAAAAGGGTACAGATGCTTTATTTATCACCAAGCTAGAAAAGACGAATACTATATGGATATGAAATTATTTGGCTTTGAATCAAGGTGTTCAAGAAGAGGGGGTTGTTCTAGCCCGATACCATCAACCAACCCGTTACCGTCAACCAGCCCTTCTTTTGTGTTTTTCAGTCATTTTTCGAATAAGCAAAGAAGAAATACAATATAAATCGAACTAAAGATAATCTGAAATATAAATTATTATAAAGGATAAGAAATCGAAAAACAAAGGATACAACAAACCAAGGTAATTCGAAAAGGGTTTGAGTTTGTTAGGATATAATGCACCTAAAGAGAAATAAAAGTTTCATTCGGATACCACTCACCAAGTATATTCAGATACAACTGACTAAGCATGTTTGGATATAACTCACCAAACAATGGAATCTCTCCCAAAACACTCTCAATTGTTTTCTCTACTCAAGCCTTTCTAAAATGGAAATATAAGCTGGTTTAAATAGAAAAAGGAAAAACAAGAAAATGGACTCTTAATGTTCCATGCATTAACTTAGAGATGGAACATTTATGGATATGCATTCATGTATCAACTTGATGACTCCTTATCTTCACGAACATATAACCCTTGGTATAGACAAAGCTTTAGACTCATGGGCTGGAAATCCGATACGAACGAAAGTTGCTCCAAATATCGAACGAGAACAGAATCTTCGGATCAGAAGGAAAAGTTCTATGAATGAAAGTTGTATCCCGTCAAGTAAGATTTTCAATGAGTCCTCTTGTGCCTTATTTTGATACCCATAGCCCATAAACAAGCCAAAATAGTATAGAGTGATCTGGAGGTCCAAAAATTAGGAATTTGACTAAATACCTCGTTCTTGTTTGTCGGTGTGGGTTCCTAGACTACATCATCCTCCCCTCCTCTGAAAAATGAGTATGCCTCAAATTATCGTCTCCCTAGAACCTTGAGGAACTTGCTTCTATATTTGGCTTTGATACCAAATTATGAGGTTTGTGTAATACCCCTCATTTTTAGTAAAGGTATTTGGGTAATTTACTCAACCCTCGTTCTGTGAACGTGTCGTTTTTGGAGAAGTTCGGATTTCTGTATCGAGATTTATCTCTGTAAAATTCCCTGAGGGATATAAAATACATTCGACGTATTTTTCGGGGCTTAGAATATTTGTTCGGGTATGAATATATCTAATCCGGGGTTTAAACCCACGCCAAACCTTTTCCCGGGCAAACAGATGCGGAAAAGGCATTTCCGCAACCGCGGCAGCATTTCTGCAATCGCGGAAAATTGGCTCTCAGAAGAGCTGGGCACAGGAATATTCCGCGACCGCGGAAAACTGCAACACGCCAACGTCGCGTCACCTGTACCTCGTCGTCTGAGCCGCCGTTGATCGCCTGACTCGCCGTCGATCTGGTCGGGGCTGGCTCCTCTCCTTAGCTATAAATAGTGGTCGATTTGGGAGGGTTTTGAGCACCCAAATATGAGATCTCCTCTCTCACTCTCGTTTTCCATAGTCGCTGGGGTTTCAAGCTCTCGCCGGAAATCTTCGAAGTGTCGCCGGAGGCCTCGTCGGGAGTTGTAGCAGCCTTGGAGTGGTGCATTGGAGGCGCAAGGAAGGCTGGAGTCGAAGCCCTCTCGCATCGTCGCCGGTGAGTTTCTCGTCGTTTTGGGGTCGCCAGAGTTCATGGCCGCGATAGTAACAAGTCTGGCCGCATCCGCGGCCGCTGTCTTTGACAATCGCGGACGAGGTCCTCGACGGTCGTGACCGCGGATTTCTCTGGCAATCGTGATCGTGGCCTTGGGCATGCCGGTCTCGGACGGGACCTTCGTTCTTTCGATTTCGTTCGTTCTTTCTTAGATTCGTATCATTTGATTGTCGAATCTAACCTAGGGTTTCGTTGTGGGTCATCATCGTAGGAATCTGTAATCCGACTTCCGTTCCCGTTCCGGACCCAGAAACCCATCGTCTTTCAATCGTTCATTAGACCAAGGCAAGTGGCGGTTCGCTATTGCTTATCATTCCATATTTCCATTAATTATCAATTGTTTAATTGTTAATTAAATTGGGATGAACTATTGTTTTCGTTTGGGAACAAATTTTAGAAATGATACGATTAAGAAAGTGATATTATAATAGGTTGTATATACTGCTAGAAACAACGCTATTATATATATATTATTGCCATAATGGTATTGATGTGGACTATTGTGTGATTTTAACTGTTTAGTTAGAACGAGTATTCGTAGGAACGCTATGTACCTTGCGAGGTCTAGTCGTTTCTTTATAACTGGTACTAGGAGGATTTTTCCCTAGTACTCTCTCTGGTCATGACTATACCCTTACTCAGGGTAGGTGCACACAGCTTGTGCCGACATTCGGGACTTATTCCCTTCGATATCTCTCGCGATGAGATGATATATCTTAAAAGCTTGTAACGTAAATGTACGCTTTGTCACTAAAACAAGATAAGTGCCGATAAGCACATAATTAATGAACCTTGGGCGAGAAGTACAAATTGGAACCTCATCTGGACTTCGATTAGAGTAAGTCCTCCTTCCAAATCTGAATTCGCATTACGCGGTGAGGTTGGTCGTGGACCCAAATGGTCAAGTCTTTTTAAACGCTTGTGTGAAATTATAATGTTCCCGAACACTTGTCATACTTTCCGATAAGACTCAATCTTTTGGAGACTTCTCTTCATACGTTTCCTTAAGACTCGATCTTTAGGAGTCTTCTCTTGATCTTTCGGTTTCGTATATTCCTGTAGAAGTATTGAGGTTTACTATCATCATCGACTTTCATTCGAGAAGCGATGGGTCTAGCCTAATACGACTACTTAGAACCTTTCTGTTTTACCCTTGCATAGTCTTTCATTAGACTAACCAACCGGTTATTTTCCCTTGCATGGTTGGCTGGTGTCATCCGTCTCATACGGCACATCAGGTAGACTTCCGTTCCGTGAAGGCTAGAATCTGACGATGAAGGCAGATGGAGTTTTAAGAGTTTTTATCTAGGTTGAAGATCCTAGGGGGGTGATCGCTTCGATCAAGACCCTTATGTTATTTATTTAAAAGACTTCCGATGTATTAAACATATTCTGTATTTCTGTTGTATTTGGGATTTACGGATGTAATTCCAAGACTTTGGTTTAAATAAAGATTATGATATCTCGTATTATCAGTGTGTTTTATGTTTTGAATGAATGGTTAAGCCTTGGGTGGCTTCGGATGTGAAATCTGAGGTCACTGGCGGTAATACTTTCAAGGAAATATTTGGTGGTGTTACAGATTTGGTATCAGAGCCAAAAAAAAATTAAAACGGGTTGGGTTTCGAATCGTCTTACTGAAAGGAAAGATTTTATCAACCGTTTATCCGTTTTTGAACTGAGAAAGTTGTTTAGATTCAAAAAAAATGAATTTCCGAATAAAACCATACTTGACTAGAAAATGTGTTGTTTTGAAATCTCTGCCGTTCTATTCGTGCCTTCTTTCCAGTCTGATATAGTAAGTTCGCTTCTTTATTTAGAAAGACTAATTCTTTTCTCGTCGCCCCGCAGATTATGGGCGCATTCATCTCTCATCTGAGGAAACCGAAGAAAGTCGAGGTGGCCCCGCCATCTCCAGTTAGGCTCGAGTTCCCGGTTCCCCCTCCGTGCTTTGAGGTAGGGGAGCCCAGTTGCCCACCCGAGGAGGTGAAGATCGTACTCTCAGAGTCGATGGTATTGGTATCTGACAGGGCTGAGGTTCCCGAGGCGGAGCCTGAAGCAGACCCAAGGGAGGATACCGAGAAAGAGGAGGAGCCGACACAGTACCTGAGAGGGTACTATGACGACGACTTCGAAATTGAGAAGGATCCTGAGGAGGACCCGGAAGAGGATCTGGAAGAGGATCCGGAGGAGGACCTCGAGGAATATGGTTACAACTTGGAGCACTTGCTGGAAGGCAGCGAGGACCCGGGAATGCAGATCATTTTTTCGAGTCCAGAGTTGCCGTCTGATGAGGAGTATACGCCGTTGTCCCCTGCTACTTGGGAGGCGCTGGGTATTTCAGGTACCGTCAGGAGGAGGAGTGGGCTGCTGGATGCACCAGAGGACCCGCAAGTGATCCCTACTCCGAAGAGGCCAATGGTGAGTCCTAATTCGCGACATGTGCTTCGCTAGAGTCAGATGGTTTCCTCTGAAGCGTGTTGCCAGGTGGATGAGGCGGTTGAGCATGCTCGAGGAAGGGCAAGGCCGTGGGAGTCGATGGGTACACCAGTTGTGGTCCTGACTCAACAGGCCATGCCAAGGCCCCAAATGCTGGAGGAATGACTGGAGGAGTGGTCGAACGCCATGTACGACATGGAGGAGAGGACATACGCGGCTGAGCTCGGTCTCTCCCGAATGCTTATGGACGTCCGCGAACTCCAGGAGTATATCCGCCAAGCAAGATTGCTACTTGACCCTTTGTACGAGGTGAACAGGGCAGACTTCTAACCAGGATTTTTGGAGGAGTTTTGCTACCCACCGGGATCTGATGGGGCTAGACCAAGTGTTCCTACGCCTAGGGAAAGGCCGAGGGCACCAAGGCCGAGAGGTGAGCCGTGTGCTCCAGGGCCGAGTAGGTCAAGAAGTCTGACATCAGACCCCGATGATAGACCACGTGCAAAGAAGCAGTGCATGAGAGTTCCCGATTATAGAAAGCTTTTCAGGGCACCATGATGGGGGCCAGTGTTAAGATTAGCAGTCTTCTTTTCTAGTATTCCGGTTGTTTCGTTTTGATAGCATTGTATTCTCCAAGCAATTTTGCCTTGTCGCTTGGAAGAATTTCACATGTAGACCCTATCAAACTCAGTTTCAGTTCATCAATGAAAGTTTACCAAGTTTGGTCTATTCTAAGTTGATTTTATACGTTGTGCATGTTGAAATGATATTAACGTTACAAAATACTTGGAATTTGATCGGTAAACAGATGGTGAACACAAGGAACACCATTCGTGCCGGTGTTGGGCCAAGCAACAACCCCAGACTGAATTTGGGGAGTGCCGCGAATCCATTGGATGAGAACGAGTCTGTTTCTCACAACAATCCAGTGGGCAGCGACCAAGTTCCGGTCAACGCTCCAGTTATTTTTGATGTTGCGGCAATTGAGGCTATTCGGGGGATTGTGATGCAAGCAGTCACCGATATTATGCGACCAATCGCGCCTCAGGCAGAAGGTGTGCCAATTCCTCTTGTGGTTCCTAGATTCTAGGTGCTAGATGTCCATGTACCCCATGAGGATGCGGTCAGGAACAAAGGCAATTATGGTCGAGCACTGAAGGCCATTAGCTCTATGAAGCCTGACAGTTATGATGGGAAGGGAGAGCCAGTCAGAGTGGCATATTGGTTCTCGCACATGGAACGATTGTTCAGAAACGTCGAGTGCACTGAAGCGGAGAAGGTGCACATGGCTTCCCTTCAACTGAAGGAGGTGGCTAGTGAATGGTGGGAAGGCACCGGTCTAGCTGATCACCCTGGGTTGAACTGGGGAATGTTTAAGGCGAAGATGACTGATCGATTCTTTTCCCGAGCTATGAGGGAAGAGAAGCATAAGTAGTTTCTCTATCCGCGAACGGATGGATTGAAAGTGACTGAGCTTGCGGCCAAGTTCAATCACCTGTTGATGTACGCTAGGCCGGAATTGTCCAGTGATGAGCAGAAAATCTAGCATTTCCACGAGTGGATGAATCCAGACATCAAGCCACTGATGGTACGTCACGGATGCTCTACTCTGGAGCAGTACGTGGACGTTGCCTATAAGTTGGAGGCGACTCTGGAAGAGTCGGCTAAAAAGCGCAATCGCCAGAGACCGGCACAGAGCCAGCCTCAGGCAAGTGGGATCAAGCGACCTGCGCCACCGTCAAACTTTGCCAAGTCTGGCCGAGCTAGAACGGAGATGACTCACGGAGGGTCTACGCAACGTTCGGGCCAGGGCAAGAATCTGATCCAGTGCTACAACTATGGTACACCCGGGCACAAGAGCAATGAGTGTCCGAAGGAGAGGAAGACATGTTTTGGCTGCGGGAAGGAGGGGCACTTGCAGACTTCTTGTCCGTAAAGAAGGCAGAAAGGAGCTGAGTCACAGCAAGGGTCAGTTAGTCATAACAACCGACCCAGCTTCAGACCAGTGGAAGCTCCTAGTCCTTCGACGCAGACAACTGCACAGAACAAGGAGAAAGCCCCAGCTGCTTCAGGAAGTCAAGGTCGCGCGACTCTACGAGATGCTTGAGGCTGATGGACCAAATGCTCCTACTGCTCAAGGTACTCTATACCTCCATTCTACTTTTGTGTGTATACTATTTGATTCGGGTGCTACCCATTCTTTCATCTCGGAAAGTTGCGTAAGTAAGCTAGGCTTAGTATGCAATGAGGCTTGTGAGCCTTTCGTTGTGAATCTTCCCAATGGTGAACATTTAGTAGGATCCAAGCGTCTGTCGGAATTTTCGATTACAATTCAGGGTAGGAAGTTCGAAGCAGATTTGATCTGTATAGCCATGGCTCTATACGACATTATTCTTGGTATGGATTGGCTAACGCGTCATGGGGTGGTGATCGATTTCAGCTCAAGGACTGTGACGGTGTCATCTGGGGGCCAGTTTGTATGCAAATTCAAGGGTCATAACGACGCTGATAACAGCAAGCTGATCAATGCGATGGCTGTGTGTAAGCTACTTCGACAAGGTTGTGTCGGGTACCTGTGCTATCTGGATAAGCCCAAGAGAGATGAGCCTTCAGTTCTTGATATTCCGGTCATTCGCGAATTTCTGGATGTCTTTCCGGAAGAGATTCCCGGTTTACCCCTGAGTCGTGACGTGGAGTTTACCATCGATCTCGAGCCTGGTACCGCGCCAATCTCTAAGGCACCGTATCGGATGGCTCCAGCGGAGATGCAAGAGTTGAAGAAGCAACTCGAGGACCTTCTTGAAAAAGGATACATAAGGCTGAGCGCATCACCTTGGGGCGCTCCGGTTTTGTTCGTCAAGAAGAAGGATGGATCGTTCCGACTTTGTATCGACTATCGAGAGTTGAATAAGGTCATGATCAAGAACAAGTATCCGTTGCCAAGGATTGATGATCTGTTGGATCAATTACAAGGAGCAAAAGTCTTTTCCAAGATCGATCTGAGATCTGGTTACCATCAGCTCAGGATTCGTGAGGAAGACATTCCGAGGACTGCTTTCCGGACGAGGTATGGCCACTATGAGTTCGTAGTCATGCCATTTGGCCTTAACAATGCTCTGGCGGTCTTCATGGATCTGATGCATCGATGTTTCCACCAATACCTGGATAAGTTCGTGGGGGTCTTCATTGACGATATTTTGATCTATTTCCCGAGTGAGGAGGCTCACGAGGAACATCTTCGGATCACCTTGTCAGTCCTTAGACAAAATGAGCTGTACGCAAAGTTGTCTAAGTGTGACTTCTGGATCAAATAAGTGGCTTTCTTAGGCCATGTGATCAATGAGGATGGGGTTATGGTTGATCCTCAGAAGATTGAAGCGGTAGCCGACTGGAAGCGGCCTCAGAATGTGAAGGAGGTGCGCAGTTTCTTAGGACTCGCGGGATATTATAGACGGTTCATGGAGGGATTTTCTAAGATCACTCTACCTATGACCGGTTTGCTCCGCAAAGTCCACAAGAAGTTTGTCTGGGATGACAAGTGCGAAGCCAGTTTTCAAAAACTGAAGAAGTGTCTGACCTCCGCACTAGTGTTAGCGCTACCAGAAGGAACTGATGGTTATGTGGTCTATAGTGATTCTTTAAAGAATGGGTTAGGGTGCGTACTGATGTAGAAAGGAAAAGTTATTGCGTACGCATCTCGACAATTGAAAACCTATGAGGCAAACTATCTGACGCATGATCTGGAGTTAGCAGGTGTAGTATTTGCGTTGAAGATTTAGAGGCACTATCTCTATGGTGTAAGGTGTCAAGTCTTCACCGATCATAAAATTCTCATGTACGTGTTCACTCAGAAGGAGCTGAATATGAGACAACGTCGCTGGTTAGAGCTACTCAAAGACTACGACATCGAGTTGCTATATCATCCGGGCAAGGCTAATGTAGTAGCCGATGCATTGAGCTGAAAGACGCCGCACGAGACTGTAGTGACTCTACTCACTGCTCAGACCAAGTTGAACCAAGGTTGTGCGAGATTGAAGTCTTGTACGATCAGCGTCAAGGGTACCTGAGTATGCTAGATATTTAGGCTACGCTACTTGATCAAATCAGGGAGAAGCAAGTTGACGACGTGGTCTTGGTAAAGCTAAGCAGTGAAGTGATGGACGGGAAAGCTCCCGGATTCGTGATTCAGGAGGATGGATCACTCTGGTTTCAGGACCGGATTTGTGTGCCTGACGTTGATGTCCTTCGCCAGTTGGTGATGAAGGAGGCCCATTCGTCAGCTTATTCTGTACATCCAGGCTCTAGCAAGATGTACAAAGACCTCAGGAAGAAATTCTAGTGGCCCAACATGAAGTGAGATGTAGCGGAATTTGTGGCAAAATGCTTGACCTGTCAGAAAGTCAAGATAGAACACCGTAGACCAGGTGGTGAATTGCTACATCTTCTAGTGCCAGAGTGGAAATGGGAGGATATCTCTATGGATTTCGTCACAGGGTTGCCAAAGACTCAGATTCAAAAGGATGCGATATGGGTAATCATTGACAGGCTCACGAAGAGTGCTCACTTCGTGGCTATCAAGTCAACATGGGGAACCCAGAAGCTATCGGAAGTGTTCCTACACGAGATTGTCCATTTGCATGGTACACCAAAGACCATTGTATCGGATCGTGATGGTCGATTCATGTCGAGATTCTGGAAGGAACTCCACAAGGCCATGGGAACCGAGTTGAGGTTCAGTACTGCGTTTCATCCTCAGACGGATGGATAGTCTGAGAAAATCATCCAGACATTGGAAGATATGATGAGAGCTTGCGTACTTGATCGTCCGACTAGCTGGGAGAACAGCCTAAGTCTAATTGAGTTCACGTACAACAATAGCTGGCATGCTACCATTAAGATGGCTCCATTCGAGGATTTGTACGGTCGAAGGTGCAGATCTCCGATTTGTTGGGATAAGAATGCCGACAAGGTTCTGCTCAGACCAGAGTTAGTCGAAAGGACTGCCTCGGACATTGCGTTAATCAGACAGAGGATGTTGACAACTTAGAGTCGACAGAAGTCCTACGCAGATCTGAAGCGCAGGAATGTCGAGTTCGAGGTTGGTGACAAGGTGTTTGTCAGGGTGTCGCCATCCAAGGGTGTGTTCAGGTTCGGTAAGCGTGGGAAGCTTAACCCTCGTTACGTGGGACCGTTTGAGATCCTTGACAGGGTAGGGTCTCTAGCGTATCGTTTGGCATTGCTGTCGTCGGCACATCTAGTGCATAACGTATTCCACATGTCCTTATTGAGACAGTATGTGCCAGATGCGTCTCATGTGCTGAGTTATGAAGACATCGATATTCAGGCAAATGGTACCTACGAGGAGATACCTGTGCGTATTCTCGAACGCCGCGAGAAGTAGTTGCGGAGCAAGGTAGTACCATTGGTACGGATTCTTTGGTCCAAGGCTGGATCTGAAGAGGTTACATGGGAAACCTGGGAGACTGAGGAGGATATGCTTAGCCGTTTTCCCGAGCTGTTTTTGGCTAGTTTCGGGGTCGAAACTTCTCTTAAGGGGGAAGTGATGTAATACCCCTCATTTTTAGTAAAGGTATTTGGGTAATTTACTCAACCCTCGTTCTGTGATCGTGTCGTTTTTGGAGAAGTTCGGATTTCTGTATCGAGATTTATCTCTGTAAAATTCCCTGAGGGATATAAAATACATTCGACGTATTTTTCGGGGCTTAGAATATTTGTTCGGGTACGAATATATCTAATCCGGGGTTTAAACCCACGCCAAACCTTTTCCCGGGCAAACAGAGACGGAAAAGGCATTTCCGCGACCGCGGCAGCATTTCCGCGACCGCGAAAAATTGGCTCTCAGAAGAGCTGGGCACAGGAATATTCCGCGACCGCGAATAAAGTTCCGCGACCGCGGAAAACTGCAACACGCCAACGTCGCGTCGCCTGCACCTCGTCGTCCGAACCGCCGTTGATCGCCTGACTCATCGTCGATCTGGTCGGGGTTGGCTCCTCTCCTTGGCTATAAATAGTGGTCGATTTGGGAGGGTTTTGAGCACCCAAATCTGAGATCTCCTCTCTCACTCTCATTTTCCATGGTCGCCGGAGTTTCGAGCTCTCGCCGGAAATCTTTGAAGTGTCGCCGGAGGCCTCGCCGGGAGTTGTAGCAGCCTTGGAGTGGTGCATTGGAGGCGCAAGGAAGGCTGGAGTCAAAGCCCTCGCGAACCAAGCCCTCTCGCAACGTTGCCGGTGAGTTTCTCGTCGTTTTGGGGTCACCGAAGTTCATGGCCGCGACCGCGGATGTAACACCCCCAAAACTTAACCCTTTTGGAAAGGTATTACCGTCAGTGACCCCAGTGTTCCTTACCGAGATCACCCAAGGCTTTACCATTTAAATACAATTTATGAAATGCAATTGATACATAATGATCAAGCATTAAATTCCAAAACGTAACATTGTCAAGGAACAAGAGTTACGGGATTACAACCCAATCCCGAATAGGATAATACAGAGTTTAAACCAAAAACAGCGGAAGACTTATAAAGTATATTACAATCAAAGTTATTGTCCAAAAGATCTCAACCTGATTAAAGAAATGATTAAAACATTGAAAAACCACCGTTGACTCCATAGTCCTTCTGGTCTTCTGAACTACTTCTTATCTGATGTGCCAAATCGAACGGATGACACCAGCCAACCATGCAAGGGAAAATATTGGTTGGTTAGTCTAAATGAATAGACTAGCAAGGGTACAAAGCAGAATGGTTCGAAACAGTCGTATTAGGTTAGACTCCTCGTCCCTCGAATAATAATCGAGTACGCTTGTCAATCACCATACTCCTACTGGAATAAACAAGAGGTATGCACAAGAGAAGATTCTGGAAGACTGAATCTTCACAGAAATTGACTCGAAAGAAGACTCCAACGGAAATGAGTCTTTAAGGAAGTATGACAATTCTGGAAAGTTACAGAATCATACAACAATGATTTAAAACTGACTGAGATGCTTCAGTCAATGACCAACCTCACCGCCTTTCAGCGAATCCAGATCGGAAAGAAGACGTACTACATTCAAGTCAATATGAGTCTTCCTAGCGGCACTATTACCTAGCTGCCCTACTCGCTGATCGTTCAATTAATTATGTGTGTCAAGATAGCACTTATCTGATTATGTTTCAAAAACACACATCACATTATAGACTTTTACATGTGTACCCCACCAATGGGACGGCACATCTTAGTATATGTTTCGTCGAGAGTGACATACACTGAAAGGTTTGTGACACCAGCTAAGTGTCCTGTCTCTACACACTTGTGAAAGAGACCGATCATGATCTTAGAATAGTACCAGATGGAGACGAGCCACCCCGATACCAGATTATAAAGAAACGACTGGACCGAGTCCGAGTAACGTTCCTATTTAACAGTGCTAACTAAACAGTTACAGCACCATAACAGTTACAGGATAAATCCACATAAAGGCCCGAAAGGCGATCACAGATAATAGCGTTGTTCTAACAGATATACAACCTATTATATGATTTTCAAAACAGTTTAACAAAACCGTTTCCAGACAAACAGAATATTCATTCCAAATTAATTACTCAGATAAACTACTTATAATTAATGTAAATATGGAACGAATGAGCAAGAGCGAACCGCCACTTTCCTTAATCCGCAGAATAGTCTAACGACGTCAACTGGATTCCGGGCTCGACACGGTATAGTTCTGACAGTACAACAACCTTCAAGTCGACCCATAAAAGGAACCCTAAGTTAGATCCGACATAAACAGTACGAATCTAAACACGGCGAAAGAACACGAAAGGAAAGACGCCACGACGACAACCGACCAATCCAAAGCCACGAAGGCATTCTGGGCACTGGCGGCGGTCGCTGTTCTTGGCGGCGGTCGCCGCATTCATCACGGCGGTCGCCGTGAAGAACACGGCGGTCGCCGTGAAGAACACGGTCGACAGAGACGAGAGAAATCTCACCAAAACAAAGCGCGTTTCGACCCCTTTCCGCCTTGCTTGGTTTCTGACCTCCAAAGGCAACCACAAGGCTTCAAAAGAGCTGCTGGAAACACCACCAAACAACACCGACGAAAGCTTCGAAATTTCCGGCGAAGGCACAACTCCGGCGAGAGGCGAATTTGGCAGAGGTTTGGTGCTGGGATGGCTCAAAACCTCTCCCCCAACACCTCCTTTTATAGCCAAAACATCTGGAGCACGAAGAAGATGGGCCTACAGCTAGTTCGGCGCGGTCAGAGCTCGCCGGCGACCATCGGACAATGTCCGCTGGGTAATCACGGCGGGCGCCGTGATTTTGCCTACGGCGGGCGCCGTAATTACGACGGTCGCCGTTCCTAGCTCTGGCGAGCCCAGAGTAGGAGACGACTGTTGGCACTTCGGTCCCAGCGACGGCGGGCGCCGTTTCTGTACGGCGGTCGCCGTTTCTGCCTTTCCCGCCCATTCAGCTCTTGAACGAACATGGCGTTAAGCCGGGATAAAAATTATCGTACGCGAACGACAATTAAAATCCAAGGCATGTTATCTGTATATTATTTCACTGAGAAAAGTATTACAGATATAGAGCACATTACAGAATGTCTCAAACTCTCTGTATTAAATCTGACGTACACAACGGGTACTCGGGAAAATTCCAAAATTCCCAAAATAACCTTAGAAAAATACGGGGTATCACATCTCCTCCCCCTTACAAGAAGTTTCGACCCCGAAACTTAGGTCGAGAATAACTCGGGAAAACGCCTGAGCATATCTGACTCAGTTTCCCACGTCTCCTAAGTAACTTCTTCGGTCCCTGACTTGGACCACAACACTCGTACCAACGGCACGATCTTGTTGCGCAAATGCTTCTCCCGATGCTCCAAAATGCGCACGGGCAACTCTTCGTAAGTACCATTAGCTTGAATCTCGATGTCTTCATAACTAAGCACATGAGACTCATCTGGTACATACTTTCTGAGTAACGATACGTGGAACACGTTATGCACCGGGTGAGCCGATGGCGGCAACGCCAAGCGGTACGCTAGAGATCCCACTCTATCCAGAATCTCGAATGGTCCCACGTAGCGAGGGTTAAGCTTCCCATGCTTACCAAATCTGAAAACTCCTTTGGATGGCGATACCTTGACAAAAACCTTGTCACCGACCTCGAACTCGACAGTCCTGCGCTTCCGATCTACGTAGGACTTCTGTCGACTCTGAGCGGTCAACATCCTTTGTCTGATCAAAGCAATGTCTGAAGCCGTCCTTTTGACCAATTCTGGTCCAAGCAGAATTTTGTCGGCATTATTATCCCAACAAATCGGAGATCTGCATCTGCGACCATACAAAGCTTCAAACGGAGCCATCTTGATTGTAGCATGCCAGCTATTGTTGTATGTGAACTCAATCAGACTCAAGCTGTCCTCCCAGCTAGTCGGACGATCGAGCACACAAGCTCTAAGCATATCCTCCAGAGTCTGGATGGTCCTTTCAGACTGGCCATCTGTCTGAGGATGAAAAGTTGTACTGAACCTCAACTCGGTTCCCATAGCCTTATGAAGTTTCTTCCAGAATCTTGACATGAAACGGCCATCTCGGTCCGATACAATGGTCTTAGGAATGCCATGTAAGCGGACAATCTCCTTCTGGTAAACTTCTGCTAACTTCTGGGTTTCCCATGTGGTCTTGATGGCTATGAAATGAGCACTCTTCGTAAGCCTATCCACAATTACCCAGATAGCATCTCTCTGACTTCGAGTCTTGGGTAGCCCAGTGACGAATTCCATGGAAATGTCCTCCCATTTCCATTCTGGTACGGGGAGAGGTAGCATCTCACCACCTGGCCTGCGGTGTTCGATCTTGACTTTTTGGCAAGTTAAGCACTTTGCCACAAAGTCTGCTACGTCCCACTTCATGTTTGGCCACCAAAACTTCTTCCTGAGATCCTTGTGCATCTTGCTAGAGCCAGGATGCACAGAGTAAGTAGATGAATGAGCTTCTCTCATCACCAACTGACGAAGACCTTCTGTGTCAGGCACACAGATCCGGTCCTGAAACCAAAGTGATCCATCATCCTGAACCACAAAACTGGGAGCTTTCCCATCCATCACTTCACTTCTTAACTTTACCAAGATGATGTCATCCACTTGCTTTTCTTTGATTTGATCCAGTAGTGTAGCCTGAATCTCCATCATACTCAGGTACCCTCTACGCTGGTCATACAAGACTTCAATGTCGCATGACTCTTGGTTTAGCTTGGTCTGAGCAGTAAGTAGAGCAACTACAGTCTCATGCATTGTCTTCCGGCTTAGTGCATCAGCTACTACATTAGCCTTGCCCGGATGATACAACAACTCCATGTCATAGTCCTTGAGCAACTCTAGCCAGCGGAGTTGTCTCATATTTAGCTCCTTTTGAGTAAATATATACTTGAGACTTTTATGGTCGGTGAAGACTTGGCATCTTATACCATAGAGGTAATGCCTCCAAATCTTCAGCGCAAAGACAACCGCTGCTAACTCAAGATCATGGGTCGGATAGTTTTCTTCGTAAGTCTTGAGTTGTCTAGATGCGTAAGCAATGACTCTGCCCCTTTGCATCAAAACACAACCAAGACCACACTTGGAAGCATCACTATAGACCACATAATCGTCATTCCCCTCTGGGAGTGCTAACACGGGTGCCGAGGTCAATCGTCGCTTTAACTCCTGGAAACTGACCTCGCACTTGTCATTCCAGACAAACTTCTTGTGGACCTTGCGGAGTAGATTGGTCATAGGTAGAGCGATCTTTGAAAATCCTTCTACGAACCTTCTGTAATACCCGGCAAGTCCAAGAAAACTGTGCACCTCCTTCACGTTCTGGGACTGTGTCCATTTAGCCACCGCTTCAATCTTTTGGGGATCAACCATAACCCCATTTTTATTGATCACGTGGCCTAAGAAAGCCACTTCCTTTATCCAGAATTCACATTTAGAAAATTTAGCATAAAGCTGATGTTGTCTAAGGATTGACAAGGCAATCCGTAGATGTTCCTCGTGGACTTCTTCATCCGGAGAATAGATCAGAATGTCGTCGATGAAGACCACCATGAACTTATCCAAGTACTGGTGAAAACATCGGTTCATCAAATCCATAAAGACAGCTGGAGCATTTGTAAGCCCAAAAGGCATTACTACGAACTCGTAATGACCATATGTGGTCCTAAACGCAGTTCTAGGAATGTCCTGCTCCCGAATCCTGAGTTGGTGATATCCAGATCTCAAGTCGATCTTGGAGAAAACCTTTGCTCCCTGCAACTAGTCCAACAAGTCATCAATCCTAGGCAAAGGATACTTGTTCTTGATCGTCACCTTGTTCAACTCTCGGTAGTCGATACAAAGTCGGAACGATCCGTCCTTCTTTTTGACGAACAATACCGGAGCACCCCACGGTGATGCACTCGGCCTGACATAACCTTTGTCAAGAAGATCTTCAAGTTTATTCTTCAATTCTTGCATCTCAGCTGGAGCCATCCGATACGGTGATTTGGAAATCGGTGCCGTACCAGGATCGAGATCAATTGAAAACTCTACGTCACGGTTCGGGGGTAATCCAGGAATTTCTTCCGGAAAGACATCTGAAAACTCCCTAACTACAGGAATATCAAGAACCTCAGGTCCATCCTTCACAGGCGAATCCAAGTAGCAAAGGTACCCGACACATCCTTGTCGTAGTAGCTTAAACGCAGCCATCGCATTGATCAGCTTGCCGTTATCAGCGTCATTTCGACCTTTGAACTTGCACATGAATTGGCCCCCAGATGACACCGTCACCGTTCTTGAACTGAAGTCGATCACCGCCTTGTGACGCGTCAGCCAATCCATACCGAGGATAATGTCGTATGGAGCCATGGCTATACAGATTAAATCTGCCTTAAATTCCTTACCCTGAATGGTAATCGGAAAGTCGGATAGATGCTTGGTTCCCACCAAACGTTCTCCATTAGGAAGATTAACGACAAAAGGGTCGCACGAATCGTTGCACACTAAATCTAACTTGCTAACACATCTATCCAAAATAAAGGAATGCGTAGCACCAGAATCAAATAGAATGCACACTGAAGTAGAGTGAAGGTATAAAGTACCTTGAGCAATTGGAGCATTGGGTCCATCTGCTTCACGCATCTCATACAAGCGTTGTCTCTGACTTCCAGAAACAGCTGGGGCCTTTCCCCTGTTCTGAGCAGTCGTCTGGACCGAAGGGCTAGGAGTCTCGGCAGGCTTAAACCTAGGTCGGTTGCTCTGATGAACTGACCCTTGCTGCGACTCTACTCCCTTCTGCTTCCCCTGCTTGCAGAACTTCTGCAGATGACCGTCACGTCCACACCCAAAGCACGACCTCTTCTCCTTCTGACACTCATTGCTCTTGTGCCCAGTCGTACCACAGTTATAACACTTAACTGAACCCCTGGTCTACCCCGACTGCTGAGTCGATCCTCCTTGCGTCATCTCCGTCTTAGCTCGGCCAGACTTGGCAAAGTTAGACGGTGGCGCAGGGCGCTTAAAACCACCTCCCTGGTTCTGGTTCTGCATCGACTTCTGTCGGTTGCGCCTCTTGGTCGACTCCTCAAGAGTTACCTCCAGCTTATAGGCACAATCAACATACTGCTCCAAGGTAGAGCATGTGTGATGCACCATTAATGGCTTGATATCCGGATTCATCCACTCGTGGAAGTACCAGATCTTTTGGGCCTCGCTGGTAATCTCGGCAGTGGCGTATTGCAAAAGATGATTGAACTTAGATGCCAACTCGGTCACTCTCAGACCATCTGTCTATGGGTACAAGAACTCTTTATGCTTCTCCTCTCTCATAGCACGAGAGAAAAAGCGATCAACCATCTTGATCTTAAACATCGACCAAGTCAACACTGGGCTCTCAGCCAGACCTGTGCTCTCCCACCACTCGTTAGCCTCCTCCTTCAGCTGAAGAGAAGCGATATGGACCTTCTCGGCCTCCGTACACTCCACATTCCGAAACAACCTCTCCATATGGGAGAACCAATGAGTCACTACCACTGGCTCCCCTTTCCCGTTATAGCAATCGGGCCTCATGGAAGTGATGGTCTTTAGAGCGCGACCATAGCTGTCTCTTGCCCTGTCGGCAGTCTCCTGAATCACAGGGTTTCTGGGTTCCACAACATCAGGAACCACTGGGTGGGTAGGCACTTCTTGCGCTTGAGGCGCACTGGGTCTCAATACATCGGCAATTGCATGCATCACAATCCCGCGAATTGCCTCAACAGCTGCGGCGTCAAACAGCGTCGGTGCTTGGGTCTGATCTTGATCTTCATGCCTCTGTTGGACGCGAGACTCTGACTCGTGCTCATCCTGAACACCTCTTCCTGCTGGCCTGGGATTTTGACTAGTCCCAGCACCGGCTCGAGTCGAGTTCCTCGTGCTTCTTGGGTTCACCATCTATTTACCGATCAAATTCCAAGCATTCCATATATTAATATTATGCAATATACTTATGCAATATACCAACGTAAATAAATTACTCAGAATAGATCAACTTGGCATTTTATAGATGAACCTTCAAACTGTTACACAAGCTACATATAAGTCTATCATTCGAGCGTTAGGACAACATTGCTCGAAGATATAAGTGTTTCACAGGGTACTTGCCGTAATACTGAAATATTACATAAAGTACAACTTGGAATACTAAGAAACGAAACTACTGCGATAGGCAATGCCACTCCTCCTCAAGGCGTTCCAAAATGTCTCCCATAAGACTGGCTACTCGTGCATGGTCTCTTCGGGCTAGGCTCACCATCGAGCTCTGGCGATGGGTTTCGCACCCTGCTTGACCCTGAAGCACATAGTCCTAGCTCAATCATGGTAAAGTATGGGTCGTCCATGACTGGTCCTCCTATTCCAGCCCTCCTCTGAGTAATGGCGATCAGTTCATCCCTCTGACGCTGCTGTTCTGCAGAGATTTCCTCGCTCTGGCGGAGGATCTCATGCAGCTCGGATTCCGACCTCCATCTTCTTGGAGTAGGGATAGGCTGAAATTCCCTGTCAGTTCTCCTAATACCGTACTCGGTATACAATGCCTCCCAATCAGCTTCTGACATGGGTGCGTACTCTGGCACTGGTGACAATCCTGTACCGGGCTCCTGATTCTGCCCTCCAAGGTCCAACTCCGGGTCCTCTTCTGGATCATCCTCTATGGGATCCTCATCCTCGGAATCATCCTCGATGGGATCCTCATCATCGGAATCATCCTCGATGGGATCCTCATCCTCGGAATCATCCTCGATCATATCCTCGTCCTCGACAGGATCTTGCTCAAGCATCTTCTCTTCCTCCTCCTCGTACTCGATCTCCTCTGGAATTGGTCCCAGCAGAAAGTCGTCGTGGTAAACCCCTTGTTCATACCTTGATAACTCATCTTCTTGCTCCCATTCCTGTACTTCCTCCACCCTTGGTGGCGGCACAGGTACAGCCTCAGGGACCATAGCATCCCTAGCTACAAGGACAACCGACTCGGGGAGAACGTGCTTGATGTCTTCGGGCGGGCTACTCGGGCCTCCAACCTCGAAACATCGCTGAGGTAACGGAAAATCTAGCCTCGGCTGGTCCGACTTGGCGTCTTCCGACCCCCCACCAATAGAAAAGCAGACACCCATCCTATCGAACAATAAGAAAGAAATTAGTCTTTCTAGACATAGAAGCAAGCTTACTATATCAGACTATAAAGAAGACACGACTATGAACGGTGTTTTTAAATTCTTTTCAGTATGAAAATTCAGAGCCCTTTTTAAAGCATTTTCGAAAACGGATAAATGGTTTATAAAAATTCCAAACCCGTTTTAAAACCTTTGGCTCTGATACCACAATTATAACACCCCCAAAACTTAACCCTTTTGGAAAGGTATTACCGCCAGTGACCCCAGTGTTCCTTACCGAGATCACCCAAGGCTTTACCATTTAAATACAATTTATGAAATGCAATTGATACACAATGATCAAGCATTAAATTCCAAAACGTAACATTGTCAAGGAACAAGAGTTACGGGATTACAACCCAATCCCGAATAGGATAATACAGAGTTTAAACCAAAAACAGCGGAAGACTTATAAAGTATATTACAATCAAAGTTATTGTCCAAAAGATCTCAACCTGATTAAAGAAATGATTAAAACATTGAAAAACCACCGTTGACTCCATAGTCCTTCTGGTCTTCTGAACTACTTCTTATCTGATGTGCCGAATCGAACGGATGACACCAGCCAACCATGCAAGGGAAAATATTGGTTGGTTAGTCTAAATGAATAGACTAGCAAGGGTATAAAGCAGAATGGTTCGAAGTAGTCGTATTAGGTTAGACTCCTCGTCCCTCGAATATTAATCGAGTACGCTTGTCAACCACCATACTCCTACTGGAATAAACAAGAGGTATGTACAAGAGAAGATTCTGGAAGACTGAATCTTCACAGAAATTGACTCGAAAGAAGACTCCAACGGAAATGAGTTTCTAAGGAAGTATGACAATTCTGGAAAGTTACAGAATCATACAACAATGATTTAAAACTGACTGAGATGTTTCAGTCAACGACCAATCTCACCGCCTTTCAGCGAATCCAGATCGGAAAGAAGACGTACTACATTCAAGTCAATACGAGTCTTCCTAGCGGCACTATTACCTAGCTGCCCTACTCGCTGATCGTTCAATTAATTATGTGCGTCAAGGTAGCACTTATCTGATTATGTTTCAAAAACACACATCACATTATAGACTTTTACATGTGTACCCCACCAATGGGATGACACATCTTAGTATACGTTTCGTCGAGAGTGACGTACACCGAAAGGTTTGTGACACCAGCTAAGTGTCCTGTCTCTACACACTTGTGAAAGAGACCGATCATGATCTTAGAATAGTACCAGATGGAGACGAGCCACCCCGATACCAGATTATAAAGAAACGACTGGACCGAGTCCGAGTAACGTTCCTATTTAACAGTGCTAACTAAACAGTTACAGGATAAATCCACATAAAGGCCCGAAAGGCGATCACAGATAATAGCGTTGTTCTAACAGATATACAACCTATTATATGATTTTCAAAACAGTTTAACAAAACCGTTTCCAGACAAACAAAATATTCATTCCAAATTAATTACTCAGATAAACTACTGATAATTAATGTAAATATGGAACGAATGAGCAAGAGCGAACCGCCACTTGCCTTAATCCGCAGAATAGTCTAACGACGTCAACTGGATTCCGGGCTCGACACGGTATAGTTCCGACAACACAACAACCTTCGAGTCGACCCATAAAAGGAACCCTAAGTTAGATCTGACATAAACAGTACGATTCTAAACACGGCGAAAGAACACGAAAGGAAAGACGCCACGACGACAACCGACCAATCCAAAGCCACGAAGGCATTCTGGGCACTGGCGGCGGTCGCTGTGATTGGCGGCGGTCCCGCATTCATCACGGAGGTCGCCGTGAAGAACACGGCGGTTGCCGTGAAGAACACGGTCGACAGAGACGAGAGAAATCTCACCAAAACAAAGCGCGTTTTGACCCCTTTCCGCCTTGCTTGGTTTCTGACCTCCAAAGGCAACCACAAGGCTTCAAAAGAGCTGCTGGAAACACCACCAAACAACACCGACGAAAGCTTCGAAATTTCCGACGAAGGCATAACTCCGGCGAGAGGCGAATTTGGCAGAGGTTTGGTGCTGGGATGGCTCAAAACCTCTCCCCCAACACCTCCTTTTATAGCCAAAACATCTGGAGCATGAAGAAGATGGGCCTACAGCTAGTTCGGCGCGGTCAGAGCTCGCCGGCGACCGACGGACAATGTCCGCTGGGTAATCACGGCGGGCGCCGTGATTTTGCCTACGGCGGTCGCCGTTCCTAGCTCTGGCGAGCCCAGAGTAGGAGACGACTGCTGGCACTTCGGGCCCAGCGACGGCGGGTGCCGTTTCTGTACGGCGGTCGCCGTTTCTGCCTTTCTCGCCTATTCAGCTCTTGAACGAACATGGCGTTAAGCCGGGATAAAAATTATCGTACGCGAACGACAATTAAAATCCAAGGCATGTTATCTGTATATTATTTCACTGAGAAAAATATTACAGATATAGAGCACATTACAGAATGTCTCAAACTCTCTGTATTAAATCCGACGTACACAACGGGTACTCGGGAAAATTCCAAAATTCCCAAAATAACCTTACAAAAATACGGGGTATCACAGAGGACATGAACTGCCGCAACCGCGGCAGTGACAAGGTCGGCCGCATCCGCGGCCGCTGTCTTTGACACTCGCGGACGAGGTCCTCGACAACCGCGACCGCGGAATTCCAGCCGTGACCGCGGATTGCTTTGGCAATCGCGATCGTGGCCTTGGGCATGCCAGTCTCGGACGGGACCTTCGTTCTTTCGATTTCGTTCATTCTTTCTTAGATTCGTATCATTTTATTGTCGAATCTAACCTAGGGTTTCGTTGTGGGTCATCGTCGTAGGAATCTATAATCCGACTTTCGTTCCCGTTCCGGACCCAGAAACTCGTCGTCTTTCAATCGTTCATTAGACCAAGGCAAGTGGCGGTTCGCTCTTGCTTATCATTCCATATTTCCATTAATTATCAATTGTTTAATTGTTAATTAAATTGGGATGAACTATTGTTTTTGTTTGGGAACAGATTTTAGAAATGATACGATTAAGAAAGTGATATTATAATAGGTTGTATATACTGCTAGAAATAACGCTATTATATATATATTATTGCCATAATGGTATTGATGTGGACTATTGTGTGATTTTAACTGTTTAGTTAGAACGAGTATTCGTAGGAACGCTATATACCTTGCGAGGTCTAGTCGTTTCTTTATAACTGGTACTAGGAGGATTTTTCCCTAGTACTCTCTCTGGTCATGACTATGCCCTTACTCAGGGTAGGTGCACACAGCTGGTGCCGACATTCGGGATTTATTCCCTTTGATATCTCTCGCGATGAGATGATATATCTTAAAAGCTTGTAACGTAAATGTACGCTTTGTCACTAAAACAAGATAAGTGCCGATATGCACATAATTAATGAACCTTGGGCGAGAAGTACAACTTGGAACCTCGTCTGGACTTCGATTAGAGTAAGTCCTCCTTCCAAATCTGAATTCGCATTACGCGGTGAGGTTGGTCGTGGACCCAAATGGTCAAGTCTTTTTAAACGCTTGTGTGAAATTATAATGTTCCCAAACACTTGTCATACTTTCCGATAAGACTCAATCTTTTGGAGTCTTCTCTTCATACGTTTCCTTAAGACTCGATCTTTAGGAGTCTTCTCTTGATCTTTCGGTTTCGTATATTCCTGTAGAAGTATTGAGGTTTACTATCGTCATCGGCTTTCATTCGAGAAGCGATGGGTCTAGCCTAATACGACTACTTAGAACCTTTCTGTTTTACCCTTGCATAGTCTTTCATTAGACTAACCAACCGGTTATTTTCCCTTGCATGGTTGGCTGGTGTCATCCGTCTCATACGACACATCAGGTAGACTTCCGTTCCGTGAAGGCTAGAATCTGACGATGAAGGCAGATGAAGTTTTAAGAGTTTTTATCCAGGTTGAAGATCCTAGGCGGGTGATCGCTTCGATCAAGACCCTTATGTTATTTATTTAAAAGACTTCCGTTGTATTAAACATATTCTGTATTTCTGTTGTATTTGGGATTTACGGATGTAATTCCGAGACTTTGGTTTAAATAAAGATTATGATATCTCGTATTATCAGTGTGTTTTATGTTTTGAATGAATGGTTAAGCCTTGGGTGGCTTCGGATGTGAAATATGAGGTCACTGGCGGTAATACTTTCAAGGAAATATTTGGGGGTGTTATAGTTTGAACCTCGAATGATTGTCCCGATGTCAAAAGAAGTTCCAATTCTACTTGCTCTTGAATGATAGTCGAGCAATCAACCCTTGTTTTGTGTTTTTTGGTTATTTTTCGATTAAGTGAAGAATAAATACAATATAAATCGAACTAAAACTAAGAATATAACGATAGTCGAGCAATCCTTCATAATAATATAAATTATTATGAAGGATAAGAAATCAAAAAACCAAGGATATAACACACCAAGGTAATTCAAAAGAGGGTTTGAGTCTCTTAGGATATAACACCCCTAAAGAGAAATGAACGTTTGTTTGGATACCACTCACCAAAAACATTCGGATACAACTCACCAAACATGTTTGGATATAACTCACCAAACAATGGAATCTCTCCCAAAACACTCTCAATTGTTTTCTCCACTCAAGCCTTTCTTAAATGGAAATATAAGCTAGTTTAGATAGAAAAGGAAAAATAAGAAAATGGACTCTTAGTGTTCCATGCATTAACTTGGAGATGAAACATTATGGAGATGCATTCATCAATCAACTTGATGACTCTTGATCTTCATGAATGGGTGATCCTTGGTATAGACAAAGCTTTGGACTCATGGGCTGGAAATCCGACACGAACGAAAGTTGCTCCAAAGATCGAATGAGAATAGAATCTTCGGATTAACATGGAGCAAATTTGTATGAACAGAAGTTGTAGCCCATCAAGTAAGATTTCCAATGAGTCCTCTTGTGCCTTATTTTGATCTCTATAGCCCCTAAACGAGCCAAAACATCAAAGGATGATCTAGAGATCCGAGATTAGGAATTTGACTAGATACCTCGTTCTTGTTTGGCGGTGCGGGTTTCTGGATCACATCAGACCAATAGTGTCGTTGATAATGCGATCATAAGGATAGTTAGACAAATGATAATACATGATGTATGCGACCTGGTAGAGTCGTTGATTGATAAGCACTACTTTGTAGGGCTTAACTAAGAGTTATTAGAGGTTTTATTGGTGCCATTCAGGTAGATTTAGACACATTCTTGTGTATGGCGTTTGGAGGCGAAGTTGGTGTTTTTGGAGGTGTTTGAGCTACTTTGGAGATCATGAAGACACTGAGGAAGGAAGCCATCAAGAGAAGACGCCAAGGAGTGAAGAGGAGACGGGTTGGTGCAAGGCAAAGGACAAGAGTGCCGAGCATTAACCGCGATCGCGGGCATGGGTGCCGCGATCGCGGGACTCGGAGCATGTCGAGAGTTTTCTGCGGGCGCGGAGCCACATGGGCCGCGATCAAGGTCCACCACCCGCGATCGCGGGTCTGACACGGCAGAGGCTCGGACTTATTCCGAATTATCTTTTTAGTTTTCTTTTCCCTTTTTCTTATTTCTATTTCAGTTATTTTTCTTAATGGGCTAGGTCATTTGTTAGGACCCTATAAATACTCTCCTTATACATTAGGGTTAGAAGACTCTTATCCAGACTTTAGTTGCAATTTTAATTCATCGTTGTTTTCTTTTCCTTTGAAGTTTCTACCATGACTATGAGGAGCTGAGCCTCTTTGTCTTAGTCCGGTAATGGAAGCATGAGTTCGTTCATCTGGTTGTGAGGTTTTGTTCCTATCTATCTATCCTATTGAGTTATATCTTTTCTCTGAGCAAATTCATATTTGAATGTTTGTTGGTTTATCTAGACTGATCACCTAGGTTTATTGCTTTCATTCTTATTACTAATACTAGGGAACTGTTGGGCTAATGCTCTAGTATAAGTAGCAAGCATTGATTGTTATCTGCATCTGTGGATTATATCTATGTGGGAATTGATTACATGGTAAATGCATATGAGCGAGCATTCTGTGTATCCTGGTTAATTCTTATATGCATTGCTGCCTTTGGGTTGAACCTTTAGTGGTACTAGGGTTATTCATTGGTAAGGGTTCTTTGTGGAAGGTTTCCCTCTGAATTTACATAAGATCGGGACAGGAATACCCGAATAGGAAGATAGGACTTAATCTATGAACAACCTTTGAATGACTTATGTGGACATTACTTGGCTAAGTGTTTTTCTTTCTTGATATTTCATCCATTCTACTTTGCTTTGTTTGTTTCGTTTGTGACCAACCATACAACCCCCCTTTGTGACATTGCATGCTACCACCATTGAATTCCTTCCATCTCTGTGTGATCGACCCTGACTTGCTTACTATACTTTGTTTAGTGAGGATTTTAGGATTTACTTTTGATTAGGGGTACGACGACTATCCCCCCTATCATTGATCATATCAAATCATAAATTTTGATTGTTGAGAATTTAATTGGACTTAGACTAACTGCTTATAGTTCTCCTACTTGAAACTTCTATCTGGAAGAGAATTAAGAGTTTTTGGATATGTAGTATGAGTAGTGTTCAAAAAATTGGGCTAGGCGGCCCGGCGCCGTCTCGATTTTGGCCAAATCGGAATGGCTAGGCGGCTGGGGGGGCTAGGCGGCCACCTAGGCGGGTTTTAGGCGGGCTAGGCGGGTCTAGGCGGGGCCTAGACGGGTCTAGGCGGACTATGTTTATTCCTATTTTGTGCTTTTTGTTTTCAATTTCTTCAAAATTTTCCAATTCTTTCCACTTTTTGCTTCAAAGCATTCAATTCTTCCAATTTTTCTGATACATTTCTAATCCGTCTAGGCCCCGCCTAGGACCCTAGGCGCTAGGGCCCCCCTCACCGCCAAGCTCACTCCTAGCGTCTTTTAGAACATTGAGTATGAGTGATAAGGCGTTGTCGTGACACCTTAAACAAAATAATCCTAACAAACCTAAACAAGTAGTCTGGGCAAGTAAGGGTCGAATCCACAGGGAGGAAGTGATCTTTCTAAATGTTAATCAGCATGCAAAGTAACAAGAAAGGGGGGTTTTGATTATCAAACACAGTAAAGTAAACAGGTTTAGTTGACTTGAGAATATGAATGGGGAAAGTAGTTCCACTAGAACGAGATCCACAATACAGAGATATAAGTTGATCACTGAAATCTATTCAATCCAAGTTCTTTTATTATTCTTATGGTTGTTCCCACCCTGATCTTAAGTACTATTGATTCTCACAGTTGTCAATAGACTTATTACTATGCCAATGGTAAAATACCTCCGATTCTCACAGTTGTCGGTGCACTTTACCACCAACAAAGCAATAGCAATGCACATAAGGATATAGGATACATGCAAATAGAAAGACGTATTAATACTCGCATGCAACTGATTCTCACTCACAATTGTACGCTCGGAACCCCTATACGCACAATTGTGTTTGCTACTAGATATGCACTCGGAACCCCTATATGCAATCCTAGCAATTGATAGATATTACTCAACCTAGCTGGCCAGACTATGAAGAACAATGATAAATCAATAATCAATATAACCAAGAGAATCAAACCAACACACATAAGAATAAGAACAAGGAATAGAAATCTCACAACCGAATCAACTGTATTGCTTCAAACGTCTAGCAGAACAAAGGTGTTTAGCTCTCCATGGGTTGAAAACCCTGGAGGCCAAACGAAAAGAACGAACTTGTAAAACTAAATTGTGTATTGTATCTAGGTTAACAAAAGTATTTAACCTAATTCTAAAACCGATAAAATTAATAAAAGGAAATAATAATAAAATAATAACAAAATAAACAATCCAAATTTGGGAACAAATTAATCCCGTATAATGGAACAGCTGCTCCATCTCGTTCATCAATCAGTGGCCCACTCTAGCAGCTCGGCCCGTCTTCCATGCAGCATCAGCATGGCCCACCAGCGCATCAGCGGCCCACCAGCACATCAGCACGCGGGCCTTGTTCAATTTATTTTCTTCGCCCAGCAGATGGCCGCGGGGCGGCATCCTTATCTGAGACCCACCACCGGGTCGCGGTGGCTCTAGCGCGGGGCGGTGATTTTTGCCCGCCTTCTCCTTTTCTTCTGCTCTTTATTGTGGTTCCTTCATGTATTTTTCTTCGTCTCCTCAGGTGGTCAACTCCTCTTCCTCTGGATGTCTCCAATTAGCTCCTCCAGACCACCAAAACCACACTTCTCAGCTCTAACTGCATAATCTCCAATTGTGCATAAAATCCAACCAAATGGCGCCTCAAACCTGGTAATAACCCTTAGATATGTGCTACAAAATAGCACTCATCAAATCTCCCATGCTTAAACCTTGCTCGTCCTCGAGTAAGCTAAAGTCAACCTACTCCTCCAATTCAATCCCCAAGGTTTCAGGAAGCATAGAAAACTCAACCTTCAAGAATCATACCAAACAATAAACTCTAGGCAACCATACAAATAAGCTCAGCACATTAACTACAACATCCAATCAAAAATCTCAACACCCCACCCAATCAAGCCAAAAGGAAAGCAGAGTACTTCCCCCAAGCTTATCTCAAACACCATAGAGTGAATAAATTCTAATCCTATCTCCCATCTATCTTATTATACCTCCCAGAGTGACCTACCTGAATCCTCCTTATAACTCCTCTTCTTATGACGCCTCGCCAAGAATAATGAGAAATCCTAAAATCACTCTTCTTCTTTTTCGCTCATTTTGCCAAGGCGCCCTTTCGGGTTTTCACCAAGCCACTCATTTCATTTTCCAATAGATGTACTCACATAAGCTCACGTCACTCTTGACCACATATTACCCCAGCCTAATGCTGGTCCAAGCCACCTGCTTATTACCTAGGCCGCACTTTCGGGTTTTTGACCTATCCCAGGATTTTCATTGTATGCTTTTTTTCAAATTTTTGGCTTTTTCTTTTCATATTCATTTTTCTCCTCAACGACGTAGCAAGTATGGAACTCTCCCCCATGCTTAAACATTGCATTGTCCTCAATGTAATGAAAGACAAAAGAATAGAAGAAGAGGGAAAAGCAAAAAAAATAACTCACAAACGTCGCCAAGCTGCTTGGACACTTCCGTTGTTGCTGGCGGTCTTCTCAATAAAGCCCAGGTCTCTGGTGTTGGGCGGGTGTCTTCATCAACTCTATAACCTTCTACTACCGTGCAACCAAAGGGAACCACTTTGGTGAATAGTGGTATAGCCATGATAGTAGGGTTGCACGGCCTTCTAGGAACACATGGTGGAGCCCAGATATAATCATGGTGGGGGCTTTAGTGTTCCTCCTCTCCAACTGCCTATTGTAGGGCCATCATCGTTTTCAAATAATGTGTAGGGCAGTGTATCCTCCTTGACAACATGATGCGCACCATCTCTATGGGGAACTCTGGACAACTGGCCTTCGGTAAAACTTTTTTTTTTTGATTTTTTTTTGCCCCCCGTTTAAGGTTTTTTCGGGGGGTGACTTAGTGCAGGGAAGGAAGACTTACATTGGTGTGGAAACACCTTCTTCAATAGGCATGGGTCTCTTTCCAGCAGGTTAGTCGGAAACAAAAACAAGAACAAAAACAAAGCAAAAATACACTATAGAAAATGCAAAAACAAAGAATGAAAAGCAAAGAAAGAAAAACATACCTCGGGTTGCCTCCCGGATAGCGCCTTAGTTATTGTCATGGCTTGACATCCTACTCCAAACTCTCAACTTGGGTTGCTCAAAGCAACTGAACACCTGGGATCTATATCAGGGGGATGCCTCTTTATATACTCCATGTTGAGCCTTTCCCCCATGCTTGTGCACTTCATGATGGTTGGACCGCAGTTCATATCTATGAATTCACTTGCCATCTTTAGAAACGGTCTACCAAGCATCTCAGGGGCTTCATGTGTATCTTGCCCCGTATCCAGCATATAAAAATTTACCACTTGAATCAAGGCTTCCTTCTTGTGCTTCCCCTTCGGCTTCTTCTTGATTACGCCCAGCACCTTTAACATTTCCTTGCAGCGAGGGGTGCTGTCTGCCAAATGGACCAAAGGGATGGTTGCCTTGCAGCTACTGAAGGTGTCAAATAAGCCTTTGTCATTCTCCACCTTTTGGGTGTCCTTCATAGCTTCAGGGAAGGGTGTATCGGGATGCGATGTGACGAGCGGGAAGGAGTTGAGACGCACAAACTCATCATAGGCAGCCTCCATAGGGTTGGGGACTGTCGGGGTGTTTTCGAGAGGAATGGTTGTCTCTGGCGTATCTTCGCGATCACGGCACTCCTCCTCATCGTCGCTCCACTCCTTCTCTCCAAAGAAGTTCTCCTCCTCAGTCAGCCACTCTGGACGATGATAAGGATCAACCCAAACCTCATCAGCATAAATAGAATTTTGGACGTCGGGTCGCGGTGAGATATCACTAGGAGGCACTCCGTCCACCGCGTGGCGGTAGTCATCACCGCGGGGCGCTGGACTCACCGCAGGGCGGTGTACTTGGCCGCGGGGCGGCGAGGTCGCGGTGGGATTACTGAGGTTCACCGCCGGGTCGCGGTGGGAAGCACCGCGGAGCGGTAGGAGTCTCCCATCTTCAATTTCAACTTTATCAGTGCCGTTTTCGCCCTTGATCACCTTCTCTTCGTGGGATACCTCTATACTCTCCTAGACCTCCTTCTTCATGACCTTACTGGTCCCAATCTCAGCCTCTTGTGTATTTTCTGCTGCAGAGACTTGTGGTTGTGCTGACTTCGACTCAAGCAACGCTTTACTCAGCTGGTTAACTTGGCTTTGGAGACTGGAAATCGCCTCTTGTTGTTGTTGGGCACTCTGAGCCATGGTTTCTTGCAGTGAGGACACGTTATGGGCCATGGTTGTATGCATTGAGATCACGTTCTGGGCCACAGTTGTTATACTTTGCATCAGAGTGCTGAGTACAACAGCATTGGGTGTAGGCGCGCACTGTGGTTGATTTCCATATGGAACTGGGTTATAGTGCTCCCTCCACCCTGAGCTGTAAGTGTCCGGATATGGCTCCTGTTTCGGTCCCTGCGAGTTCAGACCTCGACGTGCATTTACTGTAGCTCTGAATGCGGGAAGTCCTGGACAATCGTCAATGGTGTGCAGCGCATCGCGACAGATTCTATAGGCACTAGCTGGCCTTGCTGCACTGGGAGTTGGGACATATCCCCTCTCTGGCGAGAATGAGTAGGGGCATGGTCTTTCATGCGGTTCTCCCCCGAACTCCATATCTGTGACAAAAATCAAAAAGGAAAAACAAAAGCCAGTAGCACAGGTGTGGACCGTAAGATAGGTCCACACCAAAGTAACACGCACACGAACAAACACAAAGAAAGATCAAATCTTGCCTCCGCGGCAACGGCGCCAATTTGATAAGGCATTGTCGTGACACCTTAAACAAAATAATCCTAACAAACCTAAATAAGTAGTCTGGGCAAGTAAGAGTCGAATCCACAAGGAGGAAGTGATCTTTCTAAATGTTAATCAGCATGCAAAGTAACAAGAAAGGGGGGGTTTTGATTATCAAACACAGTAAAGTAAACAGGTTTAGTTGACTTGAGAATATGAATGGGGAAAGTAGTTCCACTAGAACGAGATCCACAATACAGAGATATAAGTTGATCACTGAAATCTATTCAATCCAAGTTCTTTTATTATTCTTATGGTTGTTCTCACCCTGATCTTAAGTACTATTGATTCTCACAGTTGTCAATAGACTTATTACTATGCCAATGGTAAAATACCTCCGATTCTCACAGTTGCCGGCGCACTTTACCACCAACAAAGCAATAGCAATGCACATAAGGATATAGGATACATGCAAATAGAAAGACGTATTAATACTCGCATGCAACTGATTCTCACTCACAATTGTACGCTCGGAACCCCTATACGCACAATTGTGTTTGCTACTAGATATGCACTTGGAACCCCTATATGCAATCCTAGCAATTGATAGATATTACTCAACCTAGCTGGCCAGACTATGAAGAACAATGATAAATCAATAATCAATATAACCAAGAGAATCAAACCAACACACATAAGAATAAGAATAAGGAATAGAAATCTCACAACCGAATCAACTGTATTGCTTCAAACGTCTAGCAGAACAAAGGTGTTTAGCTCTCCATGGGTTGAAAACCCTGGAGGCCAAACGAAAAGAACGAACTTGTAAAACTAAATTGTGTATTGTATCTAGGTTAACAAAAGTATTTAACCTAATTCTAAAACCGATAAAATTAATAAAAGGAAATAATAATAAAATAATAACAAAATAAACAATCCAAATTTGGGAACAAATTAATCCCGTATAATGGAGCAGCTGCTCCATCTCGTTCATCAATCAGCGGCCCACTCCAGCAGCTCGGCCCGTCTTCAATGCAGCATCAGCACGGCCCACCAGCGCATCAGCGGCCCACCAGTGCATCAGCATGCGGGCCTTGTTCAATTTATTTGCTTCGCCCAGCAGATGGCCGCGGGGCGGCATCCTTATCTGAGATCCACCACCGGGTCGCGGTGGCTCTAGCGCGGGGCGGTGATTTTTGCCCGCCTTCTCCTTTTCTTCTGCTCTTTATTGTGGTTCCTTCATGTATTTTTCTTCGTCTCCTCAGGTGGTCAACTCCTCTTCCTCTGGATGTCTCTAATTAGCTCCTCCAGACCACCAAAACCACACTTCTCAGCTCTAACTCCATAATCTCCAATTGTGCATAAAATCCAACCAAATGGCGCCTCAAACCTAGTAATAACCCTTAGATATGTGCTACAAAATAGCACTCATCAAATCTCCCATGCTTAAACCTTGCTCGTCCTCGAGTAAACTAAAGTCAACCTACTCCTCCAATTCAATCCCCAAGGTTTCAGGAAGCATAGAAAACTCAACCTCCAAGAATCATACCAAATAATAAACTCCAGGCAACCATACAAATAAGCTCAGCACATTAACTACAACATCCAATCAAAAATCTCAACACCCCACCCAATCAAGCCAAAAGGAAAGCAGAGTACTTCCCCCAAGCTTATCCCAAACACCATAGAGTGAATAAATTCTAATCCTATCTCCCATCTATCTTATTATACCTCCTAGAGTGACCTACCTGAATCCTCCTTATAACTCCTCTTCTTATGACGCCTCGCCAAGAATAATGAGAAATCCTAAAATCACTCTTCTTCTTTTTCGCTCATTTTGCCAAGGCGCCCTTTCGGGTTTTCACCAAGCCACTCATTTCATTTTCCAATAGATGTACTCACATAAGCTCACGTCACTCTTGACCACATATTACCCCAGCCTAATGCTGGTCCAAGCCACCTGCTTATTACCTAGGCCGCCCTTTCGGGTTTTCGACCTATCCCAGGATTTTCATTGTATGCTTTTTTTCAAATTTTTGGCTTTTTCTTTTCATATTCATTTTTCTCCTCAACGATGTAGCAAGTATGGAACTCTCCCCCATGCTTAAACATTGCATTGTCCTCAATGTAATGAAAGACAAAAGAATAGAAGCAGAGGGAAAAGCAAAAAAATAACTCACAAACGTCGCCAAGTTGCTTGGACACTTCCGTTGTTGTTGGCGGTCTTCTCAATAAAGCCCAGGTCTCTGGTGTTGGGCGGGTGTCTTCATCAACTCTATAACCTTCTACTACCGTGCAACCAAAGGGAACCACTTTGGTGAATAGTGGTATAGCCATGATAGTAGGGTTGCACGGCCTTCTAGGAACACATGGTGGAGCCCAGATGTAATCATGGTGGGGGCTCTAGTGTTCCTCCTCTCCAACTGCCTATTGTAGGGCCATCATCGTTGTCAAATAATGTGTAGGGCAGTGTATTCTCCTTGACAACATGATGCGCACCATCTCTATGGGGAACTCTGGACAGCTGGCCTTCGGTAAAACTTTTTTTTTTTCGATTTTTTTTTTGCCCCCCGTTTAAGGTTTTTTCGGGGGTGACTTAGTGCAGGGAAGGAAGACTTACATTGGTGTGGAAACACCTTCTTCAATAGGCATGGGTCTCTTTCCTGCAGGTTAGTCGGAAACAAGAACAAGAACAAAAACAAAGCAAAAACACACTAAAGAAAATGCAAAAACAAAGAATGAAAAGCAAAGAAAGAAAAACATACCTCGGGTTGCCTCCCGGATAGCGCCTTAGTTATTGTCATGGCTTGACATCCTACTCCAAACTCTCAACTTGGGTTGCTCAAAGCAACTGAACACCTGGGATCTATATCAGGGGGATGCCTCTTTGTATACTCCCTGTTGAGTCTTTCCCCCATGCTTGTGCACTTCATGATGGTTGGACCACTGTTCATATCTATGAATTCACTTGCCATCTTTAGAAACGGTCTATCAAGCATCTCAGGGGCTTCATGTGTATCTTGCCCCGTATCCAGCATATAAAAATTTACCACTTGAATCAAGGCTTCCTTCTTGTGCTTCCCCTTCGGCTTCTTCTTGATTGCGCCCAGCACCTTTAACATTTCCTTGCAGCGAGGGGTGCTGTCTGCCAAATGGACCAAAGGGATGGTTGCCTTGCAGCTACTGAAGGTGTCAAATAAGCCTTTGTCATTCTCCACCTTTTGGGTGTCCTTCATAGCTTCAGGGAAGGGTGTATCGGGATGCGATGTGACGAGCGGGAAGGAGTTGAGACGCACAAACTCATCATAGGCAGCCTCCAGAGGGTTGGGGACTGTCGGGGTGTTTTCGAGAGGAATGGTTGTCTCTGGTGTATTTTCGCGATCACGGCACTCCTCCTCATCGTCGCTCCACTCCTTCTCTCCAAAGAAGTTCTCCTCCTCAGTCAGCCACTCTGGACGATGATAAGGATCAACCCAAACCTCATCAGCATAAATAGAATTTTGGACGTCGGGTCGCGGTGAGATATCACTAGGAGGCACTCCGTCCACCGCGTGGCGGTAGTCATCACCGCGGGGCGTTGGACTCACCGCAGGGCGGTGTACTTGGCCGCAGGGCGGCGAGGTCGCGGTGGGGTTACTGAGGTTCACTGTCGGGTCGCGGTGGGAAGCACCGCGGAGCAGTAGGAGTCTCCCATCTTCAATTTCAACTTTATCAGTGCCGTTTTCGCCCTTGATCACCTTCTCTTCGTGGGATATCTCTATACTCTCCTGGACCTCCTTCTTCATGACCTTACTGGTCCCAATCTCAGCCTCTTGTGTATTTTCTGCTGCAGAGACTTGTGGTTGTGCTGACTTCGACTCAAGCAACGCTTTACTCAGCTGGTTAACTTGGCTTTGGAGACTGGAAATCGCCTCTTGTTGTTGTTGGGCACTCTGAGCCATGGTTTCTTGCAGTGAGGACACGTTCTGGGCCATGGTTGTATGCATTGAGATCAAGTTCTGGACCACAGTTGCTATACTTTGCATCAGAGTGCTGAGTACAACAGCATTGGGTGCAGGCGAGCACTGTGGTTGATTTCCATATGGAACTGGGTTATAGTGCTCCCTCCACCCTGAGCTGTAAGTGTCCGGATATGGCTCATGTTTCGGTCCCTGCGAGTTCAGACCTCGACGTGCATTTACTGCTGCTCTGAATGCGGGAAGTCCTGGACAATCGTCAGTGGTGTGCAGCGCATCGCGACAGATTCTACAGGCACTAGCTGGCCTTGCTGCACTGGGAGTTGGGACGTATCCTCTCTCTGGCGAGAATGAGTAGGGGCATGGTCTTTCATGCGGTTCTCCCCCGAACTCCATATCTGTGACAAAAATCAAAAAGGAAAAACAAAAGTCAGTAGCACAGGTGTGGACCGTAAGATAGGTCCACACCAAAGTAACACGCACACGAACAAACACAAAGAAAGATCAAATCTTGCCTCCCCGGCAACGGCGCCAATTTGATAAGGCGTTGTCGTGACACCTTAAACAAAATAATCCTAACAAACCTAAACAAGTAGTCTGGGCAAGTAAGAGTCGAATCCACAGGGAAGAAGTGATCTTTCTAAATGTTAATCAGCATGCAAAGTAACAAGAAAGGGGGGTTTTGATTATCAAACACAGTAAAGTAAACAGGTTTAGTTGACTTGAGAATATGAATGGGGAAAGTAGTTCCACTAGAACGAGATCCATAATACAGAGATATAAGTTGATCATTGAAATCTATTCAATCCAAGTTCTTTTATTATTCTTATGGTTGTTCCCACCCTGATCTTAAGTACTATTGATTCTCACAGTTGTCAATAGACTTATTACTATGCCAATGGTAAAATACCTCCGATTCTCACAGTTGTCGGCGCACTTTACCACCAACAAAGCAATAACAATGCACATAAGGATATAGGATACATGCAAATAGAAAGACGTATTAATACTCGCATGCAACTGATTCTCACTCACAATTGTACGCTCGGAACCCCTATACGCACAATTGTGTTTGCTACTAGATATGCACTCGGAACCCCTATATGCAATCCTAGCAATTGATAGATATTACTCAACCTAGCTGGCCAGATTATGAAGAACAATGATAAATCAATAATCAATATAACCAAGAGAATCAAACCAACACACATAAGAATAAGAACAAGGAATAGAAATCTCACAACCGAATCAACTGTATTGCTTCAAACGTCTAGCAAAACAAAGGTGTTTAGCTCTCCATGGGTTGAAAACCCTGGAGGCCAAACGAAAAGAACGAACTTGTAAAACTAAATTGTGTATTGTATCTAGGTTAACAAAAGTATTTAACCTAATTCTAAAACTGATAAAATTAATAAAAGGAAATAATAATAAAATAATAACAAAATAAACAATCCAAATTTGGGAACAAATTAATCCCGTATAATGGAGCAGCTGCTCCATCTCGTTCATGAATCAGCGGCCCACTCTAGCAGCTCGGCCCGTCTTCAATGCAGCATCAGCACGGCCCACCAGCGCATCAGCGGCCCAGCAGCGCATTAGCGCGCGGGCCTTGTTCAATTTATTTGCTTCGCCCATCAGATGGCCGCGGGGCGGCATCCTTATCTGAGACCCACCACCGGGTCGCGGTGGCTCTAGCGCGGGGCGGTGATTTTTGCCCGCCTTCTCCTTTTCTTCTGCTCTTTATTGTGGTTCCTTCATGTATTTTTCTTCGTCTCCTCAGGTGGTCAACTCCTCTTCCTCTGGATGTATCCAATTAGCTCCTCCAGACCACCAAAACCACACTTCTCAGCTCTAACTCCATAATCTCCAATTGTGCATAAAATCCAACCAAATGGCGCCTCAAACCTGGTAATAACCCTTAGTTATGTGCTACAAAATAGCACTCATCAATGAGTCATCTTACTTCCATCGATATATTGAAGTAATGTCACAAAAAAGTTTGAATTATATGAGGGGTTTGATTCCATGTCGTTTACTTAATACCTCGAGCTTATGAGTGAGTGATCAATATATTACTAGGTTTTAAAATTATCACTTTGATGAGATGAAAATTCCAACTTTAGAGGGAGGAGGAAATAAGACTAGTATGTAAGAAACTGCATGGATATAATTTTAACATTTTAGATCCAAGGATAAATTAACCAGAAGTTCAAAGGAATGGACTGGAAGTTCAATGGATCGTATAGCTAACATGTTATCATATTTATTCACTGGTGCCAAGACAGTGTGACATAGTCACATATACGAGAGCTATTTCTGGATTGTACTAATAAGGAAGTCCTTTATAGACTCAATCTATGTCGTTACAATAACACTAGAACTGTTGAGTGGGGATGATGACCCTCAAACAATAATAAACGTATACCGACATTATAATGATTGCATATGTTGCAATGAAATAGTATGAAAAGGCTAGATTATTCGAATAAACATGGTGCTTTTTGGATCAGTAGTTCCAATACCAGAAAGAGCGCATGAAAAATTTAGTCATATGAAAACGCCATAGTGCAATAAGATTGTGATATAAAGTTAGATTTGTCACATAAGATTTTACACAAAAGTCCAAAGTGGAGTATATGAAACTATATTCACATGAAGTCAATTTTGTTTACATAAATCTAGCTAATAAGAATGTATTCACCCGTACTGAAAGTTATTGCTTGGTTTTGTTATCCGTTACTTCAAGTTTATATGGAACATTTTTTATATTTATATAGATAAAGTCCGTGAAGGACACCATTAAATTATGAAGGCTTCTGCATGAAGTAAAAACGAAGACCGCATATTCCCCATTTCACTATAAATTTTGGGCGCTAACAATCATCATTGCACCAACAGAAATGTTTATTCAACTCACGTTTTTTTTCGGGGGTGGAAAATGCAATAGCGACATGCTTAGGAGTTCTACCTAAACTATGTCTACTTCTTTCCCACAAAGTTTTGATTTCAACAGGAAAATTACAAGCATGAAACCTGAGCTTTTGGTTATTGTTCAATCACTAGTGCTTAGCTTTTGCTGCTTCTCATTTTGGTCTTTCATCTTCTGGAGCTCCTTCTCGCCAGCTGCAATCAAACTTTTGACTGTGTCAAAAGTCGTTAGCCGAATGCTACAAAAGGAAGAGCTGCATCAGGTAATTGTAGCACAGGCAGCTAAAATGTAACTGAAATAAATGTGATTTATGAGTCAAGAGCACTTGGTCTACAGGTTGAGCTTCTAATGAATGGATAGTTGAGATTGATATTCAAAAATATATCTACTGGGATGTCTTCTCTGAAACACTCATGTCAAATTATTAGTGACAGAGTTTTAAGCACAAAAACCGCCTCCATTCAGTGTAGCTTAAAAGTGATTAAAAAAAGTAAGCAGAACAAAGTGATCACATCTTAGGTCCATTTACACTGCTTCAGATGCCAGAAAAAATACAGAAAAAGGAGTGATCAAAATAAACATCTTAGGTCCTCACTCCTCAACGGAGACAATTGTGAAATATTTCTCAGTGTTTCAAGCTTTAATGATGGTAAATACAAACTTAATCTAAAATCACCTGCTATTCGGTAGGTTCTTCAATGTATTTGGTACAAGCCCTCTGTACAATCCAAGCCAGCCATCACGATTCACAATACCTGCGACATTCGTTCAATTAACCATCTAAGTTTTGCAACAGTAAACAAATGAGAAACCGAGCTAATCAGAATGGTAGTAGTTTACAATGTTAACATCAGAACTTCATTTTGATCAGATATCAAGTGAAGAATCAACAGAAAAAGGATCCACAATGGTGGATGTCCTTTCAGAAGTAACCGATCAGACATCAAAACCCTTAATATTACAGGTAACTCAAATACATGATTATTTGAAGTATCTTGCACGATGTGCAAAGAGCATAGTGGGTCCAATGAAAATGACTGAAAGGATGCTGTATGCAAGTTGAAATATATGTAATATAATATAACATATCAGACCAAGACAGAAATCATAGCACAAGACAATAACACCATACTAGTATGATTTCACACTTCTCTGAAAGTTGCATATAGCAGCAAGGTATTACCATAAGCTTTTTATGCTCGTTTTGCAATGCTATACCCTCAAGGATACACATGCTATCCCAGCTATGCAGTAATGTATTGGCACTCAAATATGAACTCATAAGTCACAGACATTGAAAAATTACAAATGTGATATATGGACATTAAAATTTGAAAAAGACAAACATGAAGTCGAAGTATTACCAGGAAGGGCATCAAGAACAGTCTTGTAAGGAGTACCCCTTATTTGCATTTGTCTTCTTACAGTATCCAGAGGATAACAGGTAAGTGTAGCAATAGTAGCAGATATCAAAGCTGTCACCAAAGATGTTTCAGGCCTCTTTTGGTACTTCTCTGGCAAAGACTTCTTAACCCTAGCACAAAAAAAGAGATACAAAACTCAAAATATGTATATATGTATGTATATCTTAAAAAAATCAAAGACCGCATATTCCCCATTTCACACTCCCATTAAGGAGATACTGAGGGTACCAGTCTCACAAGTCAAAGACGCAGAAGTTCACAGCTATATAGGGAGCTATGCCAATCAATGCTGGTCCAAGACCATTATATAAGGATGCAATTCCTTCTTCTCTAATCATGCAAAGGGCCACCTGCAAGTTAATTGATCTATTTAATTCATGTTACAATCTTCCTCATTGTTAGCAGTGACTACTGAGTCTGGGTTGGCTTACCTGACTCATACTTATGGCCCCTGGCTCTACTGCCAATCTTAACCTCAAGACATCTAAAGGATATGTCACCTGGAAAAAAAAAGGTTATACAATCAGGCATTCATTCACTCCAATTTTTTAGCACATTCCTCTAAGCTCAGTAGTAAGTAGTAACTAGTCTTCCTCTGAGTACTTAATTTCTATTGATAAGCAAGAAGAGCTAAATCTAAACAACACTCATATCCAAACCTGAATTTTCTTATAGGACGACTAGGAGGGGTTATATATTCTGGTAAAAAGAATTTCAGAAGTTTCTTCTGTTTAAATTTTTTTGAGATGAGACCTTAGTCTAACAATCCTCATCACAACATAATCATACATTCCCTTACTAGAAAAAAGGACTCCGGTCAAATACTAGGAGTGTCGAGAACATACAGGAAATGACATTACTCACAAAAGTTGAAGTCATGCCAGCGCAAGCACCAGCTGCTAATCTTCCAATAACAGAAAGTTCACCGTCCTTTCCCCGAAAAAGTTTCTGTAGTTCGATTATTAGCAGAGGATCAGATGCCGCTAAAAATTATGGACTGCATAAACAAGGTAAGTAAGTTCAAGTGTATTACTTTGTATATCTCATAGGAGTAAAGCTGTACTGCACTATAAGGTATGATTCGTATCACCTGCAAAGTTTGTCCCATATCATCCATTTACGTAAATAGAGAAACTAAATACAGGATGAAAGCTATACAAACGGACAGAAGAGTATGAAGACAAAGTTTTATACTTGAGGAAGGTTGCCTTTCCAGTATCCTTTCAGGCCCTCATCCCTTCCTATCATTGTTATTGCCTGCATAAACAACTCAGACGATAGCATTTAGACCATTGTCACCACATTACAAACATTTTTTATTTTTGTGTCCATTAGAATTTCATTTACTATGTCAGTGTCTAGGAAACATTTTCAGTGTGGCCCATGTATAAGACCTTAACTTTTGTGTTTTTTCTGAGGAATCCTAGATTAGATTACTTCAAAGAAAGACACTTGAACATTAATAGAAATAAAAAAATCAAATGAAAAAAAAGATACAAACCTCAATGAAACCAATTGCCTTCTTAGCACTTTCTTGACCAGCTCGCACCCCGTGTGTCTGCAGAAGTAAACTAATCAGACAATTTATGGCTTTTACAAGCTTCTAGTCAACTGTATTTTACGAAAAAAACGCCATGTGATAAGAAGAAGGTGAGGCAACAGGGAAGACCAGGAAGTTGTCCATGTAATTTCCAGTACACTATTTCGCTCCATCTGAGTGCATTCCCAAATATAACTTCCAGTCAGCTAATACTTATGCTTAATCAAGGGTGCCCACACGACCCCAGCGGTATCCCAAAAAAAGGTGAAGCTCTAATCTTACTATGTACATATAATTTCCTCTTATCTTTTATAAAATTATACATATAGCCTTAACTTGCATTTCTGAACAATGACTTAGCCTAACAGAGCAGCTAACAGTATGACCTGTTAATTTACAGACGTAGCAAACATCTATTCAAAGTTCAAATCCTAATATTCTCCAGCAAGTGAGGGTTATGCTACAAGAGTCGGCATAAGATTTAACTTGATAGTTTTCGAAGAAGGTCAGGATAACTTCTATAAGCACAAGAGCTCAGATTGAGTATAAGTAGAAGCGGTAAAGAGGTCAATGATCTTCACAAATCCCCCTTGAAATTAGTCAAGAACTCAAAAATAAAATTAGCAAAACTGATATATGCAAGCACATTGAGGTACTAATAGAAGAATATCAACCTCAGAATCTAAGAGGAAATAACCTCGATCCAAAAAATTGCACTACCCCGAGAGCATGATGGCATTGATCCATGCTAAATTGCTAATCGTCAAATTAGTAGTATTTTCGTTCATCAAAGCTTATGATGGAGCTGACCCCCACCTCACAACCAGCTACATTGCCCTAAGTGCTTCTCTATTGATAGATCCTAACGGTGAATCAAGCTATAAACGTCATAATAACTTCATATAGCTAAAAACTATATGAAATAAACCTTCTTTCAATCTTCATTGCAAACGCACAGTATCTTAATTTCACAAATTATCAAGTCACGGACATGACACAAAACTAGGTTTACCTGCATAAGAAGCTTTATACGGTCAAGCGGAGCAGTGACGGTTTTTGCGGCAGCACCGGCAACTGCGCCGGCTGCAAATAGCGCTGCTTCCTTCGGTAGAAGAGCGGCAATAGCAAGCGGATGTTTAGCCAGCTGCGCGGGGCTGGGGGCGATTTCTCTCTCCTCCTTCTTATCCGACATGGAAACGCAAGCGAATCGCCCGCCCACTCTTCCTCCGCCACCAACAACGAGTCCGCCTTCGATCCATCTGGCCCTAAATTGCGCTTCTTGTTGCGAGCGGAAAAGCGACAGATCAGTAGAATCGCTAGTAGCTAAAGCTTGTATGCCGGGAATGGCGCGGCAAATCAAAGAAGGTTTGTTTGGTTCCATGGATATGAACTGAGATCCCGAATCACAAGGAGAAAACTTCTGATTAGAATTGCATATTATGACCGGAGATCGAGGAATTCAATCGGAGATGACAAGGTTGCAGGGAATATCAGGCAGTTGGTGAGTAGCAGAGGAAGGGAAGGTGGAATGGAAAAGAGAGGGAAACCAGTAACGAGCTACCATATGACATTTTTATTAAGGCCTCGTTCGGCGTTAAACATAATTAACATATTATATATTATAGAGTGCGGTTCCGGTGCGGAACACTCTTCCCGTGCGGACGTGCGGACATGCACTATAGGGCTTTATTTGTGCACTTTAGAACCTTATTTGTGCACTTTTGCAAAAATTTTAAAAAATGCTTGGAAAACAATTTGTAAAAGATTTTTTTTTTTGAAAAAGTGCACAAATAAGACATTAAAGTGCACAAATAAGGCCCTAAAGTACATGCTCTGCACGTCCGCACGGGAAGAGTGCTCCGCATATGATCCAAACTCATATATTATAATGGCACTTTCTTTGTACGCTATAAAAATTGTCTTCGTACACTACACTTTGAAATTCAAAATTTTTGCTTAAGTTATATACCCGCGTTTGAGTCTAAATTGTACCCAGAAATTGAGTTTTTGTACTAGAAGCTTAAAATACCTGCATTTCACTAAAAAAAAATTTCAAAATTGCACTTTTTTCCATAATCATATCGAGAATTTCAATGCGAGTCCGTACATATAAAATTCGTCCAAAACGGACATCGTTTGCCCCTCCAAAAGCCCAAAAAACGAAGTCTTTCTATCTTTTTTTTTTTACAATTTGGTGCCCAGCATATAGCACATTGTAGTGAATTTTTTTGGTATTTTCGGCATTTTTCTACTATAATTTTGTATAAGATTTTAATACGATTATAACTATACGTTAGAACCATAATATATAATTATAGTATATAATATAGTATATAGCAATAGTATATAACTATAGTATGAAACTATACGATATAACCATAGTATATAACTATTCGTTAGAACCATAATATATAATTATAGTATATAACCATAATATATAACTATACGATATAACAATAGTATATAACCATGGTATATAACTATAGTATATAAATGAACGATATAACAATAGTATATAACTATACGATATAACAATAGTATATAACTATACGATATAACCATAGTATATAATTATAAGATATAACAATAGTATATAGCTATAGTATATAACTATACGATATAACCATAGTATATAACTATACGATATAACAATAGTATATATCTATAGTATATAACAATACGATATAACAATAGTATATAACTATACGATATAACAATAGTATATAGCTATAGTATATAACAATACGATATAACAATAGTATATAACTATACGATATAACCATAGTATATAATTATAGGATATAACCATAAGATATAACCAAATTGGATATAACTATAAGATATAACCATAGTATATAACTATAGGATATAACCAAATTGGATATAACTATAAGATATAATCATAATATATAATTATATGATATAACGATATGATATAATCAAATTGGATACAACTATAAGATATAACCATAGTATATAACTATAGGATATAACCATAAGATATAACGGAATTGGATATAAATATAAGTTATAACCATAGTATATAACTATAGGATATAACCATAAGATATAACCAAATTGGATATAACTATAAGATATAACTATAGGATATAATCATAGTATATAACTAAAGGATATAACTATAATATATAATCATAGTATATAACTATAGGATATAACCAAAGTATATAACTATAGGATATAACGATATGATATAACCAAATTCGATATAACTATACGATATAACCATAGTATATAATTATAGGATATACCCATAAGATATAACCAAACTGGATATAACTATACGATATAACCATAATATATAACTATAAGATATAACCATAGTATATAACTAAATGATATAACCATAGGATATAACTATAGAATATAACCATAAGATATAACCAAATTGGATATAACTATAAAATATAACCATAGTATATAACTATAGGATATAACCATAGTATATAACTAAAGGATATAACTATAATATATAACCATAGTATATAACTATAGGATATAACCATAAGATATAACCAAATTGGATATAACTATAAGATATAACCATAGTATATAATTATAGGATATAACGATATGATATAACCTAATTGGATATAACTATAAGATATAACCATAGTATATAACTATAGGATATAACCGTAAGATATAACCAAATTGGATATAACTATAAGATATAACCATAGTATATAACTATAGGATATAACCATAGTATATAACTAAAGGATATAACCATAGGATATAACTATAGGATATAACCATAAGATATAACCAAATTGGATATAACTATAAGATATAATCATAATATATAATTATATGATATAACGATATGATATAATCAAATTGGATATAACTATAAGATATAACCATAGTATATAATTATAGGATATAACGATATGATATAACCAAATTGTATATAACTATAAGATATAACCATAGTATATAACTATAGGATATAACCATAGTATATAACTAAAGGATATAACCATAGGATATAACTATAGGATATAACCATAAGATATAACCAAATTGGATATAACTATAAGATATAATCATAATATATAATTATATGATATAACGATATGATATAATCAAATTGGATATAACTATAAGATATAACCATAGTATATAATTATAGGATATAACGATATGATATAACCAAATTGTATATAACTATAAGATATAACCATAGTATATAACTATAGGATATAACCATAGTATATAACTAAAGGATATAACTATAATATATAACCATAGTATATAACTATAGGATATAACCATAGTATATAACTAAAGGATACAACCATAGGATATAACTATAGGATATAACCAAATTGGATATAACTATAAGATATAATCATAATATATAATTATATGATATAACGATATGATATAATCAAATTGGATATAACTATAAGATATAACCATAGTATATAATTATAGGATATAACGATACGATATAACCAAATTGGATATAACTATAAGATATAACCATAGTATATAACTATAGGATATAACCATAAGATATAACCAAATTTGATATAACTATAAGATATAATCATAATATATAACTATATACTATGGTTATATCGTATAGTTATATACTATTGTTATATCGTATAGTTATATATATACTATTGCTATATCGTTCATTTATATACTATAGTTATATACCATGGTTATATCGTATAGTTATATACTATAACTATATATTATGGTTCTAACGTACTATGGTTATATACAAATTTTATATCATATAGTTATATACTATTGTTATATCATATAGTTATATACTATGGTTATATATTATATATATATATATTATGGTTCTAACGAATAGTTATATACTATGGTTATATCGTATATTTATATACTATAGTTATATACTATTGTTATATCGTATTGTTATATACTATAGCTATATGCTATTGTTATATCGTATAGTTATATAGTATTGTTATATTGTATAGTTATATACTATTGCTATATACTATATTATATACTATAATTATATATTATGGTTCTAACGTATAGTTATATACTCGTATTAAAATCTTACACAAAATTATAGTAGAAAAATACCGAAAATACCAAAAAATTTCACTACAATGCGCTATATGCTGGGCCCCAAATTGTAAAAAAAAAAAGGTAGAAAGACTTTGTTTTTGGGCTTTTGGAGGGGCAAACGATGTCCGTTTTGGACGAATTTTATATGTACGGACTTGTATTGAAATTATCTATATGATTATGGGAAAAAAAGTGCAATTTTGAAAGAAAAAAATTAGTGAAACGCAAGACTGAAACACAGGTATGTTGCTTAATTAAAATACCTGCGTTTCGTTCTAGTACAAAAACTCAATTTCTGGGTACAATTTAGACTCAAACGCGGGTATATAGCTTAAGAAAAAAATTTGTGTTTCAAAGTGTAGTGTACGAAGACAATTTTTGTAGTGTACAAAGAGCCTTCGATTATAATTAGTAAATGGTGTTTGGTGAATTAGTTCCAATAAGCTATTTTTTTTAAATTTGTTCTTACATGTAACTTCAATCATCTTTTTCTATCCATAAAAAAATCATCTTTTTCTAGATTTTTATATTTTTTAAATAAACATATTATACTAAATAATAGGTGATAACCGAACAAACCCTAACTAAGACGGGCACCCTGTGTTTCAGACGGAGAACGTGAATTACGCGACATGTTTTTTTTTGGGGGAGCATGTGTCTAAAATATTATGGGTAATTGTATTCTGAGTAGTGTATATTTTCACGCAAGGCTATGATATTTATCGGTATGGATTTTGTAGGGGTAATGACATAATTGACTATACTCTTTATTTCATATGTTATGTGAGCTAGCTATGCAATCAATCAATTTTTTTTATGTATTCGATTGTCAGATTGTTACATTATGTTATTCTTAGTTGCCTATATTAGAGTCTTGTGAAGTGGTTTTACATGGTCTTGTAAGAAGATTTTCCGAAGATATTGGAATATAATCATTCTCTTTGCTCCCTCTTATTATTTTGCTCGTAGTTGTTCAATGGTCGTCACAATGAATGTTTTGATGCAATTTCAAATTTTACATGTGCTTTGACAAGACATTAAAAGAAAGCGGAAAAGAAAATAGTGATCAACAAAATAGTTTTTGATATTAGTACTTTTTTCTTGTTACAATTTCCAGCATATCTAAGGTGCGCGACGAAGCACCTATAGAGCGCCGTAAGCATGCCTCATCTGACGGAAACCTAACTGCGCAAAACGCAAGTGAAGCATGTATTGCGACACATCTCTACATGTTAGAGACAAACAATTATCTATCTATTTTATATTTTAACCCGATTTTAACGTAACATAAGGCGTTAAAATACGGATATGTTAATGAACGCGATGTCAATTATAAGTTCCATATTATTTGCAAAATATTCATGGAGTACCCTTCTTATTGTGTCAATTAGTTTTAAAGATATTTAAAACACACCGCTTGGTTTGCCAATGCACTAGTAATATGTGAGTCGAAGAGTTCCCGCAAACACCGCATTTTAATAAAAAACACGGTATTTATATCTCCGCATCTGAAAGTCGTGATACATACGCTTGTTTCTTGCTTTTGGCATAATAGCGCTACTATTACACATATCCTTTTATAAAAGCTTTGAAAGAGAAATAAGAGAGTCGTATTTTAACGATGTCATGACGCTTATATAGTGATTCAAAACATTTCAAACTTGTAATTGGCGTCCTATATGGTTTGCAGATTAGCTTTGACGTACCCTACTTATTGTGGCAATTACTTTTAAAGAGAACTAAACATCGTGTTTCTATAATTTGATGCGTTATGTGAACTGTATCGGATGAGGTAATTGCAACATTGCGATTTAATAAGAAGTGCGTTGTTCTTAACATCGCAAAATAAATATTATATAAATTCTTGATAAGGATCGCGCCTCTTGTTGCTCAGTTCAAGGCAAGTTAGTCCAAGCTTTGCATCTCCAAGATTAGGGCTCGATTAATCCTTCTTTGAGTTGGTTTTTTGCGAAAGTAGTGATGTCTTGATGATGAAGATGGAGTGATCTTTTGGGGTGGGTTTTCTGGAGTATTTTGGTAAGGGATAGGTGATCTAGACTGGAGTGGATGTGACGCACCACGCAAGGCTAAAACAAGATGAAGATGGCTCGATATATGACACACTCAGGGCACCTTGATCATGTTGGAGAGGAGTGTCTCTTCGTGATGAACCACAACGGACGCCGTCTTCAACACCAAAGGAATGGTTGAATCAACACCACAGGTATGAGAACAACGATCAAATCAATGGCTTGGATATTAGATTGAATCGCGTTTAATACACTTTCCGAATATCATATTTCGACCCTCACACCTCTCCTCCAAGGAGATCCAAAAGCCTAAAGGGTTGCACGAAATCGATATGGGGATAAGACAACCAACTTGATCTTGTTCTAGGCTCCTTGAATCAAGATCGAACACTTAGAGATGTACGTGTTTATGTACTTTCGACTTAGGTTACTTAGAATCGATTGATCAAGTTCGTAACCCCTTGCCAACACCCATGTGACCCTATATATAGAGTATGGGACGTTCCACACAACTTGGAGAAATGGAAATGGGCGGTTAAAGCGGTTAAAACCGTTAAGAGAGTAAAATCGTCGCTTATTGTACAAGAGAACTTTATAACCCGAGTCTCTTCTGAACTAGACTATATTCTGAAGCAGGAATTCCAACTGAGGTTTTATAACCCGGTTGACACGTGCCCCGGTTATAAACCCCATCTTTCTTCAGCGTGTGAATTTAACATGGACCGGGTTATATACCCTAATTCACCATGTTATCTTAATATTGATTAACATGTATGTAACTTTTCCAACCTGATTAATACCTCGGATCACATGCTCCAAACTTTACACTCCAAAATATAAATTTGAAATCAATGTTTGTTTACATGGTTGTGCACTCCACACACTTCTAACGACTCGATATCCCGTTGGCAATGTGAAAGTCCCAATAAAACTAAAATGAACGTCGATTTACTAAAATCATGAGCATTCCTCCCCCATTTTAGTATAATCCTTGACTCGCACCTTTTAAATAAGCCTTCATACCATACTCATGCATAAATGGAAATGTCCTAAGGATTGAATTTCCACTTTAGTGTATTACACATTCCAAATACTCGAGAATCAGGGCGTCCTAAGGATTGAGCCCTTCAACCCATTTGAATACTTGAAGATAACACACACACAAGTCTTCACACTACTCCAAGTGTTATACTTGACACTATTACAACCATGTGTCCTTATCCTTTCATGAGTGCATACAAAGCCAAGCCCAAGCTTATTAAAGCGGCATTAGTTCACACTCACATAGGTAGATTCTTTTCAATCATGCACCTGTAAATGCACTTTTCCAAAAGATCTATTAAGAAGATAAACTTCATCCTAAACCTTCTTTGCAGGACCAAGCACAAATTTGGGATGATATATAAACATGTGCTCCAATCTCTAAGTGTGGGCTTTCCACATTGAACTTAGCCCCTAACGTCATATTAGAGGATAATTGGATATCCCACCATTAAAGATTTCAAACGGGCTTTAATCCATCCCTATAACCGACTTGTGAACCAAGTCCCTAGCTAACCCTTTTAGCAAACGGATCAATCAAACATTACAAGTACGTACAAACTTAAACAACTCAACTCTTGAGTAACAGTCTTTTCACGATCAATCCTCCAACACCAAAAAGGCGTTCCCCCTATTGTCCACTTAGCTAAGAAATAGCCAAAGTTATTGTGCACCAACAATGAAAACAAGATGATCTTGTGTTAGACATAATCGAGATCTCATATTGTAAGTTCCTTAGTCATTCCACCTCTTTACCGGTTTTGACTAATATTAGGAATTCCAATTCCATTGTCAAACTTTAAGATGCAGTCAATCAACATCCAAATGTCTCCCTAATCCCGAGAGAAACTAACAATGCCAAAGGCCATAAACCATGGTCTTTCTTAAGGTTAATCAACCTTTATTGAATCTTTAGCTACCTCTAACATACATATTCATTAAACCATGAATATCCGAGCTATGATATCATTACACCCTTTATAGGTAAAAACTTTAGGCTCGTAACCTTGAGTGTGCTTACGGGATAGCGAATTTCATATAGCACTACGCCTTTTGATCCTACTAACAAGGATATCATGCACCTCCCCCATGTCCCTCATGGATGCCTCCATGTCAAGTTTCTCTCTATTAATAAATATATGGTTTATCCAACACCAACATGTCACAAGACAATATTCAAGACGACGCCCTAATCGGAATCATCAACTTTTTTACATAGAGATACTTCACCTTTTGTTTCAACTTAAACTCACTAGACAATTTCATAGACATGGGAATTATGTTAACTCATGCAACACTTGATTAATTTGCACTTTCCTCTTTCCTAATTTTTGACAGAAGAGCCTCACGGTTTACTCATCAATCCTTTCTTCTCTAAGGAGATCCGAGCAACAAAACCATGGATATCAAACTTGATTGATCCAATATTTTGTCTTAGTCCCCAATATCTTCAAGAACTTTGCTCTAGTCAGTAAACTTATCAACCTTCATCTTCTTTCTTGAAGATACCTTTATAGCCCAAAGGCTAACAATCTCGATGGGAGATCCATTTACATGACTGATGTCAATCATTTAATCCTTTTAACCGTATGCATATGGAAAATGGAATCACATGACATTACTTTCTTTCTCATTTCCCTCCTTACAGAGCTTAGTGACTTATTAACCCAATTCAATTCAGCTGGATCCAATTTCACATTAAAACCAAGCCTATTTGGTTTAGGCATTTGATCAAAATTATGTGTCATTAATCATTGCATCTCATGACTTAATAGTGTATATCACCTCAATAGAGTCATCTAGTTCTATCATAAAGAACTTATAACATGCAACATTTTACCATGCCCAACAAATGCAAACTTTACCTTTACCACCCATAATTTTCCTTCTTGATTAGGGTAAACGAATGATCACCATATGTCCAAAATAAATTAGACTAGGTCACCTTTTATACCAAAATTCACATGGGTCAAATACGTTCCATGAATATGGAATATATTTATTAAATAACAAGCCAAAACTTGACTTCACCCAAAATTGTCACTTTTCTCTTTGAGAAGTGAAATATACCGCATGAGAACATTATCTCAACACATATCATTGCTCGCATAGACACAACCTGACATATACCGGTCATGTGCCTTATTATCTTCCATTCAATATGTCATATTATATAACCTTAGGATTTGGAGTTAATTCCAAATCCAAGTGCAATTCATAATCAAGTTTTTCCTTGTAGAGTAACACATGGTCATATATAAACCATAAATTGTCTAGCAATAATCATATTATATGCAAATAATATATTACACATAAAAAATCTCATACATATATACTAAAATGCATAACTTATATACAATGCATAAATAACCGACCAGTCTATGCAGAGTATAGTAGGGTCTAATGACTAATCTGTTTGGAAACAGTAGAGTCAAGTCTAGCCAATCAGTATAACTATATTGTAGGGCATGAACCAATAGACATTAAAGTATTCTGGTTAATAACCGACCAATCTATACAAAGTATAGTAGGGTCGAACTTACTAGTCTGTATACAATACAATAGAGTCACACATAGCCAATCAGTACTGTAATACCCCGGATTTATAATCCTTTATAAGGATTAGAGTGCTATCCATGTCAACAAGAGCTCTTCCTTTTCCTGGTTCAAGTGAGGACAAAGAACTAGGAAGTTAAGCGTGCTAGGGCGGGAGTAGTCCTAGGATGGGTGACCTCCTGGGAAGTTCCCGGTTGGCATGGGGACAGCGTTTCTAAGGCTATGGGCCTTACAAATGGTATCAGAGGCGACTCTGGGTTACGAGTGGGCTTGGTCTAGTGGACGGTCACTCGACCCAGAGGGTGATCTTTGGGCTTGACGAGGTCATCAAGGGTTTAAGTGGGGGTGATTGTAATACCCCGGATTTGTAATCCTTTATAAGGATTAGAGTACTATCCATATCAACAAGAGCTCTTCCTTTTCCTGGTTCAAGTGAGGACAAAGAACTAGAAAGTTAAGCGTGCTAGGGCGGGAGTAGTCCTGAGATGGGTGACCTCCTGGAAAGTTCTCGGTTGGCATGGGGACAACGTTTCAAAGGCTGTGGGCCTTACAAGTACAAGAATACTGTAGGGCATAATGATGCGAAAGTCCCCGTTGTCACATTCGCAAGTGCCCTGGAACGCAACGTAGTCAAGCCAAGAGCCAAACTTGCATCTCGCAGTGTCTTCGAGGTTTCTTGAAGTGCCAAAGTGATGGATTTTCTTCCGTGGAAGCGAAGGGTGCACACCCTTGTTGAATTGCACGAAATCCCGGAAGGAAATCAGTTGGATAGAGACTCGAAAGAGATCGAGTGCAGCGTGACCAAAGAGATGGTCGTGAAGATCCAAGGTAGGACCTTTTTGGTTGATGATCAAAGTGATGATCGTTTGGCTCAAAGTTATGAGCTTTGGAACTCAAAGAGATGAGTTTGATTGATAGAGAAAACCTCAACATTGATTAACTTAAGCAAATAAACGTGATTGTTTCAATGACAAATAACAAGTATTTAAAGACTAAAGCTAAGCTAAAAGATAGAAAATATCCTAAGTAAAAACAAGGGCTTGGACGTGTGGCCCATAACACATGGAGCATGCCCCGTCAAGCCAAAATATGGAAACTTGCCAAAATTGTCTCAAAATATCCAAATAACCTCAAAACACATAAACAAGGAATTCGGAAGATCTCGCGCTCCAGGGAGCGCATGGCATGGGGCGCGCCACATGCGACATACCAGGGAGCGCGCGACACCGGGAGTGTCATGCAAAGGGCGACGCCATGCGGCGCGCGTGACATAGCGAGTGTCACGCGAAGCGCACGACACAGGCAATGCGCGACATGTAGCGTGCTCCGCAGCCTCCTTGGCTAAATAACCTCAAAACCCAAAAAATGTGACTACGGTCACACCTAAGGGAGCAGAGGCTTTGCCAAAGCTTGCGATGCACCTGGTGACCAGTGACTGGGTTGCTTGGGCGATGGCGCATGCTCGCGCTCTAGTCACGGGTCCGGGTATGCGAAGGCTCAACTTTTATGCTTCATCCTTTGCTGTCAAGGTGGAGGGTAGTGAGCCATCATTCTCCCCTTTGTGGCAGCGAAGCGTCCCCGCTTCGTCCTCGTCATTCTTAGGGGGAGTGTAGGGAGACACATCGGCCACATTGAAGCTTGGATGCGCGTCGTAGTCATCCGGGAGCTCAAGGCGATAGGCATTGTCGCTGAGGCGCTCCAAGACCTTGAAAGGGCCATCTCCGCAGTCATCAAGCTTGTTGTGTCTCTTGGCTGGAAAGCGCTCGCGGAAAAGGTGGAGCCACACCTTGTTGTCGGCCTCAAAGATCATGCGGTGTCGGCCACGATCTGCTTGCGCCTTGTATTGCGTCATGTGGTGCTCTAACTGCGCTCTCGTCCGCTGGTGTAGCGCTCAGACAAACTCCGCACGTTGCATGCCCTTGATGCTCTCCTTGTCCTTCATGGGGCGCGGCGTCAAATCCAGTGGCGTCTAGGGATTGATGACATAGACAACCTCAAATGGCGTCATCTTCATCATCGAGTGCATGGACCTATTATAAGAAAATTCCACAAAAGGCAAACACTCTTCCTACTTGCGGAGGTTATATTTCAACATAGTATGTAGCAAAGTGCCTAGGGTCCTATTTGTAACCTCCGTTTGGCCTTCAGTTTGGGGATGATAGCTATTAGAAAACAATGGCTTTGTTTGTCTCTTTAGTTTATTGTTTATAAACACTATTTTCAAACACATACTTTTATACATTTCGATAAATGTGTAATCAAGTTATATTATTTTTTCCACTACTTTACTTTTATAATATACTACACACATTCCCATAAAAAACCACCTTTTTACCAAACATAATTTTTTATACAACCCTATTTATCACCTATTTATAAACAAAAAAACTCCTTATAAACTCTTTCCCCTAACAAACCCAACAAGTATGTCCCCAATTTCGACCACAAAGACTTCCAAAAGTAGCTCAAAAACCTAGTGTCACGATCCGAGATAATAGTTCTAGGAATCCCATGCAATTTCACAACATGCTAAATAAATAAACTAGCAACATCCGAAACATTATGAGTCATCTTGCAAGGAATAAAATGAGCCATCTTAGAAAATATATCAACAATCACAAATATTGAGTCCCTCCCCTTCTTAGACATGGGCAATCCCGAAATAAGATCCATAGATATATCATCCCAAGGGTTAGTCGGTATAGGCAAGGGATTGTACAATCCATGGGGGCTCGATCTAGACTTAGCTCTCTGACATGTCCCACAACTCACACAAAACCTAGTCACATGGTGAACCATCTTAGGCCAATAGAAATTCTCTTTAAGTGCAGCGACAATCTTAGCTACTCCAAAATGTCCTCAAACCTCATGTTCCTCTTGGATCAAAAGCCTACGAATAGAAGTCCTAGGGATGCATAGTTTTCCCTCCTTAAATAGGTAGCCATTATCCAAAATAAACCCACTAGACTCTCCCTTCTCAACGTAAGACTCAAAAATAGACTTGAAGTCATCATCATTGGCATATAATTCTTTGATAAGGGAATGTTTTAGAGCGAAAAGATCGAACCGGCCTAAATCGCTTTAAGAAGGGAAACTACAAAGCAATAAGATTGATAATATCTAGATAATCCAAATCAACTAGCAATTAGATGAATAAAATAGAACGATCATAAAAATGAGCTTATCTCCTTTCAATAGAAGACTAATCGAATCAAGAAATTCAGTCGTTAGTGGCTTCAATGTTTGAACCAGAGATAGAACCAATGAACAATTCTTAGCGGTGAATGAATAATGGTAGAACGCTTCTTGTAATGAGTAAAACTGATGATGATGTGTGTTACATTTTGATTCTTTTCATATTTATACTACATTTACATATCTGGATCGGTTAAAACAGTCTCTGAGATCTTCGGGGGCCATCTCAATACATACTGGTCACCTCTGAGATTCCTTTAACGTCCTCAATGTCTCCTTCCGGTACCTTCTGTCTCGCCCTCTTGAAACAAAAGTCTTTACTTGTCTAGTGGGCCGGTCCAGTGGGTTGAATAAAATGAGGCCCAACAATTGCCCCAAAATCAAACGGAAGTATTTACTTTTCTACCTCTTCTCTCTCCAGCGTAATCTTTCCTCCTGATTTTCCTACAAGTGTCTAAGCGACGTGGCATCTTCTAACTGGACCAGCAAGTTAACCGAAGATGTGACAATTTCTTCTTCTTAAATAGAGCATCATTTATCCTCTTCTTTCACCGTTTCCCCTCTCCGTAAAAAAAGTTCTCTTTTCTCAAGGTAAAGATTTTCAAATTCTTACTGTTTTCTTGTTTTTTTCATGGCGTTTATGAGATCCAAGAAGAATCGGGTTACACCCTGCGAACCTGGCGAGAAGGAAAGCGTCTTCACCCGCCCAGGGCTCCTTAGTTCGGAGGATTCTATACCTGGTACTCTAACCCAACCAGAATTGGACAAGATCCTAGAAATAGACCAGTTCCTAGTCGGAACAATAGCGCATCTTCCGCACCCTCATGAGCAAGCCGACTGGCACCGGGAAGGTTGGGTATGCTTTTTTGAATATCCCTTTAAGATCGGTCATTCTTTCTCTTTTTCCAGCCTTGTTCGGAACTTTCTTTTCGTCCTGAAACTCTCCCCTTGTCAAGTCATGCCCCATGCATGGCGTTTGCTTAGAGTAGTCGACCTCTTGGTTTCTAGTGTTAATGTTGATTTTGATTTCGTTGCTCTGTGGTTAACCTGTTACTTGAGTAGTCACGGGTTGTCTAGGTTTCCACTGTGCCTCCGGCGGGGTAAATCTCCTATTGCCTTGAATCTTGATGATAACGACCGCGAATAGAGATCCCGTTTTTTCTATCGGAGCGAAGGTCGCTTAAAGGGGGTGTTTATCCTTTTAGATTTTTTATCGGACGTCTTCTAAACTTTTGATCACATGTATCCTGTTGCAGTGCCCGATCTGGAAGAACTTAAAGGCTTTGATTTTGAGGCGGAGACTTTGGCACTTCTTGCCCTCCTTGAGGCTGATCAGTCTTTCAAGAATACCAACTTTTTAGCGTCCAACCCTATTGATATGTCGACTCCATCAACTTTTATAACCAAAGGCACCTGTTCATTCCTACAGGTATGCGTTTGGTTGGTTTTCGGGCTCGTCGTATGCTTATTGTGTTGCACTTTCCTGACAACATCTTGTGGAGGAAGGTCGAGTGCTCGCCTCTCTGGAAAGATTCTCCTAGAACACAAGTTCTCTGCTGCCAAGGCGTCAGCATCGACCAAAGTCATCGCCTTGGATTCACCATCGTCAAAGACTTACAGAGCGAAAAGGAAGGCGGTCGCTGCTGCGGAGACGTTGGTGGGCATACTTAAAGACAAATCTTTAGGTGACCTGCTTGAAACTTTGGATCTTGAGGCTAAGAAGGATATTGGGGATCATCACCCGATCGACTGTATCGACGAGGCGGGGGTAGGGGCCTGGAAGGTATGCACAGAGTCATTTGTATGTATGCATTTTTTTGATAACTGATTACATGATCTTTTGTGTACAAGCTCTTCAGTATTCTAGAGTGGCGTTTTCGACCATGTAGGCGTTGAGCGACGGGGCTGACACACGTATCGCTCAGGTTGAAGGTCAACTTAAGGCGGCCAACAATCGTGCAAAGGCGGCTGCGAGTAAGCATGCCTCCACTGAGAAGAAACTAAAGAAAGTCCAAACTCGGTTCGAGGAGTTAGAGAGCAATGTTAAGGCGCTTCGGACTAGGGACGCTCAAATCGCCAATAGTGTGGAAGCCTATTATTGCATCAAGTCTTGCGTCGAGATGATGGAGGAGTATCTTACGGGGACCCATTATGTTTGGAATATTGAGGATGAGAAGGCTAGTATGGATCTTCTCTACCCCAATGGGAATCCTGGTGAGGAGTTGTTCAAGCTTATCAGCCTCGGCGAGGACGAGCAAAAAAAAGAAGGCGATCCTGAGGCGACTAAATGTAACACCCCCAAAACTTAACCCTTTTGGAAAGGTATTACCGCCAGTGACCCCAGTGTTCCTTACCGAGATCACCCAAGGCTTTACCAAATAAATACCGTTTATGAAATGCGATTGATACACAATGATCAAGCATTAAATTCCAAAACATAACATTGTCAAGGAAATAAGAGTTACGGGATTACAACCCAATCCCGAATAGGTCAAAACATAGTTTAAACCAAACACAGCGGAAGACTAAGAAAGTACATTACAAACGGAGTTATTGTCCAAAGGATCATAACCTGATTAAAGAAATAATTGAAACATTCAAAAACCACCGCCGACTCCATAGTCCTTCTAATCTTCTGAGCTACTTCTTAACTGATGTGCCGAATCGAACGGATGACACCAGTCAACCATGCAAGGGAAAATATTGGTTGGTTAGTCTAAATGAATAGACTAGCAAGGGTATAAAGCAGACTGGTTCGAAGCAGTCATATTAGGTTAGACTCATCGCTTCTCGGATAATAACCGATAACGGTAGTCAACCATCATATTCCTACTGGAATAAACAAGAGGTATGCACAGGAGAAGATTCTGGAAGACTGAATCTTCACATAAATCGACTCGAAAGAAGACTCCAACGGAAATGAGTCTTTAAGGAAGAATGACAAATCTGGAATATTACAGAATCATACAACAATGATTTAAAACTGACTGAGATGCTTCGGTTCACGACCAACCTCATTGCCTACAGTGAATCCAGATTGGAAAGAGAACGTACTACATTCAAGTCAAGATGAGTTTTCCTAACTGCACTGAACTTAGCTGCACTACTCGCCCAAGGTGTATTAATTATGTGCGTCAAGGTAGCACTTATCTGATTTATGTTTCAAAAACACGCATCACGTTATAGACTTTTACATGTGTACCCCACCAATGGGACGACACATCTTAGTATACGTTTCGTCGAGAGTGACGTATACCGAAAGGTTTGTGACACCAGCTAAGTGTCCTATCTCTACACACATGTGTAAGAGACCGATCATGATCATAGAGTAGTACCAGATGGGGACGAGCCACCTCGATACCAGATTATAAAGAAACGACTGGACAGAGTCCGAGTAACGTTCCTATCTAACAGTGCTAACTAAACAGTTACAGCACCACAACATTTACAAGATAAATCCACATAAAGGCCCGAACTAGCGTTGTTCTAACAGATATACAACCTATTATATGATTTTCAAAACAGTTTATCAAAACCATTTCCAGACAAACAGAGTATTCATTCCAAATTAATTACTCAGATAAACTACTGATAATTAATATAAATATGGAATGAATGAGCAAGAGCGAACCGCCACTTGCCTTAATCCACTGAAAGGCCTAACGACGACAACTGGATTACGGGCTTGACACGGGTATGGCTCCGACAGCACAACGACCTTCGAGTCGACCCATACAAGGAACCCTAAGTTAGATCCGACATAAACAGTACAAATCTAAACACGGCGAAAGAACACGAAAGGAAAGACGCCACGACGACAACCGACCAAGCCAAAGCCACGAAGGCGTTCTGGGCACTGGCGGCGGTCGCTGTTCTTGGCGGCGGTCGCCGTCTTCATCACGGCGGTCGCCATGAAGAACACGGCGGTCGCCGTGACGAACTCAGACGACACAGAACGAGAGAAAACTCACCCCAAAACACGAGCGGTTCGGCCTCCTTCGACTTGCTTTGGCTTCTAACCTCCAAGGCTAACCAAAAGCTTCACAAAGGCACTCAGGAACCACACCAAAGCAACACCGGCGAGACCTTCAAATTCCGGCGAAAACACAACTCCGGCGAGAGGCGAATTTGGCAGCGATTCGGGGTTGTAGATGACCCAAAACCCATGCCCAAGCTCGTCTATTTATAGGCAAACCCCAAGGAGTGATCTGCAAACCCTCAGACATGGCAAACGACGCAACGGCGCGCCTCGAACGACGCCGGCGACCGGCGGGCAATGCCCACTGGACAATCACGGCGGTCGCCGTAATTTTGCCTGCGGCGGGCACGCGACGGTCGCCGTAAATGCGGCGGTCGCCGTCGCTAGGCCTGTCGTGGCCAGCTAGAAGCTGACACGTTGACTTCTCGGGCCCAACCACGGCGGTCGCCGTTTCTGAACGGCGGTCGCCGTTTCTGAACGGCAGTCGCCGTTTCTGAACGGCGGTCGCCGTTTCCCCCTTTTCCCGCCCATTCGGCTTTGAACGAGCTTGATGATAAACCGGGATAAAAATTATCGTATGCGAACGACAATTTAAAATTCAAGGCACCCTGTCTGTATATTATTTCACTGAGAAAAATATTACAGATATAGAGCACATTACAGAATGTCTCAAACTCTCTGTATTAAATCCGACGTACGCAACGGGTACTCGGGAAAATTCCATAATTCCCAAAATTACCTTACAAAAATACGGGGTATCACACTAAAGGCGTTGTTGAAGATGTGCCGAAGGTGGCTCCTATGGTAGCAAAGGGTCAAGAGACCTCTCCTGCAAATGTTGATGAAAGGTCACGCGAATCTTAGTCGCTTTATGTAATGACAATGATAATGGTGTGTTTGCGTCGTGTTGTTGATGCCCTAACTTTTTACTTTTTGTGTTGTACCCCATCGTGGAGATGGGATGGATAATTCTTTTGGCGACCCTTCTACCATCACGGGTCGCGTATTATGAATGCTTTTGTTTTCTGCATACCTTGTTTTTGTTTGCTTTGTTTTGCATGTGGACTTGTCAGTCATGTCTCAGTTGAATCATGTAGTGTTGGTCGGGCTGACCTGTAATTGTGGTTGTTAGTATGACATGTCGTGTAGTTCCAGGGAAGAGTTTCATTGTGTTCGGATAAGACATGTACCTTATTTAGGATAGGTCTTGTAAAAGTATGTCTTGTTTTTTTTCCTCTATTCTATGTGTGCCGATCGATCATGTAATCTACGCGCTTTAATGTATGAAAGTGTTTGTTTGCACAATTCTGCATTTGTCCCGGGGCCTCTTGTCGTATTTCTGTTCAAGACACTTAAAACACATAGAAAAGGTCAAGGGGTGACCGTTGGGTGTGAGCCCAATGACCCTCCGATGCTTAAGTCAGTAAAGGGTTAGACAAACGTAATCAACTGAATCTAAATGGAATGTAAGGTATAAAGTTACAAAAGTGATACAACTTTAAATTGGTTGTGTTCCAGCTTCGTGGGAGTGGTTGTGCGTCCTTCGTTTCGAGTCGATATGCTCCTTGACCGATAATCTCTTTAACAAGATATGGCCCTTCCCAATGAGGTGCCAGTTTTCCGTCTGTTGGGTCCTTAGTACTTTGGAATACTTTCCTTATGACCCAATCCCCTACTTTGAATGCATTGACACATATGTTTTTGTTGTAGCTTCTGGCGACTTGTTGTTGATACCTTACCATTCGAATTCTGGCATTCTCTCTGATTTCATCTGCGGTGTCGAGGTTATGAGATAACTCGATGTCGTTCTGCTCCGGGGTTTGTAGCCCATATATGGTCGTCAGGATAAGGTGTTCAACAGGTATAACTTCTTCGCTCCCATAGACCAATGAGAAAGGAGATTGTCCGATCGCATTCTTTAAGGTAGTCCTATCAGACAACAATATCAGGGGGAGTTCGTCTGTCCATTTTCCTTTTGCCCTTGTGAGGCGCTTCTTAAGGTTGTTTATGATGATCTTGTTACTGGAGTTGGCTTATCTGTTAGATTACGGGTATCGTGGCATGGACGTGACCAGGTTGATGTTCCATTGTTTGCAAAAGGATCACGTCTTGCTGCTGATGAATTGGGAGCCATTGTCGCATATGATTTCTAACAACATGCCAAATCTACATAGGATGTTACATTTTATAAATGGAATGACGTGTTTTTCTTTTCCCTCTCGATTCGCTTCAACTTCAATCCATTTAGTAAAATAGTCAGTCATAGCAAGGAAGAAGACGCGTTGTCTAGATGCTGGTGACAGTTTCCCTACAATGTCCATTCCCCATCTCCTGAATGGCCAAGGTGCTAGCGTCGGGTGTAGCATTTACGATGGGTGATGGGCGTGTTCCGTTGGCAGGCATCACATTTTTTTACATAGTTTGTTGCGTCTTTGTTCATTGTCGGCCAATAGTACCCTGTCCTAAGAGCTTTACCTGGTAGGCTATGTCATCCAGTGTGTTTCCACATTCTTCATCGTGTAGGGATTGTAGGATGCGTCTGATTTCGGTTGTCTCTAGGCACCGTATGTATAACCCTGTGACAAATCATTTGAACAAAATATCGTCTTTTATGTCAAAGGTTGCTGCTCGTACCTTAAGTTTCTTGGCTTCTCCTTTGTCTGTTGGGAGTGTGCCGTCTTTTAGCCATTTGATGTAAGGTGTGGTCCAGTCATCTTGATCGTTTATGACATCGTCCTCGGTGTCGTTGCCTACTTCTGCTGAGACCAATTCTTCCAAGGTCAGTTATTCTACTGCTCGAGTATCATCGCAGCTGGTTGCTTTGTGAGTCTTGGGGACTGTTGGAGTTGTGATGTCTACCAGTGGGATGTTGCGGAAGTTGTTAGGATGTAGGGCCGACCCGAGGTTTGCGAGGGCGACGACTTGAGTGTTGAGGTTGCGTGGGACTTGCCTGATGGTAAAATTCTTGAATTTTTCTATTAGCCCTTTGACAACGTCCAGGTAGGCCATCATCCTATCATCTTTGGCGACATATGACCCTTGCACCTGATTGACAATCAAGAGGGAGTCGTAAATCACCTCGATGTTATGGATTGCGAGGTCGTACGCGAGCGTCATTCCGAATATGAGTGCCTTATACTCTGCCTCATTGTTGGTCGCGTCCCATTCGCACCTCACAACTTGGGCTATATGATCCCCTTGTGGTGATTTCAGTACAACTCCTAGCCCGACTCCTCTTACGTTTGATGCTCCGTCCGTGTGGAGTTGCCACGTGCCTCTATCTTATTTGGTCGTTAGCTGTGCGGCTTCCTTCATGGCTTCCTGTTCTAGTGTTGGACTGAAATCGGCCATAAAGTCTGCCGAAGCTTGAGACTTGAATGTTGTCCTTGGCTCATATTCGATGTCGATGCCGCTCAAATGTATCGCTCATTTTGCCATTCATCCTGTGAATTCTGGTTTCCTCATGATGGCTTTCATGTGATGATTAGTTCTCACAATATAAATGTGTGATTCGAAATAGAGTCTCAGTTTGTTTGAGGCCATTACCAGAGCTAGGACTAACTCTTCGAGTGATGTGTACCTTGTTTCGGCCGGGAGTAGAGAGCAACATACGTAATAGACTGGACATTATTTTCCGTCCTCTTCTCTTGTCAGGACTGCACTTACTTCCAACTTCGATACTACAAGATATAATGGTAGTGACTTGTCGTCCTTTGGTTTGGACAGCATGAGTGGACTTGCTAGATATGTTTTCAGGTCTTGGAAGGCTTGTTCGTGTGATGTTGTCCATTCGAACGACTTATTCTTCTTTAGAGCTTCATAGAAAAGCATGCACTTGTCGGAGGATTTGGATATGAATTTGTTGAGTGCTGATATCCTCCCCGTTAATTTTTGGACGTCCTTGACGCATCTGGGGGATTTTAGATTAACGATCGCCTTAATTTGGTCTGGGCTCGCTTCTATTCCCCTTTGTGTCACCATGTACCCTAGGAATTTCCCTGAGGATACTCCAAATAAGCACTTGGTGGGGTTTAGCTTCATGTTGTATCTTTTCAGTACTTCGAATGCTTCTTTTAGATGTCCAATGTGATCTTGGGCCACTTTGGATTTGACCAGCATGTCATCTATGTATACTTCCATGGTGTCGCCGATCTGGTCTTTGAACATCTTGTTGACGATTCGTTGGTATGTGGCCCCTGCATTTTTTAGTCCAAAAGGCATAACTTTTTAGCAATATGTACCTTGACTGGTTATGAAAGCTGTTTTTTCTTCATCGTCTGGGTCCATTAAGATTTGGTTGTACCCACTGAGCGCGTCCATGAATGTGAGCATTTCGTGGCCCGCGGTCGCATCGACCATTGCATCGATGTGTGGCAGGGGAAATAAGTCCTTGGGACAGGCTTTATTTAGATTTGAGAAGTCGATGCAAACTCTCCATTTGCCATTTTTCTTTTGCACCACGACGACGTTTGCCAGCCACTCGGGGTATTTTACTTCCCTGATTTTACATGTTTCTCGCAAATTTTTGAATTCGTCGTCCACAATCTTGTTTTGCTCTGGTGCGAATTTCCTTCTCTTCTGTTTGACCATGTAATAACCCCTAAAAGTCCCAACTTTCGTTTTGTAAGCAAGACGTGTTAGGCTTATTCTATAAACTCTGTAAGAACAATTTGAACGTGTTGATATACGTTTAATAAAGATATATGGGTCTTAAAGTATATAAGGAGTGCTAAAAATAGCATTTAGCTTGACCGCGATCAAGGTCCAAAAAACGCGAGCGCGACAGTGCCGCAACCGCGGTTTTGCCTATGGGCAAACCGCGATCGCGGTTCTGAAACCGCGATCGCGGAAGACTCGGATCGTCATCTTCCTCTGTTTCCATAACGCCGGCGATTGTCTTTCCTCCATGTGTCCGAACGGCGGGGAGCTGGATCGATTGGGTTGCTCGGTCTTTGCTGTGAACTCCTCCTTCTGAGCCTATAAATAGGAGGGAGTGGCAGCCATCCTCTCCACCATCTCAAGCTTCCTCTTCCTCTTCTCAAAAGTTGTTGTGTTCGTCGGAGTCATCGTCACTGGAGCCGAAGTCGTCGCCATGGGCAATCCTTGGAGTGGTGGTGGTGTGCCTTGGTTCAGAAGCAAAGTACAAAGCCTCATCGTCGTCGGTATGACCTAGAAATCTCGATTAAGCTCGCGTTGGGATGGAGTTCCGCGACCGCGGCCGGGCAGAGACCCGCGACCCCAGGTGGGCGCAAAATCGCGATCGCGGTTATAAAACCGCGGGCGCGGTTTTGCCCAGCAAGGCGCGATCGCGGCTATGCCATCCGCAACCGAGGCTCTGTCTTCTTTTCTTCGTTTCGCTTCGTCTTTTCGTATCGTATCTAACTTAGGGTTTTGTCTTAAAACTCGTCGTCGTCATAGGAAAACGTGCTCAAGTGCAAGTTTCCAGATCTCGAACCCGATCCCTCGTTCGTCTAGACTAAGCAAGTGGCGGTTCGCTCTTGCTCATTATTCCATGTTTCCCTTGATTGTCAATTATTTAATTGTCTAATTAAGATGGGATAAAGTTGTTGTTTTGTGTTTGGGAACATATTTTATAAAACGATGAGTTCAAATATGGATTTATAATAGGTTGTATATATTGCTAGAAACAACCCTATTATATAGTTCTTTATAATATTACTAATGGATTTTGGTGTGAATTTATATGTGAACTTACATGCTTAGTTAGCACGAGTATTCGTAGGAACGCTATGTACCTTGCGAGGTCTAGTCGTTTCTTTATAACCGGTACTAGAAGGATTTTGCTCTAGTACTTATGGTCATGACCGTACCCTTATTCCAAGGTAGGTGCACTTAGCTAGTGCCAACATTCGGGATTCTTTCCCTAGAAATATCTCTCGTATCGAGATGATGTGAATTAAAAGCTTTAACGTGAATGTTCGTTTTGGAATTAAATAAGATAAGTGCTTTTACGCACATAATTAATATACCCTCGGGCGAGGAGTACAACGTGGAAACTGCCCGGACTCTTGTTAGAGTAAGTCTTCTTTCCAATTTGGATTCGCATTGCGCGGTGAGGTTGGTCGTGGACCCAAATAATCAAGGTCATGTTTTAAACTTGTGTGAAAACTAAACGTTCCCAAACAATTGTCATATGTTTCCTATAAGACTCAACTCCTTTGGAGTCTTCTCTTCATACGTTTCCCATAAGACTCAATTCCTTTGGAGTCTTCTCTTTGATCATTCCTTTTCTTGTGTTTCCGTAGAAGTATTGGGGTTCACATCGTGTATCCGCTATTATTCGAGAAGCGATGGTTGTAACTTGATACGACTACTTAGAACCTTTTATTTGTACCCTTGCATAGTCTTTCATTAGACTAACCTACCGTTATTTTTCCTTTGCATGGTTGGCTGGTGTCATCCGTCTCATATGGCACATCAGGTAAATTTCCTTAGCTGTGAAGGCCAGATTCCGACGTTGAAGGCAGTTGACATTTTAAGTGTTTTTCCCTAAGGTTGAGGATCCTGGTGTGAGATCGCACGGTTCAAAACCCCTTTTGGCATTTTATCTATTTCAAAGACTTCCGATGTAATATACATTTTCTGTATTGGTTTTGTTATCAATTGTAATTTGCAACGTCGGTATTAGACATTAATTGGTAAAATTTCATATTATTTACTAAATTTTACACTATTGTATCATTTGTTATAAAATCAGTAAGCCTTGGGTGATCTCGGGTGTATATTCTAAGGTCATTGGCGGTAATATTTCCAAACGTATTTTGGGAGTGTTACAGATTTGGTATCGGAGCAAAAGTTTTTAAAATGATTTAAGTTTTCAAATCGTTTTATTTAAAACAAAACTTTGTAAACCGTTCTTCGTTCGTAAGGAAAGAAATTAATTGGGTATTCCAAAAAGACGAGTCAAAATTTTCAACAAGATTATACTTTTGAGTAAAAATTTTATACTTTGAAACCTCTGCCGTTCTAGTCGTGCCTTCTTCTTCTGTCTAATATAGAAAGTTAGCTTCTATATTTAGAAAGTTCTAATTCTCCCTCGTCACCTCGCATGCAATGGGTGCTATCGTGTCACAGCTCAAGGGAAGGATGGACGCTGAAGTAGCTCCGCCACCTAAGGCCGAGTGTGAGTCCCCTATCCTTTCGGGTTGCGCTATAGTTGGGGATACGGTTAGTCCTCAGGAGGAGGAGAAGACCGTTCTAGAGGAGTCGATGGTTCTCATATCCAACAAGATGGAGGATCCCGATGAAGACCCCGAGAAAGGGCCCGAGGAGGATCCCGAGGAGGATTCTGAGGAAGACCTAGAAGAGGACCCCGAGGAGGACCCTGAGGAGGACCTCGAGGAGTACGATACTGATTTGGATCTGGAGCACCTGCTTGTGGATGGAGAAGATCCGGGGATGTAATTCATCTTCCCTAGCCTTGAGATGCCACCGTTTCCGGAGTGCACGCCATTGTCCCCTGCTACTTGGGAGACACTTGGGGTGTCAGGTGCTAACAAGGTGGAGTACGAGCCGTTGGATGCACCAGTGGGTCCGCATCCTACCCACGCACCTAGAAAGCCGGTGATGAGCCCTGATTCTCGTCACGTGCACCTTTAAAGTGAGATGGCTTCCACCGAGGCTCGTCGCGAAATGGAGGAGATGATGGAGCAAGCTCGTAGGCAAGCGAGACCGTGGGAGGCCACTGTGGATGTTTCCACTCAGCAGGCAAGGGTCAGGCCCCGTGTGTTAGTTGAGCACATGGATGAATGGATGGACTCATGGTACACTATGGAGGAGCGGGCTTACGATGTTGAGTCCAGTCTCTCTCTCATGCTGGATGACGTCCACGAGCTTCAGGAGAACATCAGGCAAGCCAAGCAGCTGATCAACCCGCACTACCAGTTTGATGTGGCGGATTTTCGCCCAGGGTTTTTGGATCGGTTCTGCTTTCCACCTGTGCCTATAGAAGGGCCAAGTGTTCCGGGTCCTAGTAGTTTGAGAAGACCGGCTCCAGAACCAGAGGACATGTCACCTCCGAAGAGATATCGAAGGGCTGATGAGTACAGGAATCTCTTCAAGGACCCTTCGGGAGGGCAGTAGCAAGCTGTAGTGATCTTTTCTGGCTGTTTTGCCTATCGTTGTTTTAGAGCATTAGCCTCCTAACAATTTTGTCTTGTCATTTAGGAAGGTTATTGTAAGACTTATAAAACATAGTTTCAGTTCTTCTATCAATAAAGTTTGCCAGTTTAATCTACTCTGAATGAATTACTCTATTGTGCGTCTTTAAGTGTGATATTAATGTTATGAAGTACTTTATTAATTGATCGGCAAACAGATGGTGAACACAAGGAACACAACCCGTGTTGGTGATGGGCTGAGTAACAACCCTAGGTTGAACCTGAGAAGTGCCGCTAATTAGGGGGATGAGAGTGAATTGGACTCTCACAATAACCCAGCAGGTAGTAGCCATGTTCAGGCTAACCCTCAGGTTGTCTTTGATGCTGCGGCCATCGAGGCCATTCGAAGGATCGTTGTACAGGCGGTCACCGAGATAGTTCGGCCAGCTGTACAATAGGCTCAAGGTGTTCCAGCTCCTCAGGTTATTCCTGAATTTGGGGAGCTAGTGGACCATGCGCCTCCGGTCGATACCGTCAGAAATGGAGGGAATTACGGTCAGGCCTTGAAAGCCATTAGCTTGATGAGGCCTGATAGCAATGATGGTACCGGATAACCAATCAGGGTGGCGTATTGGTTCTCGCATATGGAGCGGTTATTCAGGAACGTTGCTTGCATTGAGGCTGAGAAAGTAAACATTGCCTCCCTTCAACTAAAGGACATGGCTAGTGAATGGTGGGAGAGCACCGGACTAGCTGATCATCCCGCGTTCAATTGGGGTATGTTCAAGACGAAGATGACCGATCGTTTCTTTTCCCGTGCTATGAGGGAAGAGAAACATAAGGAGTTCCTTTACCCTAAGACTGATGGGCTGAAGGTGACCGAACTAGCTGCAAAGTTCAACCACTTGTTGCAATATGTTGGACTGAAAGTGTCGAGCGAGGAGCAGAAAATCTGGCATTTTCATGAGTGGATGAACCCGGATATTAAGCCGTTGATGGTGCACCACGGCTGCTCTACTCTGGAGCAGTATGTGGACGCCACCTACAACCTGGAGGTGACTATATAGGAGTCAGCAAAGAAGCGTAATCGCCAGAGACCGGCGCAGAGCCAGCCTCAGGCTAGTGGGTTTAAACGACCTGCACCACCGTCACACTTTGCCAAGTCTGGTTGGGCAAGAACTGAGGTGACACAGCCAGGTCCTACTCAACGCTCGGGCCAGAGCAAGAACCCGATTCAGTGTTATAGCTGCGGAACGCCGGGGCACAAGAGCAATGAGTGCACACAAGGTAAGAGAACGTGCTTTGCATGCGGAAATGAAGGGCATTTGCAGACTTTTTGTCTGCAACGGAGGCAGAAAGAGGTTGAGTCACAACAAGGGTCAGTTAGCCATAACAGCCGACCTCGATTGAAAGGCCCCTAGCACTTCGATGCAGACGACTGCTCAGAACAGAGGAAAGGCCCCAGCTGCTCCAGTGGGTCGGGGTCAGCGACTGTACGAGATGCGTGAGGCTGACGAACCAAACGCTCTGATTGCCCAAGGTACTATATACCTCCACTATACATCAGTTTACATATTTTTTGATTCGGGTGCCACTCATTCCTTTATTTCGGAGAAGTGTGTGAGTAAGTTAGGGTTGAAGAGTAATGAATCTTGCGAACCATTTGTGGTGAACCTTTCCAATGGTGAGCAATTAGTAGGGACCAAGCAACTGTCGGAATTTCTGATTACCATTCAAGGTCGGAAGTTCGAAGCCGACTTGATCTGTATAGCCATGGCTCCATACGACATCATTCTCGGGATGGACTGGCTGACGCATCACGGGGCGGTAATAGATTTCAGCACAAGGACAGTGACAGTTTCATCTAGGGGCCAGTTTATATGTAGATTCAAGGGTCGTAATGACGCTGATAATGGGAAGTTGATAAATGCAATGTCCGCGTTTAAGCTACTTCGACAAGGTTGTGTCGGGTACCTGTGCTACCTGGATAAACCCAAGAAGGAGGAGACTTCAGTTCATGATATTCCTGTCATATGCGAGTATCCTGATGAGATCCCCGGTTTACCCCCGAATCGTGACGTAGAGTTCACTATTGATCTAGAGCCTGGAACCTCGCCGATTTCTAAAGAACCTTATCGGATAGCTCCAACGGAGATGCAAGAATTGAAGAAACAACTTGAGGAGCTACTCGAGAAAGGATATATAAGGCCGAATGTATCGCCTTGGGGCGCTCCTATCTTGTTTGTCAAGAAGAAGGATGGTTCGTTCAGACTTTGTATCGACTACGGAGAGTTGAACAAGGTCACCATCAAGAATAAGTACCCTTGCCAAGGATAGATGATCTTTTGGATCAACTGCAGGGAGCAAAAGTCTTTTCTAAGATCGATTTGAGGTCTGGTTATCATCAACTCAGGATACGTGAGGAAGATGTTCCGAGGACTGCATTCGGAACGAGATATGGGCACTACGAGTTCGTAGTCATGCCATTTGGGCTTACAAATGCTCCGGCAGTTTTCATGGATCTGATGCACATATGTTTCTACCAGTACATGGATAGGTTCGTGGTGGTCTTTATCGACGATATCCTGATCTACTCTCCGAACGAGGAAGTTCACGAGGAGCATCTTCGTACGACATTGTCAGTCCTTAGACAAAATCAGCTGTATGCTAAGTTGTCTAAGTGTGACTTATGGATTAAGGAAGTGGCTTTCTTAGGCCATGTGATTAATGAGAATAGGGTGATGGTCGACCCTCAAAAGATCGAAGCGGTAGCCAACAGGAAGCGACCTCAGAACGTGAAGGAGGTGCGCAGTTTCTTGGGACTTGGAGGTTATTACAGACGATTCATGGAGGGATTTTCAAAGATCGTTCTACCCATGACCGGGTTGCTCCTCAAGGTCCACAAGAAGTTCATATGGGACGACAAGTGCAAGGCGAGTTTTCAGAAGTTGAAAGAGTGTCTGACGTCCGCACCAGTTTCGGCGCTACTAGAAGGAACGGATGGTTATGTGGTCTATAGTGACACTTCAAAGCATGGGTTAGGATGTGTACTAATGCAGAAAGGAAAGGTTATTGCATACGCATCTCGGCAATTGAAGCCCTATGAAGCAAACTACCCAATGCTTGATCTGGAGTTAGCGGCTGTGTTTTTCGGGTTAAAGATTTGGAGGCACTATCTCTATGGTGTTAGATGCCAAATCTTTACCGACCACAAGAGTCTCAAGTATGTGTTCACTCAATTGAGTTGAATATGAGACAGTGTCGCTGGTTAGAGCTACTCAAGGATTACGACATCGAGTTGATGTATCATCCGAGTAAGGATAACGTAGTAGCTGATGCTTTGAGTCGGAAGACACCGCACGAGACCGTAGTAGCTCTGCTCACAGATCAAACCGAACTGCAGCAAGGATTGTGCGAGATTGATGTCTTGTATGATCAGCGTCGAGGATGCCTGAGTATGTTGGAGATTCAGGCTACGCTATTCGATCAGATCAAGGAGAAGCAGGTTGATGATTTGATCTTAGTAAAGTTAAGCAGTGAAGTGATGGATGGAAAAGCTCCGGGATTCGTGATTCAAGATGATGGATCACTCTGGTTTCAGGACCGGATCTGTGTGCCTGACATAGATGTCCTTCGTCAATTAGTGATGAAGATAGCCCATTCGTCAGCTTATTCTGTACATCCAGGATCCAGCAAGATGTACAAAGATCTCAGAAAGAAATTCTGGTGGCCCAACATGAAGTGGGATGTAGAAGAATTTATGGCGAGATGCTTGACTTGTCAAAAGGTCAAGATTGAACACCGCAGACCAAGTGGTGAATTTCAACCTCTCCTAGTGCCAGAATGGAAGTGGAAGGATATTGCGATGGACTTCGTCACGGGGTTGCCGAAGACTGAGAGTCAGAAGGATGCCATATGGGTGATCATTGACCGGCTCACGAAGAGTGCTCATTTCGTGGCCATCAAGTCAACTTGGGGAACCCAGAGGCTATCAGAAGTTTTCCTACACGAGATTGTCCGGTTGCATGGTACGCCAAAAACCATTGTATCGGATCGTGATGGCCGATTCATGTCGAGGTTCTAAAATGAACTCCACAAGGCCATGGGAACTGAGTTGAGGTTCAGTACTACGTTTCATCCTCAGACAGATGGACAGTCTGAGAGGACCATTCAGACACTAGAGGATATGCTGAGAGTTTGTGTGCTAGATCGTCCGAGCAGCTGGGAGAATAGCTTAAGTTGTAATACCCCTCATTTTTTTAGCCAAATGTAATACCCCTCATTTTAGTAAAGAGTTTTTTGGTAAGTTTTCCAAACACTCGTATTATAGTCGAATTATTTTCAGAGAAGTTCAGACTTTCTGTTAAATACTTGATCTCCGTAATAATTCCTTGAGTGGAATAAAATACATTCGACATATTTTTGTGGTTTAGAATAATTGTTCGGGTACGAATATATTTAACCCGGGGTTAAAACCCATACCATAATTCTTCTCGATCAAAAGTGGGCTTCCCGGTCAAAGAATGGGAAAAAGGCACAAAAATTGCCTTGACCGCACATGCAGTCATACCCACCGCACCCTGCGGTCAGGAATTGGTCGCCACCGCACCCCGCGGTAAGACCCACCGCACCCGCGCCGTCATGATTCCTTTTCTACTCTATAGAACGTCGCTTGAGCTGCTTGCCGTTTCAGTCGGTTTTGAGGCGGTGGGGAGGTGCCAGCTGGGCTCCTTGCTTGGCCTATAAAAGGAGGAGGGTTGGAGGAGGAAGACAGCTCCAATCTCTCTCTCTCGTTCCATTGTTGCCGGAGTTGCAAGCTTTCGCCGAAGTTCTTCAAGGTCGTCGCCGGAGCTACCAAAGGAGGAGGAGGTGCTCTCAAGGTGGTGCTTGGGTGGTCCAGGGAATCCAGAAGTCAGAGCCACCACGAGTCGAGCCCCCATCGTCTTCCCCGGTGAGTTGTCATCGTTGTCGTCGTCTCGCCTCTGTAGCCTCGCCGCACCCGCGGTCAAGCCGCCGCACCCGCGGCGGGCCTAGGCGTGTGTGGTTGTGGCTTGGGCTTTGTGATCTCGTTTGGGACTTTCGTTCCTTCGATTTCGTTCATTTTTCTTTAGATTCGTACTATTTATTGTCGAATCTAACTTAGAGTTTCGTTATGGGTCATTCCGTAGGAAATCATAATCTGAGTTCTTCCTCGTTTCGGACCCGGAAAACCCGTCGTCTCAAGCTTCGTTGAGATTCGTCTAATCTAAGGCAAGTGGCGGTTCACTCTTGCTTATCATTCCATATTTATATTGATTATCAATTGTTTAATTGTTAATTAATTTGGGATGAATATTGTTTTCGTCTGGGAACAGTTTTGATAACTGTATGTGATTTAAAAAGAGATATTATAATAGGTTGTATATATTGCTAGAAACAACGCTATTATATATATATATATATGATTGAAATACAGATATTGTAATAGGTTGTATATACTGTTAGAAACAACGCTATTATATCTGTTATTGGCCTCGATGGCTTTGATGTGAATTATTGCTCTTATGTTTTAACTGTTTAGTTAGAACGAGTATTCGTAGGAACACTATGTACCTTGTGAGGTTTATTGGTTTCTTGATAATGGTGCTAGGAGGATTTTCCCTAGTATCTTCGGTCATGACCTTACCCTTACTCAGGATATGTGCACACAGCTGGTGCCGCCATTTGGGATGTATTCCCTTTGATATCTCTTGTGAGGAGATCCGATATGTCTCGTGAAGAGATCTTAAAAGCTTATACCATAAAATGTACGTTTTGGAATTAAATAAGATAAGTGCTTTAGTGCACATAATTAATGAACCTTGGGCGAGAACTACAACGTGGAAACTTGTTTGGGCTTCGATTAGAGTAAGTCCACCTTCCGAATCTGAATTCGCATTATGCGGTGAGGTTGGTTGTGGACCCAAATAGTCAAGTCGCTTTTAAACGTTTGCGTGAAACTTTAATGTTCCCAAACACTTGTCATACTTCCGATAAGACTCAATGTGTTGGAGTCTTCTCTTCATATGTTTCCTTAAGACTCATTCTTTCAGAGTCCTTTCTCTTGATCATGCCTTTTCGTATATTTCAGTAGGAGTATGGTGGTTGACTATCGTCATCGACTTTTATTCGAGAAGCGATGAGTCTAACCTAATACGACTACTTAGAACCTTTCTGTTTTACCCTTGCATAGTCTTTCATTAGACTAACCAACCAGTTATATTCCCTTGCATGATTGGCTGGTGTCATCCGTCTCATATGGCACATCAGATAAACTACAGTTCCGATGAAGGCTAGAAACGACAATGATGGCAGTTGGAATTTTGAAGAGTTTTACCAGGTTGAGATTCCTTGGCGGGTGATCGTTTAGATCAAGACCCTTGTGTCCTTTATTTTAAAGACTTCCACTGCGTTAAACATATTTTATGTCAAGACTACTCCGTATTTCAGTTGTATTTCGGATTATGGATGTAATGCCGAGACAATGATTTTAATCAAAAGTTATGATATTTTGTATTATAACTGTTGTTTTATGATTTATATAAACGGGTTAAGCCTGGGGTGACTTCGGATGTGAAATCCGAGGTCACTAGCGGTAATACCTTTCAAGGATATATATTTGGGGGTGTTACAGATTTGGTATCAGAGCCGAAATTTTTTAAAACGGGTGGGTTTTAAAACATTTTCTTGGAACAAATTTTTTTGTAAACCGTTTACTCGTTTGAAACTGAGAAATGTTTTCGAAGGCTCTGAATTTCCAAGTAAATTTTTTATTTTGCCGATCTAGTCGTGCCTTCACTTTAGTCTGATATGGAAGCGAACTTCTATGTTTAGAAAGACTAACTCTTTTCTCGTCACCCGTAGGTTATGGGTGCATCTTTTCTCTTCGAAGGGACTCGGAAGAAGCCGAGGTGGCTCCGCCATCTCCATTAAGGCTTGAGTTTCCAGTTCCCCTGTGATGCTTCGAAGTAGGAGAATCAAGTAGTCCACCCAAGGAGGTGAAGACTGTACTACCCGAGTCAGTAGTACTAGTGTCCGATAGGGCCAAGGTTCCAGTGGCAGAACCTACAAAGGAGCCAAGGGAGGACACGGAAAATGAAGAGGAGTGGTCAAGATATGCACACTAGTGGAAAAAACACTTTTTGAGGCTCCCTTTTAGAGGCGTACATAGTTCAAAATGCCTCAACAATGACTTAGGCAATCACTTTTTTTGGTTTTTGAGGCGGATAATTATTTTATACGCCTCAAAAACATATTTTGAGGCGGACAAATTAATATACGCCTCAACAAGTATCCGAAAAAACCCCGCTAAAGTATTAGAGGCGGGCCAAGGTAAGGCCCGCCTCTAATGGTAACTAATTGAGGCGGGCCAAGTAGCCCGCCTCAATTAAAGCTTGTTGAGGCGGGCCTCTTAAAGCCCGCCTCAACAAGTATGTCCAATAGAGGCGGGCATGTAAGGCCCGCCTCTATTAGACCATTACTCGGCCGAGTCGTAATACTTATAGAGGCGGGCGTGTTAGGCCCGCCTCTATAAGCTCAACCCTAATTAAAAAAAAAAACAGCTGCGTGCGCCTTCATTTTCTGCTCTAAGGTTTGTGCCGTTTTCAGAGAAAGAGAAAGGAGAAGGCTGGGCTGGGAGAGTGCTCGAAGGTAGTCGATCGAAAAGAGAAGCTCGGGAAGACGAAGGGCGGTGACGATTCCAAGTCCGGTGGCGACTCGGTGGTGTTCGTCGGAGCCGTGTTCGTCGTGGTGTCCCTTGCGGTGGCGCGGTCTGTTGGAGTGCAGAAACGATTTCTGCGGTGCTTCACAAGGGCGTTTTCTTTCGATCCTTGTTCTTGTGCTTCCTTGTTATTGTGTGCTTCGGATTTCTTTAGGGTGTTTTGCTCTCTTGAGTGTGCTCTTGTAAACGAACGATTAAGGCTTTTAATGCTTAGTGGATTGGGTGGATCTCTTTTTTTGAGATCCCGCGGATGTAGGGTAACCGAACCGCGTTACCAATTCTTGGTGTTCTTTCTGTTTTTGTTTCGTTTCTATTTTGCTTGAATTTGCTTGAATCGGATATATTAGATTCACAGATTGGTATCAGAGCTTTGACTGCATTCCTTGTGCTTTTCTGATCTGGAAATTGTGTTTTATGCGGTTAGAAGAGTTTCCTAGGGTTTGTCCTTGCTCGATCCTGTTTAGCTTCCGCTGCTCTTGTGCATTTGTCTGATTCCTGCTTATTCACTACTGAAAATTGTGATACTGAGTTCTTTACTTGATTCTGATTTTTAGATCTTATGAACCTGGAAATCTTGATTTTCGTGTGTTCTTGCATCTGTTTTCAGATTTGGACTGAACTGTAGTGTCTTGTGTTGTCTGAGTTCTGGAATTGTGTTTCTTTGAACTTGGAATTGTGTTGTCTTGAGTTCTTGATTTTTTTATTCTTTGAACCTGAAGTGTGTTGAAGTGCAACCTCTGGTGTTGTACTTGATTGGTTCTTGAGAACTGATTTCTGTGTGTGTGTGATTCTTGGACTTTTGTGTCCTAATATGTGGTTATCAATTTTCTAGCTTCATTTACTGACTTGTGTGTTTGGTAGGTGATGACAGAAAACATGATGAAAATTACACCATTTGATGGTACGACTGACTTTGCAATGTGGCAAGTCAAGATGAAGGCTATACTCATCAAGGAGAAGTGCTATAGAGCTGTAAAAGGTGACTACCTCTCGGAGACCTCAGCAGCTAGAAAGATGGAACTTGATGAGCAAGCCCACTCATAAATTATAATAAGGCTTGCGGATGATGTGGCTCGTCAAGTGGTAAAGTTTACTACTACTAAAACTTTATGGAATGCTTTAGAAGCGTTATACTTGACTAAATCCTTGTCTTTTAGAATATCATTACTGTGCAGATTATTTACATTTAAGATGGATGTGAATCTGACTTTGAATGATAACTTTGATAAATTTCTGAGAATGGCCCAAGATTTGGAAATGTGTAATGATAAGATTGCTGAAACTCACCAAGCTGTTCTGTTATTGAATTCCTTGCCTGCTCAGTTTGACATTCTGAAAGATGTGATTCAGTTTGGTAATGACACCATCACTGTTGTTAAAATTGCTGAGGCTATAACTCAGAAAAATGAAGTGTTAAAGGTGTATAAGACTAAAACTGAAAACAAAGTTGATGTTAAACCTGAGAATTCTATCTTGCATGCTGAGGGGAAACCCAAAACTGGAAAAAAGGCTAAAACTGATACTAAGGATAGAAAGTGTTTCTATTGTGGTAAAGCTGGCCATTTTATTAAAGATTGCAAGAAAAATAAATCTGATGATGAGCAGAAATCTGATGTTACTAATGTGTGTGAATCTGGTGCTTCTTATTCATGTGAGTTGCTCATGCTTGATTCTAGACATGATTCTAATTGCTGGATTTTAGATTCTGGTTGCTCTATGCATGCTACCCCGCATAAATACATGTTTAATGAATTGCATGAATTCTTAATCGTTTTTTATTTAATCATTTTTACATTACCATTCATAATCGTTTTATCAAATACCTTTAAATGTGCAGGTATTTATTGGACAATCACACATATGCATTTGAAAATTCTCGAATTGGGTTCATTTGTCCTGAGATGGTGTCAGGCACTGGAATCAGGGCCGATCCAACTGTTCCAGCAGATTACTTGCAACGTGTGTTCAATGCTGAAACTGCTAAGAATACGATTAAAGATTCTAACAGTGCCAAATTATTTTTGCTCCCATATAATCAAGAGTAAGTGTTTTCTATAATTAGTATTTTAAGCAATCATTAATATTTATCAATTTAATTTTAAATGATGCAACAATCATTGGATTATGTACGTGATAGACCTATTTAGAGCACAAGTCTATCTTTTCGATTCTCTAAAAGGTCAAGGCAACAGAACGACTGATGCATCTGGAATCATGAATTTGTAACTTATTTTGCTTACGAATTAGTTTTTTTTGGAATATTAACAATATCAGTTTCATGAGTGTATTATGTTGATTTTCTAGGGCATTTCAAGTGTATAAGTATCAAGGTGGGAAGTGCGAGAAATTAATAGGAAAACGTAAGACGTTGAGAGGTCTGCAATATAGAGGTACATATAGCATTTTATACGCTTTAGGTTTGTTTATTTATAATCAAAGGCCTTGTATCTAAGACAGCCCCTTTATGTTGTGTAATTAGTGCGCTCAACAAAGCGGCGGAACCGAGTGTGGCTATTATGTCATGAAGTTCATGTTAGATATAGTCACGGGACTCTATGACTCTAATGACCGACTAGATAAGGTATGTAACTTAACTAACTATATATTGATAGTATTTGTGTTTTTTGTCAATAATTTCTGTGTTTTTTATGAAGCTATATCCTAAGAGGAAGACATCGTATACTTATGAAGAAATGGATGTTGTTCGTGAGCAATGGGCACAGTATTTTACATCGAAGTATTTATTATCGGATTGAACTTGTTTTTACTTGTCATGTAAACTGTTGTTGAGAACCTGACTGTACTCTGATGAAATCTGTTGTATATTATTCTGTGAATAAAATCAGGAACTTATTTTGCAATGTGTGTATGGTGCATCATAAATCCAAAAAAGATCCAAAAGAAGCGCAAACGAAGGGACTTATAGAGGCGGACTTGTATGTCCGCCTCTATAAGTACATAGATGCTGACTCGGTCGAGAACTCGGCCGAGTTCTGGGCCGAGTCAGCGTCTACTTGTTGAGGCGGGCTTGTATATGCCCGCCTCTATAAGTATATAGCGCTGACTTGTTGAGGCGGGCCTATAGAGGCCCGCCTCAACAAGTGTTTACTTATTGAGGCGGGCTTCGGAGGCCCGCCTCAATAAGGTCCTTTTAGAGGCGTAAAATGCCCGCCTCAAAAAGTGTTCCTACTTGTTGCAGCCCCCTTAGTTGAAGCGAACGGTGTTCGCCTCAATAAGTGTCCAAAAGCCCGCCTCTATTGTAACACCCCCAATTTATACCGGAGATATTACATGCCAGTGACCTCAGACTTTACCGTCCAAAGTCACCCCAGGCTTTTCCAGAACAGTTAAGCTTAAATACATAACATAATTACATAATAATGGAAAGATTAAACAACGGAAGACTTTAAATTACACAGCGAAAGACTTTAAAGAGCCAACTTACAACATGGCTATATTATGAAGATACATTGAAGTAACACTTTAACAATCTTAAAACACTTAACAGCTTAAAACACTGACTTTTAAATCTTCGTCTGCAAGCTTCTTATCCTTCAATAGGTTACTTAAACTCCGGGAATCAACTCCTGATGTGCCGAAATGGACGGATGACACCAACCATGACGATGCAGATAACAAAAATACAGCGGGTTAGTCTACTGAATAGACTAGCAAGGGCACAAAGCAGAGTGGTTTGAGTGATCGTGACCGTTTACTATCATTATCCCTCGAATAATAACCGAAGGAACGATATATAACCCGACACTTTCACGGAATGATTTAACAATTAAGATATGTACTTAAGAGAAGACTCTAACTGAAATGAGCCTTATAGGAAATTATGACAACCGAGGGAACATTAAAGTTACACACACCAATGATTTAAAAGTTTACTGAGATGCTTCGGTTCACAACCAACCTCATCGCCTACAACGAATCCAGATTGGAAAGAGAACGTACTATGATCAAAGTCAAGACGAGTTTTCCTAGCTGCACTATTACTTAGCTGCACTACTCGCCAAAGGTTTATTAATCATGTGCACTCGGGCACATATCTTATTTAATTACAAAACACACATTACTGAAACACGTTAGTGTTATTAAGAGCGACAACAAGGCTTAAATCTTAAGGCGACCATTACGTCAACCCAAATTAAAACACACACAACACACACGCGAGACTTAACATTATTATGCCGAGTAACAACGGCGTTATTATTACACCGGGTGACCTTACGTTCACCCTGATTGCACTATTACAGTGCTTACACTTATTAATTATGTGCTTAACTGCACTTATCTTATTAAATTACAACACACACACACACACTGTTGAGGCTTTTCATATTATTCCGAGAACACGGAAGTTATTATTACACCGGGTGACCTTACGTTCACCCTGATTGCACTGCCACAGTGCTTACAATTTAATTTACAGGGTGACAGTTACGTCCACCCCAATGCACTAGCTAAGTGCTTAATACACAGGACTGCAATTAAGCTCATCCAATGGCGCTTGCAAGGCGCTTAAAACACTTCAGATCCTTAACGGTGGATAAGAAGCATAGGTCATGACCCTTAAATTATTCGGAATTAATCCGAGGAATATTATGATTTAAAGAAACGACAAATCCTTACTTGGATTAGCGTTCCTACGAACATTAAGTTATTAAGAAACGACTAATCCTTATTTGGACTAGCGTTCCCAAAACACACGAGATTAAGCATTAAAGATTAACATTAAACCACCCGATACCATCACGGTAATTATCACATATAATAGCGTTGTACTAACAGATATACAACCTATTATAACATTATTTTAATCACGTTCACTTATGAAATTAATTCCCAAACCGAACAACAGTTCACATTAACTCAATTAACAATTAAACGATTAAAGATTAACGAAACAAGGACTGGTTAAGCAAGAGCGAACCGCCACTTGCCTTAGTCCGCAGATCTAGAACAGAGCAGAGACAACGGGATTCCGGGCTCGACACATGTATAGCTCCGACAGCACAACGACCTTCGAGTCGACCCATAAGGAAACCCTAAGTTAAATCCGACATAAACTAGTATGAATCTAAGGAAAGATGAAAGAAATCGAAAGGAACGACTCCACAACGACGACCACCAAGACCAAGCCAATAAAGGGGCTTCTGGCCACTGGCGGCGGTCGCCGTGTTCATCACGGCGGGCGCCGTGATGAACGGCGTGCGCCGTGTTCATCACGACGGGCGCCGTGATGAACGACGGTCGCCGTGAAGAACCTCCGACAACAGAATGGCGAGAAGACTCACCAAAACGATGCGCGTTTCTACCCTTTTTTGCCTTGCTTGGGTTATGACCTCCAAGGGCAACCAAAAGGCTTAAAAAGGGCTTCTGGAAACACCACCAAACGACACCGGCGATTGCTTCGGAAATCCGACGAGGGCACCAAACTCCGGCGAGAGAGATTCTGAGATGGAGCTTCTGATTTTAGCTTGAATCCGACCCCAAGCCTCTCCTTTTATAGCCATAGACCGAGGGAGCACAATGATGGCTAGGAGGGTGTCGTGGCAGGGCTAAAAGGGCGACGTCAGATGTTCGCCGGCGACCTTCGGGCAAGGACCTCCGGACAACATCGACGGCGGGCGCCGTCATAACTGCGGCGGGCGCCGCCATCAATGCGGCGGGCGCCCCTATTAATACGGCGGGCGCCGCCATAGACCTGGCGTCCCCATCTAGGAGGAGACTCCGCTGCTCCTCGAGCCTTGTGACAGCGGGTGCCGCCATACCCACGGCGGGTGCCGCCCTTGGGCCTTGCGACGGCGGGCGCCGCCAATCTCGCGGCGGGCGCCGCCCCTTGGCTCGGCCGCTTCCTTTGCTCTCAGACGAAACGATGTTAACCCGGGATAAAATTATTGTATGCGAACGAGTAATTAACATCCAAAGTACGTCGTCTGTATTTTATTTCACTGAGAAAAATATTATAGATACATAGCACATTACAGAATGCCTCCAACCTTCTGAATTAAATCTGACATACTAAACGGGTGTTCGGGAAATTCCAAAAATTCCCAAAATAACCCTTACAGAATTATGGGGTATCACATCACCTCCCCCTTAAAATAAGTTTTGACCCCGAAACTTGCATTAAGTCAACGAGGATACTACTTCAACACCAATCTTACCACCTGGATCCAACATCCTTAATCACTTCATCCTTGTAATGGATCACCAGAGATATTATTCTTAATTCCTTAGGATATCATTCTGAAAATGATTCATCCGCCTCAAAGCTTATGGCACAAACTCACGCATGAGAGATAGCTCATGATCTCTCTGAACAAAACTCTACAAGCTCATTCCCTTTCCTTAAGAAATCTCGGAAGAACTCAGCGTATGAGATAACGCTTACCACAGTATTCCTTAGATGCATAGACAATTCTCCTTACTGAATCTTTAATACATCGGGATCATTAACATATCCCATCCTTACTGCAACCTTTCCTCTCAACATGACCGCTCCACAACTTAATCTTCCTCAAAGAGTTGCATCCGTTCTTATAGATGACATACTCTATGTATGAAGAAGAATCTTAGGAGTGGATTTAGATTTAAACAACAGAGTCGACCTTGGGAGTAACCACAAGGGACGAACATCTAAGTTATCCACAAAACTCCACCACCATAAGTCTGATAGTCCTTATCCTTACTTGGCATAAGTTGTTCTCGACACTTACAGGGTTTCGTATGAACAACTAATTCGCAAAGATAACACATTCTGAAATTTTCCAAAGCAAGGAAACACTTCATTATCGTTAAACATTACATTAATTGACAAAAGTCGATCAGGCATATCTTAATACCATGGAGATTACCGACACACGTCGTTACTCCTTAATCTTAAAGAAAGTCTTAACACAAATACAACTTAATGGATCAGGGTTCTTCTCCGTTGGCTTGACTCATTACAAAGAGTCGTTGCCCTTGGCCTGAAGACCCCATAGGCGCTTTGCCTTTATTACGAGCCATAGATTGCTCAGGAGTAGATATCACTGGCCTTGGGTTCTGCCCACCTCCAACAATTGACGCTTGGTAAGACTGCATTGGTCCTTGACCCTTCAGTCTGCAGTACGTTTTTATGTGGCCTTCCCTTCCACAATTATGACACATCCTCTTGTCCTTTTGGCAAACAAAACTTTTATGCCCCACTTCACCACAATTGTGGCACTGAATTGCTCTGCCGCTCCAACCTGAGCCTCTGGCAGAGTTTGACTGAGTTGTCTCAGTCTTAGCGTGACCCGACTTCTCAAACTTGGTAGGCGATGCCGGTCGTTTGAATGAACCAACCTGGCGATCCTGTTGCCCACCCTTTCCCTTAACTTGCTTCTCCCTCTTAAGGGCAGACTCCTCCAATGTGACTTCCGTCTTGTAGGCTGCATCCACATATTGCTCTAACGTAGTACAGCCATGACGTAACATTAGAGGCTTGATCTCTGGATTCATCCATCCATGGAAGTACCAGATCTTTTGCTCTTCGGTTGACACCTCAGGTCCAGCGTACTGCATCAAGTGATTGAACTTAGCTGCGAGCTCAGTCACCTTTAACCCATCAGTCTGCGGGTACAGAAATTCCTTATGCTTCTCCTCCCTCATAGCTTGGGAAAAGAAACGATCGGTCATCTTGGTTTTGAACATGCTCCAATTCACCTCGGGATGGTCAGCCAGACCGGTACTTTCCCACCATTCGCTAGCCACATCCTTGAGTTGAAGAGAGGCGATGTGCACTTTTCCAGCCTCAGTGCAATTAATGTTCCGGAGCAACCGTTCCATATGTGAGAACCAATAGGTCACCCTGACCGGTTCTCCAGTACCGTCATAGCTGTCGGGCCTCATTGAACTCACGGCTTTTAACGCTTGCCCGTAAGTTCCTCTGTCCCTAACAACATTTATCCGAGGTACTTGCTCCACTGACTCCTCGACTTCAGGAGTAGCTTGAGGAACTGGACCACCTTGTGCTTGTGGTGCACTGGTCGCATAACATCAGTGATGGCCTGCATGACAATTCCTCGAATTGCCTCCACTGCTACAGCATCAAACAACATCGGAGCGTTGGCCTGAGCTTGGCCATTGCCTCCCTGGTTATTGTTGGAAGCAGCCTCACGCTCTTCCCTTTGATTAGCGGCGTTCCTCAGAATCAACCTTGGTTCAGCACCAGCATGGGCTGTGTTCCTTGTGTTCACCATCTTCTGGTGAATCATAACGTTACTTTAGAACTTATCCAACTTAATTATGACACTCTAGTCAAATACGTCATGATACAGATTATAGAGGTCCAAACTAATAACTTTATATTAGTCTGACTATCCTTCACTGTTAACTGCAAGAACGACCTTCTTCTGCTTACTAAAGACTGAGAACCTGAGAGAAATGTCAACCTTTAAATGACATTAATCCCGAGAATAGACAATATTCCTAAGAATGGATCTAAGGAATAAGTAACACTTGAAGCTTGCAGAAGTTTGAAACCACTTATTAACAATCTCACTTTCAAACTTCAACCCTTTAAACTTTAAGTTAATCGCTTATAACACAACACTTTTATAAACCAATTATAAATAGCTTTCGAACTTCGAAACGCTAAATCACTTAAATTAAATCACCGAGTTACTTACAACTCTTACATTGAAATTCTCAAAATTCCATTTTAATATAGAATAGGTTCGAAAACAGTTTCAAAATAAACTTTCGAAAATTCTCAAACCTAACAATAGGCCAAGAATTTTAAAACCATTGCTCTGATACCATAACAGTAACACCCCCAATTTACACCGGAGATATTACATGCCAGTGACCTCAGACTTTACCGTCCAAAGTCACCCCAGGCTTTTCCAGAATAGTTAAGCTTAAATACATAACATAATTACATAATAATGGAAAGATTAAACAACGGAAGACTTTAAATTACACAGCGGAAGACTTTAAAGAGCCAACTTATAACATGGCTAAATTATGAAGATACATTGAAGTAATACTTTAACAATCTTAAAACACTTAACAACTTAAAACACTGACTTTTAAATCTTCGTCTGCAAGCTTCTTATCCTTCAATAGGTTACTTAAACTCCGGGAATCAACTCCTGATGTGCCGAAACGGACGGACGACACCAACCATGACGATGCAGATAACAAAAATACAGCAGGTTAGTCTACTGAATAGACTAGCAAGGGCACAAAGTAGAGTGGTTCGAGTGATCGTGACCGTTTACTATCATTATCCCTCGAATAATAACCGAAGGAACGATATATAACCCGGCACTTTCACGGAATGATTTAACAATTAAGATATGCACTTAAGAGAAGACTCCAACTGAAATGAGCCTTATAGGAAATTATGACAACTGAGGGAACATTAAAGTTACACACACCAATGATTTAAAAGTTGATTGAGATGCTTCGGTTCATAACCAACCTCATCGCCTACAGCGAATCCAGATTGGAAAGAGAACGTACTATGATCAAAGTCAAGACGAGTTTTCCTAGCTGCACTATTACTTAGCTGCACTACTCGCCAAAGGTTTATTAATCATGTGCACTCGGGCACATATCTTATTTAATTACAAAACACACATTACTGAAACACGTTAGTGTTATTAAGAGCGACAACAAGGCTTAAATCTTAAGGCGACCATTACGTCAACCCAAATTAAAACACACACAACACACACGCGGGACTTAACATTATTATGCCGAGTAACAACGGCGTTATTATTACATCGGGTGACCTTACGTTCACCCTGATTGCACTATTACAGTGCTTACACTTATTAATTATCTGCTTAACTGCACTTATCTTATTAAATTACAACACACACACACACACACTGTTGACGCTTTTAATATTATTCCGAGAACACGAAAGTTATTATTACACCGGGTGACCTTACGTTCACCCTGATTGCACTGCCACAGTGCTTACAATTTAATTTATAGGGTGACAGTTACGTCCACCCTAATGCACTAGCTAAGTGCTTAATACACAGGACTGCAATTAAGCTCATCCAATGGCGCTTGCAAGGCGCTTAAAACACTTCAGATCCTTAACGGTGGATAAGAAGCATAGGTCATGACCCTTAAATTATTCGGAATTAATCCGAGGAATATTATGATTTAAAGAATGAACAAATCCTTACTTGGATTAGCGTTCCTACGAACATTAAGTTATTAAGAAACGACTAATCCTTATTTGGACTAGCGTTCCCAGAACACACACGAGATTAAGCATTAAAGATTAACATTAAACCACCCGATACCATCACGGTAATTATCACATATAATAGCGTCGTACTAACAGATATACAACCTATTATAACATTATTTTAATCACGTTCACTTATGAAATTAATTCCCAAACCGAACAACATTTCACATTAACTCAATTAACAATTAAACGATTAAAGATTAACGAAACAAGGACTGGTTAAGCAAGAGCGAACCGCCACTTGCCTTAGTCCGCAGATCTGGAATAGAGCAGAGACAACGAGATTCCGGGCTCGACACAGGTTTAGCTCCGACAGCACAACGACCTTCGAGTCGACCCATAAGGAAACCCTAAGTTAGATCCGACATAAACTAGTACAAATCTAAGCAAAGACAAAAGAAATCGAAAGGAACGACTCCACAACGTCGACCACCAAGACCAAGCCAACAAAGGGGCTTCTGGCCACTGGCGGCGGTCACCGTGTTCATCAGGGCGGACACCGTGATGAACGGCGGTCGCCGTGAAGAAACTCCGACAACAGAATGGCGAGAAGACTCACCAAAACGATGCGCGTTTCTACCCCTTTTTGCCTTGCTTGGGTTATGACCTCCAAGGGCAACCAAAAGGCTTAAAAAGGGCGTCTGGAAACACCACCAAACAACACTGGCGATTGCTTCGGAAATCCGGCGAGGGCACCAAACTCCGGCGAGAGAGATTCTGAGATGGAGCTTGTGATTTTAGCTTGAATCCGACCCCCAAGCCTCTCCTTTTATAGCCACAGACCGAGGGAGCACAATGATGGCTAGGAGGGTGTCGTGGCGGGGCTAAAATGGTGACGTCAGACGTTCGTCGGCGACCTTCGGGCAAGGACCTCCGGACAACATCGACGGCAGGCGCCGTCATAACTGCTGCGGGCGCCGCCATCAATGCGGCGGGCGCCGCCATAGACCTGGCGTCCCCAGCTAGGATGAGACTCCGCTGCTCCTCGAGCCTTGTGACGGCGGGCGCCGCCATACCCACGGCGGGCGCCGCCCTTGGGCCTTGCGACGGCGGGCGCTGCCAATCTCGCGGAGGGCGCCGCCCCTTGGCTCGGCCGCTTCCTTTGCTCTCAGATGAAACGATGTTAACCCGGGATAAAATTATCGTACGCGAACGAGTAATTAACATCCAAAGTACGTCGTCTGTATTTTATTTCACTGAGAAAAATATTACAGATACATAGCACATTACAGAATGCCTCCAACCTTCTAAATTAAATCCGACGTACTAAACGGGTGTTCGGGAAATTCCAAAAATTCCCAAAATAACCCTTACAGAATTACGGGGTATCACATCTATAAGGATTTTTTCCACTAGTGGCAAGAGGGAATTACAACGACGACTTCATGATTGAGATGATTCCCGAGGAGGATCCAGAAGAAGAGGATCCTGAAGAAGACCCGGAAGAGGATTCGGAAGAAGAGGAGGACCCCGAGGAGGACCTCGAGGGACAAGGCCACGAGTCTGATGGCTTAGAGCGCTTGTTGGTGGGCAGCGAGGACCCGAGAATAGAGTTTATCTATCCAAGTCCGGAGTTTCCGCCTGAGCAAGAGTACTCGCCATTGACTTCAGCCGATTGGGGTACACTTTACGAGGTGGTATTTCCCAGAAGAAAGAATGGTCCACGAAATGCATTTGAGAACTCACAGCCTATTCCTGCTCAGAGAAGGCTAATGTTGAGTCTTGATTCGCGAGAGGCACTTCGCCTAAGTCAGATGTTTTCCCCTGAAGAGCGCCGCCACATGGACAAGGCGGTTGAGCATGCAAGAAGAAGGGCAAGACCAAGCAATGAGCCATGTGCTCCAGGACCAAGCAGGGTGAGGAGTCTTTCACCAGAATCCGATGGTAAACCCCGTTCGAAGAAGCCATGTATGAGGAGTGGCGATTACAGGAAATGTTTCAGGGCGCCATGATTGGGCCAGTACTGATTAGCAGTTCCCTTTGTAGTATTTCAATGATTGTTTTGTTAAGAACCATTTGAACGTGTTGATATACGTTTAATAAAGATATATGGGTCTTAAAGAATTTAAGGAGTGCTAAAAATAGCATTTAGCTTGACCGCGATCAAGGTCCAAAAAACGTGAGCGCGGCACCGCGAGCGCGGTTTTGCCTATGGGCAAATCGCGAGCGCGGTTTTGCCTATGGGCAAATCGCGAGCGCGGTTTTGCCTATGGGCAAATCGCGAGCGCGGTTTTGCCTATGGGCAAATCGCGAGCACGGTTTTGCCTATGGGCAAATCGCGAGCGCGGTTTTGCCTATGGGCAAATCGCGAGCGCGGTTTTGCCTATGGGCAAACCGCGAGCACGGCACCGCGGGCGCGGTTTTGCCTATGGGCAAACCGCTAGCGCGGCACCGCGGGCGCGGTTTTGCCTATGGGCAAACCGCTAGCGCGGCACCGCGGGCGCGGTTTTGCCTATGGGCAAACCGCTAGCGCGGCACCGCGGGCGCGGTTTTGCCTATGGGCAAACCGTGAGCGCGATTTTGCCTATGGTCAAACCGTGAGCGCGGCACCGCGGGCGCGGTTTTGCCTATGGGCAAACCACGAGCGTGGCACCGCGGGCGCGGTTTTGCCTATGGGCAAACCGCGAGCGCGGCACCGTGGGCGCGGTTTTGCCTATGGGCAAACCGCGAGTGCGGCACCGTGGGCGTGGTTTTGCCTATGGCAAACCGCGAGCGCGGCACCGCGGGCGCGGTTTTGCCTATGGCAAACCGCAAGCGCGGCACCACGGGCGCGGTTTTTGCCTATGGGCAAAACACGAGCGCGGCACCGCGGTTTTGCCTATGGGCAAACCGCGATCGCGGAAGACTCGGATCATCGTCTTCCTCTGTTTCCAGAATGTCGGCGATTGCTTTCCTCCATGCGTCCGAACGGCGGGGAGCTAGATCGATTGGGTTGCTTGGTCTTTGCTGTGAACTCCTCCTTCTGAGCCTATAAATAGGAGGGAGTGGCATCCATCTTATCCACCATCTCAAGCATCCTCTTCCTCTTCTCAAAAGTTGTTGTGTTCGTCAGAGTCATCGTCGCCGGAGCCGAAGTCGTCGCCGTGGGCAATCCTTGGAGTGGTGGTGGTGTGCCAAGGTTCAGAAGCGAAGTACGAAGCCTCGTCATCGTCGGTATGACCTCGAAAGCTCGATTAAGCTCGCGTCGGGATGGAGTTCCGCGACCGCGGCTCCATCCACCGCGACCGCAGCCGGGCAGAGACCCGCGACCCCGGCTGGGCGCGAAACCGCGATCGCGGTTATAAAACCACGGGCGCGGTTTTGCTTAGCAAGGCGCGATCGCGGCTATGCCATCCACGACCGAGGTTCTGGCTTCTTTTCTTCGTTTCGCTTCGTCTTTTCGTATCGTATCTAACTTAGGGTTTTGTATTAAAACTTGTCGTCGTCGTAGAAAATGTGCTCAAGTGCAAGTTTCCAGATCTCGAACCCGATCCCTCGTTCGTCTAGACTAAGGCAAGTGGCGGTTCGCTCTTGCTCATTATTCCATGTTTCCCTTGATTGTCAATTATTTAATTGTCTAATTAAGATGGGATAAAGTTGTTGTTTTATGTTTGGGAACATATTTTATAAAACGATGAGTTAAAATATGGATTTATAATAGGTTGTATATATTGCTAGAAACAACTCTATTATATAGTTCTTTATAATATTACTAATGGATTTTGGTGTGGATTTATATGTGAACTTACATGCTTAGTTAGCACGAGTATTCGTAGGAACGCTATGTACCTTGTGAGGTCTAGTCGTTTCTTTATAACTGGTACTAGGAGGATTTTGCCCTAGTACTTCTGGTCATGACCATACCCTTATTCCAGGGTAAGTGCACTTAGCTAGTGCCAACATTCGGGATTCGTTCCCCAGAAATATCTCTCGTATCGAGATGATGTGAATTAAAAGCTTTAACGTGAATGTTCATTTTGGAATTAAATAAGATAAGTGCTTTTACGCACATAATTAATATACTCTCGGGCGAGGAGTACAATGTGGAAACCGCCCGGACTCTTGTTAGAGTAAGTCTTCTTTCCAATCTGGATTCGCATTGCGCGGTGAGGTTGGTCGTGGACCCAAATAATCAAGGTCGTGTTTTAAACTTGTGTGAAAACTAAATGTTGCCAATCAATTGTCTTACGTTTCATATAAGACTCAACTCCTTTGGAGTCTTCTCTTCATACGTTTCCCATAAGACTCAATTCCTTTGGAGTCTTCTCTTCGATCATTCATTTTCTTGTGTTTCCGTAGAAGTATTGGGGTTCACATCGTGTATCGTCTATTATTCGAGAAGCGATGGTTGTAACTCGGTACGACTACTTAGAACCTTTTATTTGTACCCTTGCATAGTCTTTCATTAGACTAACCAACCGTTATTTTTCTTTTGCATGGTTGGCTGGTTTCATCCGTCTCATATGGCACATCGGGTAAATTTCCTCAGCTTTGAAGGCCAGATTCCGACGTTGAAGGCAGTTGACATTTTAAGTGTTTTTCCCTAAGGTTGAGGATCCTGGCGTGAGATCGCACGATTTAAAACCCCTTTTGGCGTTTATCTATTTCAAAGACTTCCGCTGTAATATACATTTTCTGTATTGGTTTTGTTATCAATTGTAATTTGCAACGTCGGTATGAGACATTAATTGGTAAAATTTCATATTATTTACTAAAGTTTACACTATTGTATAATTTGTTATAAAAATGGTAAGCCTTGGGTGATCTCGGGTGTATATTTTGAGATCACTGGCGGTAATATTTTCAAACGTATTTTGGGGGTGTTACAGACCGGAGGATAAGTCGGATCTATATTCAACTTATGAGTGATAACGTCGGGTGAAATTCTTACCATATCCTCATGTGACCAGGAAAAGCAATCAGCGTTAGATCGTAAGAATTCTATTAGACTAGCTCTAGTCGGGTCATCTAAATCTGACCCAACCCTTACAGTTTGTTTTGGCTTTGAGGGCTCTAGCACGATTTCATCTAGTTGTTCCATTTCTGGTTCGACGTATCGTTTAGTGCCCTCGGCGCTCTGTAACTGCTATGCCGACTGTGTTTGACTTCTCCACTGATGTAGCATTTTGTGGCCCACGGTCGCGTAGCATTTCGTGGTTCAATGTAGCATTTTGTGGCCCGCGGTCGCATCGACCATTGCGTTGATGTGACGTAGCATTCCTTGGCAGCCTGCTGGTCACCTTTTATTTCTTGTCCCCCCCCCCCCCATTTGGTCGGGAATTTTATGATTTGATGGTACGTGGAGAGTAGAACATTCATTGCGTGTTTCCAGGGTCTGCTAAGGATTGCGTTATATGGAGACGGGCAGTCGAGTATCAAGAATTTTACCTGTTGGTTGACTCTGCCGGCATACATTGTTAACACTATTTCACCTAGGGTGTGTTTGACTTCTCCACTGAACCAGACCAATGGAGTCAACTTTCAGGTCAAATCGTCCTCGCTTAGACCCATACCCTTTAAGGTGTCTAGTGTCAACAAGTTCGTGGAGCTACCTATGTCTTTCAGTACTCGGCGTATAAGAAAGTTACCAATGGACAAAGAGATTACCAAAACGTCGTGGTGGTCGCCTAATTCTTCGGCTTCGGAATCGTCGAAGGTGATGGCAAGCATGTCTGCTACTTGTGGTTGTTGTATCTCCGATCGGATCGGTCTGTCGCCTTTGCTCTCTTTGGAATATAATTTGGCGGCCGAGTATGTGTTTCCACACACGTTCGACCCTCCTGAGATGGTGTTAACAATTTTAGTGTGTACTGGAGATGAGGGTTTATCGGTCGTTACCATGTCCCTTTGATCTAGCGTCGCTTTTGCTTTGTCAGAAATGATGTCGCGCAAGAGTCCCTGTGCGAGGAGCCTTGCGACTTCCTTGCGCAAGGCAATGCACTCGTCCATGGTATGACCATGATCTCCGTGGAACTCGCACCATTGGCTCATATCTTTCTTGGAATCGGGCTTGTCGCTCTTCCGAGGCCATCTTATGTCTTTCCCATACCTGTCAAAACTTTTCATGAGTCCAACATGAAAATGTTAAAGTTGTAGGAATGGACCTTCGTGGGTAGAGTTGGGTTGTTCTTCAAGTCTTGATTCTTGTCATAAGAGTTACTTATCTAACTTATATCGCTCCGTCCTTGGGGTATGGTTGGTGCCGCCTGTCGCGTCAATGATCCGAAGATGACCTTCGGTCGACTCGATCAGTACTTTTGTCCGCTTTTGTGGGCTCTTCGTCTTCTTCTAACCTAACATGGGCCATAGTTTTGGCTTGCACGTATTCGAAGCTTCAGCACGGGTATTTGGTCAATTCGCGGTAGAGTTCACTACCTCTGACCAATTCCCGACGAAACGCTTTGATTGACATTGAGACGTCGCAATGTGGGATCACGACCTTATCTTTGTTGTACTTGTTAAGATAGTCTCTTAGGGGTTCACCGTATGATCGGTGCTATTTTGTAGTGTTTATCTAGGGGTTATTACCTGGTTTAAGGCGCCATTTGGTTGGATTTAGAGCACAATTGGAGATTATAGAGTTAGAGCGGAGAAGTGTGGTTTTGGTGGTCTGGATGAGCTAATTGGAGACATTCAGAGGAATAGGATTTGGCCATCTGAGGAGACAAGGAAAATCCATGAAGAAACCACATTGAAAAGACCAAATTCGAGAATTAATTAGGGCCAATTCGAGAACAAACCGCGACCGCGGCCATCACGCGTGAATCAAATCCAGCTAATTAAAGAAGCCGTGATGCTACTTTTAAATAATGGGCCAAATTGGAGGGAAGGCCGAAACAAATGAAGACATGCCCAATTGAGGAGCTCGGCCCGCGTGAAACAAAGAATGCCGCGTGAATTGAAGAAGCGGGATTTGAAGCTGGAAAAGATGGAGGCGTGACGCCGCATGACATCAGCGAAGTGGGCCATGCATGTGCTGAACGAAGTGGGCCGCAGCTGCTTGGAATGGGCCGAGAGTGGGCAAATTTGTGGAAGCCGAGTATGTTACGAGAATTTGGAGCTGTTGCTGTTCGTTTTGCCGAGAATTCCACACGAGAAATTCGTTTGTTATTTTTGGTTTATTATTGTTATTTTATTATTAATTACCATATATTTAGAATTAGGTTAAAAACACCTTTTGTTAACCTAGTTGCCACCAGAAAATAGTTAGACCTAGTTTCATTCATCGTTGTTTTTCCCTTTTGCTCAGGCAGACAATTGAAGCCTTTGGATTGATTGGATTGTGAGTTTATTCCTTTACTCTTTCTATGATTGTATTAATTTTCTCTCGTGCTTAATCTCATTGATCATATATCGATTCCCCTTGATTTGTTGATTAGGAAATCAAATAGATTTTAATAGTAGTTCCATCTAGATTGACAACCTAGAGAAATTAGTATTATGCTATTGGTTCCCCTTTTGCATACAACCTGTTGAGATTGTTATTGATCATATTACTAAGGATTGGAGGAGACTGGTTGAGAATCTAAATCCCTTAGTTTGTGTAGAGAATTAATTACATGCAATTGTATGACTGGTGGCTACACTTGCATGTACCTATCTATTCCTGAACTTCTTGCTGCTATTGAATTAAATCGTGAAGGTTAGTAGGGATTTGTTTAATAGTTAGAGTTATCAGGACTGGTTGGACTGGTAACTAATTCAGAACAGGGATTAGGACTTTCATGAGTATTGAGGACTATGAATAATCAATGATCGATCTATCAATCTGAAGTGTGGATATTTGTTTGGCTGAGTTATTTTCCCAATTTGATTTCAAGTCTTTGTTTTTATTTATTTTGTTTATTTATTTTGGTTTTAATCAGCAAACCCCCTTTGTTACTTGTTGGTATATAATTACATCATTGGAATAGTATTTGATTCTCTGTGGGATTCGACCCTTACTTACCAGACTACATTAGTTGGGTTTGTTTAGGATTATTTTGTATAGGTGTCACGACAACGCCCTATCAAATTGGCGCCGTTGCCGGGGAGTCAATTTTACTATTCTAATTGTGTGTTTGTTTACCAACTGTTGTGTGGACCTATCTTACGGTCCACATCTGTGTTACTAATTGTTTTCATTGAGATCTCAATCTAGACAGATGGCAGCATTTGATTTTTACTATCAACAGCAAGGCTGGCCTCAGTACTTTCATGAACCTCAAGAGACGAACCAAAGTTCATATACGTCAATGGAGGAGAGCTTCAAATCACTTGTGCAGGGCATGATGACTATTCATCAGGCGATAAACTCCAACATCCAACTTCTAACAACTCAAGTTGGAAGTTTGGCAACTCAGCTTGGAAGGTTGACTCAAGTTGTGGCAAATATGAAGGAGGATTTTGAAAGGCCACCACCCCAACTGACCCTAGTGGCTAATGTGAGGGGCATATCACAACTGAAAGGAGAAAAGACGGAGGAGCCCTTTTGCTCAGGAACCGTGACCACGGATGAGCGAGAACGGAAAGTCGAGAACCAGCGTCCACGGGCTTGGACAAAATTTTGCGGATCAGTTTTTGGAGTATACCCTTTGGAAGTGATTCCTGTTGATTACACTCCTCCACCTCGTGATCCTAGGAAGCCACCTCCTCACCTTCCTAAGAGGCTAAAAGTGAAGAAGAAGCTGGAGCTCAATATGGAGCCGCGCAACTCCATAGGTGAGCATGAGGTAAATCTCCCTTTACTTAATCTGATGCATGTTGTGCCTAAATTTGCTAAATATATGAAATGTTTATGCTGGCCTAGGAAGAGGAAGAAATTGACAGGAGAAATTAATTTGAATGAACATGTGTATGCTGCATTCAGAAGACATTTGCCTGAAAAGTGTAGTGACCCTGACATGTTTAGTATTCCTTGTGATATAGGTTACTCTAGGTTTGATCATTGCATGATAGACTTGGGCTCATCTATTAATGTGTTACCCTACTCTGTGTATAAATTGCTAGATCTTGGACCTTTGCTTGAATCTGATTTAGTTATTCAATTTGCGAATGGATCCAAAGTTTTTCCGAAAGGAATAGTTGAGGATGTTCTTGTAAAGGTTAATAAGATGATTTTTCCTGTGGATTTTGTGGTGTTAGACATTGGTTATGATATGCATGTGCCCCCTATACTGTTAGGTAGGCCTTTTCTTAAGACTGCTAACATCCGAATCATTATGAGTAGAGGTATTGTGTCTGTGAAGTATGGGGGTGATAGGGTGACATTTAAGATATTTGATCATAAGAAACACCCTCCTGATAGTAAGTCTGTGTTGTGTTCTGGATTGAGTGATATCACATGATCATAGTAGCACAATGTCAATCCATGACAATAACTAAGGCGCTATCCGAGAGGCAACCCGAGGTATGCTTTTCTTTTCTTATTTTTCTTTCCTTGTTTTTGCATTTGTTTTGGTGTGTTTTGTTTTGTTTTTGTTTCCGACTAACCTACAGGGAAGAGACCCATGCCTATTGAAGAAGGTGTTTCCACACCAATGTAAGTCTTCATTCCCTGTACTAAGTCACCCCCTGAAAAAACCTTAAATGGGGGGCAAAAAAAAAAAATTCTACCGAAGACCAGCTGTCTAGAGTTTCTCATGGGAGATGGTGCGCATCATGTTGTCAAGGAGAAGACATTCGCCCCACATTATTTGGCAACGATGATGGCCCTACAATTGACAGCTGAGGAGGAGGAACACTAGAGCCCCCACCATTATTACATTTGGGCTCCACCATGTGTTCCTAGAAGGCCGTGTAGCCCCGACATACTTGCTATACCACTATTCACCAAGTGGTTCCCTTTGGTTGCACGGTAATGAAGACGATGGAGTTGATGAAGACACCCACCCAACACTGGAGACCTGTGCATACATTGTGTATACCGCCAGCAACAAAGGAAGTGTCCAAGCAACTCAGCGGCGTTTGTGAGTTATTTTTTGCCCTTCCCTGTGCTTCTATTCTTTTTGTCTTTCATTACATTGAGGACAATGCAATGTTTAAGCATGGGGGAAAGTTTTATACTTTCTATGTTGTTGAGGAGATTAAAAAAGAAAAAGAGCCAAAAATTCGAAAAAAGGCTAAAATAGAAATCCTGGGATAGGTCGAAAACCCGAAAGGGCGGCCTAGGTAATAAGCAGGTGGCTTGGACCAGCATTAGGCTGGGGTAATAATAGGTCACGAGTGATGTGAGTATATTTGTGAGCCCATCTATTGAAAAATGAAATGAGTGGCTTGGTGAAAACCCGAAAGGGCGCCTTGGCAAAATGAGTGAAAAAAAGAAGAGTGATTTTTAGGAATCCTCATTTTACCTGGCGTGGCGACATAAGAAGAGGTGATATAAGGAGGATTCGGGTAGGTCACTCTGGAGGGATAAGAAGATAGATGGGAGACTAGGATTAGAATTTGTTTTCACTCTATGGTGTTTGGGATAAGCTTGGGGGAAGTACTCTGCTTTCCTTTTAGCTTGGTTGTGTGGGGTGTTGAGATTTTCTTGATTTGATGTTGTGTTGTGCTGTGCTTATTTTGTATGGTTGTCTGGAGTTTATTGTTGGGTATGATTCTTGGAGGTTGAGTTTTCTATGCTTCCTGAAACCTTGGGGATTGAATTGGAGGAGTAGGTTGACTTTAGCTTACTCGAGGACGAGCAAGGTTTAAGCATGAGGGATTTGATCGGTGCTATTTTGTAGTGTTTATCTAGGGGTTATTACCTGGTTTAAGGCGCCATTTGGTTGGATTTAGAGCACAATTGGAGATTATAGAGTTAGAGCGGAGAAGTGTGGTTTTGGTGGTCTGGATGAGCTAATTGGAGACATTCAGAGGAATAGGATTTGGCCATCTGAGGAGACAAGGAAAATCCATGAAGAAACCACATTGAAAAGACCAAATTAGAGAATTAATTAGGGCCAATTCGATAACAAACCGCGACCGCGGCCATCACGCGTGAATCAAAGCCAGCTAATTAAAGAAGTCGTGATGCTGCTTTTAAATAATGGGCCAAATTGGAGGGAAGGCCCAAACAAATGAAGACAGGCCCAATTGAGGAGCTCGGCCCGCGTGAAACAAAGAATGCCGCGTGAATTGAAGAAGCGGGATTTGAAGCTGGAAAAGATGGAGGTGTGACGCCGCATGACATCAGCGAAGTGGGCCGTGCATGTGCTGAACGAAGTGGGCTGCAGCTGCTTGGAATGGGCCGAGAGTGGGCAAATTTGTGGAAGCCGAGTATGTTACGAGAATTTGGAGTTGTTACTGTTCGTTTTGCCGAGAATTCCACACGAGAAATTCGTTTGTTATTTTTGGTTTATTATTGTTATTTTATTATTAATTACCATATATTTAGAATTAGGTTAAAAACACCTTTTGTTAACCTAGTTGCCACCAGAAAATAGTTAGACCTAGTTTCATTCATCGTTGTTTTTCCCTTTTGCTCAGGCAGACAATTGAAGCCTTTGGATTGATTGGATTGTGAGTTTATTCCTTTACTCTTTCTATGATTGTATTAATTTTCTCTCGTGTTTAATCTCATTGATCATATATCGATTCCCCTTGATTTGTTGATTAGGAAATCAAATAGATTTTAATAGTAGTTCCCTCTAGATTGACAACCTAGAGAAATTAGTATTATGCTATTGGTTCCCCTTTTGCATACAACCTATTGAGATTGTTATTGATCATATTACTAAGGATTGGAGGAGACTGGTTGAGAATCTAAATCCCTTAGTTTGTGTAGAGAATTAATTGCATGCAATTGTATGACTGGTTGCTACACTTGCATGTACCTATCTATTCCTGAACTTCCTGCTGCTATTGAATTAAATCGTGAAGGTTAGTAGGGATTTGTTTAATAGTTAGAGTTATCAGGACTGGTTGGACTGGTAACTAATTCAGAACAGGGATTAGGACTTTCATGAGTATTGAGGACTATGAATAATCAATGATCGATCTATCAATCTGAAGTGTGGATATTTGTTTGGCTGAGTTATTTTCCCAATTTGATTTCAAGTCTTTGTTTTTATTTATTTTGTTTATTTATTTTGGTTTTAATCAGCAAACCCCCTTTGTTACTTGTTGGTATACAATTACATCATTGGAATAGTATTTGATTCTCTGTGGGATTCGACCCTTACTTACCAGACTACATTAGTTGGGTTTGTTTAGGATTATTTTGTATAGGTGTCACGACAACGCCCTATCACCGTACCTTTGCACGATCCTATATAGGTTGCTTGATTGCTTTTCTAGTCCCCGACTGGTGGCGAACTGGATTTTAAATGAATTGACTAGATCGACAAACGAAGCGATCGAATCCCGCGACATATGCATGAACCAAGTTGATGCGGGTTCTGCGAGGGTTGTGCCAAAGGTTTTATACATGACCGCCTCGCGATTCCCTCTTGGAATAGAGATAGTCATTAGTTTCTGTTTATAGATAGAGATATGATCGTCGGGGTCCCCAGTCCAATCATAGTTGGGCATGTTGGAGACGTGGAACTTCTTTCGTATCTCAACGCGCGCGATGCTTCCACTAAGGGTGAGTCTTTGTATCCATCGATCGCCTTTTTTTCGTTTGGCTGTGGGACTCTTGGAATCCGAGTGATGTGGGCGTCCGAAGCCTTCATATGCTCATTGATGGCTTGATGTATGATGGTTTGGAGATCCATTGGTGTGGCAACCTGTGGAGGGGCTACTCGAGTCTTTATGGGCTCCGTCGCGGAATTGGAGCGTTAGTCATGAAAGCACTAACTAGGGAAGTTTGAAATGTACGGATGGGTTGAGCGATGCTGTGAGTGATTGGTGGTATGGGCATCGAGACTGCTCCGTCCATGTTGAGACGTGTTTAGAGGCCCTCGGTATTGACCACGCACCTTGATCCCCCTGAGGCTAATACGGCCGAATTCACATGCGAATTCAAAAGTTCATTTTCACGAATTAGTCGCATAATTTCAGCTTCAGATTGAGTGCTCAAGGTTTTGATTCTTAGGCGTTGCTGAGCCAATTCCTCTTGGAGGATGCTCGTGTTTTTTTCCAATTCTTGGATTTGTCTGTCCAAGATAGGCGGGTTGACGACGTGCTCAATTTGAGTGGTGGTACGCGTCTCGGTTTGATTCTCGAGCTGAGCGTTGGCTTGGACCTGGTCTTCGGCGATGATAATGGAATTCCTAGAACCGGCCATGATTGGATGTGGACTGGATTATTGATTGGATCGTTGATTTGACAGATGCCCCACAGTGGGCACCAAACTGTTTTGGAGCGAAAAGATCGAACCAACCTATATCGCTTTGAGAAGGGCAACTAGACAATAATAAGATTGATAATATCTAGATAATCCAAATCAACTAGCAATTAGAAGAATAAAATAGAACGGACGTAAAAATGAGCTTACCTTCTTTCAATAGAAGACTAATCGAATCAAGAAATTCAGTCGTTGGTCACTTCAATGTTTGAACCAGAGATAGAACCAATGAACAATTCTTAGCGGTGAATGGAATAATGGTAGAATGCTTCTTGTATTGAGTAAAATTGATGATGATGTGTGTTACATATGGATTCTTTTCATATTTATACTACGTTTACATATCTGGATCGGTTAAAACCGTCTCCGAGATCTCTGGGGGCCGTGGCAACACATATTGGTCACCTCTGAGATTCCCTTACCGTCCTCAATGTCTCCTTTCGGTCCCTTCTATCTCTCCCTCTTCAAACGACAGTCTTTACTTGTCTAGTGTGCCGGTCCAGTGGGTTGAATAAAACGAGGCCCAATAGGGAAAAGCCTAAAATAAAGGCATCAAGGTGAGTCAAAAGCACGTACCTGCGGCGGTAGAAGCCTATGAGCCCAAAGAAGGAGCGCACCATGGTCGCCGTGGTGGGGCATGGCCATTCCTCTATGGCGCAAATCTTCTCTTGATCCACGCGGAGCCCATCCTTGCTAACAACAAAACCAAGGAAAATAGTAGAGTCCGAGCAAAAAGAGCATTTACCTAAATAATCATAAAGACTCTCCTTCCTAAGACACTTTAACACGAACCTAAGGTGTGTCAAATGATCCTTTAAGGTCCTGCTATAAACAAGAATGTCATCAAAGTAGACAATGACAAATTTTCCCAAATACGCTCTCAAGACATGGTTCATGAGCCTCATCAACGTGATGGGTGATTAGTGAGGCCAAATGACATCACTAACCACTCATAGAGCCCGTACTTGGTCTTAAATGCCGTTTTACACTCATCACCTTCCTTCATCCTAATTAGGTGATAGCCACTTTTCAAATTTATCTTAGAAATGAAAGTGGTGTCATGAAGTTCATCTAGCATATCATCTAGCCTAGGATTAGGATGGCGATACTTCACCGTGATTTGGGTGATCGTGCGGCAATCAACACACATGCTCCAAGAGCCATCCTTCTTCGGGACAAGAATGACTAGGACGGCGCAGGGGCTAAGAGTCTCACAAACGTAGCCTTTGTCCATCAACTCCTAGACCTTGTAATACCCTATATTTTTAATCCTTTATAAGGATTAGAGTTCTACCCATGTCAAAAAGAGCTCTTCCTTTTCATTGTTCAAGTGAGGACAAAGAACTATGAAATTAAGTGTGCTAGGGAAGGAGTAGTACCAGGATGGGTGACCTCCTGGGAAGTTTCCGGGTTGGCCTGGGATGACGCTTCTAAGGCCTCGGGTCTTACATACATGGCACTGCAACTCCTTGGTCTGTTCGGGGCTGGTGTGGTAGGCGGCACGGTTAGGCAATGAGGCATCGGGCACGAAGTCAATCTAGTGCTCAATGCCTCGCATAGGCGGCAAACCGGCCGAGAGGTCCTCTAGGAGTACATTGTCAAATTCCTGCAAAAGAGACGACATCGAAGGGGGTAAATCAACCAAGTCCTTAACATTTAAAAGACATGCATTAGGCACAAGAAGAAAATATGGTTTACGTCCCTAAAAAATGGGGGTGAGGTCCCTAGAGCACGCAAGCAAGAGGCGTTTCTCGCATTTCCCCTTCAAAGGCACTAGTGCCGTGGAGCTGGAGCGCGATGTAGGAGAGGAGCGCAACGCGTTGGTAGAGGCATCGTAGTCGCTGGGGCGCGAGCTGACATTCGCATCACTGGAGCGCGCCGCGCCACTAGGCATGCGCTGCGTCGCTGGGGCGCGCAACATTGCTGGAGCGTGCTGTAGTGGCAGCTTGCGATTTGGCCTGCTCGATGGCCTTCACGCGGTGATGCTCCACTTGATCTTGAAGAATCTCTTTGGGGCTCATGGGAAGTAGAGTGATGTGTTTCCCATTGTGCATGAACACATAATTGTTGAGGAAGCTATCATGTAGGGCGCGCTTGTCGAATCGCCAAGGGCGTCCTAAAAGCAAGTGAGTGGCATCCATAACAATAACATCACATAAAATGGTGTCATGATAATAGCCAATATTTAAGGTGACGTGGCATTTCCTTTTTAACACATTGCCACTGTTACCTTCTGAGATCCATTGAAGGTTGTATGGCTGGGGGTGAGGGGTTGTCTCGAGTTCTAGGTGATCGATCACCTTCTCATTGATGATGTTACAACAACTACCTCCATCTATGATCACGCTAAGGTCGAGCAACGTGTGTGGAACAAGTTATCGCGCTGGTCCACAAGTGTGCCTTCCTTTGCCATGAGAACGTAGCGCATGACAAGGCCTAAGCGAGTGTCTTCGTCATTGCCAGGCGCGCTGCAGTAATAGGCATAATCGGCATCGCCTTCAGCGTCGGAATGTGTGTCCTCAGGGAGCACGTCATCGTCTTCAAGTGGCTCATCGTCAAAAGACTCATAGTTGGCTTGGGAGAAGAGCACACGCTTGTTGTTAGGGCAGTCGCGCTATAGGTGGCCGCGGCCTTGACACTTGAAGCACACGCGGTCGCGTGCGCGGTCATCCTAAAAATTAGAAGAAAATTTTGAACTTGGGTTCGAACCATACCTGGGGTTGGAGCGTGACCAAGTTGCCTTCTTCTTCCTTTCAATTTGGGCGTAGATTTCCATCACGGTGTGTGTCATGGTGTTGAGGTCCTTGATGTTGAGGATCTTGAGTTGCTCGCGAACCTCAATGCCAAGCCCTCGGAGAAACATAGATTGCATTGATGAGGGAGTGGGGTGCACTCCAGCCTTGTGGCACATCTCCTCCAACTCGACGAAGAACTCTAGTGGTGTGCGGGACCCTTGCGTTGCGAGAGCGATCTTGAGGCGCATATCCTTCTTGTAGTCTGCGGGAACGTACCGTTTTGTCATCACGTAGATCAATAGGTTCCAGCTTGAGATGGGATCCAATCGCCTTCTAGCTCACTCGCTGGTGAGACGGAACTACCAAGCACGAGCAGCGCTGGTGAAGTGCAAGGTCGCGATCTCGACCTTTTCATGCTCCATGTATTGGCAGTGGGCTAAGACATACTCTGTAGATTATTGTCACTCAAGAAAATTAGAAGCATCATATTCACCAGCGAAGTGTTCAATTTTTACCTTAATATCGCGCTGCTGAGTGTGAACCATATGCGAGTTCATGGGATGCATGTGAAGGTTGCGTTAGCCATCGCGAGGCGGTGGCATGTCATGGTGCGCGTTGCGCGCGGTCGCGCATGGGGCATAGTTCACGGTGCCGCGTCTCATGGGGCATACGGTTGTCGCGCGGGGGCGGCACGCAGAACTCATCGTGTTGAGCGCACGCGGGCATGCTGTGGCTTCAAGGTCCTCATCATCATCTGCGAAGTCATGGAAGTCGAAGTTGTGGTGCTTCGTTTCACTGGCGTCATGGTAGCGTGCGTTACACGCCACGGTCTTCTTGCGGTCTTGAGTGTTCACGTAGGGAAAGGGAACCCTAGACATGCATAGCCCACGGGAGGGGCCAGCATCGGAGGCTTCATCTTCATAGGGCTCATGACATGGGGTGGAGACGCTAGGGTTGGGTCGTAGCGCTCACGCGCGTCCATGCGCCCTGGTTGATTGCGGTGACTTTCAACCTGGGAGCACAGCCGCATAGGTTGCACCGTGGGGGCTGCAGCGGGTGCCTTGCCGCGAGAGGGGGCGGCGTCTTCGGGCCCGTCTTGCCATTGCGCCTTGGGGTTGATCATGGGGATCGCGTGCGCACTGTTGGTTGCGCACAATTACGCAATCTTGGCGTCTCGTGTAGCGCTGTGGCAGTGTCTTCTTCGCGCGCGGCGAGTTCGGCCTTCTTCGCGGTGAGCTGGGCTTGCAGCGCCGCATAGGCCTCTTGCATGTTGCGAATGCACTATGCAACATCGGCTTAAGTGGCTGGAGGACTTGAGGTGTCCATGGAGATGTCACCAATACGAATCATGAGCAAGTGAGAAATCAAACGAATCAAAGCAAAAGAACCAAGGGCAAACCAAGTCCTTGTCTCGCAAGGAACCAAGAAAAATTTTCTGCGTAAAGGAAACAAATTTTGTCTCTCGTGAGGAGGGTTGGTTTGACGTATGGCTAGAATCAAAGGAAATATCAATCAAAACAAACCAAGAAAGTGTCCTTATCCAAACAATTCAAGCAACCAAGTTTGAATCTTTCAAATTAGTTGGCAAGAAAACGCAAGCAAGAAAGTTGACACCTTTGTTGTTGTGTTGCATATAGACGATGGAGAGACGAGCTTATGGGATCTTGCGCCGTAGTGAATAGGCTTTTCCTAGATCGCCTTTGGCTTTCTTTTTGCTCTTCCTTAGAAATTTTAGGATTTTCTTGGAAGATAATATTTTTTATCGGTCGCAAGACTTGATTTTTTTTAGAAAATAATCTCACAAGATAGAATTGCCTTGAGAGAGGAGAGAGAAAGGGAGAGAGAGAGAGAGAGAGAGAGAGAGAGAGAGAGAGAGAGAGAGAGAGAGAGAGAGAGAGAGAGAGAGAGAGAGAGGGAGGGAGAGGGAGAGAGAAAGGGAGAGAGAGAGAGAGAGAGAGAGAGAGAGAGAGAGAGAGAGAGAGAGAGAGAGAGAGAGAGAAGCAACAAGAAATAAGGAAACAAAATCCTAGCATGCACTATCCGAAAAATAAGAAAGATAAAAAGGTCACAAAAATTATAAGGAAAAGTTATCTACTTGCAAGGAAAGATATTGCTATAAGGAAAGAGATAATATTTGGCCAACAAACTTTGAAAAGTCAAAGATATGATTCTTGGAAGCCAAGGAAAAGGGTTTGGGCTAAGGCTCGGCTGCAGTTGGGGGCGGCAGTCACACATGACTACGCACGGCGGTGGTGGAAGCGGTAGCGCAGGGAGCGATAGCGGTGGCGGTGGGCGGCGGTGGGAAAAAAGTTGCAAGATTGGGTTTTTACGCAAGAAAATTTTCAAGATTCACAACAGAAGACAAAGAAAACATAGCTTGACAAAGAAAACATAGCTTGACATGGAGTGCGCCCCGTCAAGCCAATATACCAAAATATGGAAACTTGCCAAAATTGTCTAAACATATCCAAATAACCTCAAAACACATAAACAAGGAAACCGAAAGATCTCGCGCTCCAGGGGAGCGCACCACAGGCGACGCACCAGGGAGCACAGGACACTAGGAGTGTCATGCGAAAGGCGACACCGCATGGCGTGTGCGACACAACGAGTGTCACGCAAAGCGCGCGACACAAGTGACGCGCGGCATGTAGCGCGCGCCGCAGCCTCCTCGGCTAAATAACCTCAAAACACAAAAAAAATGTGATTGCGGTCACACCTAAGGGTGCGGAGGTGTTGCCGAAGCTTGCGATGCACTTGGTGACCAGCGACTGGGTTGCTTAGGCGATGGCGCGGGCTCGTGCTCTGGTCACGGGTTCGGGTGCGTGGATACTCAACTTGTCTTCTTCATCCTTCGTCGTCAAGGTAGAGGGTAGGGAGCCATCACATAACATGACCAGTAGACTAAAAAGTAATATGATCAACCTAGTAGACATATTATGAAGTAATATGTATTAAATACAGTAAACCTGAATCAATTAATCTAGAAACATGAGTAGTCTATACTTAGGAGAGTATAGTAGACTCATGAAATCACACAAGACCTTATCTATACTCTTGAGATATTTGTCCTTAGTCTCTTGAGACTTTGATCCGAAATGGTTTGACACCACCTCCTTCATTTCCGTTCATAAAGACAATGAAGTCTAATTTGAGTAATTGACCATCTCCTCCATTCATATTAATCAATGAAACTTAGGAAATTTCTTGAACATCACACGACTAATGTGGCATTCTTGATCACCATAGTGATCTATACACCAAAATCATACCATGACCAAAATTATACCATGATCATGCATATGTTCTTCCACCAATTTAATGGCATGTGATTACACATGACCACCAGCTTTAACATATATCCAATTGGTCTTAATCACACATATTGAAGTTATAATCCTCCATCATCCAATAACACTGAATGAAAAACCCATGGACTTACAAATCCATCACCATTAATGGTGAACTCATATCCATGATTATGGTGTCCCCATGAACATGTTTAATAAAATCACGGTCATGAATTATTGACCAATGATCTCAATTATCATTCGACCATATATATCAGTAGTGTCGAATATTCATACCACTCGGCCTTAGCCTTCAACCATATTAACAATGGTGTTAAGATCAATAACTTGATTATTTTTTCGTCAAAAAATAACTTGAATATTTTCGTACATTTCAAAGCAACTCGGCAATTCAAATTCAAATTTTGAAACAGATCATCCACGACCTTCTTGTTGCCTTTATGCATAGGACCATATAATAGTCATTATCATTCATACTTAATTTGTAATCGGCCGTATCAAAATGCATTCGACACTCTAGTGATGTGTTCTTGCCTCCAGATGATGGTTAAATCGTCGAAGGCGGCGTTGGATCTAGGTCCAAGTGCGATGGGTCTTTTGCTGCGATGCTGATGGTGGCGAGGAACTTGAGCGCGGGCACTATCTCGGGCGCGCCTTGGCTAGCGACGACGCGCGCGATGAGGGATTGCGCGGCGTTGGCGATGGCCTTGGCATGCGATCTTGTCACTGGGCCTTCTGAGCGCAAGCTCATGGCTTCTTCTTCCTCTGTGGCCATCATGGAGGGCAGGGTCGCATCACCCTCCCCCACTTGGTTGTGAAGCGTCCCCGCTTCACCATCATGAAACTCGGGCTCCACGTACGGCTGCAAATCCGCGACGTTGAAGGTCGCGTGGACTCCATAGTCTTCTGGGAGCTCAAGCTGGTAAGCATTATCTCCAATGGCCTGCACAACGCAGAATGGTCCATCTTCGCGTGAAGCCAACTTGTGCTTGCACCGCGAGGAGAATCGGTCCTTGCGCAAGTGCACCCAGATGAGGTCTCCGGGTGCGAACACGATGAGGCGGCGGCCACGGTTGTGTTGCGCGGTGTACTACGTAGCGCGACACTCCAGTTGCGCGCCCGTCCTCCGATGGAGCTCTTGAATTTGCTCGGCGCGGTTGGTCGCGGTGGTGTGCTCATGGTCCTGCAGTAGGCGCGGCAACATGTCTAGCGGCGTCAATGGGTTCCGGTCGTAGACAACTTCGAACGGGGTGAGCTTGGTCGTCGAGTGCCTGCACCTGTTATAAAAAAACTCGACAATAAAAAGTAAGTCCTCCCAACGCCTAGGGTTGGCCTTAAGCATGGTGCATAGGAGGGCTCCTAGAGTGTGGTTTGTCACCTTGGTTTGGCTATTGGTTTGGGGGTGGTAGCTAGTGGAGAATAGGAGTTTTATGCCTAGCATTCCCCAAAGAGTTCTCCAAAAATGGCCAACAAACTTAGAATCCCTATCACTCACAATAGTTTGAGGGACCCCATGTAAACGTACCACGTTCTTAAAAAATAACTCAACTATCTCACTAGCACTATGGGTCATCTTGCAAGGTACAAAATGGGCCATCTTCGAAAACCTATCCACAATCACAAAAATGGAGTCTTTACCTCGACGAGAGAGAAGCAATCTTGTAATGAAGTCCATGGAGAGGTCTTCCCAAGGGCCGGTAAGCAATCTTGTAATAAAGTCCATGGAGAGGTCTCTACCCAACGGGCATGCCTGCGGTTGAGGTGGGCCTGGCTCTTCAGGTAGCTGAGCGCGGCATGGTCACTGTGAATCACAAACTCGTATGGCCAAAGGTAGTGTTGCCACGTCTTGAGCACACGAACGTGTGCGTAAAGCTCCTTGTCGTAGGTGAGGTAATTAAAGGTGGCCCCGGTGAGCTTATCACTGAAGAAGGCAATGGGTCACCTATCCTGGTGCAGGATGCCTCCAATGCCGATGTCGGACGCGTCGCACTCCACCTCAAAGTGTTTGACAAAGTCAGGAAGCTGGAGAAGAGGCGCGTGGCACAAGGCGTCTTTCAATGCTGCAAACGCCTTCTCGTGGGCCTCAAGCCAAGTCACCGTGGCTCCCTTCTTTGTAAGCTCATGCAGCGGCACGACGATGGAGCTGAAGTCGCGCACAAACCGCCTATAAAAACCGACGAGGCCAAAAAAGTTATGCACCATGGTCGGGGTAGGCCACTCCCTAATAGCCTTCACCTTGGCATACAAGCTCTCACATCGTAAGCACTCTAACACAAGCCTAAGGTGCTCAACATGCTCAGTAATGCTACGAGAATAAATCAAAATGTCATCGAAATAAACGACAACAAACATACCCAAATATTCTCGCAACACGTGGTTCATCAATCTCATTAATGTGCTCGGCGCGTTGGTGAGCCCAAAAGGCATGACGAGCCATTCATAAAGCACATACTTCGTCTTGAAGGAGGTCTTCCACTCATCACCTTCCTTCATGCCAATTTGGTGATAGCCACTCTTCAAGTCAATCTTGGAGAAGAGGGTCGCACCGTGGAGTTCATCAAGCATGTCGTCTAGGCGCAGGATCGGGTCCCTGTACTTCACCGTTATTTGATTGATGGCACGGAAGTCGACACACATGCGCCATGATCCATCTTTCTTGGGCACGAGGATCACGGGGACAGCGCAAGGGCTCAGAAATTCCCTCACGTAGCCGCGATCCAGCAGTTCCTTCACCTGGTGCTGCAACTCCTTGGTTTCCTCAGGGCCGGCGCGGTAGGCAGCGCGGTTGGGAAGGGAGGCACCAAGTCGATTTGGTGCTCAATGCCTCGCAAAGGAGGGAGGCCATGTGGAAGCTTCTCTGGAAACACGTCGTCGAACTCGGTGAGCAAAGCGGCGACGGCGGGCGACAATGGATCGGCGACTGGTGTCTCTGGGAGGCATGGAGTGGGCACCAACAGAAAGCATGGCGCCTTGCCGCTCAAGGTGGCAGTGAGGTCGCTGGGCCGTGCGAGAAGCAATATGTGCTCACAACGGCCCTGCAATGGGGGCGTCTGTGGCGTTCGAATGGCCAACTGCGAAGGCAGCGAGGCACTGGGCGTGCTTTGGGAGGCACTGGGGTTGTGGACACCAGTGCTCGAGCCATAATTTGGTGTGCCTGGCCAGGTCTCAGCGGGCCTCTACTTGGCCTTCCGCGCGGTGTTGCTGGAGGCGCCTCCATGATTCAGTGAGGCACTGGGTAGGCCACTGGGTGCATTGGACTTCTTAGAGCTAGTGCCTGGAGGATAATTAAAATCGCTAGAATTGGAGTGGTTTTGCTTCGGCGTTGCCGCGGGCTTGGCGTCTTGCTTTGTCGCGGCGACGTCAATGGCCTTCTGGCGGTCTCTCTTGACCTGATCCTGCAAGATCTCATAGGGATACATTGGTAACAGCGTGACGTACTTCCTGTGGTAAGTAAACACGTAAGTGTATAAATAGCCATCATGGAGCACGCGCCTGTCAAATTGCCATGGGCGCCCGAGCAAGAAATGCGTGGCGTCCATTGCAATGACATCACACAACACAGAATCACAATATTGACCAATGGAAAAGGAAATGAGACATTGATGAGTCATCATGTTGCCGGAGCTCGCCGAGATCCATTGGAGGCCGTATGGCTGCGAGTGCGGCGTGGTCGTCAGGTTGAAGTGTGTGACCACCTTTTCATTGACTATATTGCAGCAACTGCCTCCATCGATGATGACACTCAAGGAAGCGGTCTTAACCAGGCAACGTGTGTGGAATAGGTTCTCGTGCTGGTCGACAAGGCTGGCTTCCTTGATGGTGAGGATGCATCGCGTGATCAGGTTCAACGGTGTGCCTTCATGGAGCGCGACAGCCTCACACGCATAAGCGTCCATCGTGTACTCTTCGACGCCTTCCTCAATGGCGTCAAGCGTCGCCTCGTCCTCTTTATAGGACTCATAGTGACGTGGCTAAAATATGCAATGTAAATATCGTTGAATAGCCTAATCAAAGTAAAAGTCCTAACAAACCTACTAAACAGATGTATAGCAAGCAAGGGTCGAACCCACAGGGAGGAAGTAATCAATCTATGTGTTTATAAGCATGCAAAGTAACAAGGGGGGTTTTGATTATCAAACACAGTAAAGTAAATAGCTTTTGTTGATTTGAGAATACGATTGGGAAAAGTAGTTCCACTAGAACGAGATCCACAATACAGAGATATAAGTCGATCACTGAAATCTTATAAATCCAAGTTCTTTTACTATTCTTATGGTTGTTCCCACCCTGATCGTTATTAACTACCAATTCAGAAAGTTGTTGATAGTACTTACTACAGTATCAATGGAAGAAAACCTTACCACTAATAAAGCAATAGCAATGCATGCAAGGATATAGGATACATGCGAATAGAAGAAAACCTTACTACTCAACATGCAAATAATTCTCACTCACAATTAAACACTCGTATTCCACTATATGTTTAATCATGTATGCTACTAGATATGCACTCGTATTCCACTATATGCAATCCTAGCAATTGATAAATATTACTCAACCTAGTTGGCCAGGCTATGAAGAATAACAATAAATCAATACTCAATATAACCAAGAGAATTACACCAACACATATAAGAATAAGAACAAGGAATAGAAATCTCACAAACGAATCAACTGTATTGCTTCAAACGTCTAGTAGAACAAGGGGAAATTAGTGCTCCATTGAGATGCAAATGAAACCCTAATTGAGAAAAACTACGATGATAAAAGTGTCTCCTTATTCAAGACCTGGAAAAGGTCTTAAATAGGCTAGGGAAAATAAGCTAAACCTAGAAATAAGACTAAAGGAAATAAGAAAATAAAAATAGGAAATCCGAAAATGCAAATTAGGAAATAATGTCTTCGCTGGCCGCGAGGCGCTTAACAAGTCCACCGCGGGGCGGTGACTCCCACGGTGTCATATGGGTTCAGGTCGGGTTCGGGTTCGAGTGCGAGACTTGGAATTCGCACTCGCTCATTTCCCATTGAAGAGTTCCTGGGCACAGGCGCGCGGCTCACAGTGGTTGTCGGCGCGGCTTTCGGTTGACAGCCTTAGCTAGACGCGGCAGAACCTGAGGCAGGGGCACGCACATGAGTAGAAATGGATTGACTAGGGGAAGAGTCATACATGCATTGGCTGGATTGCCAGGAGTATTGATTGCGGCGGTTGAGCTGGTTGTGTAGCTGCATCGCCGTGTGTGTCAATATATTGAGATCCTTGATGGGCAAGATCTGAAGTTGGTCTCGGATGGGAGCATTCAAGCCACTCAAAACTTCGTCCTTAGCGTCGATGGCGCGGCGCTAATGCTTGCCTTGTAGTACATGTCTTCCAATTGGGAAAAGAACTCAAGATGGGTTTTGGCGCCTTGGCGAGCCATGGCGATCTCCATCCTCATCTGGTTCATGTAATCCGCTGGAACATACTTCTTCGTCATTACATAGACAAGCTGGTGCCACTCAGTAATGGGAGCGAGATGGCGGCAGATGCGATCGGAGCCGTAGCACAGGGTTTGCGCACTCTGGTGGCCAAGATGCTCAGTGACATCGAACGACACGGGTGTCGGAGCAGGTACCCTCAAGCGCGTGTCTTCGCGGCGTGGGCATCGACTGGGTCTTCGCGGTGTGCTAGCATCATACGCGTTGTGTCGCGCTCGGCTGTCACGCAGTGCAGATGATGGCTCACGTCGTTGGGAGCGCCTAGAGGCGTACATGTCATCAAAATCATATGGCTCGGAAAATTCACCTTGGGAGTCATTGTCGCGGTCGGAGACGGTGTCGTAGCCGGCTGGTGTTGCGCGCGACGTGTAGCGTTCATGCTGCGACACATATCCTTGGCGACTCTCGATCACGGATTCGATCCTTTGGAGGCGTGGTTGGAGGTTTGAGGTTGATGGCATCAACCCTTTGCCTTTGTCCATGCGCGGTTGGCTTGGGCCGGCGTCGGTGTGGCGCGACACAGCCGTTGCGTCCATGGGTATCATCGGTGTCGGCGTGGGCACGACAGGTGCGACGCGATGCATGGCTTGTAGTTGAGCAACTTGTTGTCGTAGAGCCTGAATTTCTCTTTGCTCTGCCGAGAGCTCCAAGATGGGATCTTAATGGTTTTGGTCATGTGGTGGAACCAATGCAGGGTTCGGTGGGTCATTGTTGGGACCATTGTTGTCTCCACTTGAATGAGTAGGGGCCTTTATGCTACCTATAACAATATGGCCAGACAATGAAGTAAAAACGAAAAAAAGACACAAGCAACAATGAGCAAGCAAGCACTAGTCAAGCAAACAATGTTCATGTAAGGAGGGTTTGTTGGCTTGCCGTGAGGGTGGCTAAGGCTAGACACAAGCGGTGGTGTGAGAAGCAAGAACGTCAATCAAACAAGATCAAGTAATTAAACCCTAATCTAAATGCAATCAAGCAACCAAACAAGCAAGACTTACCTTCTAGGTCTAACCTAGACGGCGGTGTGGTGGAGAAGGTGAGCTTAAGCCGCGGCGGTGTGGGTGCGTAGGGTTGGCTTATTTTGGCTTTCCCTACACTCGGTTGCCTCTTTGTTATTTTTTATTTGTGTTGAATAACTGATTGGCTTTTTTTTTGAATTAAATATCCAAATATCTTTGTCTTTGACTTTTTGAAGATATCGGATAAGGAAAAGAAAAGAAAAACAGCCTAAGTAACAAGAAAAAGATCACACGAGATCTTAGATATTGGAGAGAGAAAGAAGATTTGATTTGATTTGTTATAGATGGAAATTACGGCTAACTACCTAAAAAGCAAATCAAGCAAGGATATGGTAACTAAATAAACGCAAGAAATAAGGAAATAACCACAAAATCATGCAAGATATCTGAAGTTACCAAACACACCAAAACTTGGAGGGCAAGAAAAAAAACCGGCCAAGGGCTTGCCTTGCGAAACCGAAGAGGACAAGGAAAAATATTTTTTTTTGATTTTTTTTAAATTATGCGGAAGCAAGGTAATGGATAAGGAAAAAAATTCGTGAACAAAGTGAAGACTTGAGATAGTGATTTACAAGACCGTTGGGCTCTGATGCCAGTTGATGTGTTCTTGCCTCCAGATGATGGTCAAATCATCGAAGGCGGCGTTGGATCTAGGTCTTGGTTGGGAAGTCACTCGTCTCGTTGTCAAGCATGTCGTGGAAGCCTTGGACTTGGTCCTTGTTGAGTTGCACGAAAGTTTGGCAGTGGGATGCGCACACGTGAACAATAACTTTAGAGGTTTACTGACACGGTTGTGATGGGGGCACGGTCACGATAGAGTGGGCGACACGACACGCGAAGAGGGCATCGCTGGGAGTGTCATGGGTGAGCGATGGCGCGTGCGATGACACTGACGTCAGCGAAGGAGTGGGTGCGATAGCGGGTGCGATAGCGAGTGCAATGGTAGGGCGATTCGCGACGCGAGCGGGTGCGATGCGAAGCGATAGGTGATTCACAGCCTCAAGACTAGGCGCGATAGTTGGATAGGTGGCTCGATGGGTCGAGCAATGCCGTAGCATCGGCTGCGGGTGAAAGAGATGCGAAGATAGACTAGGGTTGACGTCCGATCTAAGGTAAGGAGGCAATTTGGCAATGAGACTAGGGAACTGTTGGGCTAACGCTCTAGTTCGAGTAGCGAGCATAGATTATATCTGCCACTGTGGAATTTATCTATGTAGAGAATTGATTACATGTTGAATGCTTCTGGTTGAGGTGTTATGTGTATCCTGGTTAATTCTTATATGCATTGCTGCCTTTGGATTGAATCACTAGTGGTGCTAGGGTTATTCATTGGTAAGGGTTCTTAGGTTTGGTTGATCTTTGAATCTACCCAAGATCAGGACATGAATAACCGAATAGGAAGATAGGACATAATCAAGGAACAATCGTTGGATGACTTATGTGGACATTACTTGGCTAAGTGTTTTCTCTCTTTGATATTTCATTCCTCTACTTTGCTGTGTTTGATTTGATTGTGACCGACCAACTTACAAACCCCCCCTTTTAGTGACCTGCATGCAACCACCATTAGTTTCGCTCCTTCCCTGTGGGATCGACCCTTACTTATTGACTATACTAGTTTATTTGTGAGGTTTTATATTTGACAGCTATGAACGATAGCACGTCAAAAATTTGGCGCCGTTGCCGGGGAAGGCAAAATTTGAGTTTTTGGTGTTTTTGTGTGCTTTGTGTGTGTTTCGAATTTTTTGTGTAATTTTTGTGTGTTTGCTTGTGTGTGTGGACCTATATTATGGTCCATACCCGTACTGCTGACTCTCCACCTTTAGCTATTGATTCAGAGATTGAGCGGACATTGAGGGAGAATCGGAGGGCAGCAACGATTTTGGCCGATCCACCTAGAGCGATACTGCAGGAAGAGATCGACGAAGAAGAAGTGATGGCTGACAATCCACCCACGTTGAGGCAGCTGCCTGCTCCTAACTTGGAGCAGCAGCCACTGGCCGTAGAGTTCCCTGAGCTCCCAGCGGGAGTGAACTTTGAGCTCAAGTCTGGGCTTATCCATCTTTTGCCCCAGTTTCATGGGCTAAGTGGAGAGGACCCAAACAAGCATCTCTCGGAGTTTCACGCCATGTGTACCTCCATGAAGCCACGCAACGTAATAGAGGACCAAATCAAGTTGAGGGCTTTTCCTTTCTCGCTTAAGGATTCAGCCAACGAATGGTTTTACTACCTCACCCCAGGTAGCATCAATACCTGGGGAAAGATGAAGAAGGCGTTTCTGGAGAAGTACTTTCCAGCAACAAAGTTGAACAGTCTCAAGCGCAACCTGAGCAACATAGATCAGCATGGGACGGAGACGCTCTACGAGTACTATGAGCGTTTCAAGAGGTTGTGCTCCAGCTGTCCTTACCACGGGTACTCAGACCAAGATTTGGTCTTATACCTATATGGGGGATTGTTGGATGAAGAGCGGCGAATGGTGAATGCGGCATGTGGAGGCAACATACTGAACAAGACACCTGCCGGAGCATTTGAGATATTCAGCGAGTTATCGAAAGGCTCAAGGCAATTCAGTAAGAGGGCGAGCGCCCAGGCAGTGAAAGCCACTACAAGTGATCATGCTCCCCCATCTATGGTGAAAGACATGAGCGAAATGAAGGAGATGATCAAGGTTTTGATGAGGAAGGAAGGACCGCAGAGGGTCAAGGAGTGCGAATTTTGCTATGCTACTTCGCATGCAACTGACGCATGTCCTACACTCCACGAGGAGTCCACTGAGCAAGTCAACGCTGTTGGGGGGTACCAACAAAGACCACGGTACGACCCCTATTCCAGTACCTACAATCCCAGGTGGAGAGATCACCCGAATTTAAGGTACGGGAACACGCAGAACGTGGAGAACCCCCCTGAGTTCCGACCAAGACCCCCTCAGCAATACCAGCAGTAGCAGCAGTACCCCCAGAGGCAGTTTCAAGGAGGCCAATAGTTCAGAGGCCAAACAGATCAAAGACCGCAAGGGCAGGGAGCTCCCCGCACCACCAATCTTGAGGACCAGGTCAACACACTGGCGCAGCATATGACTACGCTGACGCAGACCGTGGGAACCATACAGTAAAACATGGTTCAGTTTCAACACGAGACCAAGTCCAGCATACAGAACTTAGAGAAGCATGTGGTGCAGATCTCCCAAGCGGTTAGCAAGCTTGAAGCTAGAGAGTCACGAGCACTCCCATCTCAAACTGAGATAAATCCAAGGCAAAACGTCAACTCCATGACGTCAAGGCCCAGATGGGAGCATGAAGAAGAAAAACCGCCAACCGAGAAGTACGAGGACGAACCGCGACCACGGGTAATTTGCCGCGATCGCGGGTCTATTGAGCAAGAGAATAGGCCAGATGCACCGATTAAGCGCGATCGCGGGCAGGATAGCCGCGACCGCGGGGCCCCAGTGCAAGAACCACGATCGCGGGGTGAAAACCGCGATCAAACTTCGGAAAATGGGCCGTCTCCACTTACATTTATGACGCGGTATGTCTACCCGGAGGGATATTTTGACATCCTAGTTCCATTCCCTGCTGCGCTAGAAGATGACGAACCCATTGAGGGACTGAAGGGAATGTACGAGACATTCAGGAACTACAAGGTGACTCCCCAATTGAGCAAAACTATGCCTCGCTTTGCAAACTTCTTGAGGGAGCTATGCAAGCTCAAGAAGGAGCAAAAGGAGCGATCGAAGAAAAAGGAGAAAGTCAAGAAGGATGTCTCGGCTGTGATGCAAAAGAAGATCCCGAAAAAGTGTGAAGATCCCGGGATGTTTAGCGTACCCTGCAAGATTGGGGAAACTGAGTTCAGCGAGACATTGTTGGATTTGGGGGCCTCAATCAATGTCCTACCGATGTCCGTCTACAACACCCTCAATGTCGGACCACTAGAAAGCACGGAAATTGTCATCCAACTGGCTGACAACTCCATCATCATTCCAGAGGGCGTTGTGAAGGACATTTTGGTGAGCGTCGACACCCTCGTCTTCCCTGCAGACTTCTTCGTCATGAACACAGGGAAACAAGGAGGACGAGTAATGCTAGGGAGGCCTTTCATGAAGACCTCCAACACAAAGATCGATGTGGGCATAGGTACAATAAGCATGGAATTTGACCGGAGGAAGGTAGAGCACAGGCTGGAGTCCATTCAGGAGCATCCCCCAGATTCAAGAGTGCAGAGTACGGTTGCAGGAGGCAACCCAAGTTGAGAAGGTACTGCAGGACGTCGTGCCGCGACGATAACTATGGCGTTGCTCGGGAGGCAACCCGAGGTATGAGTTGCTGAACTCATCTTTGTCTTTTGTTTTCGTTAGGATTTGTTACTGTTTTTAATTTTGTTGCATTAGCTGTTATTTTCTTTTTCTTTCTTTTGTGGGCCACTAGAACTAACTTTGCAGCGGAGCCCCGACCCCACCAACCCGCGATCGTGGTTCCACCACGATGTTCCACGGAGTTTAGTTCTACAAAAAAAAAATGGCCCACATAATTTATTTCTGGCGCGTTTTCCGAGGTGGTCAAACCCTCGTAACTTGCGCCGACTGTTATGCTGTAGGGCATTAACCCCGTGATCGCGGGCCCTCAGCCCCGCGATCGCGGTATCTCGTCGCCGAGCCTATAAGAGTGAGGCGTGGCGGAGGCATTTTACAACACCTCCACCGCACGCTCTCACTCTCCAAACACTCGGATCTCCGACTCCGACCACCGCGATGACACCCTGCAGCCCCGCGACCATCGTCCCGCCACCGCGATGTCGTTTGGGTGAGATCTCCATTTCTCCCTCGGATTTCTCATTGCCTCACGAGCCGCGATTGCCGGACCATCGCCTACAGCCCCGCGACCACCATAGCGCCACCGAGGACCACCGGAGCCATTTTTATTTGAAGTTTTATGCAGCCCAGAAACCGCGATCGCCGCTGTCAAGCACCGCGATCGCGGCCCTTCTTCTCTAGAGGACTTCATTCGAGCATAAACCGCGACCGCGGCCCACACCCCGCGATCGCGGGCCCCTCCGGTATTCCTTTCGTGCTTCTAGCTCCTTATTCCCACCATGTCTGCTTTCGTAGCCAACATGAGGAGCCCGAGGCATCGGCGCTATTTCGAGACGTTCAGCCAGCGGAAGATCGTCCAGACGAAATTCTACGATCGACCGATGTTGACACAACTCGGTTTGGAGGACTGCACTCATCAGTTGCTGAGCCACAGAGGGCTCGGTAACTTCATTGACTTGTCTGCCCCGACATCCGACGAACTGACCCTGGAGTTCCTGGCCACGTTGGAACGCCACGACGACGGGATCACGTTCCACCTGTTAGGGCGGCAAAGAAGGATGTCCTACCAAGGTCTGCGGGACCTTTTTGGCGTTACTGAGGAGCCCACCGAGGATTGGGAAGCTGTAGGCGCCTTGCCAGAGTTCTTCTGGCAAGGTGTGACCCGGGATGTGATCAACCCCAGCGCCGACGAGTACAACTATAAGCTGACGCACCCCTGTTTGAGGCTGGCGCACAAGGTGCTAGCCATGACCTTCCTGGGACAGGGGGAGGTGAACAAGGTCTCCAGGCAGGACCTTACAGTGCTCTGGTGTTTGACACCAGAGAGCCACACCATCCCCGACTGGGTCGAGCTGTTTCTCTCCAGCTGCCTACGACTGAGAGAGAAGAAGGGCGTCAAGATCTCCATGGGAGGCATGGTGACGCTTATCGCCCGACAATACGAGATCCTCGCGGACCATTGGGAATTCCCCGACGAGAGCTACACATACAATATCAGGCTCATGCGGAGGTCCCATCTGCTGGAGGCCCGCGATGGAGAGTACACCTGGCTCTCCCTGGCCGGCAACATACACCGCATGAGGTTGCCTCGTCCGATGCCTTTTGGGCCCCGGGCGAGGGATTTCTACCTTTATGCCGACGGGGAGCAGGGATCGTCGTCCGATGAGGAAGGGGATGACAACGACGACGAGGAAGAGACTGCGGCGGAGGACATGGAGAGAGATGTGTCATCACCGCCGGGTTCCAAGGGCCCTCCTGTATATCCTGACTACACTCACCAGGCATCTGGATCTGGTAGTGCTTCTGGAGGGGCTCCCTGGGACCAGCTCCTGGACAGAATGACGAACCTGCAGCTGAGGCAGGATGAGCAGCTATGGATAAGCGCTGAGTGGGAATGCGGCATCTCCCAGAGGCTAGAGGAGCATGAGAGGAGAAGCGCTGAGTGGGAGCGCCAAATCTCCACCCGCCTGGAGGAGCACGAGAGGCGGAGCGCTGAGTGGCAGCGCAACATGGAGGTCAACCTTGCCTACCACGCCAACCGCCTGGACAACCACCTCACTACCGTTGAGGACCAGGTGGTTCATCTGCAGAGGAGAGCTGATGCTTTTCTTCAACGCCTATGGATATTGGCCTCCACCCCAGTGAGTACTTCTATTTTTCCCCTTATCTTTTTATTTGTCCTTCATACATTGAGGACAATGCATGATTTAAGCACGGGGGAGTAGAAGTATTCACTACCTATCTTGTACATATTTCTCTTCCAGCATTGTACTTTGAATTTCAGCATTTTCAATTTAAAAAAATAAAAAATAAAAAATAAAAATCCTCGGATAAGTCAAAAACCCGAAAGGGCGGCTTGGGTAAAAAGCAGGTGACCCGGACCAGCGCTAGGCTGGGGTAAGAAGGTGTCTGAGTGACGTAAGCTTATGTGAGCACATCTATGAAAAAAAATATGAGTGAAAAGAAGAGGAGAGTTTTCTAGGATGAAAACCTGAAAGGGCTCCTAGGCAAAATGAGTGAAAAGAAGAGGAGAGTTTTCTAGGATCTCATTTTACCGACGGGGCGGCATAAGAAGAGGAGTCGAAGAAGGATTGTCGGGTAGGTCACTCTGGGAGGCATAAGGAGTCATAGATGGAGGCTAGGATTAAAGGTTACTCACACCATTGGATGTTCGGGTTAAGCTTGGAGGAAGTACTTTGCTTGCCCTTTAAGCTGGTTGAGTTGTGGATGTGTTGTGAATGAGATTGGTGCCAGGAGCTTGGCATGGGTTAGGTGACTCTTAGTTGGAGGACATGCTTCCTGAGACCTTGGGTGCTGCATTGGAGGAGTAGACTCTTTATTAGTTTACTCGAGGACGAGCAAAGGTCTAAGCATGGGGGAGTTTGATAAGCACTACTTTATAGGGCTTAACTAAGAGTTATTAGAGGGTTTTATTGGTGCCATTCGGGTAGATTTAGACACATTCATGTGTATGGCGTTTGGGGGCAAAGTTTGGTGTTTTTGGAAGTGTTTGAGCTATCTTGGATATCATAGGAGACACTGAGGAAGGAAGCCACCAAGAGAAGACGCCAAGGAAGTGAAGAGGAGAGGTTAGGAGGCGAAGCCAAGGAGTAAAGGCCGAGCATTAATCGTGACCGCGGGCAAGGGTGTCGCGATCGCGGTTCCTCGGGGCAAGTCGAGAATTATCTGCAGGCGCGGAGAAGTGTGAAGAGCGCGGAGCCACAAGGGGCCGCGATCGCGGTCCATGGGCCGCGATCGCGGGTCATCAACGCAGGAAGTTCGGACTTTTCCCGAATCTATCTTTTTTGTTTTCTTTTCTTATTTTCTCATTTTATTCCGTTTCTTTTCTTATTGGGCTAGGTCATTTGTTAGAAGCCCTATATATACTCTCTTTAGCATTAGGTTTGAGAGTTCGCCATTCTTGAGTTTCATTTCATCGTTGCCACTTTTCATACTTTTGAAGTTCATCATGTTTATGAGGAGCTAAGCGTCTTTTGCTTAGTCCGGTAATGGAAGCATAAGTTTATTCATCTGGTTGTGAGGTTTTGTTCCTATCTATCTTATCCTATTGAGTTATATATTTTCTCTTGCGCAAATTCTTATTTGGATGTTTGTTGGTTTATCTAGATTGATCACCTAGGTTTATTGCTTTCATTCATATTGCTAATACTAGGGAACTGTTGGGCTAACGCTCTAGTTCGAGTAGCGAGCATAGATTATATCTGCCACTGTGGAATTTATCTATGTACAGAATTGATTACATGTTGAATGCTTCTGGTTGAGGTGTTATGTGTATCCTGGTTAATTCTTATATGCATTGCTGCCTTTGGATTGAATCACTAGTGGTGCTAGGGTTATTCATTGGTAAGGGTTCTTAGGTTTGGTTGATCTTTGAATCTACCCAAGATCAGGACAGGAATAACCGAATAGGAAGATATGACATAATCAAGGAACAACCGTTGGATGACTTATGTGGACATTACTTGGCTAAGTGTTTTCTCTCTTTGATATTTCATTCATCTACTTTGTTGTGTTTGATTTGATTGTGACCGACCAACTTACAAACCCCCCCTTTTAGTGACTTGCATGCAACCACCATTAGTTTCGCTCCTTCCCTGTGGGATCGACCCTTACTTATTGACTATACTAGTTTATTTGTGAGGTTTTATATTTGACAGCTACGAACGACAGCACATCAACTAAGTAAAGGGAAAAGATGAAGAAAGGTAGAACCCAACTTGGGGAACACCCAACTTACCAAACTAATGTGCTAAAGAAAGAATATATAGACTTAGCTAAACCTAATTTCCATAAGATAGGAAATAAAATCTAAAAGGAAATAGCGAAACAAAAGAAATAAAAGAAAAGGAAATAAAATAAAAGAAATCTTCGGACGAGACACTCGCGGCGCTGATGATGGATTTCCGCGATCGCGGAAAATTAAATCCTGAACTTCTTCGCTCTCGACTTTTCCGCGACCAAACCTTGGAATTCCGCGATCGCGGTTTTGCTCCTGTAGAACCACTTGGTTCTACTTCTTCGTCTTTATGGGTGGCTTCCTTCTCTCTTCAATATATCTTCATTTAAGCTTCTCCAAACCACCATATCTGCACATCTACTCCTCAACTCCGATCTCTACAATACGCTCTAAACATCTCCAAATGGTACCAAAAACACCGGTAACAACTCCTAGTTAAACCCTACAAAGTAGCGCTGATCAGAGGCCGAGTTGGCTTTAACTAATGGATGTGGGACTCGGATGGGCCGAGTCTCGCCTAACGGGCTCGCCCACGCGACACACGTGGAGTGCACACCCAAAATAGAAATAACTAAAAATGGAAACTACTAAAATTAGAGAATGCCAAAACTAGAAAGTCTAAAAATAGCAAGGGCCAAGATTGGAAACCTTCTAAAAATAGAAAGTACCAAAAATAGCAATGTCTAGAACAAGTAAAATAATCTCTAAAAGGTAATGATAGGCGTCATTGACGCGGCGGGGAATGGGGCGCGTGCACAGGGGGCAGCGGCCACGTCTATTCTTGAGTGGGTTCGACAGTGGGCGCACCATGGTCCGAGTGCGATGGGTCTTCTGCTGCGATGTCGATGGTGGCGAGGAGCTTAAGCACGGGCGATGTCTCGGGCGCGCCTTGGCTAGCGACGATGCGTGCGATAAGGGATTGCGCGGCATTGGCGATGGCCTTGGCACGCGATCTTGTCACTAGGCCTTCTGAGCGCAGGCTCATGGCTTCTTCTTCCTCTATGGCCGTCATGGAGGGCAGGGTCGCATCATCTAGCCATTGAAAGCATCCAAACACCATTTGATAATAATCAAATAAACGGTTAATGAATAATCGAACATATCCTTTCCAATATATTCAAAGGAATCAAACACACATCTCTACGTACCAAATTTCATAATACATTTCCTTCGGTATAATAGATGATCGATACCAGACCATCATGACTCGCATGATACCACGACTGACACTTAATAAAGTCTTACAGTCATAAACATGGCCTATCATATAACCACAAGTTTCCCCATGACTCTCTCAATTCATGGATCTTCTATTGTCTTATTTCACTCCAATTTCGCCATAGAAATGATTAACGTCTTCAATTACGATATTCGATTGTTGGAGAGGAGTGTCTGTTCATGATGAACCACAACGGACATCGTCTTCAACACCAAAGGAATGGTTGAATCAACACCACGAATATGTGAACAATGATCAAATCAATGGATTGGATATTAGATTGAATCGCATTTAATACGCTTTCCGAATATCATATTTCGACCCTAATATCTTTCCTCCAAGGAGATCCAAAAGCCTAAAGGGTTGCAAGAAATCGATATGGGGATAAGACAACCAACCCGATCTTGTTCTAGGCTCCTTGAATCAAGATCGAACACTTGGAGATGTACGTGTTTATGTACTTTCGACATAGGTTGCTTAGAATTGATTGATCAAGTTCGTAACCCCTTGCCAACACCCATGTGACCCTATAGATAGAGTATGGGACGTTCCACGCAACTTGGAGAAATGGAAACGAGCGGTTAAAGCGGTTAAAACGTTAAGAGAGTAAACCGTCGCTTATTGTACAAGAGCACTTTATAACCCGGGTCTCTTCTAAACCGGGCTATGTTCTGAAGCATGACTTCCAACAGAGGTTTTATAACCCGATTGACACGCGCATGGGTTATAAACCCCAACTTTCTTCAGCACGCGAATTTAACATGAACAGAACATGTTCGGGTTATATATCCTGCTTCACCATGTTATCTTAATTTTGATTAGCATGTACATAACTTTTCCAACCCGATTAATACCTCGGATCACATGCTCCAAACTCTACACTCCAAAATATAAATTTGGAATCAATGTTTGTTTACATGGTTGTGCACTCCACACACTCCTAACCATCGTTCTAACGACTCGATATCCCGTTGGCAATGTGAAAGTCCCGATAAAACTTAAATGAACGTCTATTTACTAAAATCATCAACATATCACGCTTGATAGGCGCCAAGGAGGAATTGCTTGGGGTTTTGGTGTCGAACTTTCCTTGAAGCTTGGAGATCCTCACAAGGGCCACATCATTATTGGCCTTCTTGATGGACCATAGTCACATCATCCTCCCCCCCCCCCCCGGAATGGATTCGACCTCGAATCTAGACCATAGTAGTTGTCCTCGTCGTCCACCAAAAATGGAACCAAATCGACCACGTTGAAGACATCATGGATACTATAGGTTGATGGCAGCTCAATCTTGTAGGCATTTTCATTGAGGTGCTCCACGAGGCTTGAACTTTGAGTTGTAAAGAGTGGGAAAACGCTCCTTCCTCAAGTGCACCCAAACAAGGTCGTCAGGCTTAAAAATGACTTCCTTGCAGCCTTTGTTCTCTTGTCTCACATATTGGGATGTTCTTCTCTCTAGTTGCAGTCGTGTTTCCCCATGAAGCATCTTGATCCTTGTAGCTTGGTCAGCTCTCTCATTGCTCTCTCGATCCTTGGTCGAATAAGGCACCAAATCGAGTGGTGTTGCGGGGTTGCACCCATAAACCACTTCAAAAGGAGTCTTCTTGGTGGTGGAGTGGACTGGTCTATTGTAGGCAATTCAATGAAGGAGAGACACTCTTCCCACCTGCACAAGTTAGTTTTAAGCAAAGATATAAGAAAAGCAACAAGGGTTCGATTTACTACCTCGGTTTATCCATCCGTTTGAGGATGACAAGTGATGGAAAATAGGAGCTTAGTTCCAAGCTTGGCCCATAGTGTCTTCCAAATATAACTTAGGAATTTCACGTCACGGTCAGAAACTATAGTCTTTGGAACTCCATGTAGTCTCACCACCTCATCAAAGAACAAATTAGCAACATGGGACGCATCATCGGTTTTATGACAAGCAATAAAATGAGCCATTTTATAAAACTGGTCGGCTATGACAAATATGGAGTCCCTCCCTCTCTTAGACCATGGCAACCCCAAAACAAAGTCTATAGAGATGTATTCCCAGGGACAATGAGGAATGGAAAGTGGGGTCTAAAAACCATGAGGAGGATGCACTCTCGACTTAGCTTGCAAATATGTGATGCATGAGGCACAAAACTTTTCTACATCCTTAAGCATGTGAGGCCAAAGGAAATGCTCCCTAAGTGTATGCACAGTTTACGGATCCCAAAGTGCCCCATGAGGCCTCCACCGTGAGCCTCTTGCACTAATAGTCTTCTAAGTGACCCACGAGGAATGCAAAGCTTAGTTCCCTTGAAAAGATAACCATCATGCAAGTAAAATTGATCCTTACTATCCCTAGAAACACAAGCATCAAACAGTTCAAAAAAATCATAATCATTTTCATAAAGGTCTTTCATGAAAGTGAATCCCATCAACTTAGCATCTACAGTGGAAAGTAAGGTATACCGTCGAGAGAGAGCATTGGCTACCACATTGTCCTTACCCTTCTTGTGTTTGATCACATACGTGAAGGCCTCAATGAACTTAAACCACTTAGTGTGCCTCTTGTTGAGCTTGGTCTACACCTTGAGAAATTTGAGGGCCTCATGATCTGAATGTATCACAAATTCCCAAGGCAAAAGGTAATGTTGCCAAGTTTTGAGCACACTAACAAGAGCTAGCAACATCTTGTCATAGGTGGGATAATTGATCTCAACACCACCTAATTTCTCACTTAAATAGGCAATATGATGCCCTTCTTGCATCAAAACTCTTCCAGGCCGATCCTGAATGCATCACACTCAATCTCGAAACTTTTGGTGAAGTCGGACAAGACTAGGAGAGGAGCATGAGTGAGCTTGCCCTTGAGAGTGTTGAAGGCATCTTCTTGTGGAGCTTCCCACCTGAATGGAACATTTTTCTTGGTGAGCTCCTTGAGAGGTGTAGCCAAGGTGCTAAAATCTCTAACAAATCGCCAGTAGAAACCAGCCAAAACAAGGAACCTTCGGACTTGTGTCATAGTGGTTGGTGTAGGCCACTCCTTGATTACCGTAACCTCACCTTCAAGCCTTCCTTGCAAACTACAAAACCAAAAAACACCACATGATCCGAACAAAAATGGCACTTCTTGAAGTTAGCAAACAATTTTTCATTTTTTAGGACATCTAGGACCATCCTAAGGTGATTAACATGTTCTTGCAAGTTTTGGATAGAAATTAAGATGTCATCAAAATATACCACCACAAACTTGCCTAAGAAAGCTGCCAAGATGTGATTCATAAGACGCGTGAAAGTGTTAGGAGCGTTAGTCAAACCAAAGGGCATGACCAACCATTCATACAACCCGTATTTGGTCTTGAAGGCAGTTTTCCATTCATCTCCTTCCTTCATACGGATTTGATGATATCCACTCTTCAAATCGATCTTTGAGAACACACTTGATCCATGGAACTCGTCCAACATGTCATCAAGACGAGGAATTGGATGGCGGTACTTGATGGTGATGTTGTTGATGGCACGACAGTCACATCCTCGGTGTGCCATCCTTTTTTGGCATAAGAATCACCGGCACCGTGCATGGGCTTAGGCTTCCACGCACATAACCCTTGTCAAGGAGCTCTTGCACTTGTCTTTGGAGTTCCTTAATCTCAACTGGATTGGCCCTATAAATAGCCCGATTTGGCAAGGTAGCTCCCGGTATGAAATCAATCTAGTGCTCAATTCCTCTAATGAGTGGCAATCTACTTGGAATCTCCTATTGGAAGAGGTCTTCGAACTCCTGTAAAAGATGGGCAATTTTAGGTGGCAAACTTGCCAATTCTTGGGGAACATGACATCTTTATAAACAATTAGAAAGGAAGTAGTACTCCCATGAATGGCGGTTTCCACTTCTTTGGCCTTAGCCAAAAGCATGTGTTAAGAGGTTGAATTATTCTTGCCAATTGATCGTGTTCTTGCTTTTCTCTTCACTCTCCTTGAGAAGTCTTCGTTGCTCTCCAACTACATGGTCATCCATGATCTCGTGAGGAGCCAAAGGGTGGAGGGTGATCTTCTTTTCTCTCAAGTGGAAGGAATACTCATTTGTGATGCCTTGGTGGATCACTCCCCTATCAAACTTCCACGGCCTTCCCAACAAGTGATGACAAGCCACCATGGGCAACACATTACACACCACCTCATCCTCATATCCTCCTATAATAAACTGAATTTTGGATTGTTCTTTTACCTTGAGTGGAGTTCTGGAGTTAAGCCAACAAAGGGTGTAGCGTCCCTATCCAAGCCTTTATGGCTTTTATCCCCTTTTCCCCTTTTGTCAAATAATTCATGTTATTGACTTTCCATTTTGGGTTTATTTATGCATTTCCTTTTATTGGTGGGCGTGTGGACCCATTTGCCAATAGATCCTAGTCCACCCAATAACCCTAGACTATTTAAACTCCTTGTTGTCTCCTTTTGCAAACTAGTTGAAGAATAGAGAATTGGAATATTGCCTTGGGTAGAGGATTTCTCCCCTAAGGTCTCCAATTATTTTCTATTAACTCAAGCTCCCCAAATCTCCCATCTTCCTCAATCTCTCACGTTCTCACATTCAAGTTACTCATCAAATCTAGATGGTTGATGGTGAGGGGTGGTAGGAAGGTTGAAGAGACTTATAACTTCTTGGTCAATTATGTTACAACATGATCCACCATCTATGATGACACTTCAAACCTTACCCTTGATGTGGCATCTTGTACGAAAGATGGTCTCGCGTTGATTTGGCATAATAGGGCTCTCGGTTGCAACCAAGGTCTTCTTGACCACAAAACAATCACCAACAGCAGCCTCCACGTGCAACTCATCCTCCTCTTCAAGAATTTCTTCTTCCTCTCTCTCATCTTCAGATTCATACTCACCTTGGGTATTAAGGAGAACTTGCCTCCTTGTAGGGCAATCTTTAACAAAATACCCTTGTCCAAGACACTTGCAACACTTCAAATCTCTTGCACGACCATCACCTTCTTTCTTGGGATTTTGTTGAGGTGGTGGAGCTTCTCTTCTTGACTGAACGTTCTTGGAGTTGTCACTCCTTGGTTCTTGGTGCGTTGGTGGAAAAGTTGATGTACTAGAAGACGTAGCATTCCAAGGCCGAGGTTGAGAAGTGTCCTTCCTCTTTTGGAGGTTGTTATACATGTGATTGGTGAAGTGTAGGACCTCCTCAATAGGTGTACCACTCACAAACCGCCTATGAATCTTGAAATCAAGATCAATATTCAAACCACCTATGAATTTTGAAATCACATACCTCTCGGGAAAGCGAATTCCCGATTTGAAAATAAGGGTCTTGAGTTCCTTGTAATACTCATCCGGAGTGTGGCTACCTTGCTTGATCCTCTCAAGCTTCACTTGACTGCGCTCACCAAAGTCTTCGGGAACAAACCTAGCTCGGAGGGCAGTTTTGAGCTCGTTCCAAGTTTGAATGGCGTGGTAACCACAATCGGCTCTTTCCTCCTTCTCCTCTTGCCACCATTGATATGCAAAATACGTGAAGTGAATGGTAGAAATGGCTATTCTTTTAGCATCATGATAGTTATAGTAATCAAACACCGCCTTTGTCGTGGATTCCCAATCCATGTAGTCTTCAACATCCGAGGAGCCGACGAAGGGTTAAACTGCCAACTTTACGCCATGGTGGTGATCTCACCCGTGTGGTCTTTCCAAGTCATCCTCATAGAACCCTCTAGGATATTGCCTTTGTTCCCATGGTGGTTGCATGTAGCGCTGACGAGGTTGCTCCCTTAGTGGAGGACTCTCTTGCACATTACGCCGAGGCAAAGGAATAGGACTGGTTGGGGGCTGATATGGTCTATACATGGGTCTATCATGAGCGGCTTGAGCCCCAAAACCTACATGGTTAGTGTGCAATGGAGGAATAGGTGCAAAATGGGAAATTAGTGGCAGCCTCCTCATTGATGGACATAACCTACACTTTAGGGTCACGACTATCATGACTCTATCATGAGCGGCTTGAGCCCTAAAACCTACACTTTACAACCTCCTTTACAAGGAGTTGTAAAGTGGCAGCCTCCTCGTTGATGGACATGCATGTGAAATTAGTGTGCATGGCACCGGGTTGTTCTTGCTCTTGGTGAGGGGAAAATGGGGGATCTATGGCCTTCCCTTTTGTTACTTAGACCGGGTATTTCTGGTACCAACCTTTTTTTCTATTTTGACTTGTTTTAAGGCTTACAGTTGAATTATAACTCATAAATTGTCAACAACTTTGCTTGTAACCGAGAGCAATTTACACTTGCGTTCAACACTTTTCTTGCGATAAACCTTGGTGCTTTTCCAGTATCTTTATGTCCTTATTTTTCAACCCTACAATAAGCATAAAATGCACAAAATAAAGTTGAAAACGTTGTAGCAAAGAGTTTTTAAAGTAAGATGGGGATCGGCTATCTCAAGAGTTTTTACTAGCTCACAAGAGTTGAATGCAAGTGGTTAATGAAGTGAGAGTTTAATTCAAAGAAGCTAGTTACTTCAATATCAGTTTAAGGCACCCCAAAAGGTCTTCTTCAACCTTGGTTCAATGGATCAACACGCAGCAATGGAAGGGGGGAAATTCAGATCAAGAACGAAGCCAAACAAAGCAAGGAAAACTTGAGCAAAGCAAGTCCGATTTGGTTTCAACTTAAAAGGAACTTGGTTTGAATGACTCACCTTGTGTTGCTCTGATACCACATGATAAGGATAGCGCCTCTTGATGCTCAGTTCAAGGCAAGTTGGTCCAACCTTTGCGTCTCCAAGATTAGGGCTCGATTGATCCTTCTTTGAGTTGGTTTTTGTTGAAAGTAGTGGTGGCTTGATGATGATGATGGAGTGATCTTTTAGGGTGGGTTTTCTGGAGTATTTTTATAAAGGATAGGTGATCTAGACTGGAGTGGATGTGATGCACCACAAAGGCTAGAACAAGATGAAGATGGCTCGAGATATGACACACTCGGGGCACCTTGATAACGCTTGATATAACTCACAAGTAAGCTGGGTTTTCTAGATAAAAACTCAAGGTTTCTTATTGTTTTATTATTCAAGTTGAAGCTCTTACAAAGGTAGGAGAAGGCCCTATAAATAGGACCAAGACCGAACCCACAAAACCAACCCTTCAAGTGTCATCATCTAGCTGAAGAGTTTTACAATTAAACTACGCAATTCAACTCAGAATGACTTGAATGTTTGACACGTCATAAATAACATCATAATAAAGTCCTTATTAAAATATCAGTCAAAAGGCACGAGCCAATTGGAATATAGCCTTCATTCACCACTCGGACAAGCCAGAAGCAAAGTCACCGAGCCAACTTGAACTTATCTCGGCACTCCCTGAGTCATAAGTCCCTCCATGAGCCTGGTTTGGAGTCTAGATGGTTGGGCTCGAGTGATCACACCGGTAGATGGCTCGACGTCATGACTAGGAGATGAAACCTTAGCGGTGGCGCGCGTCTATGGAGGTGAAAGGCGTTGGTCAAGCCCTTTACCACACACCCTAGGCGCGTAAGGGCTAGATGGGGTCCTTGGGTCCAGGGAGGACCTTGGAGGCTGGCTCGTGCAGGGCAAGTGGTTTGGGGACCGATGTCACCGTGGGAGTGCTTGGTGAGCGCACACCCGTCGAGGGAAAAGGCGTAAGAAAGGGCTCCTCTAGGCCTTCTTCATGTTCTCATTGTCCTTCTTGATGGACCATAGTCACATCAATTCTTGTCACTTAATGTATTTTTAACTAAAACTAATACAAAATTTATTCTATCATAGGCTACTAAACATTGATCAGCCGCAAAAACAACTCCTAAGCGAAATAACGTGTTCAACAATCAAATTTGATTTTGTATTTACTTTTTTTCCTTTGGATAGGGAGGTAATATGTGTTTTTTTGTCAACACATGTGGACTAGTTGGCTCATGTAATTGCCATATGTATATCTCATATAGTGTTTATATTTTTTTAGCGTTAACACATTAAAGACAATGGATCTTGAAGACAAGGCCTCTTGCTAAAGGAGTGCGAATAAATGCCCTTATCTTTGATGATTACATGTTAAAGAATAATGGGCCTTTTCATGAAATGTGAAAGTCGTGGTTCAGGTTGGGTCGTTAATTCGGATTTTAAACAAAAGAGAAGTGGAATTCTTTTGGTACATCATATGGCGTGCTCAACAATCTAGATGTACAATAACATGCAAAGATAGAATGATTACGTTTTAAATGTGATGTGTGCTTATTTAAGCATTGTGCTTTACCCGAGGACTACTTGCTTCTGGCTGTTGGTTTGTATAAAATTTCCACATGTACCATATGATTAGAACAGGAATGTTAGAAGTCAAAAGGTCATTTTCTCTTTTTGTTGAATCGAAGATTGTATCACATTGTAGTAAAACCCCAATTCTTTCACAAAATAGGCATTCTTCAATCTGTTTTATTCTCTAAAAGTAGAGTTGGGCCCAGATTTATTCAGCCCATCAAGACTGGCCCATAATTACGACGATATGACCAAATGATTCGGCGAGAGGAATGCGGGGAAGAACCAAGGAGTGGAGATGTTGACAAAGAGCTCGAAAAATGGGTGAACGGCTCGACGACTTCCGGGAATCTTGGAGGAACAGCTAGATTAGTTTGATTTCTTGTAAAGTATAAATACGAAGCTTAAAGAGCTCTTGTAACACACAATCATACTCACTAAATACAAGCAATTTACCACTTTCTCTCGTTGCATATATTTGTCTTGCTCAAATTCTCATTCTTTAAGAGATCGATAGCCAAATTGTTTGGGTTGATTTTGATTATTCATACTCTTTCAGTTTAATCGTTGTCTAGTTGCCCTTCATTACGCGATTCAAATCAGTTTGATCTTTTCGCCCTAAAACAATTTGGCGCCCACCGTGGGGCATCTAGTCAATTAGCGATCCAATCAACAATCCGACCTTCATCCCGCTATGGACAATTCCAAAGACCCCATGGCCCTCGCTGAAGGCCGGATTCAAGCCAACGCTCTGGCCGCGAATCAAGCTGAAGATCTCAACAACCAACCAATCCTAGACGTTCAGATCCAAGAACTAGCGAAAATCCAAGAGGAGCTAGCCCAGCAGCGCTCAACACACTGAAACGCTAAGTGCTCAATCTGAAACCGAAATTGCACGACTAACCTGTGAAAATGAGTTTTTGAAATCACAGGTGAATTCAGCCGCATCGGAGGATCAAGGCGCACAGTCAACACGGAGGGCCTCTCGACGCGACTCAACATGGACGGAGCAACCTCAACACCCATAGCGGGAACCACTCAAAACGTCACCAAGCCTACTGGTATGTTTCAAACTCCTCCAGTTACTCTTCTCACGACTAACGTGCCAACTCCTGTAACCGAGCCTCCAAAAGCTCGAGTAGTCCCTCCACAGGTCGCACCGCCAACGGATCTCCAGACCCTCATACAGCAAGCTATCATCAAACATATGAAGGCCTTAGATGATCGCATCGCTCGGATCCAAGGAGTCTCGCAGCCAATCGAAAAAGAGGCAATCGACGGATACGAAGACTCGCCTTTCATAGAGGCGATTGCACGCGTCGAGATCCCTAAGAAATTTCACGTCCCCAACATGCCTAACTACGATGGGACTAGGGACTCCGACGATCACATTTCGATTTATAAGAAAAAATTAATGACCATCTCGATCTGAAGAGGGAACCGCGAGGCAGTCATGTGCAAGAGTTTTGGCACAACCCTCGCAGGACCTGCACTAACATAGCTTATGCATTTTCCATAGGGCTTCATTGCCTCCTTTGCCGACCTGGTTAATTCATTCAAAATCCAATTCGCCAGCCGCCGTAGATTGGAAAAGCAATCAAGCAATCTGTATAGGATCGTGCAAAGGTATGGTGCACCCCTAAGAGATTACCTTAATAGGTACAACAAAGAGAAGGTCGCGATCCCGCACTGCGACATCCCAACATCCCGCACTGTGGATTTATCCTGAACTATTGTTGTGCTCGAACTGTTAGTTAGCACGAGTATTTGTAGGAACGCCTGGACTCCGAGAGGTCCATTCGTTTCTTTATAACTTGGGGAAAAGGGCGATCAAGACCCTACGATAGTAGAAGCTTGGACTCTGTGAGGTTTATTCCTTCGATATAAGTCCAGAGGCTTGGATTCTGTGAGGTCCATTCCTTAGTTGTATGTCCTGCGTGACAGGGCATATGTTTAAAAGCTTATAACGTAATGTGGGTTTTAGAATTTAATAAGATAAAGTGCCCGAGTGCACATAATTAATATACCTTTGGCGAGTAGTGCAGCTAAGTAAATAGTGCAACTAGGAAAGCTCGTCTCGACTTTTGATCAGAGTACGTTCTCTTTCCAATCTGGATTCGTTGTAAGCGGTGAGGTTGGTCGTGAACCGAAACATCTAAGTCAGCTTTTAAATCACTGATGTCTGATTCTTTAAACGTTCCAGATTTGTCATATTTCCTTAAGACTCACTTCCGTTGGAGTCTTCTTTCGGGTCGATTTCTGCGAAGATTCAGTCTTCCAGCATCTTCTCTTGTGCATACCTCTTGTTGTAATTCAGTAGAAGTATGAAGGTTGATTATCGTTATCGGTTATTATTCGAGAAACGATAAGTCTAACCTAATACAACTACTTCGAACCTTCTGCTTTGTACCCTTGCATAGTCTATTCAGTAGACTAACCAACCGCAATTATTCTCTGCATGGTTGGCTGGTGTCATCTGTTCGATTCGGCACATCAGATAGAGCGAAGATATGAGGAGACTAGATTGACTATGAAGACGACGGTTGTTTTTGGATGTTTTAATAATTATCTTTTAATCAGGTTGAGATCCTTGGGCAGGTGATCATTTCGATCACAACCCTTTTTGTAAAATTTCCAGAAAGACTTCCGCTGTAACTTATTCACTCTGTTATATATTTAAAATACTTCCGTTGTACTCTATTTAAAACTCTGTGTTTGTCATATTCGGGATTGGGATGTAATCCCGGGACTCATGTTTTATATGAATAAAAATATGATTTTTGTATCATATGTGTTTCATGATTGTATTTAAACGGTAAAGCCTGGGGTGACTTTGGTGAGGAATATCGAGGTCACTGGCGGTAATACCTTTCCATTTGGGTTCAGATTTGGGGGTGTTAGAGTTGTGGTATCAGAGCTAAAAGTTTTAAAACGGGTTGGGTATTTAAAAACCATTTACTCATTTTAATCGAAAATTGTTTTCAAAGGACTCTAACTTTTCAAAATGAAAAGAATTTGAAAATACCGTCCATAGTCATGTCTTCTATATATAGTCTGATGTAGGAAGCTTGCTTCTATGTCTAGAAAGACTAGTCCCTTCATCGTTACCCTATGGGATATGGGTGCATGTCTCCCTCAGAAGAAAGAGATCGGCTAATGTGAAGTTGTAAAATAGTTTAAGTTCATCAATAGAAATTACCAAGTTTGATCTATTCTAAGTTGATTTTATTACGATAAATATATCAGAATGATATTAATGTGATAAAATCCTTGGAATTTGATCGGTAAACAAATGGTGAACACGAGGAACGTTATCCGTGCTGGTGTTGGGCCGAGTAATGACCCCAGAGCAAATGCGAGAAATGCTGCAGACCCAACAGGAGAGCATGAGTCTGTCTTCAACAATAACCCTGGAGGCAATGGCCAAGCTCAGGCCGACGCTCCAATAGTGTTTGATGCAGCAGCTGTTGCAGCTATTCGGGGAATTGTGATGCAAGCAATCACCGATGCTAGGCAACCTGCCGCACCACAGGCACAAGGTGTGCCAATTCCGCCAGTAGTTCATAGGTTCGAGGAACCTAATGTTTATGAACACCGAGGAGAAGCAGTCAGGAATAGAGGTGACTATGGTCGAGCACTGAAGGCCATTAACTCTATGAGACTCGACAGCTACGATGGAAAGGGAGAGTCAGTCAGAGTGGCTCATTGGTTTTCCCACATGGAGTGATTGTTCCGTAATGTGGAGTGCACCAAAGCGGAGAAGGTTCACATAGCTTCTCTACAGTTGAAGGAGGAAGCCAGTGAATGGTGGGAGAGTACCGGCTTAGCTGATAGCCCTGTTCTGAACTGGTCAATGTTTAAGACCAAGATGACAGATCGTTTCTTCTCTCGAGCTATGAGGGAGGAGAAACACAAGGAGTTCTTGTATCCTAAGACGGATGGATTGAAGGTGACCGAGCTTGCCACTAAGTTTAATCATCTTCTGCAGTATGCTGAACCAGAGATATCCAGTGAGGCACAGAAGATCTGGTACTTCTATGAATGGATGAACCCAGATATTAAACCATGGATGGTGCACCACACATGCACTACTCTGGAGCAGTACGTGGATGCAGCCTACAAGTTGGAGGTCACACTGGAGGAGTCCGCCCATAAGCGGGAGAAGCAAGTTAAGGGAAAGGGTGGGCAATAGGATCGCCAGGTTGGTTCATTCAAACGACCGGCATCGCCTATCAAGTTTGAGAAGTCTGGTCGTGCTAAGACCGAGACAACTCAGTCCGACTCTGCCAGGGGCTCAGGTTGGAACAGCGGAGTAATTCAATGCCACAATTGAGGTGCATCTGGGCACAAAAGGTTTGCGTGTCTGAATGAAAAGAAGACATGTTTTGGTTGTGGGAAGGAAGGGCATATGCAGAGGTTCTGTCGGCAGGGAATGCAGAAAGGAGCGGAGTCACAACAGGGGTCTGTTAATCCAAACATCATACCTAGGTTTAAACCAGCAGAGACTTCCAATCCTTCGATGCAGACAACTGCGCAGAATAAAGGGAAAGCCCCAATGGCTTCTGGAAATCAGAGTCAACGCCTTTATGTGATGCGTGAGGCGGATGGACCCTATGCTCCAAATGCTTAGAGTACTTTGTATCTGTGTTCTACTTTTGTTGGTTTGTTGTTGATGTGGGTGCTACCCCGTCTTTCATTTTGGATGGTTGTAAGATAAGTTCTATTTACAACTAGGTTGTGAACCTTTTGTTGTAAATATTCTTAATAATAAATATTTGGTTAGAACAAATCGTCTGTAGGAATTGTCGATTACCATCAAGGGTAAGGAATCCAAAGCGATTTGACCTAAATAACCATGGTTCCATACGATAATTATTCTCGGTATGGATTGACGGACGCGTCATAAGCCGACTTCAGTTCTTGATATTCCCATGGTTAGAAGATTTTCGGATGTCTTTCTAGAAGATATTCTTGGTTACCCCGAATCTTGTCATGGAGTTTGCAATTGATCTCGAGACGAGAACAGCGCCGATCTCAGAAGCACCGTACCGGATGGCTCCTGATGAAATGCAAGGGTTGAAGACGCAACTCGAGTATCTTCTTGACAAAAGTTATATAAGGCTGAGTGCATCTCCTTGGGGGGGGTGCCCCGGTTTTATTTGTCAAAAAGAAAGATGGACCGTTTCGACTTTGTTTTGACTTTCGAGAGTTGAATAAAGTCACGATCAAGAACAGATATTTGTTGCCAAGGATTGAAGATTTGTTGGATCAACTACATGGAGCAAAAGTTTTCTCCAAGATCGACCTGAGATCTGAGTATCATCAGCTCAGGATTCGTGAAGAAAATATTCTGAGGATTGCATTTCAGACGAGAGATGGTCACTACGAGTTTGTAGTCATGCCATCTGGACTTACGAATGCTCCAGCAGTTTTCATGAATCTAGTACATCGATGTTTTCACCAGTACTTGGATAAGTTCACGGTGGTCTTCATCGATGGCATTTTGATCTTTTGCCGAGCAAGGAAGCTCACGGGGAACATCTTAGGATTGCTTTGTCAGTCCTTAGACCAAGTCGGCTGTATGCAAAGTGGTCTAAGTGCGACCTTTGGATCAAGGAGTGGCTTTCTTAGGCCATGTGATCAATGAGAATGGGGTTATGGTTAATCCCCAGAAGACTGAATCAGTAGTAGTATTGGAAGCGGCCTCAGAGTGTGAAGCAACTGTGCAGCAAGATCGTACTGTTGGTACGAAGTCTGTGGTCCAAGTCTGGGACAGAGGAAGTTACTTGGGAAACCGAAGCAAAGATGCTCAGACGTTTTCCCGAGTTATTTGCGACCTAAGTTTTGGGGTCGAAACTTCTTTTAAGGGGGAGGTGATGTGATACCCCGTATTTCTATAAGGATATTTTGGGAATTTTCCCGAACGCCCGTTTTGTACGTCGGATTAATTTCGAAGACAGAAAGACATCCTGTAATGTTCTCCATCTCTGTAATATTTTTTGTTTCCAGTAAAATATAATACAGACGACGTACCTTGGATCTTAATACTCGTTCGTGTACGATTATTTTTATCCCGGGTTAAGCCAACGTCATCCAAAAGCCAATTGGTCAAAGCTGACCTGGCGGCGCCCGCCGTAAATACGGCGGCGACCGCCGTTAGTGGCTCAAGGCAGTTGTCCTCTCATCGACTAGCTGGTCAAGAGGGCTAGGAAACGGCGACCGCCGTACAGTGCGGCGACCGCCGCCATTAGCCGCCGCCGTTGTCTTTCAAAGCGGTGACCTGGGGAAAACACGGCGCCCGCCGTAAGCTAGCGGGGGGGATAGGCCTATGCTCGCCGGCGAGCCTCTGACAATGCCGATTCTAGCCTTCCACGTCTCCATTTAGGCCATCATGATGTTCCCTGAGGTTTGGCTATTTAAGGAGAAGGTTTGGGGATCGGATTGAAGCAAAAACCAGAAGCTTAAATCCTCCAAATTGTTCTCGCCGGAAAAGCTTGCCCTCGCCGGAGTTTGGAAGTGATCGTCGGTGCCCATTTTGGTGTTGTTTCCAGTTGCTTAAGGAAGCCTTGGAGGCCCTCAGACGCCTAGGATCCAAAGCAAGGCAAAAGGGGGACAATTCGCTTGTGTTTTGGAATCTGTGCTGCCAGAGCCGTCCCTGTGTCGAGCCCGGAAACTCTTCATTTAGCTTTGTTCCAATTCTTCGGACTAAGGCAAGTGGCGGTTCGCTCTTGCTCATCGTTCCATATTTAAATTAATTATCAGTTATTTCAATTGAGTAATTAATTTAGAATGATTATTGTTTTTATCTGGAAATGGTTTTATAAACTGTTTTGGAAACTGTAATAATGATATTATAATAGGTTGTATATCTGTTAGAACAACGCTATTATTTATGTTCGCCTTGAGGGCATTTATGTGGATTTATCCTGAACTATTGTTGTGCTCGAACTGTTAGTTAGCACGAGTATTTGTAGGAACGCCTGGACTCCGAGAGGTCCATTCGTTTCTTTATAACTTGGGGAAAAAGGCGATCAAGACCCTACGATAGTAGAAGCTTGGACTCTGTGAGGTTTATTCCTTCGATATAAGTCCAGAGGCTTGGATTCTGTGAGGTCCATTCCTTAGTTGTATGTCCTGCGTGACAGGGCATATGTTTAAAAGCTTATAACGTAATGTGGGTTTTAGAATTTAATAAGATAAAGTGCTCGAGTGTACATAATTAATATACCTTTGGTGAGTAGTGCAGCTAAGTAAATAGTGCAACTAGGAAAGCTCGTCTCGACTTTTGATCAGAGTACGTTCTCTTTCCATTCTGGATTCGTTGTAAGCGGTGAGGTTGGTCGTGAACCGAAACATCTAAGTCAGCTTTTAAATCACTGATGTCTGATTCTTTAAACGTTCCAGATTTGTCATATTTCCTTAAGACTCACTTCCGTTGGAGTCTTCTTTCGGGTCGATTTCTGCGAAGATTCAGTCTTCCAGCATCTTCTCTTGTGCATACCTCTTGTTGTAATTCAGTAGAAGTATGAAGGTTGATTATCGTTATCGGTTATTATTCGAGAAACGATAAGTCTAACCTAATACAACTACTTCGAACCTTTTGCTTTGTACCCTTGCATAGTCTATTCAGTAGACTAACCAACCGCAATTGTTCTCTGCATGGTTGGCTGGTGTCATCTGTTCGATTCGGCACATCAGATAGAGCGAAGATATGAGGAGACTAGATTGACTATGAAGACGACGGTTGTTTTTGGATGTTTTAATAATTATCTTTTAATCAGGTTGAGATCCTTGGGCAGGTGATCATTTCGATCACAACCCTTTTTGTAAAATTTCCAGAAAGACTTCCGCTGTAACTTATTCACTCTGTTATATATTTAAAATACTTCCGTTGTACTCTATTTAAAACTCTGTGTTTGTCATATTCGGGATTGGGATGTAATCCCGGGACTCATGTTTTATATGAATAAAAATATGATTTTTGTATCATATGTGTTTCATGATTGTATTTAAACGGTAAAGCCTGGGGTGACTTTGGTGAGGAATATCGAGGTCACTGGCGGTAATACCTTTCCATTTGGGTTCAGATTTGGGGGTGTTAGAGTTGTGGTATCAGAGCTAAAAGTTTTAAAACGGGTTGGGTATTTAAAAACCATTTACTCATTTTAATCAAAAATTGTTTTCAAAGGACTCTAACTTTTCAAAATGAAAAGAATTTGAAAATACCGTCCATAGTCATGTCTTCTATATATAGTCTGATGTAGGAAGCTTGCTTCTATGTCTAGAAAGACTAGTCCCTTCATCGTTACCCTATGGGATATGGGTGCATGTCTCCCTCAGAAGAAAGAGATCGGCTAATGTGAAGTTGTAAAATAGTTTAAGTTCATCAATAGAAATTACCAAGTTTGATCTATTCTAAGTTGATTTTATTACGATAAATATATCAGAATGATATTAATGTGATAAAATCCTTGGAATTTGATCGGTAAACAAATGGTGAACACGAGGAACGTTATCCGTGCTGGTGTTGGGCCGAGTAATGACCCCAGAGCAAATGCGAGAAATGCTGCAGACCCAACAGGAGAGCATGAGTCTGTCTTCAACAATAACCCTGGAGGCAATGGCCAAGCTCAGGCCGACGCTCCAATAGTGTTTGATGCAGCAGCTGTTGCAGCTATTCGGGGAATTGTGATGCAAGCAATCGCCGATGCTAGGCAACCTGCCGCACCACAGGCACAAGGTGTGCCAATTCCGCCAGTAGTTCATAGGTTCGAGGAACCTAATGTTTATGAACACCGAGGAGAAGCAGTCAGGAATAGAGGTGACTATGGTCGAGCACTGAAGGCCATTAACTCTATGAGACTCGACAGCTACGATGGAAAGGGAGAGTCAGTCAGAGTGGCTCATTGGTTTTCCCACATGGAGTGATTGTTCCATAATGTGGAGTGCACCAAAGCGGAGAAGGTTCACATAGCTTCTCTACAGTTGAAGGAGGAAGCCAGTGAATGGTGGGAGAGTACCGGCTTAGCTGATAGCCCTGTTCTGAACTGGTCAATGTTTAAGACCAAGATGACAGATCGTTTCTTCTCTCGAGCTATGAGGGAGGAGAAACACAAGGAGTTCTTGTATCCTAAGACGGATGGATTGAAGGTGACCGAGCTTGCCACTAAGTTTAATCATCTTCTGCAGTATGCTGAACCAGAGATATCCAGTGAGGCACAGAAGATCTGGTACTTCTATGAATGGATGAACCCAGATATTAAACCATGGATGGTGCACCACACATGCACTACTCTGGAGCAGTACGTGGATGCAGCCTACAAGTTGGAGGTCACACTGGAGGAGTCCGCCCATAAGCGGGAGAAGCAAGTTAAGGGAAAGGGTGGGAAACAGGATCGCCAGGTTGGTTCATTCAAACGACCGGCATCGCCTACCAAGTTTGAGAAGTCTGGTCGTGCTAAGACCGAGACAACTCAGTCCGACTCTGCCAGGGGCTCAGGTTGGAACAGCGGAGTAATTCAATGCCACAATTGAGGTGCATCTGGGCACAAAAGGTTTGCGTGTCTGAATAAAAAGAAGACATGTTTTGGTTGTGGGAAGGAAGGGCATATGCAGAGGTTCTGTCGGCAGGGAATGAAGAAAGGAGCGGAGTCACAACAGGGGTCTGTTAATCCAAACATCATACCTAGGTTTAAACCAGCAGAGACTTCCAATCCTTCAATGCAGACAACTGCGCAGAATAAAGGGAAAGCCCCAATGGCTTCTGGAAATCAGAGTCAACGCCTTTATGTGATGCGTGAGGCGGATGGACCCTATGCTCCAAATGCTTAGAGTAATTTGTATCTGTGTTCTACTTTTGTTGGTTTGTTGTTGATGTGGGTGCTACCCCGTCTTTCATTTTGGATGGTTGTAAGATAAGTTCTATTTACAACTAGGTTGTGAACCTTTTGTTGTAAATATTCTTAATAATAAATATTTGGTTAGAACAAATCGTCTGTAGGAATTGTCGATTACCATCAAGGGTAAGGAATCCAAAGCGATTTGACCTAAATAACCATGGTTCCATACGATAATTATTCTCGGTATGGATTGACGGACGCGTCATAAGCCGACTTCAGTTCTTGATATTCCCATGGTTAGAAGATTTTCGGATGTCTTTCTAGAAGATATTCTTGGTTACCCCGAATCTTGTCATGGAGTTTGCAACTGATCTCGAGACGAGAACAGCGCCGATCTCAGAAGCACCGTACCGGATGGCTCCTGATGAAATGCAAGGGTTGAAGACGCAACTCGAGTATCTTCTTGACAAAAGTTATATAAGGCTGAGTGTATCTCCTTGGGGGGGTGCCCCGGTTTTATTTGTCAAAAAGAAAGATGGACCGTTTCGACTTTGTTTTGACTTTCGAGAGTTGAATAAAGTCACGATCAAGAACAGATATTTGTTGCCAAGGATTGAAGATTTGTTGGATCAACTACATGGAGCAAAAGTTTTCTCCAAGATCGACCTGAGATCTGAGTATCATCAGCTCAGGATTCGTGAAGAAAATATTCTGAGGATTGCATTTCAGACGAGAGATGGTCACTACGAGTTTGTAGTCATGCCATCTGGACTTACGAATGCTCCAGCAGTTTTCATGAATCTAGTACATCGATGTTTTCACCAGTACTTGGATAAGTTCACGGTGGTCTTCATCGATGGCATTTTGATCTTTTGCCGAGCAAGGAAGCTCACGGGGAACATCTTAGGATTGCTTTGTCAGTCCTTAGACCAAGTCGGCTGTATGCAAAGTGGTCTAAGTGCGACCTTTGGATCAAGGAGTGGCTTTCTTAGGCCATGTGATCAATGAGAATGGGGTTATGGTTAATCCCCAGAAGACTGAATCAGTAGTAGTATTGGAAGCGGCCTCAGAGTGTGAAGCAACTGTGCAGCAAGATCGTACTGTTAGTACGAAGTCTGTGGTCCAAGTCTGGGACAGAGGAAGTTACTTGGGAAACCGAAGCAAAGATGCTCAGACGTTTTCCCGAGTTATTTGCGACCTAAGTTTTGGGGTCGAAACTTCTTTTAAGGGGGAGGTGATGTGATACCCCGTATTTCTATAAGGATATTTTGGGAATTTTCCCGAACGCCCGTTTTTTACGTCGGATTAATTTCGGAGACAGAAAGACATCCTGTAATGTTCTCCATCTCTGTAATATTTTTTGTTTCCAGTAAAATATAATACAGACGACGTACCTTGGATCTTAATACTCGTTCGTGTACGATTATTTTTATCCCGGGTTAAGCCAACGTCATCCAAAAGCCAATTGGTCAAAGCTGACCTGGCGGCGCCCGCCGTAAATACGGCGGCGACCGCCGTTAGTGGCTCAAGGCAGTTGTCCTCTCATCGACTAGCTGGTCAAGAGGGCTAGGAAACGGCGACCGCCGTACAGTGCGGCGACCGCCGCCATTAGCCGCCGCCGTTGTCTTTCAAAGCGGCGACCTGGGGAAAACACGGCGCCCGCCGTAAGCTAGCGGGGGGGATAGGCCTATGCTCGCCGGCGAGCCTCTGACAATGCCGATTCTAGCCTTCCACGTCTCCATTTAGGCCATCATGATGTTCCCTGAGGTTTGGCTATTTAAGGAGAAGGTTTGGGGATCGGATTGAAGCAAAAACCAGAAGCTTAAATCCTCCAAATTGTTCTCGCCGGAAAAGCTTGCCCTCGCCGGAGTTTGGAAGTGATCGTCGGTGCCCATTTTGGTGTTGTTTCCAGTTGCTTAAGGAAGCCTTGGAGGCCCTCAGACGCCTAGGATCCAAAGCAAGGCAAAAGGGGGACAATTCGCTTGTGTTTTGGAATCTGTGCTGCCAGAGCCGTCCCTGTGTCGAGCCCGGAAACTCTTCATTTAGCTTTGTTCCAATTCTTCGGACTAAGGCAAGTGGCGGTTCGCTCTTGCTCATCGTTCCATATTTAAATTAATTATCAGTTATTTCAATTGAGTAATTAATTTAGAATGATTATTGTGTTTATCTGGAAATGGTTTTATAAACTGTTTTGGAAACTGTAATAATGATATTATAATAGGTTGTATATCTGTTAGAACAACGCTATTATTTATGTTCGCCTTGAGGGCATTTATGTGGATTTATCCTGAACTATTGTTGTGCTCGAACTGTTAGTTAGCACGAGTATTCGTAGGAACGCCTGGACTCCGAGAGGTCCATTCGTTTCTTTATAACTTGGGGAAAAGGGCGATCAAGACCCTACGATAGTAGAAGCTTGGACTCTGTGAGGTTCATTCCTTCGATATAAGTCCAGAGGCTTGGATTCTGTGAGGTCCATTCCTTAGTTGTATGTCCTGCGTGACAGGGCATATGTTTAAAAGCTTATAACGTAATGTGGGTTTTGGAATTTAATAAGATAAAGTGCCCGAGTGCACATAATTAATATACCTTTGGCGAGTAGTGCAGCTAAGTAAATAGTGCAACTAGGAAAGCTCATCTCGCCTTTTGATCAGAGTACGTTCTCTTTCCAATATGGATTCGCTGTAAGCGGTGAGGTTGGTCGTGAACCGAAACATCTAAGTCAGCTTTTAAATCACTGATGTCTGATTCTTTAAACGTTCCAGATTTGTCATATTTCCTTAAGACTCACTTCCGTTGGAGTCTTCTTTCGGGTCGATTTCTGCGAAGATTCAGTCTTCCAGCATCTTCTCTTGTGCATACCTCTTGTTGTAATTCAGTAGAAGTATGAAGGTTGATTATCGTTATCGGTTATTATTCGAGAAACGATAAGTCTAACCTAATAAAACTACTTCGAACCTTCTGCTTTGAACCCTTGCATAGTCTATTCAGTAGACTAACCAACCGCAATTGTTCTCTGCATGGTTGGCTGGTGTCATCCGTTTGATTTGGCACATTAGATAGAGCGAAGATATGAGGAGACTAGATTGACTATGAAGACGACGGTTGTTTTTGGATGTTTTAATAATTATCTTTTAATCAGGTTGAGATCCTTGGGCAGGTGATCATTTCGATCACAACCCTTTTTGTAAAATTTCCAGAAAGACTTCCGCTGTAACTTATTCACTCTGTTATATATTTAAAATACTTCTGATATACTCTGTTTAAAACTCTGTGTTTGTCCTATTCGGGATTGGGATGTAATCCCGGGACTCATGTTTTATATGAATAAAAATATGATTTTTGTATCATATGTGTTTCATGATTGTATTTAAACGGTAAAGCCTGGGGTGACTTCGGTAAGGAATATCAAGGTCACTGGCGGTAATACCTTTCCATTTGGGTTCAGATTTGGGGATGTTACAAGAACAACCCCACTCTCCCTCCAAAGCTCCACTCTTAAAACTTTAACGTCTCCATGTCGGAACTCGTCAACAGTTTCGACAGGTATTGATGAGAATCATGCCTCCAAAGGTGAGACTTTTCTTCCCAAGAAGCAAGATCTAGACCAAGCCAAGTGGAGACTTCCTTCTTCTTGTGATGGTTCGGCCTCCAAGGGTCCTTGAGAGCTCAAGAGGGCAGCCAAGGGGAGGAGACGCCGGGGAGGGGAGGTTCGCCGGAGCTATGGACGGATGATGGCGCCGGCAAGAGACCAAAGGAACCACCCTTGCAGGTTCCTTGACCAAAATGGAGTAGAACCTAGATTTGATGAGTGACTTGAATGTAAGAACGTGAGAGATTGATGGGAGATGGGGGATTTGAGAGAGTTTGAGTTGATAGAATAAATTGGATGCCTTAGGGGAGGATTCCTCTACCCAAGGTAATGTTCCAATTCTATATTCTTCAACTAGTGGAAAAAGGAAGACAAACAAAGCTTAAATAGTCTAGGGTTTCTAGGGGATTAGGAGCCCATGTGCAAATGGGTCCACACATCCCAAAATAGAAAGGCAATACATGAATTAATTCACAAAAAGGGATAGGGATAAAAGCCATAAAGGCTTGGATAAGGACGCGCGCTTGGATGCCTTTGGAGTCGAAGCATCGGATGCTTGATTGTCGTGGCATTGAGGCGTCGGCGTCTTGGTGGTCAAGTACTGGGGCTCATCACTCTCCCCTTCTTAGCTTCGAAGCGTCCTCGCTTCGACGGTGTGGGAAGTCTGGGAGGTGGTGGGAGTGCGGTGGTGCGTCTCCCCTTCTTAAAGGGGAAGGTAGGGTAAGGGAGACTGCCACTAACAAAATGAGGCACAACCGTACAAGAACCGTCGTCCGGCGGCTCCTTGGGCACACCTACATGTGAGGGCTCATGGGCGAGCCACATGCGCGGGTCCGGTGCCGGAGGCATGCCTCTGGGGTCCGGGGCCGGTGGGGGCCTCGGCACCGGGACTGGTGGAGGCGCCGCCTCCGGGGCCGACGCAGTCACGGGCACCCGGGCCAGTGAAAGCTTGGCTGATGGAGGTGCCACGGTGGCCGACGGAGGTTCATCCAGCGTGGTCGACGGGGGAGCGGGGTCCGGGGCTGGTGGGGGCTTCGGCACCAGGGCCGGCGGAGGCTCGGGCACCGGGGCCGGCGGAGGCTCGGGCACCGGGGCCGACGGGGGCATGGGGTTTGGGGCCGGTAGGGGCCTTGGCATCGGGGCCGGTGGGGGCCTTGGCATCGGGGCCAACGAAGGCGCGGGCTCCGGGGCCGGCGGAGTCATGGGCACCCGGGCCGGTGGAAGCTTGGGCACCGGGGCCAACGGGGGCGTGGTCACCCGAAGCATTGTCGATGCGGGCTTCGGGGCCTACGACGGCACGGCCATCGGGTCCGTCGAGGGTGCCAGCTCCGTGGCCGGGGGAAGTGGGGGCACCGGGGGCGGCGGAGACGCGGGCTTCATGGCCGACGGCGGTGAGGCCGTCATGGGCGCGATCATCGGGGCTGGTGTGGGCATCGAGGCCGGAGCTAGAGGGGGCACAGTAGGCGGTGTCACTGCCGGCGCTGGCAATGGGGAGGCGATGGAGAAGTTGGCCAAGCAATGCTCGAGCGCGGCCATCCGGGTGTCGATGGCCTTGGAAATCTCCCTCTCTCGTTGGAGGGCGGTGTGCAAGGCCTCGGCGGTGGCCATGCGGAGCTCAAGGGCGGCCGCGTGAGCTTCGACGGCTTCCTCCTCACGGCGGAGCCTAGCCACTTCGGCGTGGCGGATTGCGCGGGGAGGCGGCAGCCAGCCTGGGTCATGGCGGTCAAGCGGGCATCAGGGCTGGCTTTGGGCGTGATAATAGCCTCGGTGATACGCATCCGCCCAAGCTTCTTCCTCATCATGGGGGCGGCTGAACGCATAGCCGGCAGCGGGCCTAGGGACGGCACATGGGTAAGGACACCCAAGGAGGCTGCCGCCAACATCCATGGGATCCTGAACTCACCTACAAGAGGACACAAAGCAAACCAAGTAACCAATTCACAAGCAACAAGTACATGAACCTAAGAAGGAAGAAAATGAAATGAGGCCTAAGACACAATCACACACAAGTCAATGGCTCAAACAAGGAGAAGCAAGGTGGGTCACGACATGTATCTTGAAAATTGGGAGTGGAACCAAGGCACCTTTAAACCAAGCCAACTTGTAGTCCTTAGGCTAAGTTGATAAAAGGGCCAAAGTGCAACTTAGGATGGCAAGCCCAATGGGGGGGCAATTCGGCCACCCTATGGACCCTAAAAGGGGTGAAGTGGTTATGACAAAGGCTAGAAGAAAATGGAGGGGAGGGCTTAGTGGCCCAAGTTGCCAAGTGAGGGTGGGAGAGCCCACCAAGGGTTGTGGCCCAACCGAACAAATAGGAGAGTCTTGACCTTACCTTTGCTTTGCTTTTCTCTATTTATTTGTTTTTTATTCGGGTCTCTTGCCTTTTGTTTTGACCTCTTGAAATTTGTTTTGGATTTTTCGAAATTAAGGCAAGGCAAAACCGAAATGCTCCTTTGGTGTCTTGGAAAAGAAGGTGGAACCACAACACTTTTGTTTGTTTTTGGGAGGTGGAGGCAACAAGGGTATTTCTGATTTTTCTTTTTGTTTGAACGTGCCAAGTCACCAATATAGTGGTGGGACAAGGCTTGGAAGAAGAAGAAAGGAAGGTTCCTTTGCCACAACCAATTCGGCCCCCACTTTTGGAAATCCACTAAGGAGGTGTCCTTTCATTCCATCCACTAACCCATCATCCAAAGGTACAATTTGGCCTTTTTACCCAAAATAGCTAAGGAGACAAAAAGGACAAGGAGATAGTGGAGATGGTCCTTCCCAAAGGACAAGGTACAAGCAATGGTGGGAAATTCAAAAATTGAAGCGGGGAAGAAGTAGGGCGGTAGTAGGGGCGGTGGTAGGTGGTGCTACGGCGGCAGGGGTGATAGTCCGGTCGCCGGAGGTGGTGGTGGGCGGCGGAAGTGGGATTTGTTTTGCTTTTTGGGTGTATTTTTGGTAGGGAAACAAGGGACAAACAAAATAAGCACTAAACTAGCATGGAACTTGATAAAAAGACATGGAAAAGAAGAAAAACTGAGCATGCAACTAAACACAAGACATGAAGAAACAATAAAAAAAAATCAAACTAGCAAGGAAGACAATGAACAAAACACATGGATAACATGGGAGCAACAAAAGAAAACATGCAAGCTATGGAAATCAACAAGAAAATGAATTTGAGAGAGGAGGAAGATGACTTAGCTTAGTCCTTGGCTCTTGATACCAATTGATGAGAATCAAGCCTCCAAAGGTGAGACTTTTCTTCCCAAGAAGCTAGATCTAGACCAAGCCAAGTGGAGACTTCCTTCTTCTTGTGATGGTTCGGCCTCCAAGAGTCCTTGAGAGCTCAAGAGGGCAGCCAAGGGGAGGAGACGCCGGGGAGGGGAGGTTCGCCGGAGCTATGGACGGATGGTGGCGCCGGCAAGAGACCAAAGGAACCTCCCTTGGAGGTTCCTTGACCGAAATGGAGTAGAACCTAGATTTGATGAGTGACTTGAATGTAAGAACGTGAGAGATTGATGGGAGATGTGGGATTTGAGAGAGTTTGAGTTGATAGAAATAATTGGCTGTCTTAGGGGAGGATTCCTCTACCCAAGGTAATGTTCCAATTCTATATTCTTCAACTAGTGGAAAAAGAAAGACAAACAAAGCTTAAATAGTCTAGGGTTTCTAGGGGATTAGGAGCCTATGTGCAAATGGGTCCACACATCCCAAAATAGAAAGGCAATACATGAATTAATTGACAAAAAGGGAAAGGGATAAAAGCCATAAAGGCTTGGATAAGGACGCATGCTTGGATGCCTTTGGAGTCGAAGCATCGGATGCTTGATTGTCGTGGCATTGAGGCATCGGCGTCTTGGTGGTCAAGTACCGGGGCTCATCAGGTATGGTAAATAAGTATGGTGGCCTCGGAAGAGCGACAATTCGGACGCCAAGAAGGATATGAACCGATGGTTCGAGTTCAATGGGGATCACGGTCATTCCACGGATGAGTGTATAGCCCTCTGTAAGGAAGTCGCAACACTCCTTGCACAGGGGCTATTATGCGACATCATCTCCGACAAAGCAAAAGCAACCCTTGACCGAAGGGACCATGTAACATCCTGATAAACCATCCTTCCCATCACACACTAAAGTCGTTAACACCATTTCATGAGGGTCGGACGTATGTGGAAACACGTACTCGGCCGCCAAGAGATACGCCAGAGAAAGCAAAGGCAACAGGTCGACCCGATCGGAAGCAAGGCGATCGCAAGTCACTTATGCACCTACCATCACTTTCGACGATTCTGAAGCCGATAAGTTAGGCGATCACCATGACGGTCTGGTAATCTCTATATCAATCAGTAATTGTCTCATTCGTCGAGTACTAATCGACACAGTCAGCTCCACCAACTTGTTGACACTCGATGCCTTAAAGGGTATGGGTTTAAGCGAGGACGATTTAACCCGGAAATCCACTCTGCTGATCGGATTCAGTGGATAGGTCAAACATACTCAAGGGGAAATAGTGTTGACAACATATGCTAGTGGAGTCAACTAACAGGTAAAGTTCTTTATACTCGACTGTCCATCCCCATACAATGCGATCCTCGGCAGGCCTTGGATGCACGCCATGAAAGTTGTACCTTCCACTTACCATCAGACCATAAAGTTCCCAACTAAGTGGGGGTACATGAAATAAAAGGCGACCAGCAGGCTTCCAAGGAATGCTACGTCACCTCAATGAAGGGGGCAGTCGACCGAGTTTCAGCATAGAAACCACAGTGCGGCGAAGGGACCACGCGATACATCGAACTAGAAATGGAACAACTAGATGAGATCGCGCTGGACCCTTCAAAGCCAACACAAACAGTAAGAGTCGGGTCGGACTTGAACGATTCGACTAGGTCAGATCTAATAACTTTTTTACGGTCTCACTCTGATTGCTTCGCCTGGTCGCATGAAGATATGGTGGGGATCTCCCTCGATATTATTACTCACAAACTGAATGTAGATCCAACCTATCGTCCGATCAAGAAAAAAAGGAGAAAATTCACACCAGAGCACAACAAGATCGTGGACGACGAAGTCAGTAATCTGCTTGAAACAGGTAAAATCAGGGAAGTTATGTATCCCGACTGGCTAGAAAACGTCGTCGTGGTCCAACAAAAGAACGGGAAATGGAGAGTTTGCATCGACTTCACGGATCTAAACAAAGCATGTCCAAAAGACTCATTTCCTTTGCCACGAAATCGACGCGACCACAGGACATGAGATGCTAACATTCATGGACGCGTTCAGCGGGTACAACCAAATCCTAATGGATCCCAACGACCAAGAGAAAACAACCTTCATAACCATTCAAGGTACATACTGTTACAAAGTTATGCCTTTCAGACTAAAAAATGCAGGGGCCACATATCAAAGGCTAGTAAACAAGATGTTCAAAGATCAGATCGAAGACACCATGGAGGTCTACATTGAAGACATGCTCGTCAAGTCAAAAGAAGCAAAAGACCACATTGAGCACCTAAAAGACGCATTCAAGGTACTAAAAAGGTATAACATGAAATTGAATCCTACTAAATGCTCTGTTGGAGTGTCTTCAGGTAAGTTCTTAGGATACATGGTGACGCAAAGGGGGATCGATGCCAGTCCAGACCAAATCAAATCCATCGTCAACCTGAGATCTCCCCGATGCGTTAAAGACGTCCAGAAACTGACAGGACGGATAGCAGCCTTAAACAGATTCATATCAAAATCATCGGATAAATGCAAACTTTTCTATGAAGCCTTGAAGAAGAACAAGTCGTTCGATTGGACAGTGGCACACGTGCAGGCCTTCCAAGATCTAAATGCGTACTCGGCCAGCCCTCTCCTATTAGCCAAACCAAAGGACGACGAACCACTACCACTATACTTAGTTGTGTCAGAGTCGGCAGTCAGCGCAGTCTTAACAAGGGAAGAGGATGGAAAGCAGTCCCCGATCTACTATGTTAGTCGTTCCTTACTCCCAGCCGAAACAAGGTACACGCCACTCGAAAAGTTAGTCTTAGATCTGGTAATGGCCTCAAACAAACTTAGACCTTATTTTGAGTCACATGCTATTATTGTAAGAACTAACCATCCCATGAAAACCGTCATGAGGAAACCAGAATTCATAGGACGAATGGCGAAATTGGCGATACACCTGAGTGGATTCGACATCGAACATGAGCCTAAAACGGCTATCAAATCTCAAGCTTTGGCTGACTTTATGGCCGATTTCAGTCCTACACTAGAACAAGAAGCCATGAAGGAAGCCGAGCAACTCAAAACTGAAGAAGACAGGGGCACGTGGCAACTCCATACAGACGAAGCGTCGAATGTAAGAGGAGTCAGGTTAGGTGTCGTACTTAAATCGCCACAAGGGGACCATATAGCCCAGCCTGTAAGTTGTGAATGGGATGCGACCAACAACAAAGCAGAGTATGAAGCCCTTATATTTGGACTGATACTCGCACAAGATCTCGCAATCCAGAACATAGAAGTGATATGTGATTCCCTCCTGATCGTCAACCAAGTACAAGGGTCGAATGCCGCCAAAGACGATAGAATGATGGCCTATCTAGACGTCGTCAAAAAACTGGCGGGCAAATTCCAAAAAAAAAAATCCGACAAGTCCCACGCGATGTTAACACATAGACCGACGCTCTAGCCAATCTCGGCTCTGCCTTACATCCCAATGACTTTCGCAGCATCCCGTTAGCACACGTCACAACTCCAGTAGTCCCCAAAACTCTCAAGATAACCAGTCATGACAATGCCCAGGCAACAAACGAGTTACCTTTAGAAGAAGTCGTCTAAATAGAAGTAGGCGACAACACAAAATATGACCTCATAGGCGACCAAGATGATTGGACTACGCCTTACATCAAGTGGCTGAAAAACGGCATACTACCAGTAGACAAAGGAGAAGCCAAGAGGCTCAAGGTATAAGCCATAACCTTTGATATAAAAGACAATATTTTATTTAAACGATCTGTCACAAGCATATACTTGCGCTGCCTCAAAACTTCCAAAGTAAGATGCGTCATGCAGTCATTACACGATGGAGAATGTGGAAACGACACTGGGGGACGCAACATATCCGGCAAAGCCCTCAGGACGGGTTATTACTGGCCTACGATGAACAGAGACGCAACCGACTATGTCAAGAGATATGACGCCAGCCAACGACATGCACCTGTCACACACCAACCATCGAAAATGCTTCACCCGACTCCTGCACCTTGGCCCTTCATGCAATGGGGAATGGACATTGTCGGGAAACTACCACCAACATCAGGATAACGCGTCTTCTTCCTTGCTATGACTGAATATTTTTCTAAATGGATAGAAGCTGAAGCATATCGAGAGGTAAAAGAAAAACACATCATTTCATTTATAAAGCGTAACATTCTATGCAGGTTTGGTGTCCCTTCAGAAATCGTTTGCGACAATGGCTCCCAAAACATCGGTAGCAAGACGCGATCCTTCTATAAGCAATGGAACATCACATTGGTCACGTCTACTCCGAGATATCCATAATTCAATGGCCAAGCTGAGTCTAGCAACAAGATCATCATAAACAACCTCAAAAAACTCCTCACATGGGCAAAAGGAAGATGGGCCGATGAACTCCCTTTAATATTGTGGTTCGACAGGACCACACCAAAGAACGTGACTGAACAAAGTCCCTTCTCACTAGTCTATTGGAGCGAGGAAGTCATCCCCGCCGAACTACTCGTCCTAACTGCCAGATACGGGTTGCAGACCCCAGAACAGAACGACGTCGAGTTGGCCCACAATCTCGACACTGTAAATGAGATCAGAGAAAGAGCAAGAATCTGATTGGTCCAATACCAACAACAAGTTGCTAGGAGCTAAAACAAGAATGTCCGCATCAAGGTCTTTAAGTTAGGAGATTGGGTCTTAAGGAAGACATTCCAAAACACCCGAGATCCAACTGACGAAAAGCTAGCACCTCAATGGGAAGGTCCTTACCTCATCAAAGAGATCGTCGAATAAGGAGCATATCGATTAGAAATGAAAGACGGACAACCACTTCCACGAAGCTAGAATGCAACCCACCTAAAGTTGTATTATTTCTAAATCCTTGTACTCTTTCATATTTCCACTACGTTCGTTCAATTACATTTGTTTGGTTCATTTTACTGACTTAAGCATCGGAAGGTCATTGGGCTCACACCCAACGGTCACCCCTTGATCTTTTCTTTTATGTTTTAAGACAACTCTAAAAAGAACATAAGGCCTCGAAGATGAACACAACATTCAAGCATACAACCATTTTCATACACAAAACGCTTACAAGTACACGATCGATCGGCACATAGGGAATAGAGGAACAACACTATACATTACATTTACAAAGACTTATCCCACATAAGGTACTCGTCTATACTTAAACATTATAATTACTCTTCCATGAAAACACGAAGCATGCTACACTAAACACTTGAAACTACAGGTCGCCTCGACCACCTTCCATGCGTCTCGGCCAAGGTGCGACTGACAGATCAACCTGCAAAAACAAACAAACATAAGGTACGCAAAATACGAAAACATTTCACAAAATACGCGACCCGCGATGATGGACGGGTCGCCAAAACATTGTCCATCCCATCTCCACGATGGGGCACAACACTTCACTAAAATGTCTAAGTCAGAATATTCACCACACCACACACATGAAACAATGTCGTTACACGACTAAGACTCACCTGACTTCTCATTGACATTCGTAGGAACGATCTCCTTACCCTTAGTTACCTCAGAAAGGGCCTTCGATACATCCTCGACAACCTCCTCGGTCGCTTCGGGGTCGGCTTCCTCTCTTTGCTTGTCCTCCCCCAAGCCGACCAACTTGAACAACTCGTCGCCAGGGTTACCATTGGGGTACAAAAGATCCAAATTATCTCTCTAATCTTCGATCTTCCAATCTACATGAGTACCCGCGGTAAACTCCTCCATCATCTCGATACGCGACTTGAGATAGTAGTATGTCCCCACATCGCCAGTAGTTCAGGCGTCCTTCTCACGGAGCTTTCAGCATTAGCCTCCAACTATTCGAGGTCAGCCTGGAACTTCTCCTTGCCCGGCGACAATTCATTCTTAACAGCCTTTACACGATCCTTGGCAGCCTTTAGTTGACCCTCTACTTGGGCGACTCGCCTGTCGGCTCTGTCACTCAACTCTTGTATGGTCAAAAAAGCAACCATAGAGTATTGGAAAGCCTAGATTTGACATGCCATGTAATCAATTTCTAGTAAAATAAAAAATAAAGAAAAAAAAATTACGCACACGAAGGTCTCCTTACTTATCTTCCAGGCAGCGGCCCCGGCCTCGCCCATACAATCAATGGGATGCAGGTTGCCTATCTCTTTCCTAGCCTCCGGATCCACGAAATGAAGCAGATCGCTCACCGACATGTCCCTTAGCATGTTTGTCGATAGGTCTGGGGCAGCCGCCGCCTTTCTTTTTTCTCCTAACATTTTAGACGAAGGAGAATCCAAAGAAATGCTCCCAGTAGACAGAGGGACCTTAGCAGAGGCTCTTGCCGAGGAAGACGCCTTAGCAGCCGACAATTTCTGTTCCATAAGGCTCTTCCCAGACAGACGAGCGCTAGATCTCCCACCTCTCAATGTTGATAACATAACGCAGCACAATAAGCAAACAAAGACTCTGAAAACCAACCAAATGCATACCTGCAGGAACGAACAGGTGCCTCTGGTAATAGACATAGAGGAAGTCGACATGTCGGCAGGATCAGGCACCAAGAAGTTGATGTTTCTAAAGGACCTTTCCGACTCGGGGATAGCCAGTAAAGCATCAGTCACTGTCTCGAAACCTTCGAGTTCTTCCGGATCAAGCGCTGCAATAAAAAACATGTAAGCAAGAGTTTAGATAATACTCGATAAAGAATCCAAAAGAACGAATACAATACATGTCTTCCTCCAATTCGAGAGCAAGAAAGAACAGTCGACACCCCTTTCAAGTGATCTACGCTCCACAAAGAAAAAGCGAGTTCTCCACCCGCAATCATTGACATCTAAGTTCAAGGCTAAGGGTTCTCTATTTCGCCGAAGGCATAGTTAGAACCTAGATGAACCACGATTACTCAAATAGTAGGAATACCACAAAGCATCGAAGTCGAAATCAAAATTGGCATCGGCGGATGAAAGATCGATAACCCTAAGCAAGTGATAGGCGTTGTCGTCGTGACACCTAAACAAATAAAATAATCCTAACAAACCTAAACAAGTAGTAGAGGCAAGCAAGGGTCGAATCCACAGGGAGGAAGTGATCAATTCATGTGTTAGTAAGCATGCAAAGTAACAAGCAAAGGGGTTTTTGGTTATCAAGCAAAACAAAGCAAACAAGTGTGGTTGATGAGAAAATATGAATGGGGAAAGTAGTTCTACTAGAACGAGATCCACAATACAGAGATAAGTCGATCATTGAAATCTTATAAATCCAAGTTCTTTAACTATTCTTATGGTTGTTCCCACCCTGATCTTAAGTACTACCGATTCTCACAGTTGTCGATAGACTTATTACTATGCCAATGATAAAGTACCACTGATTCTCACAGTTGTCAGCGTACTTTAGCACCAACACAGCAATAGCAATGCACACAAGGATATAGGATACATGCAAGTAGAAAGACGTACAAGTACTAACTCCCCTACTTAACATGCAATGATTCTCACTCACAATTGTACGCTCGGAACCCCTATACGCACAATTGTGTTTGCCACTAGATATGCACTCGGAACCCCTATATGCAATCCTAGAACTATGATATATGTCGATAAGCCTAGTTAGCAACTATAGATAAACCAACATAAATCAACAGACAATTTAACCAAGAGAATCAATCCAACATACATAAGAATAAGAACAAGGAATAGAAATCTCACAACATAATCAATTGTATTGCTTCAAACGTCTAGTAGAACAAGGTGTTTAGCTCTCCATGGGTTGAAAACCCCGGAGGTGGAAAAACTACGAACTAGAAGATGATTCTTCGATGATAGGGAATGGAGGATGTGGGAATTAGGTTAAATAGAGTTAACCTAAAGCCCAAGATCACAAACCCTAGCTTAGAAGGAAATAAAATAATAATAATAATAAAAGGAAAATAATAAAAATCTAGTAACCAAAAGTAAACAACCGAATCCGGGAAATTAATCCCGAAAATCTTGTGCACAGCTCGCCCCCGCCTCGCGTTCTCCCGCAAGCAATCACGCTCGACAGCTTTCTCGTCCAACAGCTGCTTCAATTTCTCGTGCATCAACACGGCCCAACTCAGGCAGTTCTCTCGCGACCCAACACAGGCAAGCAGTGGCCCACCTCCAATTTGCTTTCGCTGACGTCACTCCTCCTCAATTCTTCACTTTCCCGCTTCAGCTTCCAATTTCCCGATTTCACGCGCGCGGCATTCAGCTTCAATTGGGCCTTTCCTCATCTTCACGGCCCACTTCAATTCCAGCGCCACGTGCTTTGTATTTAATATTCGCTATTTTTGCCTCACGTGACCGCGAGGCGTGGTTTCTCACCACGGGGCGGTGATTTCTACCGCGGGGCGGCATCCTTCTCTGAGATCCACCGCCGGGTCGCGGTGGCTCTAGCGCGGGGCGCCATTCTTCTCTTTTCAGCTCCTCTTCTTCTTCTCTTATGCTCTTCATTACTACCAAGTGTTGGTAGTCTTCTCTAATAAACTCCAGCAGATCCTCATCATCTCCATCTAAGCCGTAAAACCTTGGATATCTTCACTTCTCAACTACTCTTCTAGATTACAGACTTAGCCTAAATCTACTCCAAAACTCCATCTAAAATATGTCAATAATCACTAGTTAAGGTGCATGAAATGACACCTATCAAATATCCCCACACTTAGACCTTTACTCGTCCCGAGTAAATCAAAACCAATCATACTCCAATCATCAAACACCAAGGTCTCAGGAAGTGTGAGCAAACATGATACCAGTGACTATAAAAACTCAACAATCAGCTCCAGAGTATCAAAGTAACACGCACAGCACAACAACACAATACAACACAACTCAATAAATCTCAACACCCACACATCCAAGCTAAAAGGAAAGCAGAGTATTTCCCCCAAGCTTATCCCAAACACCATAGAGTGAAACAAAATCTAATCCTATCTCCCATCTATCTTCTTATCCCTCCAGAGTGACCTACCCGAATCCTCCTTATAACTCCTCTTCTTATGACGCCTCACCAAGAATAATGAGAAATCCTAAAATCACTCTTCTTCTTTTTCGCTCATTTTGCCAAGGCGCCCTTTCGGGTTTTCACCAAGCCACTCATTTCATTTTCCAATAGATGTACTCACATAAGCTCACGTCACTCTTGACCTCATATTACCCCAGCCTAATGCTGGTCCAAGCCATCTGCTTATTACCTAGGCCGCCCTTTCGGGTTTTTGACCTATCCCAGAATTTTTAATGTATGCCTTTTTTCAATTTTTGGCTTTTTTCATTTTATATTCATTTTTCTCCTCAGCGACGTAGCAAGTATAAAACTCTCCCCCATGCTTAAACATTGCATTGTCCTCAATGTAATGAAAGACAAAAGAATAGAAGCAGAGGGAAAAGCAAAAAAATAACTCACAAACATTGCCAAGCTGCTTGGACACTGTAGGTGATCGCTAGCGGTCTTCTCAATAAATGCCCATGTCTCTGGTGTTGGGCGGGTGTCTTCATCAACTCTATAATCTTCTCCTATCGTGCAACCAAAAGGGAACCACTTTGGTGAATAGTGGTAAAACATAGTATCGCGGGGTCACAGGGCCTTCTAGGAACACATGGTGGAGCCCAGATATCATCCTGGTGGGGGCTCTAGTGTTCCTCCTCCTCAGCTGTGAATTGTAGGGCCATCATCGTTGCCAAATAATGTGTGGGGCTAATGTATCCTCCGTGACAACATGAAGTGCACCTTCTCCATAGGAAACTCTGGACAGCTGGCCTTCGGTAAAACTCTTTTTTCTTTTTCTTTTTTTTCGAATTTTTTTTTTTTTTTTTGCCCCCCGGTTTAAGGTTTTTTCGGGGGGTGACTTAGTGCAGGGAAGGAAGAGACTTACATTGGTGGTAAACACCTTCTTCAATAGGCGTGGGTCTCTTCCCTGCAGGTTAGTCGGAAACAAAAACCAAAACAAAAACAAAGCAAAAACACACTAAAGAAAAATGCAAAAACAAATAATGAAAAACAAGAAAAGAAAAACATACCTCGGGTTGCCTCCCGGATAGCGCCTTAGTTATTGTCATGGCATGACAAACTACTCCATCCTCCTCAACTCGGGTTGGTCCTAGCTTTTGAGCACCTGAGATCTATATTAGGGGGATGCCTCTTTGTATACTCCCTGTTGAGCCTCTCCCCCATGCTTGTGCACTTCTTTGTGGGTGGTCCATTGTGCATACCCATGAACGCAGTTGCCATTTTCAGAAATGGCCTACCCAGCATCTCAGGCCCTACATGCTTATCATGCCCCGTATCCAGCATATAAAAATTTGTCATCTGCATCAAGTTCTCCTTCTTGTGCTTCCCTTTTGGTTTCTTCTTGATCATACCCAGCACCTTTAACATTTCCTTGCTGCGAGGGGTGCTGTCATCCAGTGTGACCAAGGGGACGGTTGCCTTGCAGCTACTGAAGGCCTCATAGATATCCTCATTGTTCTTCGGCCTTTGAGTAACTCGGGAAGCCTCAAGGAGGGACGCGACGGGCTGCAGCGAAACAAGCGGGAAGGAGTTGAGATGCACAAACTCATCATAGGCAGCCTCCAGAGGATCGGGGACTGCCGGGGCGATTGTCTCTGGAGTATTTTCGCGATCACAGCACTCCTCATCATCGTCGCTCCACTCATCTCCAAAGAAGTTCTCCTCCTCAGAAAGCACCTGCCGTGCAACCCCATAAGGATCTACCCAAACCTCACCAGCATATCTGAAATTTTGGACATCGGGCCGCGACGAGGTCGCGCTAGGAGGTACTTCGTCCACCGCGGGGCGGCAGTCATTGTCGCGGGGCGGTGAGGTCGCGGTGGAGATACTGAGGCACGCCGCCGGGTCGCGGTCAGTCTCGCCGCGGGGCGGTGAGATAACTGGGACTTCACGCCGGGTCGCGGTGACGGGTGACGCGGGGCGGTGGGCGATGTTCTCCAGCTCGCGGTCGCTCTCCTTTTCAGCAGACTTCGACTCAATCAACGCTTGACTCAGTTGGTCAACTTGGCTTTGGAGACTGGAAATCGCCTCTTGTTGTTGTTGGACACTCTGAGCCATGGTTGCTTGCAGTGAGGACACGTTCTGGGCCATGGTTGTATGCATTGAGATCACGTTCTGGGCCACAGTTGCTATACTTTGCATCAGGGTCCTGAGTACATCAGCATTGGGTGCAGGCGAACACTATGGTTGATTTCCATATGGAACTGGGTTATAGTGCTCCCTCCACCCTGAGTTGTAAGTGTCCGGATATGGCTCCTGCCTCGGTCCCTGCGAGTTCAGACCTCGACGTGCATTTACTGCTGCTCTGAATGCGGGAAGTCCTGGACAATCGTCAGTGGTGTACAGCGCATCGCGACAGATTCTGCAGGCATTAGCTGGCCTTGTTGCACTGGGAGTTGGGTCGTATCCCCTCTCTGGAGAGAAAGAGCAAGGGTATAAGTTATCGCGCGGCTCTCCCCAGAAATCCATATCTGTGAAAAAAAATCAAAAAGGAAAAACAAAAGTCAGTATCACAGGTGTGGACCGTAAGATAGGTCCACACCAAAGTAACATGCACACGAACAAACACAAAGAAAGATCAAATCTTGCCTCCCCGGCAACGGCGCCAATTTGATAGGCGTTGTCGTCGTGACACCTAAACAAATAAAATAATCCTAACAAACCTAAACAAGTAGTAGAGGCAAGCAAGGGTCGAATCCACAGGGAGGAAGTGATCAATTCATGTGTTAGTAAGCATGCAAAGTAACAAGCAAAGGGGTTTTCGGTTATCAAGCAAAACAAAGCAAACAAGTGTGGTTGATGAGAAAATATGAATGGGGAAAGTAGTTCTACTAGAACGAGATCCACAATACAGAGATAAGTCGATCATTGAAATCTTATAAATCCAAGTTCTTTAACTATTCTTATGGTTGTTCTCACCCTGATCTTAAGTACTACCGATTCTCACAGTTGTCGATAGACTTATTACTATGCCAATGATAAAGTACCACTGATTCTCACAGTTTTCAGCGTACTTTAGCACCAACACAGCAATAGCAATGCACACAAGGATATAGGATACATGCAAGTATAAAGACGTACAAGTACTCACTCCCCTACTTAACATGCAATGATTCTCACTCACAATTGTACGCTCGGAACCCCTATACGCACAATTGTGTTTGCCACTAGATATGCACTCGGAACCCCTATATGCAATCCTAGCACTATGATAGATGTCGATAAGCCTAGTTAGCAACTCTAGATAAACCAACATAAATCAATAGACAATTTAACCAAGAGAATCAATCCAACATACATAAGAATAAGAACAAGGAATAGAAATCTCACAACATAATCAACTGTATTGCTTCAAACGTCTAGTAGAACAAGGTGTTTAGCTCTCCATGGGTTGAAAACCCCGGAGGTGGAAAAACTACGAACTAGAAGATGATTCTTCGATGATAGGGAATGGAGGCTGTGGGAATTAGGTTAAATAGAGTTAACCTAAAGCCCAAGATCAAAAACCCTAGCTTACAAGGAAATAAAATAATAATAATAATAAAAGGAAAATAATAAAAATCTAGTAACCAAAAGTAAACAATCGAATCCGGGAAATTAATCCCGAAAATCTTGTGCACAGCTCGCCCCCGCCTCGCGTTCTCCCGCAAGCAATCACGCTCGACAGCTTTCTCGTCCAACAGCTGCTTCAATTTCTCGTGCATCAACACGGCCCAACTCAGGCAGTTCTCTCGCGGCCCAACACAGGCAAGCAGCGGCCCACCTCCAATTTGCTTTCGCTGATATCACTCCTCCTCAATTCTTCACTTTCCCGCTTCAGCTTCCAATTTCCCGATTTCACGCGCGCGGCATTCAGCTTCAATTGGGCCTTTCCTCATCTTCACGGCCCACTTCAATTCCAGCGCCACGGGCTTTGTATTTAATATTCGTTGTTTTTGCCTCACATGACCGCGAGGCGTGGTTTCTCACCGCGGGGCGGTGATTTCTACCGCGGGGCGGCATCCTTCTCTGAGATCCACCGCCGGGTCGCGGTGGCTCTAGCGCGGGGCGCCATTCTTCTCTTTTCAGCTCCTCTTCTTCTTCTCTTCTGCTCTTCATTACTACCAAGTGTTGGTAGTCTTCTCTAATAAACTCCAGCAGATCCTCATCATCTCCATCTAAGCCGTAAAACCTTGGATATCTTCACTTCTCAACTACTCTTCTGGATTACAGACTTAGCCTAAATCTACTCCAAAACTCCATCTAAAATATGTCAATAATCACTAGTTAAGGTGCATGAAATGACACCTATCAGCAAGCGCCATGCGTAAGGCATGACTTGACAAGGAGCAAGCTACGTGACGGCAAGGAAATTCCTAACGAGACTAGAAAAGGGAAAAGAATGGCCAATCTTGAAGGGATACTCGAAGAAACATACTCAGCCCTCATGAAACCAGTCGGCTCGTTCATGGGGAAGAGGGAGACGCGCTATGGTACCTTCGGGAAACTGCCCAATTTCGAGGATCTTGTCTAACTCAGATTGGGTCAAAGTCCCAGGCAAGGAATCGTCGGGACTAATGAGTTTTAGAGGGGTGAAGGCATCCTCGTCTCCAGCGGAACCCCCAGACAAGAATCTACCTTTCTTGGATCTCAGAGACGCCATGGGAGGAACAACAAGAAGAAGAACGGTAAGAAAATTTGAAACATTACCTTGGAAAGATACAAGCTTTTGCAAAAGAAGAGATGGTGACAAGAAAGGTAATTGATGGGTTATTTAAAGAAGCAAACCCGTCATACCTTTGGTCAATTGGTGGACCAATCGCACGGCGCCACGTCGACCCAATGCCTGCAAACGAATCGGAAGGAATGATCTTGCAGAAAGAAGATCAAACCGCCCCTGAACCGTTCCTCTTCCGGCCCGTTTTGATCTTGGGGCAATAGTTGGGCCCAGATATATTCAGCCCATCAAGACTGGCCCATAATTACGACGATAGGACCAAATGATTCGGCAAGAGGAATACGGGGCAGAACCAAGGAGTGGAGACGTTGACGAAGATCTCGGAAAACGGGTGAACGACTCGACGACTCCCGGGAATCTTGGAGGAACGGCTAGATTAGTTTGATTTCTTGTAAAGTATAAATACGAAGCTTAAAGAACTCTTGTAACACACAATCATACTCACTGAATACAAGCAATTTACCACTTTCTCTCGTTGTATATATTCGTCTAGCTCGAATTCTCATTCTTTAAGCGATCTATAGCCGAATTCTTTGGGTTGATTTGGATTATTCATACTCTTTCAGTTTAATCGTTGTATAGTTGCCCTTCATTAGGCGATTCAGATCAGTTTGATCTTTTCGCCCCAAAACAAGTAGGCTGAGTTTTTTTTTAATATTTTCTTTCACATGTGCAAGGCAATTGGTTTAGCAAGTACTTGAAACACCTATCAGAATGTCAAGAAGGTCGAAACCATATTGCATTATCTTGTTCCATGTTTTTGTATTCATGGAAGTTTGATTGTAGCCTGAAATAAACCAAAATGTTCCAATGTAATCTTAGCTTAATACATCATAAATAATGAACGCGTACAAATATCTTTTTTTTTAATGAAAGGAATTTTCCATTCATGGTAAGAAAAAAAATAAAACTTACAACCTAGCTACCCTAGGTATTACAAGGATCTTCTAATCCCAATTTCACTAACCAACATTTGGTTTCACGATTCCTCTTTAGCCATTTATCTTTCACACAATTCTTAACATGTTTCATAGTAATTAAAGCACATTTTGCTGCAGTGATCTCAGTCTGCTGAAAGGTCTTTAAATTTCTGGCAATCCAAATGTAGTACATCATCGAGCTCATGCATGCAACCCAGAAGGAGAAGGCGTACAAATATCATTTTAACATCCCAGATTTATATAAAGTACTTATCTACTTCATTACTTGAAAATGGGAGAGAAGCGATAATCAAAAAACAAAATGTCTTAGATGATAATAATCTATATGTAACCCAAATTAGTTCATATGCTAATAGGACAGATCATACTTAGGACAGATCATACTTAATTTCATTCATACATGCCCTAAGCAAAAGGAAAAAAGTTGCATGTAGACAAAAGGCCAGTAAATGCATCAAAATGAAAGGCTACCACTGTCATGTGTGATACCCAACAATTGGATCAATCCAAGTGAGGACGGAGCCTCTTGTGCTCGAGTTTTAGCGATTGATCGAGGGTCAGGAAATACATGCGGAATGTGGAGGTGTTGTTCCAGCTACGCAGTATGACGCCACGCCACCAACCTTCGTGGGTCCATGCGTCAATAATGGCGCCGTTGTTGTAGTGTTCTAGACATGTCAACTGAGGGGGGAAGCGTGCTCTTGTAGCGTGTACAAGTTCGCATGCTCTGGTTTGGGCATTAGAGTGGACAATATTGTTGTATTCAACCATATAGTGGTTTGGCAGTGGCCAATCTATGATGGTCCCCGTGTAGTATGACCCAACAAAGGGTGGGATTGTTGTGGCAACTTCAACGGAGGGGGGAAGCGTGCTCTTGTAGCGTGTACAAGTTCGCATGCTCTGGTTTGGGCATTGGAGTGGACAATATTGTTGTATTCAACCATATAGTGGTTTGGCAGTGGCCAATCTATGATGGTCCCCGTGTAGTATGACCCGACAAAGGGTGGGATTGCTGCGGCAACTTCAACGGTGGTGCCTATGGGAAATGTGTGTGCCATGGCTGTAAAACAAGGAAACGCCATGGAAACTTAGTGTTAGAGTTTGAAGTCATAGCATAGAGAAGTTTTATGTGGAAAACAAAAGGTCGCAAGTATATATTCTAATGCATGCATGATTCAATGTAAGGAGGATGTAAACCAAATTTTTATGTGATGTTGGAAACTAAAGAAAAGAAAAACATTGGAAATCGAATTAGAGTTGTACATATAGTTACCATTGTCTGAAAATTTTCTTCTTACAGCCGTCAACTTAAGTTAAGTACATTTTTTTTAAATAAAAAGGAAGGTGAACCAAACTCGTTTAGAGAAGAAATATAGTAGTTCCATGTTGGTGTAATTGACAATGTGAATCAATTTTTACATCATGTTCAAAGTGCAAGTAAACAACAGAGAAAAAATATGCATAAATTCGGCGCAACTTTTTTAAAATTTCATTAAATTGGGGAGAAGAAAGTTGTGAACAAGTGAAGTGTGGATGATCGTACGGGCTTTACGTCAACAATGGGTAACTGAGAAAAAACCTAGAAATTGCTTCCATCTTTTTTTCATAATTTTTTTTATATGTGAACCCCTAATGTTAAATCATAAGATTGTAAATAAATTACACACTGAACCATAGAAAACATACCATAAGCAGAAAAAAGTAAACCCAAAATCCCAAATTTGAAACCTTGTTTGTTATGTGATGGAACCTTAATCGTTTAATCTCAACCCTAAATTATAAGGTGCATTTCAACAGCATAAAATCTGAAGCAGTATTCAAGACTATGTTGTGTAACATGGAACTAAGGATATGAGTAAAACAGTAGAGTTTGAATGGAACCTATAAGGATTTATTTTTTACGAAAGGAGATGATATTTGGATAGGATAACCTAGAAGGAATTAGGGTTATATGTTGTAGGGATGATCTATGAGTCCATAAATCTGAGCCAAAGGCCATAAAAATGATTTAAATTGAAGTTAGATTAATAGAAAAAGCTAATTCATTATTATATTATCAGTTTATAGTGAGCTTTAAAAATTTCGTTTCTCCTTTGAATATAAAACATGTTAAATATACATGCTAGTGTGGATAGGGTTTCATCAAAGGGAGTGATTGAGTTATTTTATTTATTATTTTTCCATTTGCTTCACAAATCCATTGTAAAAAATACCTTATATAGGGCAAAGACATAATTGTAGAAAAATGTAAACCTACTTTTAAATTGCACTTCATTTCGTAGGAGCGTTATAGAGGAAGGAAAGTGAAGTTTTTTTATTCATTACAGATGCCATAATTTCGTTGTAACAGAGATACAAGTGTATTTATGACGAAGTGTTAATTATGTATCGTGTATGATATCAAAATGTTGAAATGGGTAGCATTACAGTAGTTTAAAACAAAGGATGTTGTAACGATGTTTATTACTATGCAAAAAAAATTGTGGGTTTGCTATTACTTTCGATTTATAACTATTGGAAAAGCTAGAAAGATGAGAAAGCGGGCGATTAGGGAAGACATAGTAAAAAAAATTATATATGCTATATTCAAAGGGGTCTCGGCCGCATTTTAGAACGTTTTACATGAACTATTTTCTTAGTAGAAGGGAAATAAACCTCATACTTGTCTTCTAGTGAGTGAACTTTTGTAACATGACCGATCCACCAACTGTTGTTATGCCAGATGTCAACCGATTCACCAAGACTATACTTTTCCTGGAATATTATCGTCGGTGGCAACGTTATCTTGCAAGAAGGTAAAGTTTCACGCATTCTCTATGTAGTTGTGTAATCAAGCATCGTTATATATTCAACCTCGTAGTGATCTACGTATGCATGTCCAGCTATGGTTGCTTCATATAATGACCCAAGGAGACCTTCTTCGAATCCAACAATTTCAACTAGATCTCTTATCATGTAGAGATGAGTCATTTTAATCTACAAAACAAAAAAACTCGTTACAACCGTCCTCTAATAACAATCAAACAACAAAGGATGCATGCATTTTAAGAAAAGGAAAGGAGTACCCAAATTTTGTAATATTAATAAAATTCTTAAATATACAATAACATTTCACTAACTTAAATTCCGGTAAAGTAAAATAGTTATACGCTTTCAGTTGCAAAAAAAGCCCTCAAATGTTGAAGGAAATAAAAACGTTAAATAACTTGTGAAGTAGGCTTAATTAATATGGGACGATTTAAGATCCATGTTGAAAAAATGTTATGTAATATTAAACGTAATTAAGATCAGAAATGTAAGAGGGAATTTTTCTTTGATATATAGTAAATAGAATTCAAGTTTGCATATTAGTGAATTATAAAAAAATAAAGAAAATGAATAAAAAAATAAAGATATCAAAGTAGCTATGTATGACAGAATTTGAATAGAGAAAAATGTATTAAAAATAACAAAGCTTATCACCCAATGAAGCTTAAGCAATAGAATAACACGGACAACTAATGGGTTGGTGATACCAGTAACACATCGACTGTGTTAACATTAGATCTATATATATATATATATATATATACCTTGGGAAACAAAGAGGTTATGAAGAAGGGGACTTAAGGTGCACATGAAATAGAAGGAGTTGACTGAAATATATAGGGAAAAAAGGGAAAATGTGGCATCTAAGTAAATACAAGATAACACGTGTACGGCTGTTCTAGTATAAATAAGGAAAACATTAGGAAAATATGGGCTTTGGATGAATGTCTTTGTTTGACATGTATAACCAGTATAAATTTTGGGCCTTTTTGTGTTTGTAGCCCAGTTGCTTACCTCGACCCAACAAAGACTAATATTTGTGTAATTGTCCAACATCGACGAGCTGTGTTAGTTTCACAAACCCTACACAATTATCCATCGTCATACTCTTATTCCATTGTTGGCAATGTTTTCCTATTTTAGAAAAATTATTGATAGAGAGGAGACAAAATTGGGAATTGCATGAACGATGGCCTATTGCCCCAAAAAAAATGCGGCCATACAGAATTTATAGATTGTATGGAAGTTGTTCGAGGGAAAGTAGCGTTGCGCTTTAATCCTACTTCAAGGAATGTGTCGTAATGTTATGTGTTAGGAATGAAAGATGGTTTTCTTTCTCCTTATTTATGTTATTTATAGCTTCAAGAGTTGCGTCTCTCTCCCCGATGAAATGTGCAAGATCTCATATTGTACTTGCTTCTATTATTCACTTACATATATACCTGAAACTTCTCAACGGGCTGCCAAGAAAGTTTATACGCGTGTTAAATGCAACACCTTTTTTGTAAAAAAAGTTAAAAGTATTAGTACAATGTGCGGGTTTACTTTGATCTTTTTTGAAGTAGATGTTTTTTTTTTGCCAACAGATTACGGGAAAAAACATAAAAAGGCAGGAATGTATGTGAATGTTTATAGTCACGTTATAGTTGCGTTGTTCACAAATGACTGAATTAGCGCATGTTATAGAGTACTGGCAACAAGGCTTGATTCATATGACGGTACTGGTGAACCCGTCAAAGTGGCCTACTGGTTCTTGCACATGGAACGACTATTCAGGAATATTATTTGCACTGAAGCTGAGAAGGTGCACATTACCCTGTTACAACTGAAAGATGGGGCTAGTGAATGGTGGGAAAACACGGGATTGGCTGATCATCCCGAGCTGACTTGGTCTATGTTCAAGACCAAGATGTCTAACCGTTTCTTCTCTCGGGCTATGAGGGAGAAAAAGCACAAGGAGTTCCTTTACCTAAAGACTGAGGGGATGAAGGTGACTGCTTTGGCTGCTAAGTTCAACCACCTACTGCATTATGCAGGGACTGAGGTGGCTACCGAGGAGCAAAAGATCTGGCATTTCCATGAGTGGATGAACCCAGATATTAAGCCATTGATGGTGTGTCATGGTTGTACTACTCTAAAGCAGTATATGGATGTTGCTTACAAGCTGAAAGTGACTCTGGAAGAGTTAGCAAAGAAGCCTAAGTGACAGAGGCCGACGAATAACAATCAGCAGAATGGTGGATTTAAGAGGCCAGCTCCACCGGCACATTTTTTAAAGTCCAATCAACCTAAGACTGAGACGGCCCAATCTGGTTTTACGCAATGCTCGGGTTAGAGTAGGGGCTATGTTCAGTGTTATAACTATGGAACACCTGGACATAAGAGCAATGAGTGCACGAAAGGGAAAAGGATGTGCTTCACTTGTGGGAAGGAGGGGCATTTGCAGACTTTTTGCCCCAAGCGAAGACATCAGGAAGGTGAATCCCAACAAGGGTTGGTTTGCCATAATAACCAACCTCAGCAAAGGCATGTCGGGACTACTAATATTGTTAGGCGGTCCACTACTCAAAACAAGGGGAATGTCCTGATTGCATCAGGAAGTTAGGTTCAGCGGCTCTACGAGATGCATGAAGACGATGGACCAAACGCTCTTGTTTCTCAAGGTACTTTATACCTACATTCTACATCAGTCTACATATTGTTTGATTCTGGTGCTATGCATTCATTTGTTTCGGAGAATTGTATGAATAAGTTAGGGTTAAAATGCAATGAGGCTTGCAAACCATTTGTGGTAAATCTTCCCAATGGGGAACATTTAGTAGGAACCAAGCGGTTGTAGGAATTCTCGGTGACCATTCAAGGTCGGAAGTTCGAGGCTGACTTGATCTGTATAGCCATGGCTCCATATGACACTATTCTAGGGATGGACTGGCTGACACGTCATGGGGCGGTGATCGACTTTAATACGAGGATTGTGACAGTTTCATTTGGGGCTAGTTTTGTGTAAGATTAAGGGTCGTAATGACGCCGATAACGGAAAGTTGATAAATGTGATGTATGCGTTTAAGTTACTTCGACAAGGTTGTGTCGGGTACTTGTGTTATCTAGACAAACCCAAAAAGGATGAAGTCTTCGTTCACGATATTCCTACCATGTGTGAATTTACTGACGTATTTCCAGAGGAAATTTCAAGGTTGCCCCCAAATCGTGATGTGAAGTTTACTATTAATCTGAAAACCTAGTACGGCGCCAATTTCCAAGGCACCCTATCGGATGACTCCAGTAGAGATGCAAGAATTGAAGAATCGACTTGAAGAGTTTCTTGAAAAGGGATACATAAGACCAAGTGCGTCACCTTGGGGTGCTTCAGTCTTCTTTGTCAAGAAGAAGGATAGTTCGTTCAGGCTTTGCATTGATTACCGGGAATTGAACAAAGTCACTATCAAGAATAAGTATCCTTTGCCAAGGATAGATGATCTTCTGGATCAACTGCAAGGAGCTAAAGTCTTTTCCAAGATCGATCTGAGGTCTGGATATCATCAGCTCAGGATTCGTGAGGAGGATATTCCGAGGACTGCATTTCGGACGGGATATGGTCCCTATGAGTTTGTAGTCATGCCATTTGGGCTTACGAATGCTCTAGCAGTTTTATGGACTTGATGCATAGATGCTTTCATCAGTGTCTGAATAAGTCCGTGGTCGTATTTATTGATGATATTTTGATATACTCGCCAAATGAATAAGCTCATGAGGAACATCTTCGTATTACGTTATCAATCCTTAGACAGAATCAGCTATATGCTAGGTTGTCTAAGTGTGACTTTTGGTTGAAGGAAGTGGCATTTTTGGGCCATGTGATCAACGAGAAAGTGGTAATGGTTGACCCCTAGAAGATTGAAGCAGTAGCTGATTGGAAGTGACCTCAAAATGTGAAGGAGGTGCGCAGTTTCTTAGGACTTGTTGGATATTACCGACGGTTCGTAGAGGGATTTTTGAAGATCGCTCTACCCATGATTGGATTGCTCCGCAAGGTTCACAAGAAGTTTGTGTGGAATGAAAAGTGTGAGGCCAACTTTCAGAAGTTGAAAGAGTGATTGACGCCAGCACCAGTGATGGCACTACCAGAAGGAACTAAGGGTTATGTTTTACCGTGATGATTCGAAGTAAGGTTTGGGATGTGTACTGGTGCAGAAGGGGAAAGTCATTGCATACGCATCTTGTCAGCTGAAGCCTTTAGAAGCAAATTACACGACCCATGATTTGGAATTAGCTGTTGTGGTTTTTGCGCTGAAGATTTGGAGGCACTACCTTTATGGTGTCAAGTGTCAAATCTTCATCGACCATAAGAGTTTGAAATATGTCTATACGCAGAAAGAGTTGAACATGAGGCAACGACGCTGGTTAGAGTTGCTCAAAGATTATGATATTGAGTTACTTTACCACCCGGGCAAGGCTAATGTGGTAGAACACGCATTGAGCTGAAAGACGACTCTTGAAACTATGGTAGCATTACTCATTGCTCAGACCCAGTTGCAACGAGAACTTCTAAGGAGCGAAATTGAAGTTTTATTTGATCACCGACACGGACACCTGAGTATGCTCGAAATTTAGGCTACATTGCTTGATCAGATCAAGGAGAGACAAGTTGACGACTTTGTCTTAGTGAAATTGTGTAGCGAAGTTCTTGGGGGAAAGGCTCTACGATTTGTGATTCAAGGTAATGAATAACTATAGTTTCAAGATCGGGTCTGTATGCCTGACATTGACGACATACGTCAGTTGGTAATGAGGGAGGCTCATTCTTCTACGTATTATGTACATCCCGGATCGAGTAAGATGTACAAGGACCTGAGAAAGAACTTCTAGTGGCCTAACATGAAGTGGGACGTAGCAAAGTTCGTGGAAAATGCTTGACTTGTCAGAAAGTGAAGATTGAACATCGAAGGCCAGGGGTAGAATTACCTCTTCTAGTGTCGGGATGGAAGTGGGAGGTTATAGCAATGGACTTTGTTACATGTTTACCCAAGACACAAGGCCAGAAAGATACTATATGGGTGATCATTGACTGGCTCACGAAAAGTGCTCATTTTGTGGCCATCAAGTCAACTTGGGGAACCTAGAAGCTATCTGAAGTGTTCTTACACGGGATAGTTTGTCTGCATGGTACGCCCAAAATCATTGTAATTGATCATGATGGTAGATTTATGTCAAGATTCTGGAAAGAATTGCATAAGGCCATAGGGACTGAGTTGAGATTCAGTACCGCGTTTCATCCTCAGACGGATGGGCAGCTAGAGAGGACAATCCAGACACTTGAGGATATGCTGAGAGCTTGTGTGTTAGATCAACCAACGAGTTAGGAGAACAGTTTGAGTTTTATAGAGTTCACTTACAACAATAGTTGGCATTCAACCATCAAGATGGCCCCGTTTGAGGCTTTGTATGGTAGGAAGTGCAGATCTCCAATCTGTTGGGATGAGAATGCCGACAAGATGTTAAGACCTGAATTGGTCGAAAGGACTGCCTTAAATATTGCTTTGATCCAACAGATTATGCTTACAGCTCAGAGTCGACAGAAGTCTTATGCTGATTTGAAGCGAAGGAATGTTGAGTTCGACGTTAAGGATAAGGTGTTTGTCAAGGTGTCGCCAACCAAGGGTGTGTTTAGGTTTGGAAAGCGTGGGAAGCTCAGCATTGCCGCCCTCAATACATCTAGTGCATATTGTATTTCATTTCTCATTGTTGAGAAAGTATGTACCGGATGGTCTCATGTTCTGAGTTATGACGACATCGAGATTCAACCAAATGGGACATACAAGGAGCGACCCGTTCGTATCTTAAAGCATCGATAGAAACACATGCGTAACAAAGTGGTGCCATTGGTGAGGATCCTTTGGTCAAAGTCGAGAACCGAGGAAGTTACTTGGGAAACCTGAGAGAGCAAGGCTGATATGCATAGTCGCTTTCCTGAGCTATTTTTGGCCTAGTTTCGAGGTTGAAACTTTTTGTAAGGGGGTAGTATTGTAATATTCCTCATTTTTATATAATTTCCAATTCTATTTCTAATAAAGGAATTTGGGTATTTACTTCATTATTCCAAAAAGGGAAATAGATTAATGGTTTTTATCCTAAGTTGTTACAACTTTAAGTTATTGGTTATTTAAATTTATTCTAACATTATGTTAAGTTAAATTTAAATAAACTTATCAATTTTAATTATTTGAATTAAGATTAACAAAATGTTAATTACAATTTAAATATGGTTAATTTTATAAGAACGTGTGACTTAAGTTTGAGTTTAGCCTAATTAAATTTTTCTTACATTTTAAATTTGGGTTAAAATATTTATATAAACTTAGAATAATAAAATAAATAAATTTTGGTAAATTTGTATTTTTTGAAAAGTTGAATAAGGGAATTTTTGCCACAACTTAAAAAGTTGGGCAAAATAATGCAATTAGGCTGAATGTTGGGGGCTCATGCGCAATTATAGGTCATCTTCAACCTCCAACCTTCACACATGGAAACTTTCCTTTTCTGGAGGATTCCATCCGCAATTCGAACGTGTTTTGCAAAATTGACGTTTGGGCATTTTACGTAACACCAAACCATGCATTTACCTAGACCTATCAAAAACCGACCCGACCCAAAAACACGACCCAACCCGAAAGTCACTCGGTCAAGAAGAACATGAACCCAAACTCGAAGGACCCAACCCGAATAGTGAATCTGAGCTCGACGGACCTCGTTATTTCATATATTTTATTTCATTTATATTAGATATTTTAAAATACTTTATTAAATAATTATATCATTTTAATTTTTTAATATAATTTTTTTATTAAATTTAAAAATCATAATATTAATCATAAATTATGGAGACCTTCGACCCGCTGGGTCAACCCGAACCCGACCCGCCAGACCCAAAAATTTTGACGGACTTGATCGACCCGAAACCGATTTGACCCGAACCCGACTTGACCTGACCCGCCTAACCCAGTTGATAGGTCTAAATTGACCCCTCAAAATCGGGAAGATTCATCCCTATACAAGATCCAATTATCCCCCGAAAGGCAAGAAATTATATTGGTCGTGTCGTGCAAGTATTTGGCGAAATTAGATCTGATTCGGGATCGTCTTGGCCCAAATTTTACACGATTCTGTAGGGTTTTTTTGGACCTATCAAAGCCTTATAAATAGAGCTTCACCCATGGTGTGGATTCACCCAGTTTCGAACGCAAATCTCACGAACCCTAAAAGCAAGCCGCGGTTGTTCATTGAATTATTTCGACCACCTCGAGGCTCCATTGTTGCAATTGGTGCCACCCTTAGATCAGCCAACTCGTCCTCTTAAAAATCCCTTTGGTCCCAGCCCCGTTGGTGCTCCGACAAGGCCGAATTTGCTCGTTTTCCGGTCGGTTTTCTTCGTGTTCGTCCGGTAGTGTTTTTCTTCAATTCAATTATGGATTTATTTGATTTTGATTAATCTGGATTAGTTAAAATTATGTTAGGCTAAATTAATTTTATTTGTATTAAAATAAAATTGAATATATTTTTTGGGTATTATCTTATATTATGAATTGTTAAATTATAACATTTCATCTAGATAATATATTGGGTTAGAAACTATTAGGGTTGTAAATAAATTATTGGATTAATTTATTTATGTTATGATTATTTAGAATATACGACTAAATGATTTTTAGTATCGTATAAATATAAAGCCTTGAAATTGATTTATTTAGGGTTAAATAAAACTCCTTATTTCTTAAATGTACAACTCATAGATTTCATTATTCGCCTGAACAAAATTTGGCTCTTATGTCCATCTCTAACCTTAAAATTTTCCCAACAAAATTTAACTCATTTAAATAATCCATCTCTAACTTAAGACCTTAAGGTTCTTTTTATCATAACGAATCACATAACTTTTTATTTCTATTTTTCTCAAATTATCATTTTGATAATTGATTTATCACCAACAACATCAATCACATTCTTTCCTAACCCAGCCATAAGATATACAAAAGTAACATTTCTTACTAGATTCCTTAAGTGCATATGACAAATCCTTTAATTAACCTCCTTCAGTACCTCCTTTTAGTTTATCGAATCTCTCATAATAACTTATCCTTATTAAATAACATATAACTTAAATAAGCTTCCTCCCAAAACAATATTTCCACACACTTAGGCGTCACAAAGTCTTTAAAGAATCAATCCTACAAATGACACTCATTTATAGTCATTACAATTAAATCCTTACACGTTGTATATTTTAAATCATGAATTGTGTTAGATTACAATCCTTTAGGAAAATACAATGTTTTATGATGTTCTTCTCTTAAAAATGTATTCACTTAATTGAATAAAGTTTAAAACTCACAACTAAGCATATTAAGCTTGACATTATTTCCTCACACGACACCACAACAAATGATCGGAGTATACACATGAGAAATAAAATCTCAAACTCCATAGAGCATTGACTACACATTCTTAATTCCATATAAACATGGAATCCTTACAAGACCAAAAACAACACTCACCATCTCGAATGAGAAATAATGTCATTTATCCAACTTGACATTATTCTAAGGGTAAAAGCAAAACTTATATGATACGGTCAACTGGATAAGTAACTGGACCGAAACTTGCAGATGTTTAAAACACACTTTCAAATCTTTTAAATCACATTTTAAGTCAACTCTTCACACCATTATCATTTTATAATAAAAATTATTTCTAAAGATAATTCCTTAATAATTAACAACATTATCCTTTTCAAATTCACAACCACTTTCAAAACTCACTTTGAAATCATTAAATGAATTTAAAATGACTCGTTAAAACACTATTACTCTATAAACCATAATATATAACTAATATTAGTTCTTAAATAATTAAATTATTTTATTATTTCTAAACTCCAAACTATTTCAAAATCTATGAATCAAATACTTTAAAATTCTCAAGATTTTCTTACAAAAATATATATGTATTAAAATAGAATAAAGTAGTTTGAAAATAATTTTAAAAATTCTCAAACCTAACAATATGCCAAGAATCTTAAAACCATTGCTTTGATACCATAATTGCTACACCCCCGACTTATGTCAGTAGTGCCACACACAAGTGACATCAGACTTTAATGTCCAAAGCCACCCTAGGCTTAATCCGAACAATTTATGCATAAATACATTTTTAACAAAAGAATAATAGCGGAAGACTTATAAAATAAATATTCAAACTTTATTAATATTCTCCTCGTATATTGAGGAGACAAGTTTTACAAATGATATTGAAATTACAGTGGGAGACTTTAAATAAATCCTAATTACATGAATAGGTTATCTAACACTTTCACATATTAAATTAATTAAGAAAACTAAATCTTATATTCAAACAACCTTAAAAGTTCTTCAAAACTAAACTTGAACCGCAAGCTTTTCTTCTCCATCCCTTTACTTCTAAACAACCTGAGGCAAGTCGACTGATATGTCGTATGGGGCGGATGACACCGGCCAACCTTGCAAGGAAAATGAGTGGTTGTTAGTCTAATGAAAGACTACGCAAGGGTATTTAATGTGAGGTTCTATGTGGTCATATCTAGTTACTATCATTGTCTCTCAAATAAAAGCCGATAAACGATATATAACTAAAATACTTCCACTGAAACGAAGGATGGACAAAAGAGATATGCACCAAAAGAATACCCGAATAAATGTGGGTATTATGGGAAGAAGATATGATTTGTTTCGAAACGTTTTCAATTAACACACAACATATATGAACTCCATCGAATAATTGGGTCCAACAAACCTCACTGCATACGTGTTGTGCGAATTCATATTGGAAAGATGACCTGCTTAAACTAGAGGACGAGCGATTTCCAAATTGTAATTCTCATTGGAAGTTTATTAATTATGTGTTCGCGACACTTATCTTACTAAATTTTCAACCCACCACTTTTAATCTTATAACTTTTACTAGTCTTGAATAAAACGAGAACAACACAGGGCGACATTACGTCCAACCCAATTGCAGTAGCAAGGTGCTTCAACGCATCTTATCCTTAACGGGTGAATAAGAAACAATGGTCATGACCTTAAAATTATTAGGAAATTATTCGGACTAATACCGAGTTATAAAGAGATCATTATGCCTCGCAAGACCATAATATCCCTAACACACACGACTATTAAAGTTCACACACAAAGTCCACACTCAATACCGTCATTACGACGATAACAACATTAATCATATATACTTATATATAACTATATATATCAATAATAACTACCAACCTAGATACAAAATTATTTAAGGCACACGTTCCTAAACATTAATTAGGTTTTAGAAATTACCTAATTAAATAATAATTAAATTTAATATTAATTGTCGATCAAAAGAATAATTGAAATGACAAGAGAGAACCACCACTTGACTTAAGTAGATTCGGAGATGAATCTAGACAAGTCGTCTACCGTTGATTTGCTTTCCGAGAGCTTGACTTATGCTCATCGACAACTCTAACAAGATTTCTGGTCCACACATGATTCAACGGATAATGATACGAATCAAAAAAATAATTCATATCAATTAATTTACTTTGAAGAACTCAATTAATTAAATTCAATTTTTTTATTAATTTAGTCATAAATAATAATAATTGATTTTTTCTAAGGATAAATACGAGTCAAAGTGAGTCAAAATTATACAGCTTGGTTAAATTGGGGTTGAAATTGATTCAATGGCTTCATGGGCCAGGCCCATCGGCATAAATACAAGAGGAGGGAGAGGCCCACCCTGCTTCTTTCTCCTTCAGATGGAATGAATTCCAAAGTTTCAGAGAGCGGCAACGAGCTCGGCAATGGCGGAACCCGGCGACGACGACGACTGGAAACTCTGGCGGTGGAAGCGATACCTCAAAGCGGCGATAGGACTGGGCGGTGGAAAGGCTAGTGGCGCGGGGAAGCTCGTGCGAACTGGCGTGAATAGCCGCACGCCTCCTCTGTTTTTCCAGAACAAAGCTTTGACTTTTTCCAGAACAAAGTTTGTGGATCAAAAGGCGACAAAATTGAGTGAGGTCGGTGGCATTGGGTTCGTGGTATTTCAAGGTTTCACCGAAGATGGGTCGTGGAGGCTGAGCACCGTCACAGGCGTTGGAAAACCGCCCCAAAGTGGCCTGGTTTCTTGGTTTTCTGCGCACAACCGGAGGCGATTCGATGTCGTTTAGAGATAAATCGGGATGATTCAAAGAATTGATTCCCATTATTTCGAGTACCAGGAAGAGGCTGGTGCGGTCGGATTTAAGAGATGGCTCGAAAGAGGTGTAATCATTACATATGGTGGTGTCATCATTACATATGTATGACATCACCATAAGTCCAATAAATTAACATATTTGACCATTGATCGGCGTTGACCGGCAACAAACTAACACATTTGACCGTTGACCGACGGTCAAACAACAACAAAATTTCTCGCCAAAAAATATTTTTGGTGACGTCGTCAAATGTCATCAAAATACAAACTGTCATCAAAACACAAAATGTCATCAAAACACAAACTGTCATCAAATACAAACTATATCGCAACTAGTTGATAACACATATTGTCATCAAGACACATATTGTCATCAAAACACAATCTGTCATCAAATACAAACTGTATCGCAACTAGTTGATGACACATACTGTCATCAAAACACAAACTGTCATCAAATACAAACGATATTGCAAATAGTTGATGACACATATTGTCATCACAACTAGTTAATGTCACAAACTGTCATCACAACTAGCTGATGACAATACAAATCTCGTTTTGATGACAATTATCATTGAAATGTCACCAACACTAGTTGGTGGCATTTACAAAGTGTCACATCCACTAGTTAGTGCACGTTCAAAGTGTTATCAAAACTAGTAATTAGTGGCGCTTTCAAAATGTCATCAAGACTAATAATTAATGACGCTTTCAAAGTGTCATCAAAGCTAAGTGGTGACACTTTCACCGAGACTAGTTGGTGGCACTTTCAAAGTGTCACCGATGCTAGTCGGTGGCGCTTTCAAAAGGCTAGTAAGTGGTGACACTTTTAAATTGTCACCGAGGCTAGTCGGTGGCACGTTCGAAGCGTCACCGAGGCTAGTCGACGACGCGTTCAAACTGTCACCGAGGCTAGTCGATGGCGCGTTCGAAGTGTCACTGAGGCTAGTCGGTGGCGCGTTTGGAGCGTCACCGAGGCTAGTCAGCGGTGCGTTCGAAGCCTCACCGAGGCTAGTCGGTGGCGCGTTCGAAGTGTCACCGGGGCTAGTCGATGGCGCGTTCAAAGCGTCACCGAGGCTAGTCGATGGCGTGTTTCAGTGGTGCGTTCGAAGCATCGCCGACGGTGGCGCGTTCGAAGCGTCGCCGACTGTGGCGCGTTCGAAGCGTCGCCGACGGTGGCGCGTTCGAAGCGTCGCCGACGGTGGCGCGTTCGAAGCGTCGCCGACGGTGGCGCGTTCGAAGCGTCGCCGACGGTGGCGCGTTCGAAGCGTCGCCGACGGTGGCGCGTTCGAAGCGTCGCCGACGGTGGCGCGTTCGAAGCGTCGCCGACGGTGGCGCGTTCGAAGCGTCGCCGACGGTGGCGCGTTCGAAGCGTCGCCGACGGTGGCGCGTTCGAAGCGTCGCCGACGGTGGCGCGTTCGAAGCGTCGCCGTCGGTGGCGCGTTCGAAGCGACGTCGTCAGTGGCACGTTCGAAGCGTCATCGTCGGTGGCGCGTTCGAAGCATCACCGAGGCTAGTCGGTGGCGCGTTCAAAGCGTCAACGAGGCTAGTCGGTGGCGCGTTCGAAGCGTCACCGAGGCTAGTGGGTGGCGCGTTCGAAGCGTCACCGAGGCTAGTTCGGTGGCGTGTTCGAAGCATCACCGAGGCTAGTCGGTGGCGCGTTCGAAGCGTCACCAAGGCTAGTTCGGTGGCGCGTTCGAAGAGTCACCGAGGCTAGTTCGGTGGCGCGTTCGAAGCATCACCGAGGCTAGTTCGGTGGCGCGTTCGAAGCGTCACCGAGGCTAGTTTCGTGACGCGTTCAAAGCGTCACGGAGGCTAGTTCAGTGGCGCGTTCTAAGTGTCACCGAGGCTAGTCGGTGGGGCGTTCAAAGCGTCACCGATACTAGTCGGTGGCATGTTCGAAGCGTCACCGAGGCTAGTTCGATGACGCGTTCGAAAGTGTAATCACCACTAGTTGGTGACACTTTCAAAAATGTCATCACCACTAGTTGACACTTTTTGTTTCAAAGTGTGATCAACCCAAGTGTCACCATCACTAGTTGGTGACACATTCGAAATATATTGGTAACACTTCAAAGTGTCATCGTCACTAATTAATGAAACTCTTCATTTTGATGTCTCCCATATAACTAATACATAGATAAGTTTAAGAAAAAAGTCACATGCCTTTACAAATGAGACAATAAGCCTTTTACATTGGTCAGTAGAGCAAGCCTTTACAAATGAGACAATAAGCCTTTTACATTGGTCAGTAGAGCAAGCCTTAAAGGAAGTATTTTTGCTAAAGCAACCTACTGATGCGAACGACCCCTAAAGTGTCGTTTGCAATACAAGATCTTTGGTTTCTCAAACTTGTAGTCGAATTCTTCTCTTCCATAGTCAAATTGATGGCTTTTCTAGGGCTAAAGAGATAGCCTTCAAACTCGTTCAAAGAGATGAACGGAGAGATCAAAGTGATGATCGCGAGACACCGAAGAGACAGTGTTTGAATTGCTTGAAGCGACGAGCTACGGGATAGTTGATCCGTGGGATCGAAGGGTTTGATGTTGGAATTCAAGAAAGGAGCGTACTCAACTTTACTACTCAAATTCAACATAACATTACAAACTAGGGTTTCTGGTTTTAAATAGCGACAAAAGATTATAATAAAACAATTAGAAATCTTCGGAAACAGAGACGACTAAGCGAGCGCACGGGCTCGTTTCCGCGATCGCGGAATTACTTCTGCGCTCGCGGAAAATTGTTTGAATTAAAAAGCTGTGGCAAATCCGCAATCGCGGAAATACTTCCGCGATCGCGGACAAGTGTCTGTAACAGATCTTCGACAGAATAACGCCCGCGGTCGCGGCCCAAGCATCCGCGGTCGCGGCCCAAGCTTCCTTGGTCGCGGTCGCGGAAGCGCTCTTGTGCTGCTCTCCTGCGTCTGGCTCTCTTCGAGTGCACTCCCATTGTTCCCTCTTCGTCCTTCACCGTCATCGAGGGGGTCATGGGGCTATCACCTACTTTTCAAATAGCAAGAGAAGTTGTTATGTTAAACAGCTAATCTCATAAGCAACCTAAATTTATTTGCTTAATTTTGAAGAAGCGTGTTGTTTTTACTAGAGCCAAGATACAATTTTTTTCACATTCACGATTACCATGAGCATGGGAGAGTCAACTCAAGACATAGAGCCAAGATACAAACTACTATACATATACACAATGATATAAGCGTACTTCCGTTCTTCCACTGATACTTTTAGCACTTTCAAAGCTAAAACATAATTTTAACATGTACGAAAAATCAATGGTGTGAGAAATGGAACCAAGCGAACTTAGAGAATAAAGAATACCTTCAGTGTTTCTAAGTCTTGCCTATCAGATGTATAAAGTAACTTCAAGCGTGACGCATGGATCCTATAAACTGGATCTACTACAGATGGATTTAAAGCAATAGCCTTATCATAATAAGAGAATGATGATTCTGGAGAGTGTCCAAGCATTTCAGACAGTTTCCCCAAATAATATGCAATTAGAAATGTTTACCTTCCCACTATCGTACCAAGGATACCATTGGGTGACTGTTGGAAGCTTCAAAGCATCAATTGAGTAGCGAGTAGCAGTAACAGGCACTACTGCATCAGTGTCTCCACTGCAAGAGATACCCAGATTAACTTTGGACTAGCTGCTGGAGAGTTATATTTTTTCACTTTTGTTACACAAGATTATCCTAATTGGTACAAAAAATTTAAAGAACAGTCTAAGCATACTTACAACGTGGGCTTCCGAGGTAGCAAGGGAATCATTTTGCAAACAGTTTGATCCCGAGGGCAAAGCGCTGCAGGATGGAGGATCAAGATAAGTACATGAACTTAAGAGAAAAAAAGATAAAGAAAAATAAGTTTCGAGTCTTAGAACATTTAAGGAATGACTGACCTGTTACTTATGCCTGTGAAGTTATTTGCAACCAAGTTGCTGCACTCAGAAGAAAAAAAGAAATTAGAAGTGAATGCTGGTAGCATAAATGTACATATTAAGAATACAAAGTTACAAACTTTCTTAGAAGAAGATAAATTCAAATGCTAAACATGAACAAAATTTTGGACACATACAGCTGTGGCTTGCTACTGGTCCAAGAAGGAATGGTGCCTGACAACTGATTTTACGATACATCACTGTGTATATAACAAAACATAAAAGAGTTATAAGCAAGATCTTATAAGCACAAGTCAAAATTGTAATCAAAACTACAAGACCATCAAATTATTATACTAAATTCTGACTGCCAATAAAAGAAATGTTCTTACAAACCACATGTTTAACAACTTACATATTGGTAAGAGATGAACTTTTCTGAGAAGGCAGACTGCCAGTTAGCTTATTATTCCCAAGGAACCTACACAATAAAAATCAATGTTTCCGTTAATAATACTCAGAAATTTGCATTCGAGATCAACTTGAATGAAACATTTTTCTGCCCTTACAAATATTTAAGAGAACCAAGGGAGAAGAGCGAGTCTGGAATCTTTCCTGTTATATTGTTCAAACTCAAATCACTGCAAAAACATATTTGTCATCACAACTACGAATAGGAACAAAAACTGCATGACTATTCCACATACATAACCCAACCTCAAATAAAAAAACTTAGAAAGATTATTTGTAACAAACTTTTTTAGAAAGAATATTTGATTGATGAATCATTGTCCACTTACAGATAATTTAGAGCTGTCAACCCTCCGATGCCAGTAGGAATATTTCATGTAACTGTCAAGCTGAAAACATGTCAAAAATGAGTTCCTGAAAACTTTTCAAGATTACTATCAAACAAAACCATAGAAAAGTATGTATGTACTTCAGGGCGATTGAAATACTCCTTCAAGTACCTCTCAGGACATGGATCATAAGCTCGTGTCATCCAAGGCTAGTGAAATTAAGAGAAGAGTGAATGGAATCAAAAGGAAGTCTAAAAGCGCAAGCTACAACTTGTGAAGGCAGACGCTATGAACCAAGTCTTGAATTCATAGTGAGCATTTACAGTAATTCATTAAGTAAAACATACTGATGCAAATAGCGTGTGTGAGTTTGGCATACAAGCTGATAAGCTAGTTGAAGCTCATAAAAAAAATATCTAAGTAATGAAAAGGAGCTGAAAATAGCTTATGAAAATCAGCTAGCTTGCAGTTTATAAGCTACTAGGTAACGAGTATGCAGATCTTGTAGTCATATAAACTATAAGAAAAATTAAATGCTTTGACAAGCATGCCCTAAGATTCTAGCAGATACACTGAATAATTGATACTGCAGTTAGTATCCTCTTGTTTAGTTTGGCTAACTAGTTTTGGGTTACATACTCTTAAGTCTCAGTCAACACTATGCTTTTAGTTCCTTGGTTAATGTCAAACAGTGACCAATTTGTTGCTCCAGTTTCAAAACAACAGTTTCTAAAACTAACATTTCATGATAAAAACATGTCTTTGAGAAATTTCCAGAATTTATAAGGAGCAAAATTATTTAACTCAAGAGGCACCAGTGGCTACTTACATAATGACCCCTTAAGTTACGCTTCAGTGCTCCTGTACTGTTGCAGGGACGTGTGTATATGCTGTAAGGATCTATATTCCCAAACTCATTATCAGCAACATCCAGAGCTCTGGTACATGCAATTGATGGGTGTTCAGATGACCCTGAGTCACAAGAACTTTTAAGGCTTTTGTAGGTGGTATCGGATATCAAACCGTGGGTCCACCAGTACTCGAACGTGCCAATATAATCATGATAATCATCCGTAACAGCATTGCCCACCTGAAAGATGGAATATCAGAAGAGTTATCATACTCAAGATATTGAAATTCAGTTATTCAATGTGTGAATTGGGCTTCTTATTCCTTGATAATTACCAGGAAACCTTTGAAGTTAATAACTGGTTTTTTATGTCCTTTGATTCTGCTGTAAATGAGTTGGAAGAGTTGAGGAACATAGTGTCCTGCAGATGGATTTAGTAGAGGTTAGTATATATTGTATGCAAAGCAAGTCCTTACCCACTTTATAGTGATGATAGAGAAGCAAAAGACACCTGCATAACTTTCACCAGCAATATAAAACTCCCTGTGCCGGTATTGGGGAAACCTCTTAAACCATTTAACAAGAAACACATAGACATCTTCAGCTACAATTCAGAGCAAAAGACATGAAAATGTCAGAATTATGACAAACAAAGGGTTTAGAGTGATAACAAATTATGCTGAATTGGCATTTAACAAGAAACACATAGGCATCTTCAGCTACAATAGTGAAGCATTTCGTCGAACACTAAGAGCGCATAACCTATTACTCAACTAAAACCCAACAACTACACCAAATTTGAAACTAGAATAGCAATTCAAAGAATAAATCCAAAAGGAAAGCAAGAGTAGCACTTTCTCACCTGATATTCTCGAAGCAACATCTTGCAAAATCAAGCTTTAGTAGGTCGTGCTAACGAAACCAACTTTGCAGTACAACGAAGTGGCCTTCAATGTTGGTAATGGACCTTTGCAGACAACGACACCGGAAGTATCATCAACAGGGAGCAGTGGAGTTGGGAGGGAGCTTCTTCGCGAGCTTGAGCTGAAGGAAGCGGTCGGAGGAGGCAGAGGCGACGGATATGGTCGGAGATGGAACCTGAGACCAGAGATTGAAGTCGTAGCTAGGGCTCCGGGGAGGACATTGGAGTTGCAAGTTGAAGAAGCAAAGGAAAGGTGATCCCGGAGACGGAGGAGGAGGAGGAGGCTGCAGATGGAGGTCGAGGACGGAGACGGAAGACAGATCTGGAAATGGAGGAGATGTGAGTGTGAGGAGAGAGAACGTGACAACATAACAGACCGAATAGAGTACAGGGGTCAAAATACTAAACGGGATTTTCTGGGGACATTTCTCATATTTAGATGAGCAAAAAGGACAATGGACCTCATTTGTTCTTGGGATCAAACATAGCTTCCAAAAGAAAAGGACTTAAATGGAGATTTCAAACTTTTGAATGATTAATTTGATCGAATGATTCCTTTATTTATAGGATAAGGTTGTCTTCGAGCCTAAGGATCACAATTTTAGTGTTTTTCTTCTCCGCAACAATTCGAATCGAAATAGAATCAAATTTTTCAAATTTCCGTATGGTTAAATAAAATAAGTTAGGATGTTTGTTTGAATGACTCCGGAAGTTTATTAAGCTTAATCAATTCGTAATCTAGAAGGTTCTTGTAGATATTTTAACGAGGAAGATCACTGACTTTATAGAATTGAAAAAATTGATGAAACGAATCCACAATTTAGATTTGAAAATCCTCCAAATCCTTGAACAAAGAACACAAATGCTGCAACTGAGAATTGAATTGATTTTAACAAAATTACAAAAACGACCCACATTTTGAAATAATGTCATGCGTGTACCTTTCCTTTGGGTTAACTATAAATTGGGCCCAACTTTTGTAATTCAAGGCATTTTTATCCTCACTTAATTACTAACGAAGTTACACACTTTCAGAACTTAATAATCTTGCCCAATTTAATTTTCCAATTTCTAATTTGGATAATATTATTTATGACAATAATATAGAATATTACCAAACTTTATATATTTAGTTTGTTTCCATTTAAAAAATATTATAAGAAATAATTTGATCTTAAATTATGATATTGTTTAAGTTTTATTTCTTTCTAAATAAAAGAAAAAAAAACATTCCTTACTTTCAATATATTATCAAAGGAAACATATCTTAATATAAAATTTTAAAACTTAGGGTTATTACAATTATATTACATATTTATTTCAAATATTTATAATATATATTATCACTTTCGCATCATGAATCATAAATTAGTACATTACCAATAATGTTCAATTACATATTTATTTATTTACAATAATGTTCAATCACATATTTATTTCAATTACATATTTATTTATTTCAATAATGTTCAATTATTTATTTATTTACAATAATGTTCAATTATTTATTTATTTACAATAATGTTCAATTATTTATTTATTTACAATAATGTTCAATTACATATTTATTACCAATAATGTTCAATCACATATTTATTTACAATCATATATTTACATGGTTGCTAAATAGCGCCCATGTACTTATACTTTTTAGCGCCCATTTTCGTCTGTCACGGACGAAACAGCTCCATCCGTAATGGACCAAAGCGCTCTGTCTGTAATGGACCGAGGCACTCCGTCCGTAGTGAACCGAGGCGCTCCGTCCATAATGGACCGAGGTGCTCCGTCCTTAATGGACCGAGGCACTCCGTCCGTAACGGACGGAACCCTAAACGATAAATCCATTCAATGCTACTTGTCCCCACCTGATGGAATTTAATTATCGAAATGTCTTCCTATATTACGTCATCATACATCAATAAACCTAAATCACTCTTTTACTCTCATATATCATGGCAAATCATGATGATGATTTGTATAGTATGAGTAGAGGGAATGATTCGATGATGTTTAGTCACAATGAGGTACGTTTTTATGTTGAGTTTTTATGAAATTGCAAATACATGTACATGAAAGATGTGATATTTACTTTATTTGCAAGTTAAAAATCACAACTTTCATGTTAGTTTAAGATTTTTTTGTCACATAAATATGTTTGATAAGTATGTTTGATAAGATATGTAGGTAAATGTTAGTGTTTATAACTTGATAAATTTGCAAGTGTAAATCTTTGATTGGACCGCTCTCGATTTGTCATGCTTTAATCGCTAGGATATTCCGTATTGATCGTTTCATAAGACGTTTGTACTTTTTGTCACGCTCTAATTTTTTTTTGGTAATTTTGATGGCTAGGATATTTTTGGTCTTAAAGACCTAAAGTACCTAAGTCTTGATGATTGGCCTGTAGAAATTGAGACGCCTTCTTCGTATTGCGTGGTGCAAGACTTTGTGTTCCTCTTCTACATGTAGAAGGAGTCGGTTCCTCTTTTACGTGCACACTCTCTCTTGGGATAGGAACCTCGTCTGTAACAGGAGGAGTGGGGTTGTAGAAAGTCAGCTCCTCTCCTGGAATACGAAACTCATTCGTCCTGGATGGCTCGTATGTAGCCGACTCGTATGTAGCAGGCTCGTATGTCCTGGATAGTCGTATGTAGCTTGCTCGTATGTCACACCTCCCTCCTATTACATTCGTCGGTGTTGCATTGTCGGGATTTGCTATATAGTCAACTCGTATGTCACGCCCCCCTCCTATTACATTCGTCGATTGGTGTTGCATTGTCGGGAATTGTTTTTTTGGCTTTTGACTTAGTTGTACGTCGTGTGTACAGATAAGGTCGCACACACTCTCGCATACACCCTCTCTCCTACGGTCACGTTAGGATCTAGTGTTATCATCCATCTGCAACCTAAATAACAAAATAAATATTAAATTCGTAACGGACACAATTGAAATTTATTAAAAAAAGCAACCCGTCACGGACGAACTGGGCTCGTCCATGACAGACGGACAGCGCTCGTCCGTCACGGACGAGTTCTTCGTCTTCAACATAACGAAGTTGCAAAAACAACTTCGTCTTCGGCACCGTTTCTTTTTTTTTAAATCCATGGTTTGATTTACTTTTGTAACATTAACTATACTCAAATCAATGTTAATCATGTATAACTACAACAATTTGAGCCCCTTGATTGAAATTTGGAAGAGATTTGGAGTTGGGAAAGAGAGGAAGAGAGAAAGAGAGGTTTGGAGTTGGAAAATGAAAAGTGAGAATGGAATATGTGGTAATTTGTTAGATTTTTTAATTTATGCCCTAAAGTGGACTCTATTTACCAAATTTGGGTGTGCTCTATAAATATTTATATAAGTGATAAGTCGTAATGCAGACATGTGGCCACAAATAATGCGCCGTAATGTGTGATGTCATGTGACTTAGTCCGTTCTCTCATAATTATATATAGATTCCGAAAACAATTCTAAGTCAGACTCCCCGAAGAAACTTGAGAAATAGCAACCAATACCCTACCTTACTAACCCTTATGCAAAATTACCCTACCCTCTTTGTTTTTTTGCAAAACTACCCCTTCCATTTTTTCCTTCTTTTTTTGTAAAAATACCCCCCAAATAAAAAGGTAAAATGAAATTAGACTTTTCTTTTTCTTTGGAAAACAAAATATGACATGGCACTGGTTTTGGGGTTAAAAAAACAAATTTAATTCAGGCTAAATTTGAAATTGAAACTTGCTACAGAAAACTAATTCACTTCATCGTCTTCATGTTCCTGTAAACCAGAGTTTTCAGTAGAACCCTAAATCAACCACGGATTCCAGGTTTCTCCTAAAGAACCCAAAATCAAACCCGAAAGGTTTCTCCTAAAGATCCATCGTCTCCATCGTAAACTCGAAAGGTTTCTCCTGCTTTAAACTCCATAATCTTCTGAAGGTCTATCGTTAGCGGGAGTCGCGCTTCCAATCCTTCCTCCGACGATGGCGCGAAATTGCAGGTGTTCCACCGACAGAGCCCTTCAACGCCGTTCGTTCGCGCTTCCGAATCATCCTCCGACGACGGCGCAAAATTGCAGGTCTTTCACCGATGACGTGCTTTGGAATCTTCCTCCAACGACGGCGCCAAAGTGCATGTGTTCCACCGACGGCGCCAAAGTGCATGTGTTCCACCGACGACCCCATTCGGCTTGCATTTCCGATTCATCTTCCTCTTTTGTCTATCTCGTTCGAGCCTTCGAGGTATGTCCTTCGTTTTAGGGTTGCAGCCATTCAACGCCGTTTTAGGGTTGATTAACTATTGTTAATTGGGTTTTAGGGTTGTGTCATTGTTGTTTGTTTTAGGGTTTAGTCATTGTTGTTCTTTTGACCTGAAATGAACTAAACTTCAATGCAGTGATTTATATAAACCAGTGAAAACTGGTTAAAAAAAGACCCTTGTGGTAGAAATGGAGATGGTAACTTAAATTGGTTGATATAAACCTGTGGAAACCGTGTATGTAGACTTATTGTACTATATCTGAAGTTATATTGTCTATATAAAAACTTCATGTCAGTTTTGTTCATATTTTTGTCAAATGGTATAGTTATATTGTTGAAATAAACAATTATAATGTCAGTTTGTGAAACATTGTTGTGTGTTAAAAGTTAATGTTTTTATTTGTCTGACTTTATAGCTCTCTTTCTCTCGCAACTTCCTTCTCTTTTCCTTTGATCTCTACATCTCAGTATGTTCAGTTTTGTGCATAGAAAAAACTGAAATGTTGATATTCTTTATTTTTTTGTCTATGTCCACCAAGCCAACTGAAGTGTTGTAGTCGATTAAAGAATACACAGAGGAATTTTAAATGGCTAAAAAGGTCAATTTTGGTTTAGCTCATTATGACTAGTTTTTCATATTTTACATCTTGTCATGTAGTTTTTAAGTATATGTTCCTTTTGTATTTATTGACCTCGTATAATTTGTATTGTTTAGGGTCATTTATTGAGATTTGAAGGGGGGAAAATTCAAGGCAGAGTCAACCAAAACTGTCGACGTGAAATGCTGAAAAATGTTGAGAAATGCCTTTCCCCTGTGGACTGGCAGAGGATAATAGATGGTCCATTGGACCTACTGTGAAGATGGTTCGTCGACAAACCTTTTCATGACAGCTTGTACATTACGTTTTATTTCGTCAAGTAGAAACGAGCAAGTTGTGAGAGACATGGTATGACCTGCAAGGACATCTACTGCGTTTTTCAATGAAGGAGTTCGCACTTGTGACACTGTCGTAAAATTAATGATAATGAGCTGAACCCGGATAAGAATGTCGTGAAAGAGTTATTTGATGTACAAAATTTGACCTTGGGTGAGTTGGAGCTCCTATTTATGCGTACACGGGATGATAGCCCTTTGAAATATAAGATGGTATTATTGTTTATATTAGAGGGCGTCATTCTTGGGGTTGAGAAAAAGGTTCGCATAAGCACGGGTCATGTCAAATTATTGACTGATATCGATCGATTCACGAAATTCCCGTGAGGCAGGGTTAGCTACATTAAAACTCACAAGGGATTGATTTCAACGGTGAAGAATATATTGGAAACGGTACAAACAAGCAGAGACTCAAGTGCAAGGTTGGGTTACAAACTCAAGGGATTGCCAATGGCCTTTCAAGTAACATGACAGGATGTAATGTATATAGTTTTGAAGTTGGTATTGTAATTACAATATATTGATGGTTTCTTACAAGAAATAAGAATCATACTGACAAGAAAAATTGCGCTTCAGGTATGGCTATTTGAAGTTGTAAAACCAAATGCTTCAGCGTTTGCACATTTGGTGGATAAAGAGGCATATCCATGCGGTCTACTATGGTTATTCGATTCACAACCTAATGTGACGGTTGTGGAGTCTTTCTTGGGGAAGGTCACATCCCGTTTTATTCCAAATGTGGTGTTAATAGAGGAAGAAGCTGAGGTGGAGGTCTTAAAAGGATGCAAAATTGTTGGAGAAGTGAAGGACGCTTACTTTGACAAGGCAGTTGAGAAATTTGAGCTAAGTAATAAGAGGTCTATCAATGGTAGAAGAAAAGGAAAGAGTGTTTCGGCCCCTTCCCCTACTGCGAAGTCCTCAGGCCTGGATGCAAGACAGGTGATGTGCACTATGAAAGAGCTTCATGAGTAATTTGAAAAACCAAGTGGAAGCAGGATTTAGTGCTATGAAAAAAAACCTGGGCATAATGGAACAGATGATGAAGAAGAGGACATTCAACAACTTAGATATAACAACAACTCAAATGCAACAAATGATGCAGAAGAGGACATTAAACGGGAGGAAAGGGGGGTAAGATAACTGTCAACAATCGTTATTCTGTTTTGGGAACTTAGATTTTTGTTTCATGCAAGTTGAAGCAATATTTTTGTCGGAATGTAGAATAGGAATGTCATATTAAAAAGTTAAAATTTCACTGTTTTTCAACTTCAGATTGATACATTTAGTTATATTTCTTGTAAGTTAAAGTTCTCTTTTTGCCAAACACTATAAGAGGAATGGCATAGTAACAAAATAGAAAGTCAGTGTTTTTAAGATAAAGCTCTCTTTTTGTCGAACTGTATTTTAGGATTGTCATATTTATAACTTAATATGTTTAGATTGATGCACCTAGTTATTATTCTTGTAAGTTAAAGGTAATTTTATATTTATTGAAGCAAAATGTTGTACATGGTCGTGATGAGGATGTTGAAATGGATGGAATGGGGGGGTCTGCTTCAAATCCCCTATAGGATGACGATGATAATGGTGACATTCAAGTCGACAATGACAATTTAGGATATATGGTTGTTTATCGAAAGCCAAAGGATAATGATGATGATGGTGCACGCGAAAATGCCAAGCTACCAGCTGATGGTAGTGTTGAAAAGGAAAAGGATGATGATGGTGCAGGCGACAATGCGATTGTAGAAAAGCAGAAGGATGATGGTGCAAGCGACAATGGCAAGCTATTGGCTGAAGGTAGTGTAGTAAAGCAGAAGGTTGATGATGTTGAGGGTCCAGTCCAGGATGAGGGGAAATATGGAGAAACGATGACAGAAGAAGAAGCAAATGTGGAAGGAGAAGAAAAGGCTTGTAAAATTGAAGAAAAATATAAGAAAGAACGAAAAGTATTCACAAGGAAGACTCGTTCAAAAAAGAAGAAGGATGATGAAGATGGTGCAGTTCAGAATGAGGGGAAATTACAAAAGGGATGACAAAAGAATTTGAGGTATGCATCAATCATTAAAGATGATGACATACTTTAATAAATCTTCCAACATCTTATTTATGAAAAAACTTATTTACAGACGACAAAAGAAACAATTGGAGTCTCAACAAGAAAAACCCACTCAAAAAACATAATACATCTGGTGAACAGAGGGATCATCCTGTCAGGAAGAGATGACTGTCCAGACAAGCCGATAATCCCAAACAAAGCAAGGTTTTAACGTTCAAAGGTATTTCAGACACGACTAGATTGTATCGTTGGTTAGACTCGAAGGAAAGGTTAGGAAGTTGTCCCTCATGTCTTGATGATATGAACACGTGTTTGAGATATTGTTAATTAAACCATCTTATGATGTAGTGAGGAATTTGAGTCTCCAACTGGAGAACATCTACAGAAGGATTTTTTGAGAAATTATTGTAACCAATGGGGTGGCTGAGATCTGCGGTAAGCCTCTTTCATTTTTTATATAAATTTCCATGTCGTGTAGCAAGTCTTCAATTTCTGGTATGACATATTATAGTTTTTGTTTGTAGCACTTGGACGAATATGTGTATTATCTTGGCTGTCGTGTGCGTGACAAACCAGTGGCAATATTTGACACCTATTTTCAGCGGAACTTGGACAAGGAAATGTCGAGATGGTTGTCAGATAAGGAAAATTATGTTGTTGGTCCATCTAAGATGACATACATGCGTGGGGAATTGCCTGCACTTTATGGGAAGGATTGGAAGGACGTGGATCGTATATACCTCCCCTTCAATTTCAAGGAGAAACATCGGGTAGCTCTAGAGATACAACTGAGTAAATGGTTTGTCACTGTATACGATCCTGACGTCAATTTGTTCAAATTGTCGGATGTCCATAGGTTCCTTGCAGGATTGACATTTATTTTTCCTATCATGATAGACAGTATGAGCCCTTGGCAACAATTTATGATGATAGGGGGGAAATCCCCTAAATGTGACTCGTGTTCCTACATTGGAGAAAAACAAGAGAAGGTAAGTTGTTTACATCAATTGTTCAATATTTGGTGTGAAATTGGTTATAATATCAGGAAACCAACTACATTTTTTACTTGTGCATGGGCGATTGCGGCGTCTTCATGATCAAGTACATAGAAATGCTAAGTTTCGGACGTCAAAACATCGTGAACGTGGATGACAAATTTATGGATCACTATAGAAAAAGGATATCCGTTAGTATTTTCGATATGAAGTGGTTGACTAGTGAACGATATCTTATTCACTTTCATGTAATGTTTGGGGTAGTTGGGATAGTGTGGTATGATTCCGATTGTGTAGTTTTTGTTAGAATTGACTTCTCTTGGTGACAATAAGTTGTGTTCAAATTAATTAGGATAGTCTTCATGCACCCTTAGTATTACTTCGCGCACCCCAAATTTCACACATTTTTACCGATTTACCCATTGGATTAAATTTACAAACAATACATTCATATACTTTACTTTGTAAATCCCATCCTTGTTTATGCTCTCTAGCTTCTTAACTCTAGAATGTTTTGCTTTGTACCCATATTCGAGATTCAAAATATAGAAAAATATTCATTGTTCAACAACAAAATCGAAAACCTAAAAAATACCCAAAAAATTAATAAATAAATAAATCATAACAAAGTGCAACTATAAATTCCAAAATGATTTTTTTTATAAAAATCAGCATCCACCGTCTGTAAGAGTAAAACGGAGAGAGGCAACTCGTGATCAAAGGCTTTGATTTGCCGGACATTTCCCCAGGGGGCTAGACCACGAGTGAGCTAGATCAATCTATGCCATGTTGTAACAAATGAAAATCCAATTTGAAAGAGATAAGGGTATTTTCGGAATCAAGAGGTGCACACAGTAATTTTGGGGGTGCGTCTAGTACGACCCAATTAATTTGGAAATCTAGCAAAATTGGTTGGTGCATTTCTTCTTGGCTAGATGTAGCTATAAATTTTCGTTGTAGATGCATACTTCTTGTCGGTTGTGTTTATAATTCTTGTCAGTGAAGTTTATAGTTTACATACTTGCTGTCAAATGTGTTCATACTTCTTGTCAGTGAAGTTTCTTTATATTTTGCATACTTTGAATTTTTGTCACATTATATAATTCTATTGTCGGAATTATCCTTTTCTTTTTATCCTTTTGTTTTTGTTGTTTTGGGGTATAGAAATAATTTTTTTAATAATATTTGTTTGTGTTTACCTTTTTAATAATATTTATTTTTGAATAAAAAGGTAAGACTAAGCCATGTTTACCTTTCTTCCATTTATCCCCAAATTCCCTCCAAAAAGCTTATTCCCGAAGCTTCATCCCCATTAGCAACATCCATCATTGTCATTAGACATTTTCTTCTTCCCCAGAACGCGACTCTGTAACTCCTCCATCTTTCCATATTAACGCGACTCCACTTTTTCTTACTCTTCAAGTCCACTTTTTCTTACTCCCTGCAACTTCACATTTTCTTACTTACTCCCTCCATCTTTCCCCATTAACACGACTCTGCAACTCCAGTTTTTCTTACTCCCCCCTCCCCGAACTAATCCTCAACCTCTGAATCGCGTAACAAAAAAATCCTAGAAAATGGCAGTGCTCATAGGCGGTAAAGAATTGAGCCCAATGAAGAGCGGAGAGAGAAGGAAGAGAAAAGAAGACGACAACCAGGGTCGAAAGAAGAAGAAGTAGAGAGACGAAGTGCAGGTGAAAGGGGAAAAAACTTCTAACAGTCCCATATCGAAAAATTCCAAGAAGGGCAGGTCGAGGAGACCAAAAGCGAAAACAGTAAAGGCGAAAAAACCCTTAATCTTTAAAGGGGATGTAAGTTTTCTACAATTTCTGTTTGTTTACGGTATTTTTCAATTGTCCTGTCAGACTTCTAAAATGGTTCAATTTGTAAATTTTGATTTTGTATAGGCTTTTTTGTTTCATTTGTCCTGTCTGGCTTCGCAAATGGTTCAATTTGTATATTTTGATTTTGTTTAGGCTTTTTTGTTTCATTTGTCCTGTCAGGCTTCGCAAATGGTTCAATTTGTATATTTTTTGTTTGTTTAGGGTATTTTTCATTTCGTTTGCAGATTAGGTACAATTATTACAGGGGGGAACCATTCTACGGAAGAATTAACATCAACTGTAGGGTGCACTTTGTTCGTGAGATTGAAAACAAGTTGACACATGCGGATTGGCAGCAGGTTCTGGATGGCCCGTTTGGAAAAGTTCTGAAAATGTTGTAGCATGTATCATTTTCTTCACATACATTGCATGTAGTTCTATTCAAGCAACTTGAAACAAAAAAGAAGTGGGAGTCTTGGTATGAGGTGGCAGGGAAAGAGTTGATGTTTTCGATCAAGGAGTTCGCTCTTATCACTGAACTGAACTGTGGGGAAATTCCATTTGTGGATACTAAGCTGGCGGCCTAGTAATGGAGCGATTTTTTGGTAGTCTTGGTTAGACCTGTCAAAAACCGACCCAACCCGAAAGGACCCGAACCCGACCCGAACGTCACTGGGTCAAGAAGGACCTGAACCCGAAGGACCCGAACGCAAATTCGAGCTCGCGGGTCCCCTTTATTTTGTATATTTTATTTCATTTATATTAAATATTTTAATATACTTTATTAAATAATAATATAATATTAATTATATTATTATAATTAATTAAAGTTAAAAATCATAATAATAATCATAAAAAAAGGACATGTTCGACCCGCCGGGTCAACCCGAACCCGCCCGACCCGAAAATTTTACCAACCCGATCGACCCGAACCCGATTTGACCCGAACCCGACATGATCCGAACCCGACCAACCCGACCCAGTTGACAGGTCTAGTCCTGGTGGTCTAAAGACGACAGTACAACATGTTTACAATAGATTCAAATAACATCGTGAGTTGGACAACTACAAACTCAAGTTGGCACTGTTGTTGATAGTTGAGGGTCTGTTGCTGGGAGGGGATAAGAAGAGGCTGGTAAAGCTACTGCATGTTAGGCTGTTGGAGAATATGGATAAGTTTTGGGATTATCCATGGGGAAGGGTTGCTTATGAAGAGTTGCACAAGTCATTGACCACAGCACTGGCCAAAAGGATACAAACAGTAGAGAAGGCAAAGCTACTCTCCAACCTACCAAGAATTCCATATTCCATTCAAGGCATGCCAGTTGTGTTTCAGGTAGTTATATTATTAATTGTTAATGGTTCAAATATGAATTACTGAGTGTGTTTTATTTGCAGCATAGTAGTATACTTTATGCTATAGTGTAACCGAATGTTTGAATACAGGGTGACAGGATCATCGTGAATATGTAGGATGTTATTTGTTGTTTGATTGAAACAACATACTAGTTTTCCAACATAGTTTTATGTGCATTCCAGATAGGGTGACAGGATATCATGATTTAATGTATCATAATTTGCTAATACTCAAACCGCTTGTTATTGTAGATATGGGTAAAGGAAATTGTGCCAACATTTGGTCTCCAATTTGCATCAAAGTTGAGTGAATCTACAATGCCTTGAGGTCTTCGTTGGTTTTCAGATGAAGCCCCTGAACATGGAGTGTTGGAGTTGTCTTTGGCTGATCCTACAAATATGGTTAAGCCCATTCTTATTCCCGATGAGGATAAGGTGGATAAGATGTCCGACTGCTACTATGTTGTTGAAAATGATGACCCGCATTTTGACAAGATTGTGAAGGAAGCACTAAAGGGTTTGAAAAAGAAGGGGAAGGGGAAGAGGAAGCAAGGAAAAGATGGAGCGAGCCCAAGTAATGCATATGTGCATTCATTAGAGGTGATAAGTCAGATGTTCAGAATGATGAAGAGGATGGAAGAAGGAGTGCTTGAGAGGATGGGAAGGGTGGAAAAGAGGGTATCAAAGTATGAGGCGGTGCCTAAGCGTAAGAGTATGGGAAAACCAAAGAGGTATTTGGATGAGGATGAGGATGATTTTGAATCCTATGATGAGTCTGATGAGAAAAAGGAGGAATTTTATATGGATGACCTAGAAACAGAGGATGAGGAGGTAGAGGATAAGGAGGTTAAGAGTGAGGAGGTTGAGAGTAGTGATGACGATGACGATGACGATGACGATGACGATGACGATGACGATGACGATGACGATGACGATGACGATGACGATGACGATGACGATGACGATGACGATGACGATGACGATGACGATGACGATGACGATGATGAACTTTGCCAGGGTGGTGACAAAGAGGATGAGGAAGACAAGGTAGAGGCTGAGGTTAAGAGTCATGATGATGAGCAAGTTTTTGATGATGATGATGATGAAGTTGGTGATGGTGATGGTGATGAGGGTAATGAGAGTGATGATGAGGGTGGTGACAAAGAGGAGGAGGAGAAGGTAGAGGCTGAGGTTGAGGAGGAAAAGGTAGAGGATGATGAGGAGGAGAAGGAGAAGGATGATGACAAGGCGGATGAGGTTGAGGTTGAGGGGGATGGGAAGGTAGAGGCTGAGGTTCAGGAGGAAAAGGTAGAGGATGAGGCTGAGGTGGAGAAGGTAGAGGTTGAAGGCAAAGAGGTGTGAAATATGCTCCTATGAAAATTTTCATTACTACTATGACAGTCTTATTTGTACCATGGTGACATGATTTTTAGTGTCTCTGTCAGGATGGGAGTTTATATGTTTTACAAGAAAAAGTGTGGCATGGTGACAGGATTTTTAGTCATGTATGTCAGTAGTTTGACATGGTTATTATGATTGCAGGATTTTGATCATTCTATTGAGGGTAACAATGATGTTGAGGGTCCGAATGTTGTAATGGGCATTGTTCAAGACCTAAATGAAAAGGTTGTCGATGGCGAAAAGGACCAGGAGCAGGATTTTACTAATGATCTTGAAAGAGCACCGAAGGTTACCCAGAACGAACCTCTTGAAGTGCTAACCACAGTGGTCACATAGGTTGAGGAACCTCTTGAAGTGCTAGCCGTTGTGGTTGATGTATCCACCAATGGGAAACCCAAAAAGAAACGAAAGCAGACTCCCCCACCGAAGAGGGTCCTTCCTATCTGTATCACGAAGCCATCCGCCAAAACGCTAACACCTTACACAAATGAGAAAAAGGGGGAAATATGAAGAAGATAACCAAGAATTCACAGGTGAAGAAGATGACTGCTTTACTGCAATGGATGGATGATGAAATATTAGTATCTCACGGATTTAATAATGTTGAACTATCTCATGGATTTAATTACGCCTTTGTTATTTTTTAGCTATGAGCCAAGAGTTGGACTAAGTGGTGAATCGATGGACAAGGACTGGTTTCGCCTAATACTGGAACCAAAAGCTTGGTTGGGTGATGGTGTAATTTATTTAGTTATGATGTCAAATTAGTTAATTGTTGGGATTTGTTGCAATGTCTGACAGGATGATTTATATTTTTTTGAAGCAAATGGATGAAGTTTGTTGCTATATCCGTAAGGCACTTCTGGAGTCTGAAGTTAAACACAAGGCCACAATATTGGACGTTTTTTGGGCTGCTGATTATACGGATGCATTGAGATACTATGTCAAAAATGAACAAAGTATTCCACCTACACCTGAACGTGCACTTCAATACTTTAGGGGAGATAGGCCTAAAGTGTATGGGTCCAGTTGGGATGATGTGGACTTCATTTATGCCCCCTACAACTTCAATAATGAACATTGGGTGGCTCTAGAGATCGATATGTAGCAATGGCGGATAAAATGTATATGATTGTAATATGGATTTGTACAGTAACTTAGACGTAGAGACCATGGTGTTTGGGGTGAGCAAGTTCCTTCCTCACTTCATCATACAGTACCCGCCTCTTGCCAAGAAATTTGAACATCGAAGTACTGAAGAGTTTACATTTTCAAGAATTCAAGGACTGAAGCAGAACAAGCGCGGGTAAGTCGAAATATCATCCCCCTTACCAATTTTATCATATACTTCATCTAACTAACTTTATTGCATTTTGTGTTCGTAGTCATGATTGTGGGATATACACTCTGAAACACATCGAGTTGCTCAGTGTTGGTTGGAAAATTTTTGACATTGTGGCAGACAAATTTATCGACGGCTTCAGGAGCGATATGGCTCACATCGTGTTTGACGGGGTGTGGAGGTCGAACCTAAGGAACCCCGACGTTTAAATTGGATGTTTGGATAAAACATTAGGTTCTTTTTGTGTTCTGGATGACATTTGCTGAGATTACGTACAATTGGATGTTTTGGATGACATTTGCTTAGATTGCGTACAATGTTACGACAACTTGAACAAAGATGTGGTAGTTGAATGGCAGTTAAATGGCAGTTATGTGCGTGTAGGTTAAATGGCAGTTACATGGCAGTTAAATGGCAAATAAATGACAGTTGTTAAATGGCAGTTGTGTAAAATAATATAGAGACATTGACTGACTTTCTAATATACATATTACAAAGTAGTATGACAAGATGAATGTAAGAGGGATGTGGGATACATAACTTACTGTGACATGATATTAACACTGCTAACTCCTTTTTAGGAGAGAAAAGAAAACACTACTAACCGTCATAAATCTATCTATAACTGCCAACCAACTCCAATTTACGTTGATTAGACAAGATATATAAATTATTGTGATAGGACATTAACACTACTAACTCCTTTTTAGGAGAGAAAAGAGCACCGCCATAAATCTATCTGTAACTGCCAACCAACGCCTCTTTATATACCCCCTCTTAGCCACATTTCCTCATCCATAACTCATCCCAACATCTTTCTAATCCACACAACTCCACATTTCCTCCTCTTCCTTCGTTCCCATGGATGAACAGCCGACATACCATAGGGTGTTTACCACGGTCCATACCGGTGGGAGAATCGTCCCTACGAGGGGACAAATGGCCAGAAATTCAACCCACTTCTACCAGGGTGGCATTATGCAAAACTGGTCGTCGTTGGATGAAAGGGTAAGAGACATTTGGTGGCTCATTGGCCAACTTTATAATTTTAACAATTGTGAACGGGACGCTTGCTACTTGTTTGAGGTTGTGTCCCCGCACGGGGGGGGGCCTCGTACCTTGAGGGCCTTGCAAAACTGTGGCGACGCTGCCGCCCTTGGTAGAATAGTGGCTTTCATTAATATATATGTCATGACCAGAGATGTCATCGACGTGCTTCCGCCACACGACGCCCCAGCCTCATTTATCTCCTCTACAGCAGATGTGTTTATGTAATATTTAGTATTTTATTAAGTATTTTAGTGTAGTGACTATGTAATGTCACGTAGTATTTAGTACGTTATGAAGTATTTTGGAATGCATTTTAGTGTAGTGACTATATAATGTCACGTAAATGTAGTGCTTTATGAAGCATGTTATGTATTTTCGTTTTATATAATATAGTACTTTATGATAACGTCGCGTAATTTCAAACCATATTAAAGACGGCAGGCCAAGTCAGTGAGTATGACAAGATTGGTTATGTTTTTCCTATGTGGTTTTCAGATGCCACTCATGTTGGTCGGTAGGTTATTTAAAATCATATTGAACCTGTCATGATATATATGGAAGAATAACAAGTGGGTAAAAGGGTACAAAATGGAGGGAAACTTGTGTCATATGAATTTAACCTAAAGTAGTCCATATTGTACATGTCAGGATATATATGTAGTCATGACATGATTGTATTACATTAACTACTTTCGACTAAATATCATTTCTACCAATTCGAACCACACAAATTACGTTAACTACTTTTAAACCATACCGACCATGACTTGCTTCGAAGAAAAGAAAGCAAAACAAGAAAAAATCATAAGCAAATTACATTAACTAGGTTCAAAAGTAATATGAGTGGTAAGAGATCCTTCAAGAGTTTGGATCTCTTACTACACATATTAACAAAAGAGATCTTTCAAGAGTTTGCATCTCTTACTACACATATTAACAAAAGAGATATTTCAAGAGTTTGCATCTCTTACTACACATATCAACATCAAAAATATTCCTGGTTCAAAAAACCATTAAAACAGTTAACCTGATCATGGGTCGGCTGTGGGGTTAGGACAATTTCGTGAGTTATGGTCGAGGTTGCCACAACTTCCTCTTAACTATCGAGGGCAAGCATGCTTTATTCAAGACAGTGTCAGGAACTTCCCAACGCTCAAAGGCATGGACCGGATACAATGTTTCCTTGTATACTTCCTTCCACTTTTCAACCGTAAATAAGGGATACACCAGCTGTACAGGATCGACACCACAATCCTTGGCAACCGCTATGGCATGCGCACAAGGAATTTGGTCAATTTGGAATGTGTTGCAATAGCATGTTCGAGCATGGAGGTTTACTAAGAATGTAGTTCCATTGGCATGTACTTGAAACTCATATTGATTCAGCCTAGTCACAGCCATTGTCAATGATCTCAAATAATGAACTTGTAGCTCACGACACAATGTCGGGGTCAGCACTTCTGAACAAGATTCTCCCTTTTTCCTCCGTTCACAAAACCACTAAATCATGACATTCACTATACCATCAAGCAAGCCAATCAGCGGCCTTCGACGCAGCCCCACTAATCAACTATTAACGGATTCCGCATTGTTGAATGTCATAATATTGAATCTATTCGCGGGCATATGTGACCTTGTCCACGCTTCAAATCTAACATCTCTTAGGTAGGTACCCACTTCCGGGGACAGGGCGCAAAGTCTTGCAAACTCACGGTTGAACTCATGTTTGGTGTAGGCTTGATTTGTCTTTTGGTACAGAATCCACAAGTCATTCCTTTTAAATCTGGCCTTCACGTTTTGAAATAGGTGAAGTGTGCAACAACCATGCTTCGCGAAGATGTAGTGCTCTCTTAAACCTTTGTAAATGCTTCCATGACGGTAAGACACAAAGACGAGGTCATGCTCGTCGGCGACAACAGAACGTAGGTGTCGGAAAAAATATGACCATGAGTTGTCATTCTCGTTGTCAACTACAGCAATATCCATTGGATATATCTGTTTGTTTTCGTCTTGTGCCACTGCTACTAGAAGTGTGCCCCTGTATTTTGATCCCAAATAGGTACCATCCATAGTTATGACCTACAATAAATTTCACTCAGCTTTACAAAATCACAGTGTACACATGACAACAGAATACTTAAGTGCTACAATAGAATGCATATATTTGACAAAAAATACATTGACCATGACAAAACTTATATTTACCTTTCTTAAAAACTGCATTCCATTGCGCCAAGCACCCAAGCTGAAAAAACAATACTTGAATCGACGATTAGAATCTACTTTAACATGTGTGACTGTCCATGTCTTCATCCTTTCCAGCATGTACATGTATCCATGAAGTCGCTTGTAGCTTTGCTCAGTTGTGCCTCTTATCTTGTCTATGGTGGTTAAACGTGCTCAGTTTGCCTTGTCGTAACTAACTTACACTATCATCTTCTTCATTAAGTCTTGAATTTGTGCAGCATGAGGTCCATTACATGTACCGGTTGTGTTAAAGTTGTAACAGATTAAGGTTAGTTACTATACATGATGATAAATATATATGATCGTACTAACAAGATAGTTTACTTACCTTTACATTATGTGGTCAACAATTACGCTTGAACTTGCATGTGTGTGGTGGTTATGCTTTAGTTTCATGCCACGTCTGTGTTGTCCACAATACTTCCTTACTTCAAACAATCCTGTTTTGCCAAGAGTGGTCCCACAACAACAAAAAGTGCAACTAGGATCAATGTACCTTACCACATATAACTTTGTATCAGACTTCTGGACATGCATCTGGAAGCGCCTCTATAATGCCATCAAGGATAAACGATCCTTAAGATCCTTCTTGCAATTTAAATGCTCTCAAACTTTTATTTTCAGATCATTGCAGCTCACCCCATCATCCTCCATTGGCTCTTCCAAATCATCCAATTGCATTTTACTAAACTTTTTGCTACGGTGGTACTCGACTTCAATCTCTTGGAGAACTTCCTCATCAATGTCTATAAATAAGTTGTCCACTTCATTGGTGTCGTCCAACAATGGCCCTTCTTCAACATCTTCCTCAAAATCATCCTCAAAAACATCCTCAAAGTCATCCCAAACATCATGCACAACATCTTGCCCAACATCTTCCCCATAAGCACTGTCAATCTCAATACATTCATGTATTCTTTTCCTTCCCGTGGAAGACCTTGTTTCTCTCCCATCAGTTTCCGAATCTGCCTCAGATTGGCTCACCAAGTCAACTATTTGTACTTCCCCATTGTTGTCACAACAATTTTTTTGTTTCATTTCATACATGTCACAATCAACTATATTCGGGACAGGTTCAGTGGTACATTTGTCGCTTATCACATTTATCTTGTTCGATTTGGTACCATTTGTACTTGGATGACCACCCATCACAACCTCGGCCTCTGCCTCTTGACTTTGTGTTAACGGTGGCGAAGTCAGACACACTGTGATGTCGTCCTCAACATTAGGCCTCACATTTACATACTCTGTGTTTTCAAATTCTTTGTTTACTTTCTTTTTCAAACTCGCATATAACTCGATAGGCCAAAAAGCATCTTCTGATTGCAAGTTCACAAATTTGAAAGCTTCAAGGTCGTCGTCATCTTTGACATCGAATGGTTGTAACTTTGGTTTCCGCGGTGACAGATATTTGAGCTCCATTTCATCTATCTCGTCAATGCATTCTATCTTCTCAACCAACTTTTTCTTCGGATTTGAGTAATTGATATCTTCAGACACAACAAGTGCTTTTGTCGTTGTGATCCCATCGAAAACCCACTTGTTTCCCTTACATATCCATTCACCACCTGTTCTCAGAGTCAAGTAGTATGATCTTGAACTTGTTATACGAAGAAAAAGCAAACACAAGTACAAGTACTTTATGACAAACGTTGACAGTATAATGTCTAACACTGACAGTATTATAACGAACATGACTAACACCGACATTAGTAATAGAAAGTTACGGTTTTAGACCATCTTGAATTGAAGATAAAAAGGGTTTTCTAGCCAAACGGGACAAAATTGTGTAGGAAAAACAAAAACTTTAGAATCAAGGAACAAATGTGAAAGTGAGATTTGAGTAATGCTCAAAAAGAAGCTCAAAGGTTGTTGATCATCGCTACTTTGTAGTGCGTATCTAGGAGTTGTTACCAGTGTTTTGGGTGCCATTTGTATGGGTTTAGAGCACAACTACGGAGATTAGAGTTGAGAAGAAGAAGTGTAGATATGTGGTGTGGAGAAGCTTAATTGAAGACATCATGAAGTTGAGGAGAAGCCACCACGAGAAGACCACGTAGAAGACGGAGAACTGAAGAGCGCGTCAATCCGCGATCGCGGATAGGCAGCCGCGGGCAAGGGTTGATCGCGGAAAAGTCGAGAGCAAATTGGAGATTTCTGCGACCGCGGAATTCCATCCGCGATCGCGGAAATGTGGCTCAGCGAGGAGCGCGTCGTTCGTCTGAAGTTCTTTATTTGTTACTTTTTCCGATTTTATTTTCTTTTCTTATTTCGTACTTTATATTATTTTCCTTTTAGGATTAGGTTTGTTATCTTATTACATTAGGTTTTGGTTTCTAGGTTATTTAACCTAGTTTCCAGAGCAACCTTTCATTATCAAGTTATTCATCGTTGTTTCCATTCAGCATACTTTTCCCTTTGAGTTTATTTGTTTCAAGAACTATGAAGAATTAAGCACCCTTTGCGTAGTCCGACAATTGAAGCCTTCATTTGATTCATGATTGTGAGGTTATAACTCTATTTCTTATTCCTTTGGATTATATCTTTTCTCTTGAGCTTATTCCCATTGATTCTTATTGATTTCGCTTGTTGGACGCAACTAGTTGTTATTGGTAATTGTCTATTGCTAGGGTTTGGATATTTCGAGTTGAAATCCCTTATCTTGTGTAGCAACCATGATATTCTAGGACTAGTTGGACTAGTTTATTATGAAAGAGAATTTATTATGTGCTAAATATTGTGAAACATCGGTGTTGTATGTATCCTGGTTAATTCATATGCTCTATGCTGCTGTTGTTCTAAATCTTGATAGTTTTTCGTGCGTTCAATAGTAAGGGTTGCCAGGACTAGTTGGACTGGTGACTATTTCAGAATAGGGACAGGAATAATCAAAGGAAGGAATAGAGATAACCTAGGATCAATCAATCAAATGAATGGTGGATATTTGTTTGGCTAAGTGTTTTTCCCAATTTGATTACAAATCTTTGCTTGTGTTTCCTTTGTTTACTTATTTTTACAACAATCAACCAAAAACCCCATTTGTTACCATTGCATGCAAATTGACATAAAGATAAACAACTCCTCCCTGTGGGATTCGACCTTTACTTGTCTATTCTACTAGCTTAGGTTTGTTTAGGATTATTTTGATCAGATGATACGACTTTAGCCTGCTATCAATTGTTCTTTCTTGTTTAGGGAACCACAGAAGAATGTCTTGTAAAGAGGAAAAAATGTGAAAGTCAAAACTCACCCATTATTTAATTTTTTGGTTTTTTCGCCGAGTAACCCTGAGGTATCGCTTAATTCACGCGGTACCCCAAAATTTAGTATATTTTGCGAGATAATCCCGAGGTTTGTTTTTTTCGCGAAATACCCAACTCATTAAAATATAAGCATTTTATGTTTATTTTTAAAAAAAGAAAAGAAAAAACCAGGAAAAGAAAAAGAAAAAAAACCCAAATCATTAAATATAAACATTTTTATGATTTTTAAAAAAAACCATGAAAAAAAAGAAGAAGAAAAACCCCAAACCCCAAATCAGAACTTGTCTTCGACTCTCTGATAATCGAGCGCGCTAACCTTTGATTCCTTTGATAAGCGATACATGGGCGAGCAAGGCGGCGAGCGGCAGCTAGTGGCGGGCGGCAGCGAGCGATGGGCGACAGTGAGCGATGGGCGACAACAAGTGGCGGGTGGCGGAGAGCGCCGGCGAGCTCCTCCTGGTAACTATTGTTGCTTCATTATGTGAAAATGATGTGTGATTAGAAGCAAATTATGACCTGCAAATAGTGGAGGCATGAGGTGCGGTCCAAATGACACCGTCCTAAATCAATTCCACCGGCATTTTTTTTATGTTTTTTTTTTTATGACAGGGAACCCACCACTTGCGGGGTGGTAAACCCCGGGCTCGTGACCTAGCCGGCAAAGGCCACGAACCAGGTAAACCGGCTTGCGCCGACCGGCTCGACCTAGTAGCAGGGAACATGGTAAACCTTGGGAATTAACTCAAGGAAGGGGGGCCGACAGGGATAGAACCCGAGACCTTCCCATATCCCTCCATGCCCCTTACCACCAGGCCACCACCGAAGTGGCTTTTTATTATTATTATTATTATTATTATTATTATTATTATGTTGATTAGAAGCAAATTGGGGATTTTTGGTTTAGGTTAGGTTTGACAGCTAATTAGAGTTAACTAATGTCTACTTTATTAGTTGTTAAGGTTGAAGACGAAGTGAGTGTTTTGATTTGGAGTTTTTTTGGGGTTTTCCCCCTTTTTTTTTGGATTTTTCTTTTCTTTTTTAAAAATAAACATAAAATGTTTATATTTTAATGAGTTGGATATTTCGCGGAAAAAAAAACATCAGGGTTACCTCGTGAAATATACCAAAGTTTGGATACCGCGTAAATTAAGCGATACCTCAGGTTACCAGGCGAAATAACCGTTAATTCTTCTATTCCAAAGACATTGAAGATGCAGCGAAAGCCTTTTTGAAGATTTGTGGATTTAAGGTTTTGTGGTCTTACGGTGGTTTTGTACAGGTTTACGGTTGGGGTTATTTTAGGTGAAGACTAACAAGTGGCTAAAGGGGTGGAAAATGGAGGGAAACTTCACTTTTGGAGGGAAAACAGAGGTCAAATCATGGCATATACTATATTCACAGAGATCATATCAAGTAATTATTTTTGAAACAATATTAAAAAAGGAATGGCATGGCAAAAAATTGAAAACCCTAAATAAATGCATGACCGACCTTTCCCCTTTTGATTCTTCGTCCTAAACCCAAAACCCTCTCCTTCTTGTTCGTTTCCCTGAGCCGAGGTCCTTGACTGCGCCGAACACAAGGTGATGCTTTGTTGCTGCTTAATTATGTACTATTGAGGTTGGAAACCCTAAATAATGTTTTTGTTGACACTCGTATGGTCCTTTTTATTTCCAATTGCTTGCTATTTAGTATGTACAATTTTGTGACTTTTTTGTGTGCTTTTCGTAGTGGGTCAATCTGGTAATTAGAGAGTCACATAAGCAAGCATGTAACAGGTTTTTTTTGCTAAAATTTGGCTTTGTTTCTGTAGTTCAACTGAAGTCCAATGTCATATAGCGACACCTCAAGTTATCAAAGCGGGGACCCCAGAAAATATGAATTTCCACCTACATCTCCTACACGTTCTGAAATAGAGGAGAAGTTACAAGAAGAGTTAGAGATATTGCTAACGAATAGCCCACGTTCCCAAATGTTGGATGAAATTTACACACCTACATACTGAGATACATGAATTTGGACACAGAATTATGGAACTCAATACAAATGAGATACACTTCGAGGCTACAATTAGCCAACTCAAAGCAAGGGTGGCAGAACTTGAAGGTGAAAACAAGACACTACACTCCCAGAAATATTTGAGCAAACTTGTATTAAATCCTATTTGTGTGTTTGGTGTTGGTGTCATTGTAGGGATCAATGCTTTTAGCATTTGTTATCGAGCATGTAGGTCATAACTATGAAGTATGTACCTGATGACTTTGGTTTTTTATGTAAGAGGATGAATTAAATTTCAAATAGTATTTCAAGTAAGTGGTAAGTATCGTGGTATAGCATGGTTGATTGTACATGTCAGAGTGCAAAAATTTTGATGTCGTTCTTCATGTAAGTTTTGCAAATTCAAAAACAATGTCAGCACTACATGTCAGAGTGCGAAGACTTTGATGTCGCTTTTCATGTAAGTTTTGCAAATTCAAAAACAATGCCAGCACTAGACACACAAACAATAGTTTACAGCACCAGTACATTGGATATCATTACATTACTAAAAAAAAGGATAGTTGCCAGTACTCACAAACTGATCGACCAACACTAGCATCACATCGAAATTTTATGGATCCTGCTCCTTCACGCGAAAAGCATAGCCATCATAGGCGCTATTTGCAACACAATGGCATAACATTTTGCGCCAGTGTCAGTCTTGTCAATGGCAAACAAAATGGTTACGCAACATTTTAATGCATCTGATAAACAACTAAGTTTTTTTATCGAGAAATACCTTTCCAATAATATAAGGGTTTCCAACAATAATAAGCAATGATCTGGCACGAGTCATGGCAAAATTGAACCTCTTCGGGTTGCTCATAAATCCCAAGCAGAAAGTCTTGTCATATTCGTCGTGTTTCTCGGTTGATCTAACGGTTGACATGATGATCACTTCCCTTTCTTCACCCCGAAACTGCTCAACCCTGCCTATCTTAATATCAGTCATATGTAGAGACATGAGAGCATGCCCTATCTCTACTACTTGTTGTGGGTAAGGGGTAATAATCCCGATGTCGTGCTCAGAGACATTCCTTTTTTTGAGCTTCTGTACGAGCTCAACCACCTTGCTAGCTTCAATCCAAGAACCAATTGTACCCAGGTTATATATAGCAGATAAAAACCAAGAATTATGAAAATATTATGCGTGATGTTTACATACCATTTTTGAAAATCAATTCTACTTATGACTGAAATAAAAGGTTCTTCTTTAGAGACAGATTCATTGTCAAAGTGTTGTGAACTAGAGCTAGCTTCATTAGTTTTAAAGAGTTCTAGATGAGCTATTCTAGTTTCAAGTTCAAGATCTTTGGTTTCATTTACTAATAGTTGCTTATTGAGGGTTTCGATATCTTTCTTAAGTTTGTTAACTTCAGCTTGTAAATCTTTAGTTGTAATAGAGGAAAATGTTTTAGTAGGAGATCTTTTATTAATAATTTTAGAAATACTAAAAGGTTCTTCAGGAAGAGATTTCTGTTCTTTGAATATTAAGTCTTTAAGTTTCATAAAGTATTCTTGTTTTACTTGTGGATCGTCAAGTTTGTCTATAAGTTCAAAAATGACTTCTTTTTCATCACTTTTAGTGATAACATTGCATAATTGTGTAGTTCCTGAATTATCGGAATTTGAAGAATCAGGGGAATAATTATCTTCAAAAGAATCTTCTATGAGAATTTTTGTTAATCTATTTTTTAGATTACTGTCGTCTTAACAGACTTCATTGATCTTTTGTTTGAGACTACAATTGTTTGCCTTATGGCCTGGTTTACCACATTTATAACAGATAATCTTTTTATCTGTTTTTCTCAGTTGAAATCTCTTTTTAGGAGGGTAGTCGGATCTCCCATATTTATTTTCATGTCTAAATTTTTTGTATTTGTTTTTATAAATCTTTTTATTATTAGAAGGGGGTTCTATTTTGGTAAGACCAAAGGCCTCACAAAAGTTGCCTAGTTCTTTTCTCCTAGATCCTTTTTCTATGACATACTTGGCCTGAATTTTTAATTTGAAGCAAAGGGCTAGACCCTCTTTTTTAATAAAGGTTATAAGTTGTCATAGGTCATATATTTCCATGGGAACTCTTCTATTTGGATTTCAGCTTTTATCTTTTGATTTATTCTTTCAGCAAACAGGGTTGGAAGGCCAGAGATGAAACGCTCTTTCTAATAACCCTTATTGTAGTCATCTATTTTATAGACATGGGATAGGAAAACATCTTTATACCACCTATAATCACTAAGGGTTCTGCATCTAAGGTTGGAAAGTATTTCTCTATTGGCCTGGATTTCTTCTCTAGGGTTGGATATAAAATGCATACTAATAGTGTATATTAGTTGATGAACTGGTTCTGGCTGTCCTTCATCATTTATAAATTCAAAGATTTTTTCTTTTTGTAAGGAGGATAGAGCATTATCCCGCAGTTTTTTAATTGTCCTGTAAATCCGGTAACTAGGAGGGAAACACAAGTCCTGGGGTCTTTTCTAGTGGTTTTATAGGCTATACTGGCCATACCCATTTCCTGTAAGGTAATAAGGATCTTGTGTTCAGACCTACCATCTATGTTCCATTCATAGAGAGATTGTTCATTATAGTCTGTGGCTCGAAACTTGGATCTTTCTTCATATTGTAGATCTGGAGGTGTAGGCCTAGGGTAGAAATTTCTAGTGTCCGTGTTTCTAAATATTTTTCTATGTGCTTGTGATCTACCATGGTTTCTTCTTAATTTATTAGTGGTAAGAGGATTTTCTTCGAAACAAGTTTGTAAGGTTTCTATCACCTTTTCATCGGATGAGGCTTCCTCACATCTCGAATCGTCTAAAGGGCTGCTAGAGTCTGTGTTAGTACTATTGTTGCATTTATCAACACAATTAATTATATTTTTTCCTTTATCTAATTTTTTGTCAATTCTTTCAATAATAGTAAGGGGAGGAGCTAATGAAATATTTTTTAGAGTTTCTTTTGGAATTCCCTGGATTTGGAAATGAGGTATAGAAACGTCTCTAGGGAATTTGAGTGTTTATGTGTTGATTTTATCATGTATTAATTCTACTTGCTCAGCTATTGTGTGAAGGATCTGGTTGGAATAATTATGTTGTTGATGTATTTTCTTAACATCTTCTATTGTGGATGTACTATTTTCAGAAGTTGTTACTCTAACATTTTTAAAAGGTTCTGCAGAGACTTCTCCGTCTATTGTTTTAATCTTTATTCCCTGTAATGGTGGATGAATACTTTGAGTAGTTCCTGAGGGTAAGAGGCTCCAAGTTTTAGTTAATCTAGTTTGGACTTCTATAGATTTTTTTATTAAAAGGGTTCTTTATTCCTTGTTTTTTAAGGTAATTAGGGAACCAAATAAAGAAATGAATGTTGGTTCTAAGTTTTTTCATATCAAAATACCATAATTCTCTTATTTTATCTCTGTTTTCTTTTTCTATTTCCATGAACCAAGTTTTCTTAATTTTATTCTTTTTAGATTCAAAGTTTGTTCTTAAGTAGTCTTTGTCTAGAGTAAAATCTGTTTTAGAGATAACATTTATAGAGGAATATCTACCCATATCACTCTGAGTAGGAGAAGAAGGAAGAGATTGTTCTCTATTTTGTTCGTTAACTGGATTAGGAATAGGATTGCTAAATTCTACTCTAACTGAATGGTCTCTAGTTGTGTAAAAGGAGTCAGAGAAAGAAGTTCTGACTGGGAACGTGTTAGGGATTCTAGGCATAGAAGAAAAGGACCTGCTGGAGTTAAATCTTAAGAGTACCCTACCATCTTGGCTTTCTTCTATTTGAGAAATCTCTTTTCTTTCAATATTACTAGGAGGACGATCATGTCTAAGTTCAAGAGTCTCAGGTATAGTAATATCTTCCCATTTTATTAATTTAGGAGTGAAAGTCATAGATTTTCTTGCTTCTAGTTGTAAAAGAGTAGTTTCTCCTCTAGGGACGGGAGGTACAAGGCATCTAGGATCTACGAGATAACTTAGGAGTTTATAATGGATTCTGTAGATTATAGCAAAGTTTTTGGAGAATTGTTTGAAGCTATTATTAAGGAGCTTAATATCAAGTGTAAGAGTTTCACAAATTCTAGGATCTGTTATATCAACACTAAAATTAGGAGAGCAATTAAAGAAAATAGAGCCATTACAAATATTAGTTTGAATTACAGCAATTATGGAGTCTTTATAAAATTTTAATATATCATCTCTTAAAGCCATAAAAACAGGAGTGTATATTCCTTGTCTGGCTAAGGGTTTAAGGGCAACTTGTATTAATCCTATGTGGATATACCTGTAATTCTTGTCTAAGTATTTTTTTAAGGGATAAGGATGAGAGTAATTGCAGAGTTTGTTGTTCTTTGTCTAGACTAAGGGTCTCTTCATGACTTTTAACACTAAAGGCTGTTTTAAAGTCAAGGAGTCCTAATCTGTAGATGGATTCTATACTATGTTGTGGTATGGACCAATCTGAGATATTGTTTTCATAAAGATTTCCATTGCTATGTACAACAGGGGTGCTAGTAGAACTAGAACCTCTAGATAAAATACGTCTAAATTGTAAGGCCATGATCAAATACGGTTTATGAACTGTTAATCTGAGTCATATTCATTATTGTTACTAAAGTATGCGTGTTTGGTTTAGTCGTAAAACCGCTTGGTCAGCCCGAAGGATAGGGTGGTCCCGGTAGATGGTCCCACGCCAACTGAAACAGTAATTCGGCTCCGGTAATTGTTCACCAACATTGTGACATAATTGTGATCCCCTGATATGTAAACTTTAAAGTCCAACAACCTCTCCATAAAAGACATTCCCAACCCATAAGCCTCAGCTTGCTTTGAATGAATATCAGGGCCAAGTTGTTTGGGATCACTAGACAGAACAATAAATGTGTTGTAGAGGGTTGATATGGGGATCATTGTCTTTGGCTCTGAAGCTTGTCTTGCATCATCTAAGATGATGTGGGAGAAGTGGTCACGGTTAACCCCTTTAGCATAAAGGCAAGATGCACTTGTGTATGTCGTTATTATTATCATGTAGCTGCAGAGTGCATCTCGAGAAGGGAAAGTGAAGAAACATTCATTGTAGGTACAGAACCTCAACAATGCATCGTTAATTTTTTCTAAGGGATGACGTGTGGCATTCAACCTAAAAATATCTTCTTCCCTAAGTTTCATCCCCTCGCAAATGATTTTTTCTAATATGTGATATGCCGTGCAATTTGAAGAAGCACATACCAGTATATGAGAATTCCGTCTAGTTTTATATAGTTGTAGGATCACCTCCACCAGTGTTTTTGTCTTTTTTGTTCTCGGGGATCCATAAATCACATAAGGAGCTCCTCCTCTGCACCCTAAAATTAAGCGAAGATCATTTTTTTGCTCCTCATTAAGAAGACGTGAAATAGGCACAAGATTGTTTGTTGTAATCCTCCGCTTTCCATGATACTCATGGGGAAAGAGGAACTTTCCGTGTAATGCCTCTGCAGATAGAATGGCTTGACGGAGCCTGTTGAAATTTACCCCGTTGTACACAAAACAAATTTCATACAAATTGCTATCTCTATGCCTTTGGTAAAATCCATCATGAAATTGCAATAATACTTCATCAGCCTCAACACGGTGGATCCAGCCCTGTTGAAACAACATTGGCAAGTTCAACATGAGAAAACAACATTGGCAACGATAATTTGTGCAATTGTGACAAAAAATATGAGCTTCTATTTCATTGTTCATTTCGACAATAACACATAACCCTTTGACAACAATATTAACACAATTGACCCCTAAAAAGTTACCTTCACCCAATTTACCACACATACCTGATCAGGAGAATATTTCCCATAAACATTTACCACATCTCCACGGACAAGTGAGGGCCTTCTTTCAGCTAGACATGGCACTTTAAGTGCTAAAAAGTCAAAATCCTTTTGTCTCAAAGTAACAGACTTTATATTATAAGCTTTCACGTAGTCTTGTAAACAAATATAAAAAGAGAATCATTCAACAAGTTGGTACTACGAGAGAACCATGCCATTTAGCTATCCCCTCAGTCCCCCCACCCTCATACAGAGAAAATATAACAATTACCATAATGAGAAGTTCCTCAATCCCTAACAACGCATTGAAATACGACGCATAATTTTCCTCTGTTAAGCCTTGTAAGACAACTTCAGGGATTTCCTCAAACTCAATCGCTTTCCTTATTTCTGGTGATATGTTATATGGTTTCTCAAGTGCCAAAGCTTTGGAGACTTCATATTCAGCCAAGAGGAAGACAAGAAGTTCAATAGTCACAACCTCAGTTTCGATATGCATAATAGATGTGAAAACGCCAATCTCCTTGGGCAAACAAGACAACCATATAGTCAGGCTACCATGTGGCCTCAACGTTCGGTCCTCCATATAAAAAGAACCCACAAAATCTTCATTGGGTATGTCATCTGGTTGGCCAGATGGAGGTTTCATCAGTGACAAAACGAATGAATCTTCAGGATTTGAAGCATAAATATCCACACCCCAAAGTACCACATCTTCTGAAGTGGTGTTTTCTATGGTGAATGATGCCGCGGCAACCTCGTTGACAAGAACCGATTGAGGCTTTCCTCTAGCAAATGGAAACGGCACAGACACAATGACAGGACCCTCCTTAGTAGGAGTGGAAGTAGTGACTGAGGGAACATCCATGAAGCCAAACTCTCCCTTGTCTCCAATGGTGGAGTATTCATCACCCATACCTATTTGGCACTCAATTAAAATCCAACAGCAGTTTGTGAGTCCACAAGCAAAGAACCCAACCACACGAGCTGCTCTAAGGAGATGAAAGAGAGATGAAGACTCTAAGGAGATGGGTGAGATGAAGTGAAACAAAGAGAGAGTAGGACTAGAAGCATATAGATAAAAATACTCAAACAAGAGACACTTGAAGGAGATGGGTGAGATGAAGTGCAATTAATATCTCTGTAAAGTAAAATAGTCAAATAAACAGAGCATCGGGACCGAGGGAGATGCAATTAAGACATGGAGCATTTTGTCAAAAGAGTTGTCAAATCTATTAAATATGTACAGACATGGAGCATTCTGAATACGGTCAAAATTGTTAGTGGGGTCAAAATATTGAGCAAGCAATGTCACAATACAACTTTCAAATGTCACGCGTCCAAGTAAATATAAGAGAATTGAGGGATTGTGAGTACAAATATTCAGCCAGATGTCACGCGTCCTACAAATTAAGTGTGGAGCATTCTTCATGTAATATTTGGAAATTGACAATAAAATTTTGCATTTAAACTTTAATGTCACATTAAATACAAACTTTAGTATGTAATGTGACATTACAAACTAAAGTTTACTGTTGATTTTTGGGTGTTGAATCACTATCCCTATCAGTAGAGGAAGATGTGAAATTTTTATTTGTAGCTCTGACATTATTATTCGTAAGTATGACATTTGTTTTTCCTAAAGCCGACATGAGTTTTCGATAATAGTATAAACAACCAAGTATGACGTAGTAATTTTTACCGCTTTTGAATCTTTGGTTTTATATTATTTTGGCTCAAATTTTGTTTAACTTGGAAATCCGCTTGTGAATCAATTTGTGTACTTTTGAAACCTATACAAGGAAAGATGAATAATTACCAGTTCATAGGCATAAATTTGAAATGATGAGTTCATCATTTCAAGATAACTGTGAAATTTTCAGTTCATGATAAAAATGTTTTGGAAGATGGAGGTTCAACAGTTTAACAGTCCATCGACATTCTTCTTTTTGTTCAACAATTCATCGGGTTCAACAGTCAGATGGGAGGGAGAGGAGGTTTGGATTTTCTAATGGCGGGAGAATGGGCGTGATGGAGGTTTAGAGAATCACTACCAGTTCATCGAAATTTATCTTTTAGTTCAACAGTTCATCGGCCGGCGAGAGGATGTCCATATGGAGGATTGCAGAATGGGCGGGAGAAAGGGAGGGAGATGGGCGGGATAGGCTACAGTAAAAGGAGGGAACTTTGGGGGTTTTGAAGGAAAATAATAATTAATTATATTTGTATACTTGTTTTGTTTTTTATTTCCTTTTTCTTTTTTACAATTTTATTGTTTTTATTTACTTTTTGAATTTAAAAAAAATGTTTTATTATTTTGTAAAAATACACCAAATGATGTATATATGCAAAACAAATAGAGAAATAACAACCAATACCCCATCTTACTAACCCATTTGCAATTCTAACCTACCCCTTTTGTTTTTAACAAGACTATCCCATTGACTTTTTTTTTTTTTTTGCAAAAATACCCCACAAATAAAAAGGTAAATTAAAATTAGAGTTTTCTTTTTTTTTGAAAAATAAAATATGACATAATAATAAAATATTAAAAAATATTTTATTTTGAAAAAACATTTGAAATTGAAATTTGATTAAAATTAAAAAAGCTGAAATTCAAAATTGAAAAAATTAAAATCTAATTCTAAATTTCTCTCTCGTCAAAAAATTTAAATCTGATTTCACATTTCTCTCACACATTTAGAACCCTAAATTTTCTTCAACCTAAATTTGCTCTCGAATTTCACCGGTGTCGGGTCGGGGATTCTGATGCTTCAACCCTAAGTTGCTTCTTCTTGTTCCTCCTCCGGCAAACGAGATCGGGAAAATCGTGGTCTTAAGCAGGTATCCTCCTTGTCATCGTCTTCTTAACCTTCTTCTTCTTCTCCTTTCTCGGATCCGCCATGAGAGGAAGCCTCTTCTCATCATCCACTGTCGTGAAATCGTAATCTGCAAGCGGAGGCGGTGAGATCTGCGAGTAATTTTGATCTATGGTGTCTCTCAGTGAGAACTTGTAGAACGACTCTGGCATTTTACAGAAGAGTCGGAAAGGCGTGGAAGAGAGGGTAGTTGTTGTTTGGCCCCCCTAGTACCGGCAAATCCAGCTTGATAGCCGCCATGGCAAACTACTTGAAGTTTGACATCTATGATTTGGAGCTCACTGATGTAGCCTATAATTCGAATCTTCGTAAGCTTCTCATCGCCACTGCCAATAGGTCCATTTTGGTGGTGGAGGACATTGATTGCTCCCTTGATTTGGAGAATAGGAAGCCACAAAAAGCTGAGAACCCCAGTTCTAACAAAGAATAGGAGGCAAGTAAAAGTGGAGATGCTCTTGCAAAGCTTAGTGTTCCTTTTGCTAAATCACGTGGTGACACTACTTATGCTGCTCTGCCAGAAATTTTGGACAAAATTGAGAAGGTACATTCTCTTGCAAAGCTTAGTCTTCCCCAAACTGCATGGGGCCCTTCCACAACCTTAAATTTGGGGTTTCATTAAGGTTTTTTCATTTTGCAGACACAAGGAAGAGAACAGTATAGCAAATTGGAATGTGAGTGATTCAATTGGTAATGTGCTCAAGTATAAGAATTGTATGTCTTCTCCCCAAACTTAAGTACTTAACACTGTTGTTTTGTCATGTGTATAAGCAGTAATATGGAAATACACACATTGAAGGTATTGACTCAACCTTGATGATGGTTTTCTGTTTGGCTTATAAATAAGAGAGATATAGGTGATTCAATATGGCAAAAGTATTGAGTTAGTGGTGCTTGCCCAACCAGGTTAGATATTTAGGATATATTGTATTCAATACGGCTTTCCCTTCTCATAAGTTGGCTCTTTTACAGGTTGGCTCCAGCTGCTAATATAGCACACCAGAGCATTCATGCTTCTTCCGATAACCAAGCAAAGGATTTTGATGATTTCATAAAAAGCGATCATGATTCCGAGCTCATTCCTGCTAAAGTCGGAGAATGGAGTTGTTGATCCCAAAGCTCTCATTACTGTCTAATGTTGTGTCATTCACAGGTAAAAGTCAGGACCTCTAAATTTTCTTGCTTGAACATATAACTATGTTGTTGGATTCATTCTCTTGAGGGAATGTTGCATATAGCTTGCGGGAATGCTGCATATAGCTTGAGGGAATGTTGCATATAGCTTGAGGGAATTACAAAAAACCCCTCAATTTTGGATAGAACTATGTTGTTGGATTCATTCTCTTGAGGGAATGCTGCATATAGCTTGCTTGAACAGCTGAAAGTGTTTTGCAGTAGAGAAGTTATTATCAGAAAACTTTGTTATGATTTTTTTCAGCTGTCAAAAGAGGAAGTTTGGTGGATCTTTTTTTTTAATCTTTTTTCTTTTGAAATTCGAAGAAAGATCAGTCCAACTGGATCATGTCTTGCTATGATAATCATACGTGGAAAGGATGGATTGAAGTGGGATATAGTCTTTTGTATAATTTGGTCATTGCTTATAGTATATAGATTTTGTTAAAGCTCTGTCTTAATTGCTTCCTCTCAAACACTGTGTGATTGACATGCCTCATTCCTGTAGGCTTATGTATTGACATTTTTTCATCTTCTATGTCATTTGATTTGAGGTGTTATATATGTAGCTTGTCTTTCAAGTTTCCAATTTTTATATGTTATGTTTCCCATTTATCCTGCTTCTCTTGGAAGATATCATGTTTGTCTTGTAGCAATTGTTATATGTTGTAATTATTCTAATGAAGTGAGGAGATTATTTACTCCTAAGTGATGTCCCGTTTTGCAGGGTCAGAAATGGATCACTTGATATGTGGGGTTTGTCGGACCTTACTGATGTATAAACGTGGTGCTACAAGTGTTAGATGCTTGTGTTGTCATATGGTGAACCTTACACCTTTGAGTTTAATGCCAGGTACGACTCTTAGTTTTCTTTTTGCTATGTGAATCTTCTGTTTTATAGGAATGTGATTGTGCATGTCCATCAATTATTTACTAGAATCTTATGCAACATTTTTTTGTTACTTTCTTATCAATAATTCCCATGCATATGATGATTTTGAAGGAAAAAGATTGTTGGCTTTTAGACATGTCAACTTACAAACAAAATCATTTGGTAGCTATTTTTAACAAGAGAAATAAAATGCAGGAATAAATTTGCGAAGAGGATGTTAGAGAACTAGTGTATAATAAATTCTTTTAACCAGATTTGACAATTCCACACTTATTTTACTACTTCATGGTCTTACAGAGGATGAATAATCATTAGGCTTCAAGCCTCTGTGTAAAACTCAATGTTCGACTTGTGTCAGGACCTCTAAATTACTTTGAATTACAATGTTCGACTTGTGTTAGGACCTCTAAATTATCTCTTGCGAGTTTTATCTGAAGCTTTTGCTAATGACATGTTTCTTTCACTTCTTGATTAATTTTCCCTCTATTTCCTGGTTTTTTCTAACATCATGTGTGACATAAAATTTGATATGATTTTGCATGACCTATTGGAGGCCTTGAGTCATTAGAAGAAGACCTGAAGGATAAGATCAAGAAAATGAGCTCAATTGACAAGTACAAGTAGGAAGTTCTGTTGGGTCATCTTGACTGGTCTCCTGTGCAACTAATGTTTGCAGAGTTTAATGTTTCCTTATTGACTAACCTCTCACTCTAGTGTCTTTCAATGTTGTATAGGTGACATGATATTATGCAAAGTTTAATGTTGCCTTATTTCCTTAGCACTCTAGTGTCTTTCAATGTTATATAGGCACTTTAGTAGCAAAGAGAATTATCTTGTTTTGCTTCAATGTTGTAATCACTCATTAATGAAGTAATTAAACATATAGAATTATCCTGTCATATATTGAGAACTATTCTGTCACCAATACTCATCCGCTAAAAAAAAGGATACTGTGATTTGATTCTTGGCAAGGGGAAAATTGTTGTAAAGCGAAATTGATTCTCGTAGAGTGCTTGACTCTTAAACAAAAAAAATACAGTACTTGACATTTTCTTGCATGAATGTATTGCCCTTATGATGGTTGGCAATTCAAAGATGATGCATGATTTGTGGATTATCAACTTTAGTTGAATGAAAATGGATGTTGCTATGAATTATTAAGATCTACGTATCATGTGTACGTGTAATCCAGTCTCTGTTTTCAGGTATTTTCTCGGATTGAACAATTACAATGTCGGAATGAAGAATTTTGTCACATGGTATAGTTCTATTGTCAGAATGAACAATTACAATGTCAGAGATTTTTATATTTTTGTCACATGGACAAATATTTCATTTCAGTGGTGTTCATACTTTTGTCACATGGTATATTTGTATTGTTGGAATGAACAATTACAATATTAGAGAAGTTTATATTTTTCATACTATCAACCTTAAACTCTTGTCATTCATTAGTAATTTTATTGTCGATTTTAACGAAATAAATGTCACCAATGAAATTCATTCTACCTATACACAACATACGTCAAAAAACTCAAATCTAAGCATGAACTATTAAGCAAATTAATTATCACAGAACTTATGTATTATATCAACATATAAGTGATAAGGTCTTTTTCTTTCAAAATGTATAACACCTATAAACAACATATGTTAGTTAAGTTCCAGTTACATGTCACCAAGCATACATGACAGGCTTACCTACATGGCATGACAGGATATGTACCATTTAAGTGTCATTTCATACTCGATCAACAAAGATGTTAAGATCCAATTAAACGGCAGTTATGTGCGTGCAAGTTAAATGACAGTTAAATGAAAGTTACATGGTAGTTAAATAGAAGTTACATGGTAGTTAGGCAATTAAAAGGCAGTTAGGGAATTATGTAAATAAATGGGAGGGACATTGACTTTATAATATACATATTATAAAGTAGCATGAAAAGATGAGTGTAAGAGGGATGTGGGATGTCTGTTAAAGTACTGATATAGGGGATTCTCTGATATTTACGAAGATAAGTACATTCCTGACATGATTTATAAAGAACTGTGACAAGATATTAACCCTACTATCTCCTTTTTAGGAGAGTAAATAATCCGTCATAAATCTACCCCTAACTGCCAACCAACTCATCTTTATATACCCGTAACTACGAACCAACTCCTCTTTATATACCTCCTCTTAGTCACATTTCCTCATCTATACCTCTTCCAACATCTTCCTAATCTACACAACTCCACATTTCCTCCTCTTCCTTCCTTCCCATGGATGAACAACCGACACAACATAAGATGTACACCACGGTCTATACCGAGTGAATCGTTCCTACGAGGGGACAAATGGCAAGCGCCTCCACCCACTTCTATGAGGGTGGCATTTGGGTATTACACCTCTACTATGTTTTCTAGTTCGTGCAGTGCCGTATCTGACGCCTTTAGCCTGTTGAGCACATCTCCAACTCCAACTTTACCTGTCAGTGGAAAATGTGATGAGTTGATGACAAAGTTGGCATCCATTGATTCTCATTAACAACAACTTATGTCTGAGCTCATGAAGATGAAGGCGAATGCAATTGAAAGTGCTAAAAGGAAATGGGTTGCAAGGAACACATGATGGGTCTGTCCATTTTCTCGGTTTTTTAACCCTGTTAGAACTTAGTGAGAACTCATAAATCCAATGTGGGTGATATTAGTTTTTTCATTTGTTATACTAAATCCTTCTTGTATTGCATTCATTGACCTCTTGAGTGATGACTGATGCCTCAAGTGTAAATTCCTTCCACCTCCATGTCCATGAGAAACTATTTTAAAAATTTTCTTGATCGAAATACCTCAATCATATAAGCTCTCTACATGCTACTATGTGATCCAATACTCACTCATCATTTTACATTGCCTCTTGATCTCTACTGCTTCTAAATGGGGGAGAAAAAGTATTTCAACTAAAACTATTTCTTGTAAGTGGTAAGTATAATAATGTAACATTTTTTAATGTGAATGTCATAGTATTAACAATCAATGTTGCTCTTTATGTAAGGTTGATTAAAAATAATGTCATACTACCATATCTTGTATGTGATAAGTATTCTTTGTTGAACATTTCTTGCAAGTTAAAACTATTTTCATGTAATTTAGAGGAATAAGAATGTTGTATACCAAATAAAAATGTCACAATGTTCAAGCTACACTGATTTGAATAGTGTCTGTTGAATTCCTTAGGTTTTGATAGTGACAAACATTCAACTAATCTGGGTACTAAGTGTTTCAGGAACAAAGACAGTTGTCTCAGGGAACCATTGCAGCGAAGGATCGAAGAGGGAACAAAGCTCTGTTCATGTGCTTTGTTACCTCTAAAGGACCAACAACGTCGAACAAGATCGAAGTTGTGAATGGAAAGAAGAATCCAGCGTGCCATTTATGGAAACAAATCAAACGCAGAATCATGCACGCGGTCAAGGATGAATGACTTCGGCTCCAAGGATCAAGCCGATTTGAGAAGATATGGAGAGAGAAGCCCGATTGTGTTATCTTAGGAAAACCTTCCTAAGATAAGATAATTGGAGAGAGAGTACTCTATCTTATCCAAATATATTAATTTACGGAATCCTTCCTTCAAATTAATATAGACGGCTGGGATATTATTCCCTCTACAAAATCATATCTTCTTGTTGCCTTATCTGGATAAATCTTATCTTGTTACATTTAGGGTTTGCCGAGTTGTATTTAATAGAGGTGTGGATTCATTTCTATGTAACGACGACGACGGAAAATAGAGAGAACGAAAAGAAGAAGAAAAAAGTGAGGTGTGTGTAAGTCTTTGAGGGTTGAGTTTGATTCATCGTTGTAGAAGAGGTTTCGAGTCTAGCTGGTTGTTTAGATGTCGAAGTCCAGGATACAAGTGTAATCAAGCAAGAAATCAATAAGACAAGTACACGCTTCAAAATCCTCTCAAGCGAAAGCTTGAAGGTAGTGGTTTTTCCTTGAGAAGCTAGTTTTGCTAATCAGGGTTTCCACTATATATCGTGAGTTCGTTCGTTATCTTTTCTACTATATTTATCCGCTGCAACTTCTGTGGGAACAAAGCTTTTGTTCCCTCAGACGTAACTCTAATGATCCAACAATTGGTATCAGAGCCTGGTGCTCTAGATTGTTTGTTTTAGTTACAGATTCTGCAGGAAAGATGTCGTCAGGAAATGCCTTGGATAGAGACTCTCAAGAAGGTGATGTAGATGTGGCTCTCATCACTCAAGCCATGAAGAAGATATGGTCTCGAAGCAAAGGCACTAAAGGTTCGGTCATGGTTCACAATGACATGAAGAAGGTTGTCTGCTCTCACTGCTATGACAACAGACACTTCGCAAAAAGGTGCCTCAACAAAGCGGCAGGTTCTTCTCAGGTCTTCAACGAGGAACAAACGAGGATTGCGAAGTGGGGTGACTGCAGCCCAGATGATGAAGCATCTCCTCTCTCAAAGGATATCTGCTTGATGAGCTCAAAAGGTCACAATGTATCAGAAGGTGGTTCTCATAAATCCGAGGAGGAAGCAAGGAAAGGCTCTTGGCACCTTGACAGTGCATGTTCAAGTCACATGACAGGGAACAGTGAATGGTTCACTTCTCTTCAGCCAGCCTCAGGGGCATCGATAACTTTTGGAAACAAGAGTAAGGGTGAGGTTTGTGGTATCGGTATGATAAGACTCTCTAAACACATCACTGTGAATAATGTGAATCTAGTGAATAATCTCAAGTTTGATCTGTTTAGTGTGGCTCAACTATGTCAAAACAGAAAAAATAGGGTAGTCTTTACCACTGATGATTGTCATGTTGAGTGTCTAAGTACAGGGAAAATCTTACTCAAAGGGATCTGCGACAACAATGTCTATAAGGTCGACCCTGCTTTCATCCCTGACAAGGACCTATGTCTGTCGTCTATTGCTGAGACGACAGACTTGTGGCACAAACGCTTTGGACATGCTAGCCTTCAACTCCTATCCAAACTTCATAGACAAGAGTTGGTGAATGGCCTTCCCAAGGTTGACGCAATGAGAAGTGACGTGTGTGACGCATGCATTAAAGGAAAACAAGTGAGGTCTTCCTTCAAGTCAAAAAGGGATGTAAGTACAACACGTCCTCTGGAATTAGTCCACATGGATCTTTGTGGGCCTATGCGCACGAAGAGCCGTGGGGGAAATGCATATGTCTTTGTTATTGTTGATGACTATTCCAGGTACACATGGACTCTATTTATCTCCACAAAGGATGAAGTGTTCGCGGAGTTTGAGTCCTGGCTTAAGGCAGCCGAAAGGAGCACTGGACATTCCTTGGGGTCTATTCGCACTGATCATGGAACTGAATTCGAGAACTCTCAGTTCCTATCCCTCTGTAGGAACAGAGGTATCAACCACAACTTCTCTGCTCCCAGGACCCCACAACAAAACGGTGTTGTTGAAAGAAAGAACAGAACTCTGGAAGACATGACGCGTACTCTTCTCATCTCAAGTGGTCTTCCAAGGAGTTTTTGGGCCGAAGCCTTGAATGCTGCGTTCTACGTTCTGAACAGAGCAACCATCCGTCCTCTTCTGAACAAAACTGCCTATGAGCTTCTGAAGGGAAGGAAACCTAATGTGTCTCATTTGCGCACATTTGGTTGCAAGTGCTTCGTCCACAACAACGGGAAAGATTCTCTTGGGAAGTTTGATCCCAGAAGTGATGAAGGAACTTTTGTAGGATATTCACAGCAAAGCAAGGCCTACAAAGTTTTCAACAAGAGAACCAGAAAGGTAGAGGAAAGCGTTCATGTTGTATTTGATGAAACTGTTATGGATGGTAACAATGTGCAGGAACTATCAGGCAACATCGAGCTTTCTGAAGATGATTTCTTTCAGCTTGTAGATAGCAATGTCAGCGGTGGGATCTCTGAAGATCAAGAAACTCAAAATGATCCCTCTATACCAAGAACTCCCAATTCCGCCAACTCAGGGGGCAATGAAGAAAATGCTTACCCCCCTGATGTATCTCAGGCTCCTCAGGGGGAACAAAGCCCAAGTCACAGTACAGCGGAGCCCTCTGAGGACTACCCTTCTGCTGAAGGAACGAGGGAGGTCAATCCTAATGCTAATGGCACAGGAGGTGAAGGCTCAAGTGCTGGGAATGCTGATTCAGAGGAATTCGACATCAACAATCTCCAAGTTCCCAACTACCAGCAAAAGTGGGCTCATCCAGTCAAGCTAATCGTCACTGACTATAGAAAGGGAGCACCTCAGAGCACTCGTTCCTCCCTACAAAATTTATGTGCTTTCAATGCTTTTCTCTCTTTGCAAGAACCCAAAACTGTAGGAGAAGCATTGAAGGATCCTGACTGGATAAACGCCATGCAAGAGGAACTTCACCAGTTCGAAAGAAACAAGGTTTGGCGGTTAGTTCCTCGTCCAAGGAACAGAACAGTGATTGGAACCAAGTGGGTGTTCAGAAACAAGTTGGATGATCAAGGTCAGGTCACAAGGAACAAAGCTAGGCTAGTGGTGAAAGGTTACAACCAGCAGGAAGGCATCGACTATGATGAGACCTTTGATCTTGTTGCCAGGTTAGAAGCAATAAGACTCCTAATTGCGTATTCTTCTTTCCATGGGTTCAAGCTGTAACAGATGGATGTCAAGACTGCCTTCTTGAATGGAGTTCTTAAGGAGGAAGTCTACGTGGAGCAAACACCCGGCTTTGAGGACACCACTCAACCTGACCATGTCTACATTCTAGACAAAGCTCTGTATGGTCTCAAGCAAGCCCCGAGGGCCTGGTATGAAAGGCTCTCACAGTTCCTTCTGACACACGGATACGTTCGAGGAAAGGTCGATAAGACTATGTTCCTTCTGAAGGAAGGGAAGCATATTCTGGTGGTCCAAGTATATGTGGATGATATCATCTTTGGATCCACTGATGATAAACTGGTTCAGAAATTCTCTAAGCTGATGGCCAGTGAATTCGAGATGAGCATGGTTGGAGAACTCAAGTTCTTCCTAGGTCTGCAAGTCTCTCAGGGAGATGAGGGAACCAAAGTGCACCAACAGAAGTATCTCAGGGAGTGCGTCAAAAAGTTTGGTATGAATGATGCGAAACCCTTCACCACTCCCATATCTCCAAACAATCCAATGGGAAAAGACGAACATGAGCAAGGAATTGATCCATCTCTCTACCGAGGAATAATAGGTTCGCTTCTATATCTCACTGCCAGTAGGCCTGATATTATGTATAGTGTATGTCTTTGTGCTCGTTTTCAGGCCGATCCCAAAGAGACACATCTCAAAGCAGTGAAGAGGATCCTGAGATATTTGAAGGGAAGAGATGATCTTTGTCTGTGGTATCCAAGGGGAGGAAGCCTTGATCTTGTCGGATACACAGATGCTGACTTCACAGGGAACAAAGTGGACAGAAAATCTACCTCTGGAATGGCTCAGTTCCTTGGGCCGTGTCTGGTTTCCTGGGGGTCAAAGAAGCAGAACTTCGTGGCTCTCTCCACTGCGGAAGCTGAATACATAGCCGCTGCTGCTTGTTGCACTCAACTCCTATGGCTCAAACAATAACTCAGCGACTACGGTATTCTTCTAAACTCCATTCCCATTCTCTGTGACAATACAAGTGCCATAAATATCTCCAAGAATCCGGTGCAACACTCACGTACCAAGCACATCGAGATAAGACATTACTTCTTACGTGACTGTGTGGAGAAAGGGTTGGTGACAATGGACTTCTGTGGAACTAAGGATCAAATCGCCGACATCTTCACCAAGGCACTAAACAGGGAACCATTCGAACAATTTCGTATGGAACTAGGTATGATCTCTCTAAACTGACTGTCTACATGTTGTGTTCCCTCGATGATTGGCTAATATTACATGGTAAAGTGTGAAGGATGAAACATCATGTCCCGGTCTGCATTTATTCTCTTGATCACTAGTTGAATGACCTGCCTAGACTCATGCTAATATTTCACTTATGTGCAACATTTCATGCATGCTCTCTATGCTATCTTGCTAATACATGAATCAGATTTCCTTCGGCCCAAAAGAGTCAACTTGATGCATTGATCCCTCATTATAAGCCCAAATGATTGTTGACTCTACAGCTTACCTTAGCCATCATGTCTGATGCTTCCTATGAGACCCTCTAATCATTCACATCTGGGAGCCTCTCATTCATGATTACACATTATTAAAAAATTTCATATATGGTTTGTGTGATGCTCTTTGCACCCTCTCTGGTAACATTACCCCCGCATCACATTCTTCTACTTTTTCGGAAAGTCGAGATTATGAATTATCGCCACTGTGGTCTGTAGATAGGGTTCGACAGGTATGTGTGTGATGCTGGCTTACAACTGCCTAAGGAAGGTTCGTGCTCGAAAGCTAATGTTACGCGTGAGAGGTAGTGGGCTCTGAATGAATCCCTGGTGAAAGAAGGCAAGCTGAAGTTTGTGATGTTCAAAAAAAATAATTGAACATCACAAGACACACAAAGAAGGGAAAAGACGACACTACAGATTCACTCATCTACAAGTTGAGGCTATGGTGGTTGCTGACGCCAATGAGGAAGCAACAGCTCTGAGTGGGAACAAAAGATGAATTCCATTACTAATCATACTTCTGCTCTAGCTGTTGGCCCCAGTGGTTCTTAATTCATACTTCTCTCGCTAACCCACACATCTTTTGTTCCCTAGCACATCTACTCCTCTCTTTTCGTACTTCCTTGTCTCTGATTCTTGTGTTTGCACTGACTGGCATGTTGATCATGAATGTTATCCTTGCATATCGTGTTGTCGTCTTAACATGCTGTCTGCGTTCGTGTGTTTCAATCTACTGCGATTGAGAATGATGTTCATCTGGTTGTTATCTTTCATCTCTAACTCTTCACTGTGTTTTTGATGATGCCAAAAGGGGGAAAATGACAAGTAGCTTTGGTTGAGGGGGAACAGCACATGGTTTCATATGTTGCTGTGTTGAGGGGGAACTATTATGGTCTTGTGTGGAGAACCTTTCCCCATACAACTGTCTTTATCTCGTATGTATATGCTTTATTGTCAAGGATGTTTGTCACCATCAAAAAGGGGGAATTTGTTGAATTCCTTAGGTTTTGATAGTGACAAACATTCAACTAATCTGGGTACTAAGTGTTTCAGGAACAAAGACAATTGTCTCAGGGAACCATTGCAGCGAAGGATCGAAGAGGGAACAAAGCTCTGTTCATGTGCTTTGTTACCTCTAAAGGACCAACAGCGTCGAACAAGATTGAAGCTGCGAATGGAAAGAAGAATCCAGCGTGCCATTTATGGAAACAAATCAAACGCAGAATCATGCACGCGGTCAAGGATGAATGACTTCGGCTCCAAGGATCAAGCCGATTTGAGAAGATATGGAGAGAGAAGCCCGATTGTGTTATCTTAGGAAAACCTTCCTAAGATAAGATAATTGGAGAGAGAGTACTCTATCTTATCCAAATATATTAATTTACGGAATCCTTCCTTCAAATTAATATAGACGGCTGGGATATTATTCCCTCTACAAAATCATATCTTCTTGTTGCCTTATCTGGATAAATCTTATCTTGTTACATTTAGGGTTTGCCGAGTTGTATTTAATAGAGGTGTGGATTCATTTCTATGTAACGACGACGATGGAAAATAGAGAGAACGAAAAGAAGAAGAAAAAAGTGAGGTGTGTGTAAGTCTTTGAGGGTTGAGTTTGATTCATCGTTGTAGAAGAGGTTTCGAGTCTAGCTGGTTGTTTAGATGTCGAAGTCCAGGATACAAGTGTAATCAAGCAAGAAATCAATAAGACAAGTACACGCTTCAAAATCCTCTCAAGCGAAAGCTTGAAGGTAGTGGTTTTTCCTTGAGAAGCTAGTTTTGCTAATCAGGGTTTCCACTATATATCGTGAGTTCGTTCGTTATCTTTCCTGCTATATTTATCCGCTGCAACTTCTGTGGGAACAAAGCTTTTGTTCCCTCAGACGTAACTCTAACGATCCAACAGTGTCGATAGCCTAGTTCGATAGTGTCATCATTAGCTTTTATTGTAAGTGATAAGCTCTTTTTTGTCAAAATGTAGATTACGAATGTCATATTTTCAAATAAAAATGGCACCCTTCCAAACAAATTTAAGTGCATTAGAGAAAATATAGAAGTATTCTACGAAAACTATTTCTTGCAAGTGACAAGTATTATAATGTAATATGGAAGAATGTGAGTGTCAGAGTACCGACAAATAATGTCGCTCTTCATCTAATATCTGGAAATTGACAACAAAATTTAGTGAACTAGAAGAAAAAAAATCAGTGACAATAACTTGTTTTACGTATGTCGACAGAAAAATTATCACTTGGTGACACGAGATGTAAGGTTTCAAATGATATTACCCTGGTTGACATGATAATTTTCAGTTTATGACAGGGAGTTTAAGGTTGAAAGTTCTAGTTATAGCGTTTGTGACTTTTCATCAACACATTTCCTGCTTCCTATTTTATTTAAAATGATTTTCAAATGTAATAATAAGAAATAGCGTTAGTGGCATTTCTTTTATGACGGAAAAATACTCACTCAGTGATTAAAATGATATGTACATAACGTAAACAAAAAGTACAACTTATTTCAGCTCTACCAAATATCATCATTTACCATTGTGTTTCTGTTATACGTAGACAGTTATGTAATTATACTATATCATTATAATTCCTACCTTCATCGAACAACAATAAGTGATAAGATTTTTTTTTGTCAAAATGTATAATACCTATAAACAACATATGGTAGTTAAGTTCCAGTTAAATGTCACCAAACATACGTGACAGAGAACAATTACAATTACAATGTCAAAAGACTCAAATCTAAACATGAAATATTAAGCAAATTAATTATCAAAGAACTTATGTATTATATTAACATATAAGTGATAAGTTTTTTTTTGTCAAAATGTATAATACCTATAAACAACATATGGTAGTTAAGTTCCTATTAAATGTCACGAAACATACGCGATAGGCTTACCTAAATGGCATGACAGGATACGTACCATTTAAGTTCCATTTCATACTCGATCAACAAATATGTGGTAGTTAAGTTCTAGTTAAATGACATGTATGTGTGTGCAAGTTAAATGGAAGTTACATGGCAGTTAAATGGAAGTTACATGGCAGATAAGCAGTTAAATGGCAGTTAGGCAGTTGTGTAAAAAAATGAGAGGGAGATTGACTTTATAATATACCTATTATAAAGTAGCATGACAAGATGAGTGTATGAGAGACGTGGGATATCTGTTAAAGTACTGACATAGGGGATTCTCTGATATTTACGAAGATAAGTACATCCTTGATAGGATATATAAAGAACTGTGACAGGATATTAACACTACTAGCTAACTCCTTTTTAGAGGGTGACAGAATATTAACGCCTCCACCCACTTCTACGAGGGTGACATTTCTGAAAACTTGTCGCCGATGGCGAAAGGGTAAGAGACATTTGGTGGCTCATTATCCAACTTTATATTTTTAACAATTGTGAACGGGGCACCTCCTACTTATTTGAAGTAGTACCCCACACGGTGGCCCTCGTACCTCAAGGGCCTTGCAAAACCGTGGAGACACTGCCGCTCTTCCCTCCCTTGGTAGGACAATGGCTTTTATTAAAAATATATATCGTGATCGTAGAGGTCGACGACGTGCATTTTAGTGTAGTGACTATCTAATGTCACGCAATATTTAGTACTTTATGATAATATGTGTAATATCTAGTACTTTATGAAGCATGTTATATATTTTCATTTTATATATTATAGTACTTTATGATAATGTCGCGTAATTTAATACCGTATTAAAGACGACAGGACATGTCAATGAGTATGACATGATTGGTTATATATTTTCTTCCTATTTTAATCACTCTCTTCTTCTTCCTATGTGATCTAGACTGCCAATCATGTTGGTTGGTAGGATTATTTCAAATCATATTAAACATGTCATGATATATATGGAATCATGACAGGATTGTGTCATATCAATTTAACCCAAACTAGTCTATATTGAACCCGTCAGGATATATATGGAATCATGACAGGATTGTGTTAAATTCTATGAATGCGCGAAAACGAATATGCGAAATATCATTAACGAAGAAAATTACATTAATTATTTTCTTCTAAATATCAATTAAACTAATTCCAACCACACAAATTACATTAACTACTTTGAAACCATATCGACCATGACTTGCTTCTGTCTTCGAAGAAAAGAAAGTTCATAAGAAAAAGCCATAAGCAAATTACATTAAACTTTATAATAACATGTGTAATATCTAGTACTTTATGAAGCATGTTATATATTTTCATTTTATATATTATAGTATTTTATGATAATGTCGCATAATTTCAAACCATATTAAAGACAACAAGACATGTCAGTGAGTATGACATGATTTGTTATATATTTTCTTCCTATTAATCATTTTCTTCTTCTTTCTATGTGATATGGACTGCCAATCATGTTGGTTGGTAGGATTATTTCAAACCATATTGAACCTGTCATGATATATATGGAATCATAACAGGATTGTGTCATATCAATTTAACCCAAACTAGTCCATATTGAACCCGTCAGATATAATTCCAAAATCACCCGGCAATGGATGGATGATCAGATAAACCTCTCTTAACCCCTCTTTCGCTTCACCACCACAACATCGCCTGAAAATGGAAGGCGCGGTCGGATCTTCGTCGCTTCTGTCGCCTAAAATCGACCCTCTCGCCGAGAAAATCAAGCACATACTCCTAAAGAAGGGCGTCGAACCCACCCCGAAAATCATCCACACCCTTCGCAAAAAACACGTCCAGAAATCCCTTCACAAGTCCAAACGCCTTGAGGCCTCGCAACCGCAACCGCTCTCCGAATCCCAAGAGGAAACCCTATCTGAGGAATTCTACTTCAAGACCATATCCCGTGAGTACACCCGATTAAACAAAATCCTCGGCATCGAACGCGGAAATTCCGGTGACAAGATGGTCGGACGGCCGTGGGAGCGGTTGAAGAGAGGGAAGTTGAGGGAATTAGCACCCGAGAGCGATGAGTTCAAAGGAGAGAACCTGAATTCCAGATATTTGAGAGAATTGGGTGAAATTTTTGAAGTACCCCCTGTTTTACCTAGGAAAATAAAATACTTTTCTTCTTTTAAAACTTATGGCGATCTATGTTCGTGGCTCAATTTGTTTTAGTTACATGACTTTGAGTTAATTTGCAACTTGTGAATCTTGTGAAATCTAGAAAAGGAAATGAATTTGAGTTAATTTGGATTTGGGTTCAAGATCAATAATTCGGTATATAAAATCTAGAAAAAGGAAAGTGAAAATTGATAAATTTAATTGAGTGGTACTCTAGGAGGAAAAAGTTATACTTTGGAGAGAAATTGTGTACTTTTGGAGGGGGAAAATGTACACTTTTTGGTGAAAAATAATAAACAATAATTTTGTGTTTTTTGTTTTCTTTTTTCTTTTCATGATTTTTTTTGTTTTTACTTAATTTCTTAATTAAAAATAATAATATTTTATAAAAATATCCCAAATGGTATATATATACAAAAAAAATCAAGGCAATTGACTTTTTCATTTAGGATATTCTTGCAAATATTCTTGCAAATCCTCGAAAAAAAATACAAACAACTACTTTTGCAAGTGAAGAAACTTCCACATCAGACTCAAAAGAAAGCACGCAAGTTGTTATAGGACAGCTGAAACTACAGTAAATGTAACGCCACATTATTCTTTTTCTGCAGCGGATAACAGGAAAAACAATACCTGCAAACTTATACGCGTACATAATATCAACTACAACGAAATCTATGGGACCAAATAAAGAGCAGACAAAACTGTAAGGCCGAAGAATTTGATCTCCGGTCATGCTATATTGCTATGGCATACATTAATCACATTCAATAGTCAAGAGTATGTGTTACTTCAACAGATCATGTAAATCCTTCAAAACTCCCTGCTTTGTTTAATCTTCCCCTAAAGATGAAAATACTCACTGTTCGGTGGGCTTGCTAGCTTTGTAAGTGTTCATCAATTCCATCTGCACATCATGTGAAACTGGAGAGTGTTCTTTGTATTCCATTGTGAACTCGCCTTTTCCCTGTGTAATACAAAGCATTAGTGAGGACGTAAACTAGTTTCTCTGGTCTTAGCAATTTTACCTGAATATAACACCTGCATATTTCAAGGTTTTTGATCATTTTACCTGTGTCATTGAGCGCAGATCTGTGGAGTAGCCAAACATCCTATTCAAAGGAACCTAGGAAGCATGGAAAGAGTTGCAATACAGAGTTATGATGAGAGCCAATATTTTAAACAGTGTGATTTTCAACATGGATCAAACATATAAATCAAGACTAAAAAACAGAGTGATATTGTGATATAACAAAAATGCAAGTGCTATGTCTTTTAATAGTCTTTAATTTGCATCGATTAGAATTCCAAAGAATAAGGGTAATATATTAGTATATTCACCCCCAACATGGTTCAACCAGAACTAATAAATAGTCACTTACATGTGCTGTAATAATGGAATCGTCAGCATCCTGGTCATTGCCAACAATAACACCTTTTCTCCTGTATCACATGACAGGGATGCATGTTTAGAAGTGGATATCAAAACCTTAACATAATAGTAGGCATACAAATCTCTTACTTGTTGATATCACCAGTAACAGAGCCTTGGAATTCTGATGGTACTTTCACTTCTACTAGCATAACTGGTTCTAATATAACAGGTTTTGCAGCGTTATAACACTGTTATACAAAAAAAGATACAGATTAAGTACAATTTGTAGATTAAACACAAAGTAACTAAACCTATCATTGACTCAGGGACTCAATATCCATAAATTGATTCCTTACTATTGCATGATTTGAACTTAAGGCTTCCAACTAAATGACAGCATGGTAAAGCTTTAGCAACTGAAATTATAGTTTTTATAGCATGTACAAGAAGATTTGTTTCTGAAAAAAAAAACATCCAAACTATTCTAGAGCTTCAAAAAGTTTTATCTAATTAAGACTAGAAACCGCACAATTGCTTTTAGACATCTAGTAGAAACGCAAAATACACTATAAAAAGGAATATGGATTACACTAAAATTAGAGATTACTCTAGTCGTCAACAATTCATATCCAGTCAACTAAAAGAAAATAAAAAAGTTCCAAACGTTTATCATCAAAACTGGTTTCCCCCTCTGGTGACAGTGCCACCTATATTGCTTCTACATTTTCTCTCAAGTTTCTCCAGGTTCGCTGCCCACATCCTGGCTTTCTCAACCACGTGTGGACTTGATTTAATTCTTTACTATAAATATATACTACCTCCGTTGAGAAATAAGTGTCGTTTTAGCCTTCTATTTTTGTTAAAACATATTTGTCATTTTAGGGTTTAAGTAATGATTTATTGTTGACTTACGAGGTATGTTATTAAAAATTGCACATATTGACACTTTCTATGTAAATTTTCTTCATGTATTGGTTAAAAATGAGGCGAGTAATATTAAATTGTAGATTTTAGAAAAAGTTTGTAGTGTTTTAGCTTAATTATTACATTTCTTAATAGTTGTGTCAAGAGCTAAAATGACAAGTATTGATTAACGGAGGGAGTATATACTTTTGACCGATGTTAAAAATACTGACTCATTAAAAGTAATGTTTGCGGAGGTACAACTGGACAATAAATCAAGAGCTAAAATGACAAGTATTGATTAACGGAGGGAGTATATACTTTTGACCGATGTTAAAAATACTGACTCATTAAAAGTAATGTTTGCGGAGGTACAACTGGACAATAAATCTCATAATAAAAATATATCTAGCAGAACTTTCTAGTTGTATACATATCCGCAAGAATTTTTATGAGCAACAAACCAGTGGGGAGAAACATACCTGTCTAAAAGCATATATAGAAGCCAACTTAAATGCAAGTTCACTAGAATCCACTGCATGGGATGCACCGTCTGTCAATACAACACGTGCATATTCAACTGGATGACCAATTAAAGAACCCCTGTAAAAGATGTAAGAGTCGTTAGCACCCAAAAGAGTAGAGCTAAAACTTTCAACAACGTAATCCACACATCATAGACTAATAAAAGCTCATAAAATAAAAGCTGAAAGCTTACGAGTTTGCGGCTTCTCTAAATCCTTTTTCAATTGCAGGTATGAAATTTGAAGGTATCGCTTGTCCTACAATCTCATTTTCAAACTCAAACTTGGTTGCTGATCCGAGTGGAAGAGGTTCAATATACCTGTCATTGGAACATAAGATGGAGGCAAAGTTAATTAATATATAAAACAGAAACTCATAACTCATTCATTGTACCATATTTTCAATCACACAAGCAATAAAGATACAGAAATTTTTAGAAAAAAAGCCAGTCACATGCTCTGATTTAAAACCATTCTAGCTTAATTCACTAAACCAATTTCATCAAAAGACAACAACTGGATCCAGAACAATAAGATACAGCTAAAATTACCCAAAGCTAAAAGAACATATACGAATATTGAAGGAAGGCCCTTTCACAATTTTTTACGAGTTTGCCTTTATTAAAAAAATATGATTTAAACTGTACCACTCTCAAGGTAGGGTGCTTGGTTGCCTACTGCACAGTCACTACTGGACAATAACTATTAGTTTTGCTTACCCAGTAACTCGTCCATACTGGCCCTGTCCACCACTTTGCTTCTTGTGTAAATAATCAAAATCAGCACGTTGAGTGATAGTTTCTCTGAAATTGACACGTGGCTTCCCAACAGTTGCTTCAACCTATACAAGTAAACAAGAAGTTATTATATATGCATGTCGTATGAAAGCAAAGCACAGGTGACAAGAGTAGGAACCTTGTACTCCCTTCGAATACGTTCAACATAAATGTCCAAATGTAATTCACCCATTCCAGATATAATTGTCTGCCCACTTTCTGCATCTAAACCGACACGGAAAGTTGGATCTTCCCTCTGGAAACGATTCAAGGCTTTTGAAAACTAACATAAACAGCATAAAAACTTGTTAGAACTGAGAGGAAAAGAGATGGCATCAAACAGGAGCCATGATGGGCTACTGAATCAAAAACTCACTTGACCTCCAGAATCCTTAGACACGGGTGATACAGCCAATGACATCACTGGCTCTGGGACATTCATTGATGTCATGGTGTACTTAACTGATCCATCAGTAAAAGTGTCTCCTGAGATTCCATGAGCAAAGTAAGTGTCTATATACATTTAAGTTGAACATGATTAAAATAGAGCCAGGTGCATGAATATCATATACTCTTTACATAATTATAATAGAGCCCCAAGGAAAAGGTTAGATGGAAAAAAATATTGACTTAGCATTAACACCAAACACTGCAATGAACCTGAAGCACAATCAACACCAAACACTGCAACTATTTGGCCAGCATGTGCCTCTTGGATGTCCTGAATCAAAATAAACATTCCAAAAAAATTATCCAATTAGACCAAGTTCATTCTGACCAATAAAGTAATGGACCTGCTTTACTTTGCATCCAAAACGGAAAGTTTTTTGATACCATAAAAAATGCAATAGTTCTTCACAATATTTAAATTTGAGTAGAATGTACTACCTTTTTCTCACCCCTCACTAACATTTTAGATTATCATACTTTTTGAATATCTTGGCATATTTCACATTATTTTGACATTATTGTAAGTTTAGATCTTTTATTATTGTTTTGTAAAACAAATCCCACTGCATGACATACACTAAAAAGAACACAGCAAGAGAAAGCTAGCAATATTTCAACCAATCAAGAACTCACCTCCATTTCATCTGAATGCATCCGGACCAGACGAGGAACCTGTGCCAATACTAAAGTTAGAATCATAGGATGTAAGGAAAGATACATAGTAGGATGGCCAGACAAGTCAAAGCTTGCAAAACTACAAAATAAACTCAGGGGGACAGATAGTGCTTTCAAGTCTCAAACATTCACTATCATCGTGCTAAAGACTTCGTTTGGCGCAAAACAAAGCAAAACACAGCGAACCCTATATGCAAACTCCTACTAATGCAACACATACATATGGACAAAAGAGATCACCAAGTAAACACCAATACCATCATAATGACTACCAACTCCGTACATTTAAGAAATTTGTCTATTATTGTTGTTCAAAAAAATATTTACCAATAAAAAGCTCAAGCAAACTATATATTCAGAAGTCATTTAAAGAAGACAATAATACAGAGACCAAGATAGAGAGCAAACCAATACATAGACATGGAAGTGGCATCATGATAGATAGTTCTACAAGTCCTTCATTTTGCAATGTGGTTTTCATCCGCATGTCTAAGTAATTTCTTTCCATAAAAACAATTTACAAAGATTTTAAATTTTTTTCTTAGTATTATTATGAAATAAACTATTCAGCAATATTTAGAACATGAATGCCAAGACACAGAACCTCTAATCTAATACCACCAAAAAAAAATTATTCACCTTCAATTTCTTGCCAGTGTTCACATTGTGTATAAAATCCCCCTTCTTTATGACCCCCTCATAAATTCTGCATTTACAAAGCATTAGTTAGCATTTATAGAGATCACCAAACCAGCCTTGTCCACCCATGGAATATGGACAGTAAAATAGTCACTTGAGCTGGCAGTACATCATATGCACCTTAGGTATGTTAATTGACCAAAACGCCCTTCTTCCAATTTAAAAGCCAGTGCCACAAGAGGTCCTGCGGGTGACCCAGATAGCAATATCTAATAGTGGAGCTTCTAGTTAGAAGCAAGACAACTCCAAATAGTACACACCAAAATGGAAGACTGCATGATGAGAAGTACCTTCTCTTCATTATTGTTTTGGTCAAGAGCATAGTTACTAACTTCAGTTGGACAGGGTATATAGCTTAAGACAGCATCAAGAAGGGGTTGCACTCCCTGCATCCAGAACTCGTAAGGCATAAAAACAGTAACCTAAACTAACATAATTTATTTTTAGAGAAGGCATCAAAAATAGGCAAGCCATACAAAACTAGGTCAAGAAAAGAAATGGAGATCATGAGAACCTTAAGAGTATACCTTGTTTTTAAATGCACTGCCCATAAATACAGGAACAAATTTCCGAGATATAGTTGCCCTTCGAACAGCCTCCTACTCAAATGACATGTAACCAGGTAAGATGAAATGCTACAACTTATTCAGAAAATCTAGAATCAAACATAAATAATATTCCTAGAGGGGAAGTTTTTATATAAAATATAAAATAGTTACAGTGTACATATATGTTCCTTTTCCTTTTAATAATCCATGAATAAATATATATCTTTTATTTCCAGTCAATGATCTTATTTATCAGCTCAAGGTGTTTAAAATGTTCAGTATATTCGTCCCCCTTCAATATAAGGATGTTTATCTTCATTTAGAACAAAAAGAAAAACATGCTGTCTCTAATAAAGATATACCTCAAGATCAGAAGAAGTGATTTCTTCATCAGCTAAAAATGCTTCAGCTAATTTATCATCAACTTCAGAAACCATCTCTATTAGCTCACGTCTTTTTTCTGCAACTAGAGCCTCCATATCAGCTGGAATGTCAGCACTCACAATTTTTTCACTGCACAAATATTATAACATATAAAATTAAATATAATACAAAAGCAAAACAAAAGCTATAGTAGCATAATATCATGTAATTACCCATTAGAACCATGGAAGTATAAAGCTTTCATTTGTACAAGGTCAATAAGACCCTGAAAATCATCTTCCAATCCAATAGGGACCTGAATTGCAGCACTATGGTGTCGGAGTTTAGACCTAGCCTGTAAGATTACCAATAAAGTTAGCATCAATGACAAAGAGAACCTGCCCATTGTCTCTAAAATTATCAAATAAACTTCTCACAGGGTAAGACACCAACAGAAAAAAATTGTAATGAAACAGCTTTGCTACCAACACTCTGCTCAATGATATAAAAGCAAGGATGAAGAAAAAATCTGAAATAACCAAATCATTATCAAAATAATGTCATATACAATGAATTAACGAGAAAATAACATACCTGGTTGAGAACTTTCCATGGGTCAGCTCCCATTCTGTCCAATTTATTGATGAATGCAAGCCTTGGAACTTCATATCTTCTCATTTGCCTATCAACAGTAATTGACTGACTTTGCACACCACCAACACTACAAAGAACAAGAATGGCACCATCAAGGACTCGCAAGGCTCTCTCTACTTCAATGGTGAAATCAACGTGACCTGGAGTGTCAATAATATTAACCTGCAAAAATACAATGAGTGATCACTTGCAAGACCTGAAGTGAAACAGAAGCTTGAAACAAAGCCACCAAATTTAGCACGAACTAGTGATCTCAACAATGCTTTTCATCCCATTTCTCCAGTCCGGCTGAGATAATGTTGAATACCAAACCAATTTTCATATCAAACATTGAGATATGATGTTGACAACCTTATATGAAGCTCGGGAAGACGGATTTTCTTTTTCATTATAAAACAAAACATAATCCCGAAGAGCATAAATAATCTTGGCAGAAGCACAGACACGAACGCAATCATAAATAGGCAAAGAAAAGAAACCTGATAGTCCTTCCAAGTGCAATAAGTAGCGGCAGACTGGATAGTAATCCCCTTCTCTCTTTCCAAGTCCATGGAATCCATCTTAGCACCGACTCCATCTCTCCCTCTGACCTCATGAATCTCGTGAATCCGGCCGGTGTAGAACAAGACGCGCTCGGTGAGCGTGGTCTTGCCGGAATCGATGTGAGCAGAGATCCCGATGTTACGAACCCTCTCCATGGATTCCTTCCAAATCGCAGCCTTGTCCTCCTTCTCCTTGAGCCTGGCGGCGCTGCCGGAGGAGAAGAGGCGCGCGTAGCGGTGCAGGCCGAGCGGAGACGGAGACTGCGGAGAAGGGGATGATGTGAGGGCGTAGAGGAGGCGAGATGCGTGGGACCTGGCGGATCTCGCCATGGATGCTGGTGATGGGAAGAATTGGGGCTTTGCTGTGTTGCTGCTACTACGCCTGAACCCTCGTTGATGCTGTATTTTTCAAAAACCCTTGGGGAGTGGGTCTCAAATTTTTTTAATTTTTTTTTTATATAAGACAAACAATATAGACTCATTTAATAATAGAATGGCAATTCTAATTCATCTCAATGGATTATCTTTAAAATTTTAGTACATAAGTGATATACATTGAGTTCAAATAATATAACTCATAACGAGAAGTACGTAACGCTTGTTCTGAAAGAGTGGTGGAGGAGAGGATCCGCTACAACCTTATAATATCATTCGAAGCAATCTCATATGTAGCAAGAAATCAGCCGCGTGATTCGCTTCTATGAAGCAATATTGTACTTGTACGCAATCAAAAAATGAAAGTAATATAGAAATGTCAAGAACAATTGGGTCCATGATATCTTCCAAGTTTCACGAATTGAGTTTATAAGAGTTAAATTATCGTCTTCTATAACTAAATGTTAAATATTCAAATTAATAGATTTTCGGATATCGAACAAAGGTGCATAAGCCTCTGTTTGTAAGGCAGTGGTATCCAGAATGTTATCACGGAAAATGGACATAATCTTTCCATTAGAGTTTCGTATTATGTAGTCAATGTGGGATGATTGATTATGCTTTTTTGACCCATCAAATTTTAATTTTGCCCAGCCAGGAGGAGGTTTTTGCCAAATCTGATTAGTGCTACGAGTTCTACTATGTTTGATGGAAGATGTAACATCTCAGGCCAAGCTACCCCATCCACCAAGCCGCCCAGCCACCCAACGGTGCCGGCGCCGGTACTGGTGCCGCCTGGTTGTCCAAGGGCATGCAGCCCACACACCCAACCCTTCCCCCATTTAAATGGGTAGGTTGTTGCCCACGGGGATCGAACCCGGGACCTTTAGATACAAGGGCAATGCCTTACCACTTGTATCACCAACTACGCTGCAGCGTAGATGGTGATACAAGTGGTAAGGCATTGCCCTTGTATCTAAAGGTCCCGGGTTCGATCCCCGTGGGCAACAACCTACCCATTTAAATGGGGGAAGGGTTGGGTGTGTGGGCTGTATGCCCTTGGACAACCAGGCGGCACCAGTACCGGCGTCGGCACCGTTGGATGGCTGGGCGGCTTGGTGGCTGGGGTAGCTTGGCCTGGGATGTTACAAAAAAATACACTTTTATGTGAGTGCTCAAGCCACGGGCCTAGCCCAACATGAGACACTCGCATGGGCCGCAACCCATGTACCCCAACCCTTCCTTGTTGGCTACTCCAAATTAATGAAAGCCATTTCCAAGAGGTTGTTGGGAGCGCTCGAACTCGAGACCTCTTCCCTTTATCCCCTCCCCGCAAGGAGTGGATACCAATTGTGCTGCAGCACAATTGGTATCAAGTTGCTTAGGCGCTTGATAAAGGGTGGAGAAGTCGCGTGTTCGACACTCACCAACAACCTCTTGGCTAATGGCTTCCATTTAATTTGGAGTAGCCCCCAAGGATGGGTTGGGGTATATGGGCTGCGGCTCATGGAGTGTATCATGTTGGGCTAGGCCCGTGGCTTGAGCACTCACATAAAAGTGTACTTTTTTGTAACATCTCAGGCCAAGCTACCCCAGCCACCAAGCCGCCTAGCCACCCAACGGTATCGGCGCCGGTACTGGTGCTGCCTGGATGTCCAAGGGCATGCAGCCCACACACCCAACCCTTCCCCCATTTAAATGGGTAGGTTGTTGCCCACGGGGATCGAACCCGGGACCTTTAGATACAAGGGCAATGCCTTACCACTTGTATCACCATCTACGATCAAGCGTAGTTGGTGATACAAGTGGTAAGGCATTGCCCTTGTATCTAAAGGTCCCGGGTTCGATCCCCGTGGGCAACAACCTACCCATTTAAATGGGGGAAGGGTTGGGTGTGTGGGCTGCATGCCCTTGGACATCCAGGCGGCACCAGTACCGGCGCCGGCACCATTGGGTGGCTAGGCGGCTTGGTGGCTGGGGTAGCTTGGCCTGAGATGTTACAAAAACCTCAACTCGGTTCGAGTCCATCAATAGAAATTACCAAGTTGATCTATTCTAAGTTGATTTTATTACAATAATTATATCAACATGATACTAAAGTGATAAAATCCTTGGAATTTGATCGGTAAACAGATGGTGAACACGAGGAACACTATCCGTACTGGTGCTGGGCCAAGCAATGACCCCAGACTAAATCCGAGGAATGTTGCAGACCCATCAGAAGAGCGTGAGTCTGTCTTCCATAATAATCTTGGAGGCAACGACCCAGCTAGGGACAACACTCCAAGGATATTTGATAAAGCAGCCGTTGCAGAAATTCGGGGAATCGTCATGCAAGCAATTGCCGACGCGTTACGCCCGAATGAGCATCAGGCACAAGGAGTGCAAGTACCTCCAGAAGTTCCGAGGTTCGAGGAACAAGGGAACCATGTGCTACAGGGAGGCGTGAGCAGGAATAGAGGGGAGTATGGCCGAGCCCTGAAGGCTGTTAACTCCATGAGGCCTGACAGCTTCGATGGGAAAGGAGAGCCAGTCAAGGTGGCTCATTGGTTTTCCCACATGGAGCGGCTATTCCGCAATGTTGAGTGCACTGAAGCTGAGAAGGTGCATATAGCCTCTCTTCAGTTAAAGGAAGAAGTCAGTGAATGGTGGGAGAGTACCGGCTTAGCTGATAGCCCGGTATTGACCTGGTCTATGTTCAAGACCAAGATGACTGATCGTTTCTTCTCTCGTGCTATGAGGGAGGAGAAACACAAGGAGTTTCTGTATCCGCAAACGGATGGATTGAAGGTGACCGAGCTTGCAACCAAATTCAATCATCTAATGCAGTACGTTGGACCTGAGATATCCAGTGAGGCACAGAAGATCTGGTATTTCCACGAGTGGATGAGTCCAGACATCAAGCCGATGATGGTGCACCACATATGCTCTACTCTAGAGCAGTATGTGGATACAACCTACAAGCTGGAGGTGACTCTGGAGGAGTCGACCAAGAAGCGTAACAGCCAGAGGCAAGTGCAGTACCAGCCTCAGGCAAGTGGGTTCAAACGCCCCGCGCCACCATCAGATTCTGCCAAATCTGGCCGAGCAAGAACGGATAAGACTCATAATGGGTCTACGCAACGTTCTGGCCAAGGCAATAATCCGATTCAGTGCTACAACTGCGGTACGCACGGACACAAGAGCAATGAATGTCTGAAGGACAAAAAGACATGCTTTGACTGCGGAAATGAGGGTCATATGCAGGCGTTTTGTCAGCGGAGGAATGTGAAAGGAGCTGAGTCACGGCAAGGGTCTGTTAATCAGAACAACCGACTCAAGTTCAGTCCGGTGGAAGCTCCTAGCCCTTCAATGCAGACGACTGCGCAGAACAAAGGAAAAGCCCCAGTGGCTTCAGGAAGCCAAGGTCAACGCCTATACGTGATGCGTGAGGCGGATGGACCCTATGCTCCATTTGCTTAAAGTACTTTTTACTACTTTTGTTAATGTGTTGTTGATGTGGGTGCTACCCAGACTTTCATTTTGGATGGTTGTAGTTAAGTTGCGTGTGCAACGAGGTTGCGAACCTTTCGTTGTAACTCTTCTTATATATGAACCTTTGGTTTATACCAAGTTAATGTTTCGTTGCTTGTTAATGGGGTAAGGTCTCGTGTTCGAGACTCACCAACAACCTCTTAGGAGATGGCTGCCTATTAATTAGGTGGAGCTACTAAGGATGGGTTGAGATGTATGGACAGCGGCTCATGGCAATAGTAGACGCTGGTAATGGCTGGGCCTGGGCTCGGAGCCACTAGTGAGTCGTCTGTGAACCAAGTAGTGGGCTGGTCCAAGATGGTGACCATTTAGTGGGAACCAATCGTCTGTCGGATTGTCGATTACCATCAAGGGTAAGAAATTCAAAGCGATTTGACCTAAATAACCATGGTCCCATACGATAATTATTTTCGGTATGGAGTGACGGAAGCGTCATAAGGCAGTGATCGACTTCAGTTTTGATATTTCTGTGGTTAGAGGATTTACGGGTGTCTTCCAGAAAATATTCCTAGATAACCCGAATCGTGTCGTGGAGTTTGCAATTGATCTCGAGCCGTGTACCACGCCGATCTCTGAGGCACCGTACCGGATGGCTCCTGTTGAGATGCAAGAGTTGAAGAAGCAACTCAAGGATCTTCTTGACAAAAGTTATATAAAGCTGAGTGCATCACCTTGAGTAGGAGTGCCCTAGTTTTATTTGTCAAAATAAAAGATGGACCGTTTCGACTTTATTTTGACTTTCGAGAGTTGAATAAAGTCACGATCAAGAGCAAGTATTTGTTGCCAAGGAGTGATGATATGTTGGATCAACTACAAGGAGCAAAAGTTTTCTCCAACATCGACCTGAGATCTGGTTTTCATCAGCTCAGGATTCGTGAGGATGATATTCTGAGGATTGCGTTTCGGACAAGAGATAGTCACTACGAGTTTATAGTCATGTCATCTGGATCTACGAATGCTCCAGGAGTTTTCATGAACCTAGTGCATCGATGTTTTAGACCAGTACTTGAATAAGTTCATAGTGGTCTTCATCAATGGCATTTTGATTTTTCCCGAGCAAGGAAGCTCACAGGGGACATCTACGGATTGCTTTATCGGTCCTTAGACCAAGTCGATTGTATGTAAAGTGGGCTAAGTGCGATTGTTGGATCTAGAAGTGGCTTTCTTAGGCCATGTGATCAATAAGAATGAGGTTATGGTTATTCCCCAGAAGAGTGAATCAGTAGTTGTTTGGAAGCGGCCTCAGGGTGAGCGAGGTGCGCAGTTTCCTAGAGGTTGCAGGACATTATAGACGGTTCATGGAAGGATTTTTCTAAGATCTCTCCACCTATGACCAGTCTGTCCATAAGGTCAACCAGAAGTTGTCTGGGATGACAAGTACAAGACCAGTTTTCAAGAAGTTGAAACAATGTCTGACTTATGCACCAGTTTTGGCATTGTCGGAAAGAATGATGGCTATATGGTCTATATTTAATGCTTCGAGAAATGGGTTGGGATGTGTCTTTGATGCAGAAAGGCAAGGATATTGCATACGCATCTAGACAATTGAAAACCTATGAAGCAAACTAACCAACTCATGACCTAGAACTAGCAGCAATAGTGTTTTCATTGAAAACTGAGGTTACTTGGGTGACCCAGAGGTCAGCAGAAGTTTTTCTCCAGAAGATTGTTCGTTTACATGGCATTCCTAAGACCATTGTATCGGATCGAGATGGCCGATTCATGTCAAGTTTATAGCAAGAACTTCACAAGGCCATGGGAACTGAATTGAGATTCAGCAACGTTTCATCCTCAGACAGATGGTCAGTCTGAAAAGACCATCTAGACCCTGGAGGATATGCTAAGAAGCATACGTACTCGATCATCCGACTAGCTGGGAAGACAACCTAAGTCTGATTGAGCTCACGTACGATAATAGCTGGCATGCTACAATCAAGATGGCTCCGTTTGAAGCTTTGTATAGTCACAGAGGTAGATCTCATATTTGTTGGGTTGAGTATGCCGACAAGATTCTACTTGGACCAGAGTTGGTCGAAAGGACAACTTCGAACATTGCTCTGAGTAGACAGAGGTTGTTGACCGCTCAAAGTCGACAAAAGTTTTACGCAGATCAGAAGTGTTAAAGTGTTGGGTTCAAGGTTGGTGGCAAGGTACTTGTCACAGTATCGCCACCCAAGGATGTTTTCAGGTTTGGTAAGCGTGGGAAGCTTAACCCTCGCTACATGGAACCATTCAAGATTCTGGATAGAGTAAGATCTCTAACGTACCGTTTGGCATTGTCGCCATCGGCATACCTAGTGTATAATGTGTTCCACGTATCATTGCTAAGGATATTCGTGCCAAGATGAGTCTCGTAGGCTGAGCTATAAGGACGTCGAGATTCAAGCAAATGGTACTTGAGAGGAGATGCCAGTGTGTATTCTCGAACGCTGTGTGAAGCGACTGTGCAACGAGATCGTACTGTTGGTACGAGTTCTGTGGTCCAGGTCTGGGACTGAGGAAGTTACTTGGGAAACCGAGGCAGAGATGCTCAGACACTTTCCTAAGTTGTTTTTCGGCCAAGTTTCGGGGTCGAAACTTCTTTTAAGGGGGAGGTGATGTGATACCCCGTATTTTTGTAAGGTTATTTTGGGAATTTTGGAATTTTCCCGAGTACCCGTTGTGTACGTCGGATTTAATACAGAGAGTTTGAGACATTCTGTAATGTGCTCTGTATCTATAATATTTTTCTCAGTGAAATAATATACAGACAAGGTGCCTTGGAGTTTAATTGTCGTTCGCGTACGATAATTTTTATCCCGGTTTAACGTCATGTTCGTTCAAAGCTGAATGGGCGGGAAAAGGGAGAAACGGCGACCGCCGTGGTTGGGCCCGAGAAGTCAACGTGTCAGCTTCTAGTTGGCCGCGACAGGCCTAGCGACGACGACCGCCGCGTGCCCGCCGCAGGCAAAATTACGACGACCGCCGTGATTGTCCAGTGGGCATTGCCCGCCGGTCGCCGGCGTCGTTCGAGGCGCGCCATTGCATCGTTTGCCGCATCTGAGGGTTTGCAGATCACTCCTTGGGGTTTGCCTATAAATAGAAGAGCTTGGGAATGGGTTTTGAGTCATCTACAACCCCGAATCGCTGCCAAAACTCTCCCTCAAAGTGAGTTGTGTTTTCGTCGGTTTTCTTGTGCTCGCCGGAGGTGTCGTGGTGTGTTTCCAGAGTGCCTTGGTGAAGCTTTTGGTTAGCCTTGGAGGTTAGAAGCCAAAGCAAGTCGAAGGAGGCCGAACCGCTCGTGTTTTGGGGTGAGATTTCTCTCGTTTCAGTCGGCCGTGTTCTTCACGGCGACCGCCGTGTTCTTCACGGCGACCGCCGTGATGGATGCGGCGACCGCCGCCAGAGCCCAGAACGCCTTCGTGGCTTTGGCTTGGTTGGTTGTCGTCGTGGCGTCTTTCCTTTCGTGTTCTTTTGCCGTGTTTAAGTTCGTACTGTTTATGTCGGATCTAACTTAGGGTTCCTTTTATGGGTCGACTCGAAGGTCGTGGTGCTGTCGGAACTATACCGTGTCGAGCCCGGAATCCAGTTGACGTCGTTAGACTATTCTGCGGATTAAGGCAAGTGGCGGTTCGCTCTTGCTCATTCGTTCCATATTTACATTAATTATCAGTAGTTTATCTGAGTAATTAATTTAGAATGAATACTCTGTTTGTCTGGAAACGGTTTTGGTAAACTGTTTTGAAAATCATATAATAGGTTGTATATCTGTTAGAACAACGCTATTATCTGTGATCGCCTTTCAGGCCTTTATGTGGATTTATCCTGTAACTATTGTTGTGCTATACTGTTTAGTTAGCACTAGTGGCTAGGAACGCTATGTACCTTGAGGGGGTTTAGCTGTTTCTTTATAACTGGTACTTGGTGGTTCATCCCCAGTACTTTCTCTCTGGTCATGACCATACCCTTTCACAGGGTTGACGCACTTCGCTAGTGCCAAATCTTCTAGGGTTCATCCCTTCGATATCTCTTGTGAGGAGATCTGATATCTCTTGTGAGGAGATCTGATATCTCTTGTGAGGAGATCCGATATCTCTTGTGTGGAGATGTAAAAGCTTATAACGTAATGCTCGTTTTGGAATTAAATAAGATAAGTGCCCGAGTGCACATGATTAATATACCTTGGGCGAGTAGTGCAGCTAAGCTTTAGTGCATCTAGGAAAGCTCGTCTTGACTTTTGATCAGAGTACGTTCTCTTTCCAATCTGGATTCGTGGTAAGCGATGAGGTTGGTCGTGAATCGAAACATCTTAGTCAGTTTTTAAATCGTTATGTGGTTCTGTGAGATCTAGACTTGAATGTAGTACGTTCTCTTTCCAATCTGGATTCGTTGTAGGCGATGAGGTTGGTTGTGAACCGAAGCATCTCAGTCAACTTTTAAATCATCGTTGTATGATCTTGTAATCATTCCAGACTTGTCATATTTCCTTAAAGACTCAATCTCTTGGAGTCTCTTTTCGAGTCGATTTCTGTGAAGATTAAGTCTTCTAGAATCTTCTCTTATGCATACCTCTTGTTGTTATTCTGTGAAAGTACCGGGTTATGTATCGTCCCTTCAGTTATTATTCGAGGGACAATGATAGTAAACGGTTACGATCACTCGAACCACTCTGCTTTTTACCATTGCTAGTCTATTCAAGTAGACTAACCCACGAACATTGTTCTCCGCATGTGGGATGGTGTCATCCGTTCGATTTGGCACATCAGATAGAGTGAAGATATGAGGACACTAGATTGACTATGAAGACGACGGTTGTTCTTGGATGTTTTAATAATTGCTTTTAATCAGGTTGAGATCCTTGGGCAAGTGATCATTATGATCACAACCCTTTTTGTAATATATTTTTCTTTAGTCTTCCGCTGTACTTTGTTTAAACTCTGTATTTGTCCTATTCGGGATTTGGATGTAATCCCGTAACTCATGTTTCATTTGATTGATATTTTGATTTGGATAATTTGATCATTATGTATCATTGTATGCCTTAAATTGTATTTAATCCGGTAAAGCCTTGGGTGATCTCGGTAAGGAACACTGGGGTCACTGGCGGTAATACATTTCCAAATGGGTTAAGATTTGGGGGTGTTACAGTTGGGCTCGACACGGTATAGTTCCGACAGCACAACAACCTTCGAGTCAACCCATAAAAGGAACCCTAAGTTAGATCCGACATAAACAGTACGAATCTAAACACGGCAAAAGAACACGAAAGGAAAGACGCCACGACGACAACCGACCAAGCCAAAGCCACGAAGGCGTTCTGGGCACTGGCGGCGGTCGCCGTTCTTGGCGGCGGTCGCCGTGAAGAACACGGCCGACTGAAACGAGAGAAATCTCACCCCAAAACACGAGCGGTTTGGCCTCCTTCGACTTGCTTTGGCTTATAACCTCCAAGGCTAACCAAAAGCTTCACCAAGGCACTCTGGAAACACACCACGACACCTCCGGCGAGCACAAGAAAACCGACGAAAACACAACTCACTTTGAGGGAGAGTTTTGGCAGCGATTCGGGGTTGTAGATGACCCAAAACCCATGCCCAAGCTCGTCTATTTATAGGCAAACCCCAAGGAGTGATCTGCAAACCCCCAGACGCGGCAAACGACGTAACGGCGCACCTCGAACGACGCCGGCGACCGGCGGGCAATGCCCACTGGACAATCACGGCGGTCGCCGTAATTTTGCCTGCGGCGGGCACGCGGCGGTCGCCGTCGCTAGGCATGTCGCGGCCAGCTAGAAGCTGACATGTTGACTTCTCGGGCCCAACCACGGCGGTCGCCGTTTCCCCCTTTTCCCGCCCATTCGGCTTTGAACGAGCTTGACGATAAACCGGGATAAAAATTATCGTACGCGAACGACAATTTAAAATTCAAGGCACCTTGTCTGTATATTATTTCACTGAGAAAAATATTACAGATATAGAGCACATTACAGAATGTCTCAAACTCTCTGTATTAAATCCGACGTACGCAACGGGTACTCGGGAAAATTCCATAATTCCCAAAATAACCTTACAAAAATACGGGGTATCACATCTCCTCCCCCTTACAAGAAGTTTTGACCCCGAAACTTAGGTCGAGAATAACTCGGGAAAACGCCTGAGCATATCTGACTCGGTTTCCCACGTCTCCCAAGTAACTTCTTCGGTCCCTGACTTGGACCACAGCACTCGTACCAACGACACGATCTTGTTGCGCAATTGCTTCTCCCGACGCTCCAAAATGCGCACGGGCAACTCTTCATAAGTACCATTAGCTTGAATCTCGATGTCCTCATAACTAAGCACATGAGACTCATCTAGCACATACTTTCTGAGTAAAGACACGTGGAACACGTTATGCACCGGGTGAGCCGATGGCGGCAACGCCAAGCGGTACGCTAGAGATCCCACTCTATCCAAAATCTCGAATGGTCCCACGTAGCGAGGGTTAAGCTTCCCACGCTTACCAAATCTGAAAACTCCTTTGGATGGCGATACCTTGACAAAAACCTTGTCACCGACCTCGAACTCGACAGTCCTGCACTTCCGATCTGCGTAGGACTTCTGTCGACTCTGAGCGGTCAACATTCTTTGTCTGATCAAAGCAATGTCTGAAGCCGTCCTTTCGACCAACTCTGGTCCAAGCAGAATTTTGTCGGCATTATCGTCCCAACAAATCAGAGATCTGCATCTGCGACCATACAAAGCTTCAAACGGAGCCATCTTGATTGTAGCATGCCAGCTATTGTTGTATGTGAACTCAATCAGACTCAAGCTGTCCTCCCAACTAGTCGGACGATCGAGCACACAAGCTCTAAGCATATCCTCCAGAGTCCGGATGGTCCTTTCAGACTGGCCATCTGTCTGAGGATGAAACGCTGTACTGAACCTCAACTCGGTTCCCATAGCCTTATGAAGTTCCTTCCAGAATCTTGACATGAAACGGCCATCTCGGTCCGATACAATGGTCTTAGGAATGCCATGTAAGCGGACAATCTCCTTCTGGTAAACTTCGGCTAGCTTCTGGGTTTCCCATGTGGTCTTGATGGCTATGAAATGAGCACTCTTCGTAAGCCTATCCACAATTACTCAGATAGCATCTCTCTGACTTCGAGTCTTGGGTAGCCCAGTGACGAAGTCCATGGAAATGTCCTCCCATTTCCATTCTGGCACGGGGAGAGGTAGCATCTCACCACCTGGTCTGCGGTGTTCGATCTTGACTTTTTGGCAAGTTAAGCACTTTGCCACAAAGTCTGCTACGTCCCACTTCATGTTTGGCCACCAAAACTTCTTCCTGAGATCCTTGTACATCTTGCTAGAGCCAGGATGCACAGAATAAGCAGATGAATGAGCTTCTCTCATCACCAACTAACGAAGACCCTCTGTGTCAGGCACACAGATCCGATCCTGAAACCAAAGTGATCCATCATCCTGAACCACAAAACTGGGAGCTTTCCCATCCATCACTTCACTGCTTAACTTTATCAAGATGATGTCATCGACTTGCTTTTCTTTGATTTGATCCAGCAGTGTAGCCTGAATCTCCATCATACTCAGGTACCCTCTACGCTGGTCATACAAGACTTCGATGTCGCATGACTCTTGGTTTAGCTTGGTTTGAGCAGTAAGTAGAGCAACTACAGTCTCATGCATTGTCTTCCGGCTTAGTGCATCAACTACTACATTAGCCTTGCCCGGATGATACAACAACTCCATGTCGTAGTCCTTGAGCAACTCTAGCCAGCGGCGTTGTCTCATATTTAACTCCTTCTGAGTAAATATATACTTGAGACTTTTGTGGTCAGTGAAGACTTGGCATCTTATACCATAGAGGTAATGCCTCCAAATCTTCAGCGCAAAGACAACCGCTGCTAACTCAAGATCATGGGTCAGATAGTTTTCTTCGTAAGTCTTGAGTTGTCTAGATGCATAAGCAATGACTCTGCCCCTTTGCATCAAAACACAACCAAGACCACACTTGGAAGCATCACTATAGACCACATAATCGTCATTCCCCTCTGGGAGTGCTAACACGGGTGCCGAGGTCAATCGTCGCTTCAACTCTTGGAAACTGACCTCGCACTTGTCATTCCAGACAAACTTCTTGTGGACCTTGCGGAGTAGATTGGTCATAGGTAGAGCGATCTTTGAAAATCCTTCTACAAACCTTCTATAATACCCGGCAAGTCCAAGAAAACTGCATACCTCCTTCACGCTCTAGGGCTGTGTCCAATTAGCCACCGCTTCAATCTTTTGGGGATCAACCATAACCCCATTTTTATTGATCACGTGGCCTAAGAAAGCCACTTCCTTTATCCAGAACTCACACTTAGACAGTTTAGCATAAAGTTGATGTTGTCTAAGGATTGACAAGGCAATCCGTAGATGTTCTTCGTGGACTTCTTCATTCGGAGAATAAATTAGGATGTCGTCGATGAAGACCACCACAAACTTATCCAAGTACTGGTGAAAACATCGGTTCATCAAGTCCATAAAGACAGCTGGAGCATTTGTAAGCCCAAAAGGCATTACTACGAACTCGTAATGACCATATTTGGTCCTAAATGCAGTTCTAGGAATGTCCTGCTCACGAATCCTGAGCTGGTGATATCCAGATCTCAAGTCGATCTTGGAGAAAACCTTTGCTCTCTGCAACTGGTCCAACAAGTCATCAATCCTAAGCAAAAGATACTTGTTCTTGATCGTCACCTTGTTCAACTCTCGATAGTCGATACAAAGTCGGAACGATCCGTCCTTATTTTTGACGAATAATACCGGAGCACCCAACGGCGATGCACTCGGCCTGACATAACCTTTATCAAGAAGATCTTCAAGTTGATTCTTCAATTCTTGCATCTCAGCCGGAGCCATCCGATACGGTGATTTGGAAATCGGCGCCGTACCAGGCTCGAGATCAATAGAAAACTCTACGTCACGGTTCGGGGGTAATCCTGGAATTTCTTCCGGAAAGACATCCGAAAATTCCCTAACTATAGGAATATCAAGAACCTCAGGTCCATCCTTCTCAGGCGAATCCAAGTAGCAAAGGTACCCGACACATCCTTGTCGTAGTAGCTTAAACACAGCCATCACATTGATCAGTTTGCCCTTATCAGCGTCATTTCGACCTTTGAACTTGCACACGAATTGGCCCCCAGATGACACCGTCACCGTTCTTGAACTGAAGTCGATCACCGCCTTGTGACGCGTCAGCCAATCCATACCGAGAATTATGTCGTATGGAGCCATGGCTATGCAGATTAAATCTGCCTCGAATTCCTTACCCTGAATGGTAATCGGAAAGTCGGACAAATGCTTGGTTCCCACCAAACGTTCTCCATTAGGAAGATTAACGATGAAAGGGTCGCACGAATCATTGCACACTAAGTCTAACTTGCTAACATAGCTATCCGAAATAAAGGAATGCGTAGCACCAGAATCAAACAGAATGCATACTGAAGTAGAGTGAAGGTATAGAGTACCTTGAGCAATCGGAGCGTTGGGTCCATCTGCCTCACGCATCTCGTACAAGCGTTGGCCCTGACTTCCAGAAACAGCTGGGGCCTTTCCCCTGTTCTGAGCAGTCGTCTGCACTGAAGGGCTAGGAGTCTCGGCAGGCTTAAACCTAGGTCGGTTGCTCTGATGAACTGACCCTTGTTGCGACTCTACTCCCTTCTGCTTCCCCTGCTTGCAGAACTTTTGCATATGACCATCACGTCCACACCCAAAGCATGGCCTCTTCTCCTTCCGGCACTCAGTGCTCTTGTGCCCAGCAGTACCGCAGTTATAACACTGAACTGTACTCCTGGTATGCCCTGACTGTTGAGTCGATCCTCCTTGCGTCATCTCCGTCTTAGCTCGGCCGGACTTGGCGAAGTTAGATGGTGGCGCAGGGCGCTTAAAACCACCTCCCTGGTTCTGATTCTGCATCGACTTCTGTCGGTTGCGCCTCTTGGTCGACTCCTCGAGAGTTACCTCCAGCTTATAGGCACAATCCATATATTTCTCCAAGGTAGAGCATGTGTGGTGCACCATTAATGGCTTGATATCCGGGTTCATCCACTCGTGGAAGTACCAGATCTTTTGAGCCTCGTTGGTGATCTCGGCAGTGGCGTATTGTAGAAGATGGTTGAACTTAGATGTCAACTCGGTCACTCTCAGACCATCAGTCTGAGGGTACAAGAACTCTTTATGCTTCTCCTCTCTCATAGCACGAGAGAAAAAACGATCAACCATCTTGGTCTTGAACATCGACCAAGTCAACACTGGGCTCTCAGCCAAACCAGTGCTCTCCCACCACTCGCTAGCCTCCTCCTTCAGCTGAAGAGAAGCGATATGGACCTTCTCGGCCTCCGTACACTCCACGTTCCTGAACAACCTCTCCATATGGGAGAACCAATGAGTTATTACCACTGGCTCCCCTTTCCCGTTATAATAGTCGGGTCTCATGGAAGTAATGGTCTTAAGAGCGCGACCATAGCTGTCCCTCGCCCTGACGGCAATCTCCTATATCACGGGGTTTCTGGGTTCCATAACATCAGGAACCGCTGCGTGAATAGGCACTTCTTGTGCTTGAGGCGCACTTGGTCTCAAGACATCTGCAATAGCCAGCATCACGATCCCACGGATCGCCTCCACAGTTGCGGCGTCGAACAACGTCGGCGCCTAAGTCTGATCCTGACCTTCGCGCCTCTACTGGACGCGAGACTCAGACTCGTGTTCATCCTGAACACCTCTTCCTGCTGGTTTGGGATTTTGGCTAGTCCCAGCACCGGCTCGAGTCGAATTTCTCGTGCTTCTTGGGTTCACCATCTGTTTACCGATCCAATTCCAAGCATTCAATACATTAATATTATGCAACATACTTATGCAATATATCAACGTAAATAAATCACTCAGAATAGATCAACTTGGCATTTTATAGATGAACCTTCGAACTTTTACACAAGTTACACATAAGTTTATCATCCGAGCACTAGGACAACTTGCTCGAAGATAAAAGTGTTTTCCAGAGTACTTGCCGCAATACTGAAATATTACACATAGTACAAACTTGGAATACTAAGAAACAAAACTACTGCGCTAGGCAACGCCAATCCACACTAAGGCGCTCGGGATCATCCTCGATGGGATCCTCATCCTCGGAATCATCCTCGATCATATCCTTGTCCTCGACAGGATCTTCCTCAAGCATCTCCTCTTCCTCCTCCTCGTACTCGATCTCCTCGGGAATTGGTTCCAGCAGAAAGTCGTCTTGGTAAACCCCTTGTTCATACCTTGATAACTCATCTTCCTGCTCCCATTCCTGTACTTCCTCCACCCTTGGTGGTGGCACAGGTGCAGGTCTAGGGACCATAACATTCCTGGCTACAAGGACAACTGACTCGGGGAGAACGTGCTTGACGTCTTCGAGTGGGCTACTCGGGCCTCCAACCTCGAAACATCGCTGAGGTAACGGAAAATCTAGCCTCGGCTGATCCGACTTGGCGTCTTCCGACCCCCTACCAATAGAAAAGCAGACACCCATCCTATCGAACAATAAGGAAGGAATTAGTCTTTCTAGACATAGAAGCAAGCTTACTATATCAGACTATAAAGAAGACACGACTATGAACGGTGTTTTTAAATTCTTTTCAGAATGAAAATTCAGAGCCCTCTTTAAAGCATTTCGAAAACGGATAAATGGTTTATAAAAATTTCAAACCCGTTTTAAAACCTTTGGCTCTGATACCACAACTGTAACACCCCCAAAACTTAACCCTTTTGGAAAGGTATTACCGCCAGTGACCCCAGTGTTCCTTACCGAGATCACCCAAGGCTTTACCAATTAAACACAATTTATGAAATGCGATTGATACACAATGATCAAGCATTAAATTCCAAAACATAACATTGTCAAGGAAACAAGAGTTACGGGATTACAACCCAATCCCGAATAGGTCAAAACAGAGTTTAAACCAAACACAGCGGAAGACTAAGAAAGTACATTACAATCGGAGTTATTGTCCAAAGGATCATAACCTGATTAAAGAAATAATTAAAACATTCAAAAACCACCGCCGACTCCATAGTCCTTCTAATCTTCTGAGCTACTTCTTATCTGATGTGCCGAATCGAACGGATGACACCAGCCAACCATGCAAGGGAAAATATTGGTTGGTTAGTCTAAATGAATAGACTAGCAAGGGAACAAAGTAGAATGGTTCGAAGCAGTTGTATTAGGTTAGACTCTTCGTCCCTCGAATAATAATCGAGTACGCTTGTCAACCACCATACTCCTACTGGAATAAACAAGAGGTATGCACAAGAGAAGATTCTGGAAGATTGAATCTTCACAGAAATCGACTCGAAAGAAGACTCTAACTGAAATGAGTCTTAAAGGAAGTATGACAAATCTGGAGAGTTACAGAATCATACAACAATGATTTAAAACTGACTGAGATGCTTCGGTTCCCGACCAACCTCATCGCCTACAGCGAATCCAGATTGGAAAGAGAACGTACTACATTCAAGTCAAGACGAGTTTTCCTAGCTGCACTGAACTTAGCTGTACTACTCGCCCAAGGTGTATTAATTATGTGCGTCAAGGTAGCACTTATCTGATTTATGTTTCAAAAACACACATCACATTATAGACTTTTACATGTGTACCCCACCAATGGGACGACACATCTTAGTATACGTTTCGTCGAGAGTGACGTATACCGAAAGGTTTGTGACACCAGCTAAGTGTCCTGTCTCTACACACATGTGTAAGAGACCGATCATGATCTTAGAATAGTACCAGATGGGGACGAGCCACCCCGATACCAGATTATAAAGAAACGACTGGACAGAGTCCGAGTAACGTTCCTATCTAACAGTGCTAACTAAACAGTTACAGCACAACAACAATTACAGGATAAATCCACATAAAGGCCCGAAAGGCGATCACAGATAATAGCGTTGTTCTAACAGATATACAACCTATTATATGATTTTCAAAACAGTTTATCAAAACCGTTTCCAGACAAACAGAATATTCATTCCAAATTAATTACTCAGATAAACTACTGATAATTAATGTAAATATGGAACGAATGAGCAAGAGCGAACCGCCACTTGCCTTACTCCGCAGAATAGTCTAAAGACGTCAACTGGATTCCGGGCTCGACACGGTATAGTTCCGACAGCACAACAACCTTCGAGTCGACCCATAAAAGGAACCCTAAGTTAGATCCGACATAAACAGTACGAATCTAAACACGGCGAAAGAACACGAAAGGAAAGATGCCACGACGACAACCGACCAAGCCAAAGCCACGAAGGCGTTCTGGGCACTGGCGGCGGTCGCCGTTCTTGGCGGCGGTCGCCGTGAAGAACACGGCGGTCGCCGTGAAGAACACGGCCGACTGAAACGAGAGAAATCTCACCCCAAAACACGAGCGGTTCGGCCTCCTTCGACTTGCTTTGGCTTCTAACCTCCAAGGCTAACCAAAAGCTTCACCAAGGCACTCTGGAAACACACCACGACACCTCCGGCGAGCACAAGAAAACCGACGAAAACACAACTCACTTTGAGGGAGAGTTTTGGCAGCGATTCGGGGTTGTAGATGACCCAAAACCCATGCCCAAGCTCGTCTATTTATAGGCAAACCCCAAGGAGTGATCTGCAAACCCTCAGACGCGGCAAACGACGCAACGGCGCGCCTCGAACGACGTCGGCGACCGGCGGGCAATGCCCACTGGACAATCACGGCGGTCGCCGTAATTTTGCCTGCGGCGGGCACGCGATGGTCGCCGTAAATGCGGCGGTCGCCATCGCTAGGCCTGTCGCGGCCAGCTAGAAGCTGACACATTGACTTCTCGGGCCCAACCATGGTGATCGCCGTTTCTGAACGGCGGTCACCGTTTCCCCCTTTTCCCGCCCATTCGGCTTTGAACGAGCTTGACGATAAACCGGGATAAAATTATCGTACGCGAACGACAATTTAAAATTCAAGGCACCTTATCTGTATATTATTTCACTGAGAAAAATATTACAGATATAGAGCACATTACCGAATGTCTCAAACTCTCTGTATTAAATCCGACGTACGCAACGGGTACTCGGGAAAATTCCATAATTCCCAAAATAACCTTACAAAAATATGGGGTATCACAGAAGATTTGGAAGTAGATGTGGAACTTAGGGTCGAAGTGTACCATGATTGGAATTGAAAGTAAGTTTGGTCAAAAGGTAAAAGAGTTTAGTAGCTATTATTTCTAGCAAAAATTATTGTGTTATGATGGTTCCAAATATCCCACCAGAGGAAGAACATGGGTTCGGGAGACGCATTCGATGTTATGAAATAGTGAATATCCGTCTAGAAGTCTGATGTTGATTGGATGGAGAAGGTTTTGTGTAGACGAGATTGGAGATTAGAGATCATTTGTTGGATATATGAGCATTCAAAGAAAAAATGGTTGATATCTTCATTATTCAAATTACATAAACTGCAGTGTGAAGGAACTTTAGAGAAGTGCCGATTTAACCTTTCTATAGTAGGAAGACAATCAGAAACTGCTTTTCGAAGAAAATGTTGGATCTTAGGAGGAATTTTCAATTTTCAAATCCAAGAAAAGTAGTCATGGTGGCTGATTGCGGGGTTTGGTTCTGTTATAGCTCTTGCTGATTTAATTGTGAAGTTTCCATCAGTTGAGAGTTTCCAAATTATTCGGTCTTCAACTGGAGTCGTTGGGATATAAATTCTCATGATTTTAGCGATAACATATTGTGGGATAAAAGCTTGTAATTTTTGGATATCCCATCGATGACTGAGTAATGAAGTGGAAGATCTTTAATGAAATATCAGAATTGTTGTTAAAGTAGGGTTGTAAGTCGCGATTTGGGATCTAAGAGTCTGTCCAAAAGTTAATGGTTTTACCATTACCTAATTCACATGCAATTTCTTTTCTGAAAGTATCACGAATATGAAGAAGCCTAGAAAATTGTCAAGATTGTTTGGTTTTCCTTTTGTAAAAAAAAAAGATCTTTAGATCCAAGGTACTTTTCACTAATGATACGGACCCAAAGACTATATGTTTCGACAAGGATTTTCCATAGCAATTTCATTTGTAAGGACTTGTTCATATTTTCAGCTTTGTGCAAACCCAGCCCACCAAGAGACTTCGGCTCACAAATATTATATTATCCCAACTAATCAAAGAGTGAAATTTAGGGTTACTTTTATTCCAAAAAAAATCCTTAGTAATTTTATCAGTTTCATGACAAACTGTTGTGGGTAAAAAAAAAAGGTTTGTATTAGGTAATTTACTTTAGAACTGAGGTTGGATTGTATAAGAATAGAACGACCAGCTTGAGAAAGTGAGTTAACTTTCTATTTGCTAAGTTGTTTTTTAAGAGCAATGATGGATGAATTAAATATATCGCTTTTCACGCGGCCTCGAACAATAGAAATGCCTAGGTATTTTCCATAGACCGAGTTACTTGAATGTTTAAGATAGAAGCCAACGAGCTAGTTTGTTGGGAAGAAAAGTTGGAAGATGTTTGGAAAGAGCTTTTATGAAAATTAATAGATAAACCTGAAGTGCAAGTGAACTTGTGAATGATATTTTTAATATGTAGCATATTTTCATGAGATGCATTTGCAAGAATAAGGGTGTCGTCAGCAAAAGAAAGGAATGGAATACAAGTACCATTTCTGGTTAATTGAATTCATATCTTACGGTTGGGTTGTTGAGACTCATGGGCAAGAGTTCTTGCTAAGTATTCCATTGCTAATATGAAGATGTAGGGTGCAATAAGGTCTCCTTGGCGAAGACCACACGATGGTCTAAAAATCGGGCTTGGGTCCCAAATTTCCTTTTCTAAATTGTCTCGTCACTCTTTTGGGTGCGCTGATTGGTTGAGCAGATCGGGTGGGTTCTGGTTAAACTGACTAATTTGCGTCCATAAACACAGGTTACAAAAAATTGTTTGAAAACTATTTTCAAATAATTTATTAATATAGAAATGGTAAACCTCTTTTTTTTTAAATAAGGATAAATGCATAAAATCACCATTTTTGCACTTGTTTGCAACAAACCATCCTTTATAAAAAAATTGCATAAACCATCCCTTATTTATAATTTATTGCAAACAACCACCCCAACCCTTATTTTATCAAATAATTTAATTTAGCTACAATTTTAGTTCATAGTTTATAAACTTAAAAAATATGCACATACAATATAAAATATATACACATTTAGGCAAAAAAATATACAATTTAAAACACATATACTTTTACATAAATGTGCATAAATTCCTCTAGTTTATAAAATTTTGCATGACTTTGCATATATTTTACGTTGTATGTGAATCGTTCGCATTTCACATGAGAGTGACCGTTACGACATGATATGTTCCACAATTTTAATTAAATTAATATTTTATACTTAAAAAAAGGTAAGTATGACTTAATTAGAATTTAATAATATTATAATTATTACATCATCAAAATCATTAAGAGAACGAATAAAAAAAGAAAAAAATAATCACGCGGTCCATAATTGAGACCAAAATGGTTTGGACCAAAATGAAGTAGATTATTTTGGTCCAGTCTTCGGTCTAGGTTTTGGAAGAATTTTGGGTCCATTACGGTTTGCACCGATGGCATCTCTTAATTTGGGGTGTTTATCTTGTTCGTATGAGAGTACACCAAAAACAATAAAAACGTTAAAAATGTTAAGTTTATTTTGATATTTAGTATATGTATGATAATTAAAAATTAATGATATGGGTGATTGTTTGCAACAAAATATGAATTAAGGGTGATTTTATGTAAACTTTTTTATAAAGGATGATTTGTTGCAAACAAATGCAAATAAGGGGTGGTTTTATGCAAATGGTCGTTGCTATTTAACGCCCCGGGTAAATTGTTATTTATGGCATTGCTTTGCCCGTGACGGACCAAACATATCCGTCTGTGACGGACAGAAGCAATCCGTGTGTCACTGATAGATATCCCTCATCCGTCACGGACGAAGTTGTTGCCCTTAAAAGCAGCAACTTCATCCCCTTTGTCATTTCACCCAAAAAATCAGAACACTCTCACTCTCTCCTCCATTCCATCCGTCCTCTTCGCTCTCTTCCTTTCCATTCGTCACATATCAATCGAATTCATCCATTACGAACCGACAGGTTAGTTAAATCTATCATTGTTCTTGGCTTAGTTTAATGGTTTTGAAATTATTGAATGTTATTTGATTTTTTTATGAATTAGGTTTTAGGGTTTAAGTGTTTAATGTTGGATTTACTTGTATAAATGTTGTTTGAAAGTTGTTTGAAACGGAAAAATTGCTTGGATTTGGACAAATGTTGTTCGAAATGATGTGGTTGAATGTGTTGAATCTCGCCATGTTTGAATGGCTGAAGTTGAAGATGAACAACCCATCAGTGACTAATAGATCTGTTTTATCCGTCCATGACGGATTGTGTTGATCCATCCATGACGGATCTTGTTGATCCGTCACAGACGGATCTGTTTTTCATCTTCAACTTCATGCAGAATTTATCTTGTTGATCTGTTTTTCACTGCATTCAGAATTTTTTCATGAATTTATCTTAAGGCTAAGTTGGAGTAGTGTAGATTTAATTCAATTTATCTCTTATATGTATGTGTGTTGTGTTTTTGCAATTTGTGTGATTCTTGATTTATCTCTTATATGTATGTGTTTTGTGATCTATGGATGATGTTATATGTTCAATGATATGAATTGGCTTTTCACTGCATGCAGAATTCATTATTTTTTGTTGTTTCTAATGTGTTGTTTTTTCCTTTTACATATGGATAACCAGACAAGATCTGCCCGCCATCGAAGGCGGAACACAGTCCGTGAGGGACAAGAACAAGATCAGGAGGCCATCGTATACCGAAGAAGGGAGCCTTCAAAGAAAAAATCAAAAAGAGGCGACGGGACGGGACCAAGCACAATAAATGAACCGGTGGAGGAAGCGGCATATACAGACCCTCCACTGAACACCATGGCGTTTAACGATCCACCCATATACCAGAATGTTAACCCTGATGTGGTAAGTAACTATACATATGCTTAGAGAATAACTTGTCGGTTATTTAATATTGTTTCTAATAATTTGTTTTATAGGATCCGACATGATATGTACCTCATGTACCCGAGCAGCCTAGTGGATGGCCCATGTGGCCAGGAGATATGAGTGGGCAAGGTGTTTGGCCCGCTCAACAACCTAGCTTTGAGGAACCGGCGGAGGAACCAACTATTTCTACACAACCTAGGTAGGGTAGACAACGTAGACAGACTGGAGGTCGGGATGCCATAGATCTGAAGTTGGTGGGACCTGTAGCGAGAGGTCCACAGAACCCAGACTTGATGTTTAGCTTCACAGCCCACACAACATACTTCATTTATCAGGGCATCGTAAGTTATCTAAACTTGATGTTGTTATTAAATTATTTCTCTATTTATTTTTGTATCTAACATGTTCTTTTTATAGGAGCGAGATACTCTCACGTTTCAGCACAAACATGAGCAGCTAAAGAAATAGAGGCTAGACGATCACTCTCCATGGTGCCATCTTGCCCGAAACAGCTGCATCACACATTTGCAGGACCTGATCTACACTTATGTAGATTAGCCTTTGATTTCTGCATTTGTAGAGCGATGGCAGCCGGAGACCAATTCATTGCATATGTCATTTGGAGAGATGAGGATCACTCTCCTGAATGTCTACATGATTTTGGGCCTCAAGATTGATGGGATTGGAATGTGACTTCCTCTCCAAGATCGCAGCAAGGAAAAAAATGAATTGTTCAATGAACAAGCGATGAGGGCAATGGAGTTCTTTTCCTTGACACCCAAAATGGCTACACGTGGGCTCACTGCAGACAACCTGAAAAATCATTGTTTGACCACAAAGCTAGATGATAGAAGATCGTGTCGGGTTATCTGTTGTACCTGATGGGCTCGACCCTCTTTTCCGAAAAGTCCCAACACATGTTGCACATGTGATACCCCGTATTTTTGTAAGGTTATTTTGGGAATTTTGGAATTTTCCCGAGTACCCGTTTAGTACGTCGGATTTAATTCAGGTAGCTTGAGACATTCTGTAATGTGCTCTGTATCTGTAATATTTTTCTCAGTGAAATAAAATATAGACGACGTGCTTCGAATGTTTATACACGTTCGCGTACGACAATTTTTATCCCGGGTTAATGTCTTGCTCATCCAAAAGCTGAATGAGCGGGAAAAGGCAAAACGACGACCGCCGTACAGTCACGGCGTCCGCCGTCGCTGGGCCCGATGTGTCAGGCCGTCGTCTCCTAAGCTGGGCTCGCCAGAGCTAGGAACGGCGACCGCCGTAATTACGGCGCCCGCCGTAGGCAAAGTTGCGGCGCCCGCCGTAGGCAAAGTTGCGGCGCCCGCCGTGATTACCCAGATGTCTTTAACCGATGGTCGCCAGCGTGGTTCTGGCAAGCGCCGAACTAGCTTTCGTAGGCCCATCTTCGTGCTCCCGATGCTTTGGCTATAAAATGAGGTGTTGGGGAAGGGATTTGAGCCATCCCAAACACCGAACCTCTGCCAAATTTTCGTGTCGTCGGAGTTGTGTTTCGCTGGAGTTCGGAAGCTCTCGTCGGTGTCGTTTGGTGGTGTTTCGAGAAGCCCTTTAGAAGCCTTTTGGTTGCCTTTGGAGGTCAGAACCCAGGCAAGGCATAAAGGGGTCGAAACGCGCATCATTTGGGTGAGTTTTCTCGCCGCTTCTGTCGTCTGAGTTCTTCACGGCGACCGCCGCATTCTTCACGGTGACCGCCGTGATGAACTGCGGCGACCGCCGCCAAGAACGGCAACCGCCGCCAAGAAGGGCAACCGCCGCCAAGAACATCGACCGCCACCAGTGCCCAGAATGCCTTCATGGCTTTGGCTTGGTTGGTTGTGGTCGTGGCGTCTTTCCTTTCGTTCTCTTTCGTCGTTTTTAGATTCGTATTGTGGTTATGTCGGATCTAACTTAGGGTTCCTTTTATGGGTCGACTCAAAGGTGTTTGTGCTAGCGGAGCTATACCCGTGTCGAGCCCGGAATCCCGTCGTTGTCGTAAGGCTTGTTTCTATTCTGCGGATTAAGGCAAGTGGTGGTTCGCTCTTGCTCATTCGTTCCATATTTACATTAATTATCAATAGTTTAATAGAGTAATTAATTTGGAATGAATACTCTGTTTGTCTGGGAACGGTTTTGATAAACTGTTTTGAAAATCATATAATAGGTTGTATATCTGTTAGAACAACGCTATTATCTGTGATCGCCTTTCGGGCCTTTATGTGGATTTATCCTGTAACTGTTATTGTGCTGTATCTGTGTGGTTAGCACTGTTAGTTAGGAATGTACTCGGACTTCGTCCGGTCGTTTCTTTATAATCTGGTATCGGGGTGGCTCGTCTCCATCTGGTACTATTCTAAGATCATGATCGGTCTCTTTCACAAGTGTGTAGAGACAGGACACTTAGCTGGTGTCACCAACCTTCCGGTGTACGTCACTCTCGACGAAACGTATACTAAGATGTGTCGTCTCATTGGTGGGGTACACATGTAAAAGTCTAATAACGTGATGTGTGTTTTTGAAACATAAATCAGATAAGTGCTACTCGACGCACATAACTAATAAACCCTCGGCGAGTAGTGCAGCTAAGTTATAGTGTAGCTAGGAAAACTCGTCTCGACTTTGATCATAGTACGTTTTCTTTCCAATCTGGATTCGCTGTATGCGATGAGGTTGGTCGTGAACCGAAGCATCTCAGTCAACTTTTAAATCATTGGTGTATGATGCTGTAAACTTTCCACATTTGTCATAATTCCTTAAAGACTCATTTCCGTTGGAGTCTTCTTTCGAGTCGATTTCTGTGAAGATTCAGTCTTCCAGAGACTTCTCTTGTGCATACCTCTTGTTTATTCCAGTAGGAGTATGATGGTTGACTATCGTCATCGATTGTTATTCGAGAAGCGATGAGTCTAACCTAATACGACTGCTTCGAACCATTCTGCTTTGTACCCTTGCTAGTCTATTCAAGTAGACTAACCCACGAACTTTGTTCTCTGCATGTGGGCTGGTGTCATCCGTTCGATTCGGCACATCAGATAGAAAGTAGCTCAGAAGATTAGAAGGACTATGGAGTCGACGGTGGTTTTTGAACGTTTTAATTATTTCTTTAATCAGGTTGAGATCTTTTGGACAATGACTTTGGTTGTAATGTGTTTTATAAGACTTCCGCTGTATTTGGTTTAAACTCTGTGTTGGCCTATTCGGGATTGAGTTGTAATCCCGTAACTCTTGTTTCCTTGACAATGTTATGTTTTGGAATTGAATGCTTTGATCATTATGTATCACTTGTATTTCATAAATTGTATTTAAATGGTAAAGCCTTGGGTGATCTCGGTAAGGAATACTAGGGTCACTGGCGGTAATACCTTTCCAAAATGGTTAAGTTTTGGGGGTGTTACAGTTGTGGTATCAGAGCAAAAGGTTTTAAAACGGGTTTAGGATTTTTATAAACCATTTATCCGTTTTCGAAAATGCTTTAAAAAGGGCTCTGAATTTTCAAAGTAAAAAGAATTTAAAAACACCGTTCATAGTCATGTCTTTTGGATAGTCTGATATAGTAAGCTTGCTTCTATGTCTAGAAAGACTAATTCCTTCATCGTTATCCTATAGGAGATGGGTGCATGTCTCTCTCAGAAGAAGGGGTCGGAAGATGCCGAGATGGATTCACCATCTATCGAGAGGCTAGACTTCCCTATACCCCAGAGGTGCTTCGAGGTTGGAGGCCCGAGCAGCCCATCTGAGGAGATCAAGCATGTGCTTCCTGAGTCGGTAGTTCTGGTGTCAAGGAATGCTGTAGTTCCTGTGACAGCGCCAGTGGAACCACCAAGGGAGGAAGCAATGCAAGATGATGAATCGTCTAGGTACGCGAGAGGGTACTACAATGACGATTACCTGATGGATGTGATTATTGAAGGGAGCAAGGAGGAAGATGAAGAAGAGGACCTCATAGAGGATGACCCCGAAGAGGAAGAGGACCCCATCGAGGATGATCCTGAGGAGGATACCGAGATGGACCTCAGCGGACAAAACCAGGAGTCCGATGACTTGAGGCACTTGCTGGTGGATAGTCAGGAAACGGGGATGCAATTTATTCACCCCAGTACAGAGTTACCACCTATGCAAGAGTTGCCACCAATGCCAGAGTACGCACCCATGTCAGAAGCTGATTGGGAGGCACTGTATACCGAGTACGGTATTAGGAGAAGTGACAGGGAATCTCAGCCTATCCCTACTCCAAGAAGAAGGAGGTCAGAATCCGAGCTGCAGGAGATCCTCCGCCAGAGCGAGGTAATCTCTACAGAACAGCAGCGTCGGAGGGATGAGCTGATCGCCAGTACTCAGAGGAGGGCTGGGATAGGATGGCCAGTTATGGACGACCCATACCTTACCATGACTGAGATAGGACCATGTGCTTCAGGGTCAAGCCGGGTGCGAAACCCATCGCCAGAGCTCGATGGTGAGCCTAGTCCGAAGAGACCTTGCACGAGTAGCCAGTCTTATGGGAGACATTTTGGAACGCCTTGATGAGAATTGGCGTTGCCTATCGCAGTAGTGTCATTTCTTAGTATTCCAAGTTTGTACTATGTGTAATATTTCAGTATTACGGCAAGTACTCTGGGAAACACTTTTATCTTCGAGCAATGTTGTCCTAGCGCTCGGATGATAGACTTATGTGTAGCTTGTGTAACAGTTCGAAGGTTCATCTATAAAATGTCAAGTTGATCTATTCTGAGTAATTTCTTTACGTTGGTATATTGCATAATATTAATGTATTGAATGCTTGGAATTGGATCGGTAAACAGATGGTGAACCCAAGAAGCACGAGGAACTCGATTCGAGCCGGTGCTGGGACTAGCCAAGATCCCAGGCCAGCAGGAAGAGGTGTTCAGGATGAGCACGAGTCAGAGTCTCGCGTCCAGCATAGGCGTGAAGGTCAAGATCAGACCCAAGCGCCGGCGCTATTTGATGCCGCAGCTGTTGAGGCGATTCGCGGGATTGTGATGCAGGCAATTGCAGACGTATTGAGACCCAGTGCGCCTCAAGCGCAAGAAGTGCCTACTCACCCAGCGGTTCCTGATGTTGTGGAGCCCAGAAACCCTGTGGTTTAGGAGAATGCCGTCAGGGCTAGAGACAGCTATGGTCGCGCTCTTAAGACCATCACTTCCATGAGGCCCGATTGCTATAACGGGAAAGGGGAGTCAGTAGCAGTGACTCATTGGTTCTCCCATATGGAGAGGCTGTTTCAGAACGTGGAGTGTACTGAGGCCGAGAAGGTCCATATCGCTTCTATTCAGCTGAAGGAGGAGGCTAGCGAGTGGTGGGAGAACACAAGTTTGGCTGAGAGCCCAATGTTGACTTGGTCGATGTTCAAGACCAAGATGGTTGATCGCTTTTTCTCTCGTGCTATGAGAGAGGAGAAGCATAAAGAGTTCTTGTACCCAAAGACGGATGGTCTGAAAGTGACCGAGTTGGCATCTAAGTTCAATCATCTTTTACAGTACGCCCTTGCCGAGATCACCAGCGAGGCCCAAAAGATCTGGTACTTCCACGAGTGAATGAGCCCGGATATCAAGCCGTTAATGGTGCACCACACACGCTCTACCTTGGAGCAGTATGTGGATTGTGCCTATAAGCTGGAGGTAACTCTAGAGGAGTCGACCAAAAGGCGCAACCGACAGAAGTCGATGCAGAACCAGAACCAGGGAGGTGGCTTTAAGCGCCCTGCGCCACCGTCTAACTTTGCCAAGTCCGGCCGGGCTAAGACGGATATGACGCAAGGAGGATCGACTCAGCAGTCAGGGCAGACCCGGAGTTCAGTTCAGTGTTATAACTGTGGTACGGCTGGGCACAAGAGCAATGAGTGTCAAAAGGAGAAGAGGTCGTACTTTGGGTGTGGACGTGATGGTCATCTGCAAAAGTTCTGCAAGCAGGGGAAACAGAGGGGAGTAGAGTCGCAGCAAGGGTCAGTTCATCAGAGCAACCGACCTAGGTTCAAGCCTGCCGAGACTCCTAGCTCGTCAGTGCAGACGACTGCGCAGAATAGGGGAAAAGCCCCAGTTGTTTCGAGAAGTCAGGGCCAACGCTTGTACGAGATGCGTGAAGCAGATGGACCCAATGCTCCAATTGCTCAAGGTACTCTATACCTTCACTCTACTTCAGTGTGCATTCTGTTTGATTCTGGTGCTACGCATTCCTTTATTTCGGATAGCTGTGTTAGCAAGTTAGATTTAGTGTGCAACGATTCGTGCGACCCTTTCGTCGTTAATCTTCCTAATGGAGAACGTTTGGTGGGAACCAAGCATCTGTCCGACTTTTCGATTACCATTCAGGGTAAGGAATTCGAGGCAGATTTAATCTGCATAGCCATGGCTCCATACGACATTATTCTCGGTATGGATTGGCTGACGCGTCACAAGGCGGTGATCGACTTCAGTTCAAGAACGGTGACGGTGTCATCTGGGGGCCAGTTCGTGTGCAAGTTCAAAGGTCAAAATGACGCTGATAACGGCAAGCTGATCAATGCGATGGCTGCGTTTAAGCTACTGCGACAAGGATGTGTCGGGTACCTTTGCTACTTGGATTCTCCTGCGAAGGATGGACTTGAGGTTCTTGATATTCCTGTAGTTAGGGAGTTTTCGGATGTCTTTCCGGAAGAAATTCCTGGATTACCCCCGAACCGTGACATAGAGTTTTCAATTGATCTTGAGCCTGGTACGGCGCCGATTTCCAAATCACCGTATCGGATGGCTCCAGCTGAGATGCAAGAATTGAAGAATCAACTTGAAGATCTTCTTGACAAAGGTTATGTCAGGCCGAGTGCATCGCCGTGGGGTGCTCCGGTATTGTTCGTCAAAAAGAAGGACGGATCGTTCCGACTTTGTATCGACTACCGAGAGTTGAACAAGGTGACGATCAAGAACAAGTATCCTTTGCCTAAGATTGATGACCTGTTGGACCAGTTGCATGGAGCAAAGGTTTTCTCCAAGATCGATCTGAGATCTGGATATCATCAACTCAGGATTCGTGAGCAGGACATTCCTAGAATTGCGTTTAGGACCAGATATGGTCATTACGAGTTCGTAGTGATGCCTTTTGGGCTTACAAATGCTCTAGCTGTCTTTATGGGTTTGATGAACCGATGTTTTCACCAGTACTTGGATAACTTCGTGGTGGTCTTCATCGACGACATTCTGATCTATTCTCCGAATGAAGAAGTCCACGAGGAACATCTGCGGATTGCCTTGTCAATCCTTAGACAACATCAGCTTTTTGCTAAATTGTCTAAATGTGAATTCTGGATAAAGGAAGTGGCTTTCTTAGGCCACGTGATCAATAAAAATGGGGTTATGGTTGATCCCCAAAAGATTGAAGCAGTGGCTAATTGGACACAGCCCCAGAACGTGAAGGAGGTGCGCAGTTTTCTTGGACTTGTCGGGTATTACAGAAGGTTCGTAGAAGGATTTTCAAAGATCGCTCTACCTATGACCAATCTACTCCGCAAGGTTCACAAGAAGTTTGTCTGGAATGACAAGTGCGAGGCCAGTTTCCAGGAGTTGAAATGACGACTGACCTCGGCACCCGTGTTAGCACTCCCAGAGGGGAATGACGATTATGTGGTCTATAGTGATGCTTCAAAGTGTGGTCTTGGTTGTGTTTTGATGCAGAGGGGCAAAGTCATTGCTTATGCATCCAGGCAACTCAAGACGTACGAAGAAAACTATCCGACCCATGATCTTGAGCTAGCAGCGGTTGTCTTTGCGCTGAAGATTTGGAGGCATTACCTCTACGGTATAAGATGCCAAGTCTTTACTGACCACAAAAGTCTCAAATATATATTTACTCAAAAGGAGCTAAATATGAGACAACGCCGCTGGCTAGAGTTGCTCAAGGACTACGACATGGAGTTGATGTATCATCTGGGCAAGGCTAATGTAGTAGCTGATGCACTAAGCCGGAAGACAACGCACGAGACTGTAGTTGCTCTACTTACTGCTCAGACCAAGCTAAACCAAGAGTCATGCGACATTGAAGTCTTGTATGACTAGCGTAGAGGGTACCTGAGTATGATGGAAATTCAGGCTACACTGCTAGATCAGATCAAAGAAAAGCAAGTCGATGACATCATCTTGGTGAAGTTAAGCAGTGAAGTGATGGATGGGAAAGCTCCCAGTTTTGTGGTTCAGGATGATGGATCACTTTGGTTTCAGGATCGGATCTGTGTGTCTGACACAGAAGGTCTTCGTCAATTGGTGATGAGAGAAGCTCATTCATCTGCTTATTCTGTGCATCCTGGCTCTAGCAAAATGTACAAGGACCTCAAGAAGAAGTTTTGGTGGCCAAACATGAAGTGGGACGTAGCAGACTTTGTGGCAAAGTGCTTAACTTGCCAGAAGGTCAAGATCGAACACCGCAGGTTAGGTGGTGAGTTGCTACCTCTCCCAGTGCCAGAATGGAAATGGGAGGACATCGCCATGGACTTCGTCACTGGGCTACCAAAGACCCGAAGTCAGAGGGATGCTATCTGGGTAATTGTGGATAGGCTTACGAAGAGTGCTCATTTCATAGCCATCAAGACCACATGGGAAACCCAGAAGTTAGCAGAAGTCTACCAGAAGGAGATTGTCCGCTTACATGGCATTCCTAAGACCATTGTATCGGACCGAGATGGCCGTTTCATGTCAAGGTTCTGGCAGGAACTTCATAAGGCTATAGGAACCGAGTTGAGGTTCAACACCGCGTTTCATCCTCAGACAGATGGCCAGTCTGAAAGGACCATCCAGACCCTGGAGGATATGCTTAGAGCTTGTGTACTCGATCGTCCGACTAGCTGGGAGGACAGCTTGAGTCTGATTGAGTTCACGTACAACAATAGCTGGCATGCTACAATCAAGATGGCTCCATTTGAAGCTTTGTATGGTCGCAGATGCAGATCTCCGATTTGTTGGGATGATAATGCCGACAAAATTCTGCTTGGACCAGTGTTGGTCGAAAGGACGGCCTCAGACATTGCTTTGATCAGACAAAGGATGTTGACCGCTCATAGTCGACAGAAGTCCTATGCAGATCGGAAGCGCAGGACTGTCGAGTTCGAGGTCGGTGACAAGGTTTTTGTCAAGGTATCGCCATCCAAAGGAGTTTTCAGATTTGGTAAGCGTGGGAAGCTTAACCCTTGCTACGTGGGACCATTCGAGATTCTGGATAGAGTATGCTCTCTAGCGTACCGCTTGGCGTTGCCGCCATCGGCTCACCCGGTGCATAACGTGTTCCACGTATCTTTTCTCAGAAAGTATGTGCCAGATGAGTCTCATGTGCTTAGTTATGAGGACATCGAGATTCAAGCTAATGGTACTTATGAAGAGTTGCCCATGCGCATTTTGGAGCGTCGGGAGAAGCGTTTGTGCAACAAGATCGTGTCGTTGGTACGAGTGATGTGGTCCAAGTCAGGGACCGAAGAAGTTACTTGGGAGACGTGGGAAACCGAGTCAGATATGCTCAGGCCTTTTCCCGAGTTATTTTCGACCTAAGTTTCAGGGTCGAAACTTCTTTTAAGGGGGAGGAGATGTGATACCCCGTATTTTTGTAAGGTTATTTTGGGAATTTTGGAATTTTCCCGAGTACCCATTTAGTACGTCGGATTTAATTCAGGTAGCTTGAGACATTCTGTAATGTGCTCTGTATCTATAATATTTTTCTTAGTGAAATAAAATACAGACGACGTGCTTCGAATGTTTATACGCGTTCGCGTACGATAATTTTTATCCCGGGTTAATGTCTTGCTCATCCAAAAGTTGAATGGGCGGGAAAAGGCAAAACGGCAACCGCCGTACAGTCACGGCGCTCGCCGTCGCTGGGCCCGATGTGTCAGGCCGTCGTCTCCTACGATGGGCTCGCCAAAGCTAGGAATGGCGACTGCCGTAGGCAAAGTTGCGGCGCCCGCCGTGATTACCCAGAGGTCTTTAACCGATGGTCGCCGACGTGGTTCTGGCAAGCGCCGAACTAGCTTTTGTAGGCCCATCTTCGTGCTCCCGCTGCTTTGGCTATAAAAGGAGGTGTTGGGGAAGGGATTTGAGCCATCCCAAACACCGAACCTCTGCCAAATTTTCGTGTCGTCGGAGTTGTGTTTTGCCGGAGTTCGGAAGCTCTCATCGGTGTCGTTTGGTGGTGTTTCCATAAGCCCTTTAGAAGCCTTTTGGTTGCCTTTGGAGGTCAGAACCCAGGCAAGGCATAAAGGGGTCGAAACGCGCATCATTTGGGTGAGTTTTCTCGCCACTTTTGTCGTCTGAGTTCTTCACGGCGACCGCCGCGTTCTTCACGGCGACCGCTGTGATGAAATGCGGCGACCGCCGCCAAGAACAGCGACCGCCGCCAGTGCCCAGAATGCCTTCGTGGCTTTGGCTTGGTTGGTTGTGGTCGTGGCGTCTTTCCTTTTGTTCTCTTTCGTCGTTTTTAGATTCGTACTGTGGTTATGTCGGATCTAACTTAGGGTTTCTTTTATGGGGACTCGAAGGTGTTTGTGCTAGCGGAGCTATACCCGTGTCGAGCCCGGAATCCCGTTGTTGTCGTAAGGCTTGTTTCTATTATGCGGATTAAGGCAAGTGGCGGTTCGCTCTTGCTCATTCGTTCCATATTTACATTAATTATCAGTAGTTTATCTGAGTAATTAATTTGGAATGAATACTCTGTTTGTCTGGAAACGGTTTTGATAAACTATTTTGAAAATCATATAATAGGTTGTATATCTGTTAGAACAACGCTATTATCTGTGATCGCCTTTCGGGCCTTTATGTGGATTTATCTTATAACTGTTATTGTGCTGTATCTGTGTGGTTAGCACTGTTAGTTAGGAATGTACTCGGACTTCGTCCGATCGTTTCTTTATAATCTGGTATCGGGGTGGCTCATCTCCATCTGGTACTATTCTAAGATCATGATCGGTCTCTTTCACAAGTGTGTAGAGACAGGACACTTAGCTGGTATCACCAACCTTCCGGTGTACGTCACTCTCGACGAAACGTATACTAAGATGTATCGTCTCATTGGTGGGGTACACATGTAAAAGTCTAATAACGTGATGTGTGTTTTTGAAACATAAATCAGATAAGTGCTACTCGACGCACATAACTAATAAACCCTCGGCGAGTAGTGCAGCTAAGTTATAGTGTAGCTAGGAAAACTCGTCTCGACTTTGATCATAGTACGTTTTCTTTCCAATCTGGATTCGCTGTATGCGATGAGGTTGGTCGTGAACCGAAGCATCTCAGTCAACTTTTAAATCATTGGTGTATGATGCTGTAAACTTTCCAGATTTGTCATAATTCCTTAAAGACTCATTTCCGTTGGAGTCTTCTTTCGAGTCGATTTCTGTGAAGATTCAGTCTTCCAGAGACTTCTCTTGTGCATACCTCTTGTTTATTTCAGTAGGAGTATGATGGTTGACTATCGTCATCGATTGTTATTCGAGAAGCGATGAGTCTAACCTAATACGACTGCTTTGAACCATTCTGCTTTGTACCCTTGCTAGTCTATTCAAGTAGACTAACCCACAAACTTTGTTCTCTGCATGTGGGCTGGTGTCATCCGTTCGATTCGGCACATCAGATAAAAAGTAGCTCAGAAGATTAGAAGGACTATGGAGTCGACGGTGGTTTTTGAACGTTTTAATTATTTCTTTAATCAGGTTGAGATCTTTTGGACAATGACTTTGGTTGTAATGTGTTTTATAAGACTTCCGCTGTATTTGGTTTAAAATCTGTGTTGGCCTATTCGGGATTGGGTTGTAATCCCGTAACTCTTGTTTCCTTGACAATGTTATGTTTTGGAATTGAATGCTTTGATCATTATGTATCACTTGTATTTCATAAATTGTATTTAAATGGTAAAGCCTTGGGTGATCTCGGTAAGGAACACTAGGGTCACTGGCGGTAATACCTTTCCAAAAGGGTTAAGTTTTGGGGGTGTTACAGCACATGCCTTATCTGACCTACGTGAGTGACATTCGTGCTACTCACAATCTTTCTTGGGGTTCTGGAACATTGGCATTCATGTATCGTTCATTGGGCGAGTGTTCACGGCATGTATGTCGTCAGATGTCGACCTGCTACACCTTGTTGCTGGTAAGAATTGTGTTGCATATTGTTTTTATATTATTAAATTAAATTTAAGGTATAGGTTGATATGTTTGTAAAAACATATTTATGTATAGGCTTGGATCTATCTATACTTCCCTAGCTTTCGTCCTGAACAAAATCCCTGCTTCGGAGACGATGTGCCATATGCAAGGCGATGGAACCTTGTACAGACTCGTAGTAGGCATAGAAGAAACTACAGGGAGGACCTAGATTTAATGCAAGCTTGGCATATAAGTATCATAGGATGTGTTTTATGTCTCATATTAAAGTATTACAATTGTGTAAAGTTACTTACGGTTGTGTTAATTGCATCCAATTTTGTATAGGTTGACTGGCAGCCCTATGGCTATGTTAATTACAGTATGCCAAAGTTGGCTCCTGCCTTTTTTCATGGAGTCATCTCATTTCTAAGAATTACCGAGCCATATATGTCGGATCGGGTATCGATGCAATTTGGAGTGGTATAGGGGATTCCCCGACCGGTTATAGAGCCCATCAAAGTGCACAGACATCCCAACATCAAGAGTTATATAGTATAGTATGACCCTGCTTCAAACTGGAGTTGGGATGCAAGAAGTGAACACTCCATCTGGATCACACATATGAGCCCTCCTGCTTTAGATGGAATGAGTGCAGTGCCGACTATATGGAGTGGTACATACCTCGTACACACCTATGTGTCAGGCCTCAGGATGCTGGCATCAGAGATCTTGTCCAGGTAAAAATATGTGTTGGATGTTTGTTTTTTAATTTACATATACAATTAAAGCTTTACCTTAGTTAACTTTTACGTATTTCTGTAGGTCATTGGACAAGCATTGCATCGTCTAAATCATTTCCATAATGCGGAGGAATAGCAGTTCTACAACATGTGCAACGTTGTGCGATACTGCATTCAAGACTTCAGACCCTTCGCATATGGCAATGATGAGGAGGACGACGAAGATTAAGATGCATAGGTTTTCATTTGGTACTTTGGTTGTATTTTAGGGAGAGTTTGGACGTCTTTGTTGGTAGTTTGTTGAGAGTTTGGACGTCTTTGTTTGTAGTTTGTTGATAATCAAACTAATTTGAATTTATGGAATGGTTTTATTATGATAATCAAACTAATTTGGACGTCTTTGCTAATTTGATATCGCACATTTGGTACTTTGTTCGTAATTGTCGGTCGATGCATTACAATCATGGATCACAATAGCATTAGCATTACAATCATGGATCACAATAACATTACAATGTGCGAGTACAATAGCATTTAAGTCAACTTGCGACCTCGTCTCTTTCTTGTGGAAGAAGATTCGTATGCCATCAGCTGAGTAGTGAATGGATCATACAGACAAGCAGCAAAGGCATCCTTTGCATGCTCCCACATTGTAAATATGGGCGGCAATGGTGACTCATCTGATAGGACCATCTACAAAAGAATGAAGAACGTACTCACTTGCCTAGTTAATGGGTTCAAATAATCAATAAAAAATGATTAAATGATTAGTACCATACCGAAATAAAATGACTCTCCTTCTCAACATGGCAGATGCATATCATCTTAAGCTTAGCACCCCTGGGATGATGTGGAACCGCTTGCAAAGGCAAGAAAGTAGCGTTTATACCACCCACCACGACAACTGCACAATTGAATGCAGAAGCGACCAGACAACCCATATCTAGAAGCACCATCCAAGTCTTCTCTGGGGCCATCTCACAGTCAAACCATGTAAGTTGTTCTACTACTTTTTCCAGCGTCGTCTCAAATAGGCAAACCTCAGAATACATTGACCAAATTTCCTTCACCTTGTCAATCATGGATTGTCGGACGATCCTCCATTGTTCCTACCTGATGCCTATTTGATATGCAACAGCTCTATATCCACAGTTTTCATCACTAACAATATCAAAGTAATCGTTCAAGTGTTCATGCATACACCACAGAACTATACCATTATACGACTCAAAGTTTTTAATGAAAGACTATGGATCATGATAAGGTGGTGGAAACATTTGACCCACTGGATTTTTGGGAGCTCTAACCTGAGATGACCTCAAAGGAGTGGTAGGAGCTGTAGGGCTTGGTGAAGGTGTACTAGTGGGATTTGGTGGCCTACCTCGTTGCTTCTTGGGAGGTGTCCCTTCCATATCTTTGTCTGTGTACTCTGATGAAGAATGATGTCTTTTAGTGCTATCTTTGTTTGGAGCTCCCATTGGTCGTCCCTTATGCCTCACAATAGCCGGCTCTTGCAGACTAGTCCCTTCGGGGCGAGCTATGTCGTACAGTCGCGAGACACATTTTTCTTGATCATCTGTTGACATATTGGGGAACTAATCCGTATAAAATTGGTCCATCAAAGATCTCGTGACTCTGCGCTTCATCTCAGCCTCACCTTCGTCTTGCACTTTTGACAAACTCAATCGTCTCCAAAACGGATGCAACGCTAAAAGCTTAATAGGGATTGAACTCGTCACATATTTAGCGATGTCATGCACACACGACAATCCATCTCTCACCCTCATCTGACATGTGCGGGTATGGTCATGAAATCCATTTTCCCATTTTCTGTATTCCTCAGTCAAGCGGTCAAGTGCAACCTTAGATACTTTGTACTTCAACAGCTTGAAAACATCAGCTCCTGTCACAAGCGTCATTATGTTTTATGCACTCTCATTGAAGGTCCTGATAAGCACTACTTTGTAGGGCTTAAGTAAAGTCATTAGAGGTTTTATTGGTGCCATTCGAGTAGATTTAGACACATTCATGTGTATGGCGTTTGGAGGCGAAGTTGATGTATTTGGAGGTGTTTGAGCTATTTTGGAGATCATATGAGACACTGAGGAGGAAGCCACCAGTAGTAGACGCCAATGAGTTATGAAGTATTGGCGATGAGGTGTTGAAGACACGCTTTCGGGAGCTGAAGAGACAAAGGAGGAAGAAGCTGGAGAAGCAATCACGGCGACCGCCGTGCAACTTACGGCGACCGCCGTCAATTCCCATCCAACAGCAGTAGCTACGACTTGTCCACGGCGATCGCCGTGGAAAGACGGCGACTGCCGCAATTACGGCGCCCGCCGTGAAGGTTACAGCGACCGCCACCCGTGTCAGAAGACCGCCGAGCCAAATTTTCCTTATATGTTATTTTGCATTATTTTATTACTTTTTATTTATTTCGTTTTAGGTTAACTTAGATTTATTTCCTTTAGTATTTAAGGGTTGAGAAAAGGCTTGTTTGCCTATCGAGGATTCTATCTCAAAACCCTAATTTCATTCTACGTATTTGCTATGAAGAACTAAGCCTCCCTGGCTTAGTCAGATGCTGAAGCTTTCGTTTTGATTCAGTTGTGAGATTCTTGTTCTTAATCTATTGCATGGTTTTTATCTTTCTCTTGCTTAAGTTGCTTATGATTGATATTGATAATCTCTATTTGGACGCAACTAGGGTTTGTCGTTATTGATCTATTGCTAGATCTAGATTGTTACTGGTTGAGCATATCTATTTCAGAGTAGCAATTGCATCGTACTAGTATCTGGTTGTGCTAGTCTTATGCAGGAGAGATTTGATTTACATTCTAGGATAAAAGCTGGTTGTTTTATGCTAGAATTGTATCCAACTATATTCCTATCCGTAAGGCTGCTGTTAAACTGAATCTTGATAGTTTCAGGGTTGTTTAATTAGTTAGTGCTAATAGTATCTGGTTGTGCTATTAGTTATATCTGAAAAGGAATTGGAATCACCATTGCATGAGATTTTGAATGAGTATCTATGATCAACTTGTCATACGAATAGTGGATGTTGTTTGACTAAGTGCTTTTCCTCATCACTGATTTCATCATATTTTACTTTGTTTACTTTTGCGTGCTTAGGTTACTAAAACTCACAAAACCCCCCTTTGGTTTGACATACAAATTGCATATTAAGATAGAATTCGCCTCCCTGTGGATTCGACCTGTACTTACCTAGGACTACGGTTTAAGGTTTGTTTGGATACTTTGCATAACAGTTTTTAGAACGACAAAAACCTATTATCAAATTGGCGCCGTTGCCGGGGAGGCAATAATCTATTTTGTGTGTGTGATTTGTGTGCCAATCTTGGTGTGAACCTATCTTATGGTTCACACCCGTGTTACTAATAATCTACCTCTAGCTTTTGATTCAGAAATCGAAAGAACTTTTCTTCAAGCTCGTAGGATGGCAGCTCGTGTTACACTTGAGTCTTTGACAACTCCTAACTTGGAGCAACCTACTTGTGCTGTGCAATTCCCTGCTCTGGGTGAATGGGTTAAATTTGAGCTCAAGACATGAGTAGTCCATTTACTCCCGAAATTCAGTAGAACCCCGCTTGAGGACCCTATTCAGCATTTGGATGAGTTCCTTGAGGTCTGCACCAGTATGAGGCCATCTGAGATTACTGAGGATCAGATGAGGTTGAGAGTCTTTTCCTTTTCTCTGAAGGACTCAGCGAAGGACTGGTATCATTCTTTACCGCCAGGAAGCATCACTACTTGGGTGAATTTGAAGAAGGTGTTTCTCGACAAATACTTTCCAGCTATCGAGTCCAATCAACTCAAGAAAAAATCTTTAATGTGGAGCAACTGTCTAATGAGTCTCTCTATGACTACTATGAACGCTTCAAGAAACTAGTGAATAGTTGTCCCTACCATGGTTACGAAAAACATGATCTAATTCTCTATTTACATGGAGGACTCCGCGAAGATGACCGTCGAATGGTGAACTCTTCATGTGGTGGAAATATTCTGAAGAAGACTTATGAAGAGGCTCAAGAGATATTTGCTACTCTGGCAGATGACTCTAGGCAGTACAGTGGGAGAGGTTCCCAAAGCTTGGTAGTTGCTAGTTCTCAATCAAGGATTGATCAAGCTGATTTTGATGTGCTGAGAGAGGAGGTGAGGCGTCTGAAGCTGAAAGGTACGCCTCAGCAGGCTAAGGCCTGTGAGATTTGTCATGACGACTTGCATCCTACTGATTCGTGTCCTACCCTACAAGAGGAAGTGAACCATGTAGGAGGATATCAGCAGAGGCCCAGGCCTGATCCCTACTCTAGTACTTACAATCCTGGTTGGAGGGATCATCCCAATTTCAGATGGAGAGACCCAGAGCAGAACCAAGGTCAAGTGCAACAACAGGGTAATCCTCAACAACCTAGGCAACCATATGTGCCAAGACCGCAAGGGCAGAGTTCGAATCCTTCATCGTCTGTGGAGGATATGATGAAGATGCTGATGCAGAGCAACGTGAACCTTAATGAGAATGTTGCCAAGTTGACCAAGAGCCACATACAGTTCTAGGAAAGTACACAAGCTAGCATTCAGAACCTGGAAAGACAACTTGGTCAAATCTCTCAAGTGGTGAATAAACTGGACGCAAAGGATTCTGGTAAACTTCCATATCAAACGGAAGTGAACCCGAATATTAGGAATGTCAGTGCTATAACTCTGAGGAGTGGGAAGAGGCTCGAAGAGGATGATTCTGAGGTCAATGAGGAAGAAAACGAGGATTTGGAGAAGAACAGCGACGACGACCGCCGTGAAAACCACGGCGCCCGCCGTGGAGATGAATCTGCTCTCCACTTCTCTGATGGAAATTGCGGTGACCGCCGTACTAATTGCGGCGCCCGCCGTGACGGTGATCCAAGTTCTGAAGTTTCTGATGATGTTCACGACGCCCGCTGCGAAACTTACGGCGCCCGCCGTGATAATGATGTAGCCCTCGACTTTTCTGAAGAAAATTGCGGCGACCGCCGTACTAATTGCGGCGCCCGCCGCCCCTCTGTTGCCGATGCTGAGGCTGAGAAGGAGTATGTACCTCTAATTTTTCCTAAGTGGAAGCCTGTTGCACCATTTCCGTCTGCTTTGAAGCGTACCAAGCCACTTGCGCAGGACAAGGACATGTTTGAGATGTTCAGAAACGTTGAGGTCAACATGCCTCTCCTAAATTTGATCAAGTGTGTCCCTCGTTATGCGAAGTTCTTGAAGCAGATGTGCACCACAAAGAGGAATCAGGATAGGAACAACAAGAAGAAGGTAAAGGTAAGCGAACATGTCTCTGCTATTTTTCAGAAGCGCTTACCCAAGAAGTGTGGCGACCCAGGTATGTTCACCATCCCCGTCACCATTGGAGGTACCAAGTTCAATAAAGCTATGTTAGATTTGGGTGCTTCCATAAATGTTTTACCTTCATCTCTTTGTGAATCCTTAGGATTAGGACCCATGCATGCGACCAAAATTTCCATTCAGCTAGCTGATAGATCTAGTGTGCGTCCTATAGGGATAGTGGAGGATGTTTTGGTTAGGGTTGGTGGTCTTACTTTTCCTGCTGACTTCTATGTGCTTGATATGAAACATGATATGCATGTAACCCCTATTCTATTAGGGAGACCCTTCTTGAAAACTGCCAACACTAAAATCAACGTGAGTACTGGTTCCTTGACTATGGAATTTGATGGCCAAACCATTAATTATAACATCTATGAAGCCATGAAATTCCCCTCTGATGGTCATTCTTTGTGTGCAATTGATGTACTTGAGCCTGTGGTGCAAGATGTTTTTGATGAGGACCACCTAGATGACACACCACCTATTGTTGATTCTAGCTTGGATATTGCTATATCTGCTGACTTGCAGGAAGGTGTTGCTGAGTGGGACGCTTGCTATAAGCTCCCTCCGGAGCTTCCAGGTAAATAACCTTTGTTGCTAACACCGAGCGAGAGGCTCGTTCCATCTTTGGTGCAGGTCCCTAAAGTCAAGGCTAAACACCCCCCTGATCGATCTAAGCATGGGGTAGACGCGACTAAGAAGGTCAAGATGGAGAAGCCGTTGAAGACGAAGCATGGTCTAAGGTTCAAACCTTTCCATGATTGGTTCAAGAAGGAGATATGGATTGAAAAGGTTCCCAAAGAGCCTGACGATATGGATTGAGGATTTTCGAGTAGTATGTCGAGCCAACGACATTAACTAAGGCGCTGATCGGGAGGCAACCCGATGTTAGGTAGTTTATTTTCCTTCCCTTGGTCATTTTATTTTGTTTTTCCTTTTAGTTTTTCCTTTCTGTGTCGAACTAACCTGCAGGAAGCGTTTCAAAGTGAAGAAGGAGTTCACGGCGACCGCCGCCCACCTTACGGCGCCCGCCGTTTTCACCCCCTTTGACACTTTGCTTACGGCAAATGACGGCGACCGCCGTTTAATTACGGCGATCGCCGCCATTTTCAGGTTCGTTTTCTAAAAAAAAAAAAAAAACGGCTCCGAAAAAACCTTAAACGGGAAGCAAAAGACGAAAATAAAATACCCAGAAAAGACCTTAAACGGGGAGAAAAAAGTCAAAAAAAAAAGTTTTACCGAGCTGTCCAGATTCCCCACGGAGAGGTGCGCATCATGTTGCTAACGGAGGAATACATTCACCCTAAAAATATTTGGCAACGATGATGACCCTGCAGTCGACAGCTGGAGAGGAGGTACACCAGGGCCCAACCATGATGACATCTGGGCCTATTTTTGAAGGCCATGCAACCCCGTCCCCCTGTCTGACCACTACTTCACCAGAGTGGTTCATCTTGGTTGCGTGGTAGGAGTTGATAGAGTTGAAGGCCGTGCAGCCCCGCATTGTTTGATTACCACTACTCACCAAGTGGTCACCTTATGGTTGCACGGTAGAAGACGATTATGGAGTAATTAAGACGCACACTCAACACCTGGATCTGAGCTTTTATGACTACACCGCCAACGACAAGGAAGTGTCCAAGCCAACTCGACAACGTTGTGAGTTATTTTTTGCTTTTCCCTGTGCTTTATTCTTTTGTCTTTCATTACATTGAGGACAATGCAATGTTTAAGCATGGGGTGGGGTTTTATACTTGCTACGCTGTTGAGGAGAAAAATGAAAAAAGAGAAAAAGCCAAAAAATTGAAAAAAAGGCTATCATTGAAATCCTGGGATAGGTCGAAAACCCAAAAGGGCGGCCTAGGCAATAAGCAGGTGGCTTGGACCAGCATTAGGCTGGGGTAATATGAGGTCAAGAGTGACGTGAGCTTATGTGAGCACATCTATTGGAAAATGAAATGAGTGGCTTGGTGAAAACCCGAAAGGGCGCCTTGGCAAAATGAGCGAAAAGAAGAAGAGTGATTTTAGGATTTCTCACTATTCTTGGCGAGGCATCATAAGAAGAGGAGTCAAAGAAGGATTGTCGGGTAGGTCACTCTGGGAGACATAAGGAGCAATAGATGGAGGCTAGGATTAGAGGTTACTCACACTATTGGATGTCCGGGTTTAGCTTTGGGGAAGTACTCTGCTTGGCCCTTAAGCTGTTGAGTTGTTGATGTGTTGTAAATGAGATTGGTGCCAGGAGCTTTGGCATGGGTTAGGTGACTCTTAGTTGGAGGATATGCTTCATGAGACCTTGGGTGCTGCATTGGAGGAGTGGACTCTTATTTGGTTTACTCGTGGACGAGCAAAGGTCTAAGCATGGGGTGGTTTGATAAGCACTACTTTGTAGGGCTTAAGTAAGAGTCATTAGAGGTTTTATTGGTGCCATTCGGGTAGATTTAGACACATTCATATGTATGGCGTTTGGAGGCGAAGTTGGTGTATTTGGAGGTGTTTGAGCTATTTTGGAGATCATATGAGACACTGAGGAGGAAGCCACCAGTAGTAGACGCCAAGGAGTTATGAAGTATTGGCGAGGAGGTGCTGAAGACACGCTTTCGGGAGTTGAAGAGACAAAGGAGGAAGAAGCTGGAGAAGCAATCACGGCGACCGCCGTGCAACTTACGGCGACCGCCGTCAATTCCCATCCAACAACAGTAGCTACGACTTGTCCACGGCGACCGCCGTGGAAAGACGGCGACCGCCGCAATTACGGCGCCCGCCGTGAAGGTTACAGCGACCGCCGCCCGTGTCAGAAGACCGCCGAGCCGAATTTTCCTTATATGTTATTTTGCATTATTTTATTACTTTTTATTTATTTCGTTTTAGGTTAACTTAGATTTATTTCCTTTAGTATTTAAGGGTTGAGAAAAGGCTTGTTTGCCTATCGAGGATTCTATCTCAAAACCCTAATTTCATTCTACGTATTTGCTATGAAGAACTAAGCCTCCCTGGCTTAGTCAGACGCTGAAGCTTTCGTTTTGATTCAGTTGTGAGATTCTTGTTCTTAATCTATTGCATGGTTTTTATCTTTCTCTTGCTTAAGTTGCTTATGATTGATATTGATAATCTTTATTTGGACGCAACTAGGGTTTGTCGTTATTGATCTATTGCTAGATCTAGATTGTTACTGGTTGAGCATATCTATTTCAGAGTAGCAATTGCATCGTACTAGTATCTGGTTGTGCTAGTCTTATACAGGAGATATTTGATTTACATTCTAGGATAAAAGCTGGTTTTTTTATGCTAGAATTGTATCCAACTATATTCCTATCCGTAAGGCTGCTGTTAAACTGAATCTTGATAGTTTCAGGGTTGTTTAATTAGTTAGTGCTAATAGTATCTGGTTGTGCTATTAGTTATATCTGAAAAGGAATTGGAATCACCATTGCATGAGATTTTGAATGAGTATCTATGATCAACTTGTCATACGAATAGTGGATGTTGTTTGACTAAGTGCTTTTCCTCATTACTGATTTCATCATATTTTACTTTGTTTACTTTTGCATGCTTAGGTTACTAAAACTCACAAAACCCCCCTTTGGTTTGACATACAAATTGCATATTAAGATAGAATTCGTCTCCCTGTGGATTCGACCTGTACTTACCTAGGACTACGGTTTAAGGTTTGTTTGGATACTTTGCATAACAGTTTTTAGAACGACAAAAACCTGTTATCAGGTCCCCTTGATTTCCTTCACTTGGTTACCCATCTTTGAATGATATTGACCGAATATCGTGTCTAGACTGCCATGTGGAGTAGTCAAGAAGTCTTTCAAACTAGAGTGTGCTCCTTCAATCCTATATTTAGTACAAAAGAGTTTAAAGTTTGATCATATGAGATCTTTTTGTTATCTGCATAAACTGTCCATCACGTATGGATGCACTTCATACGTGACAGACGAAACTCTTTCGTCCGTGACTTGTGGATTCCATCCACACGTGACGGATGATAAAACTTTGTTCGTCCCGTATGAAGTGCATCCATACGTGACAGACAGTTTATGCAGATAACAGAAACAGAAAGCCATGCAGATAACAGAAAGTCCTCAAAATATAGCAAATGAGTGAATATAGAATGCAGTACAGATTAGACAATGCACTAATGTAACACCCCTCAATTTATAAGAATATTTTGGAACTTTTCTAACTCCTGAATTACTAGACGGATTAATTTCTGAAGAGTTTTGGACTTTCTGTAAGAGGTTTGAACTCTGTAAATTTTTCCGAGTATTATAAAACACAGTTGAAGTGTATTCGGGGTTAATTTGACGTTTATGTACGAATATATTTAACCCGGAGTTAAGGAATTTAAACCAAGTCGAGTCCGGATAAGGATTAACGAAATCGGCCTTAAAACCGCGACTCACCGCGATTGACCGCGATCAACCGCGATACACCACGACCGGCCGTGCTCGCGGTAACGCTTTTTGCTGAGCAGTGTCGTCTTCCTCAAAGGCGGTTACTGTAGCTCTGTTCCTTTGATTTTTCTGGAAGGACAGATGGCTCTCCAGCTGGCTTGACTTGTGTTCCCCTGTTTCCTGCGTGTTTCCCTTGGTGAGGCTCAGATTTTCAGTATAAAAGGGGGTGGAACCAATCCGAGAGTTGCCTTCGTCTTCCTCCTTGAGCTCTCTCTTTTCTCTGGTTTTTGCCCACTGAATTTCGCCATTTTCGTGCCTTTCGAGCTCGATTCGAGTGATCCCAAGGATTGGTGAAGCTTGCCCAAGTGTTAGGGAATGCTTACAAGTGTTTTGTGATCGATTTGAATGCAAAACGAGGCCTCCACGAATCGGGTAAATTCCCCTCTCCGCCATGGAAGCTGTCGAAGCTTTACCACTGTCGATGAACCGCGACTGGCCGCGACTTGCCGCGATCGCGGTAAGGGCGTCCGAGTCGTGTGTCTTGTGTTTTGTCTTTGGGCTTGGCTCGATTCCTTTGATTTCTTTTCCTATTCTTTTAGATTCATATGTAAGTGTATGGAATCTAACTTAGGGTCTCATTTTGGATCGTTCCAATGGGATTTTTATCCAGGTTTCGTTCCAGATTCAAGATTCAGGACCCGTTCTTAAGAAGTTGTCTTAGCAATCGTCTATTCTAAGGCAAGTGGCGGTTCGCTCTTGCTCATCATTTCATACTTTCATTAATTATCAATTGTTTATTGTTAATTAATTTGGGATGATTTACTGTTTATGTTGGGAACAGTTTTGATAAATTATTTAATAAAAGAAGTGTTGTTATAATAGGTTGTATATTGCTAGATACAGCGCTATATGTTCATAATAGTTTTGTTGAGGATTTTAAATGTGAAATTCATATGAAAGATTATAATAGGTTGTATATACTGTTAGTAGCAACGCTATTTTGATATATATATATATATATATATATAGATTGTTAGATCTATGATGTTGGCCTTGATGGCTTTGATGTGATGTGATATATGACTGTGCTGAACTGTTAGTTAGCACGAGTATTCGTAGGAACGCTTGGACTCTGTGAAGTTCATTCGTTTCTTTATAACTGGCAAATAACAGGGCGTTCAAGTTCCTATGCCAAACTTCTGGTCATGACCAACTGTGATGTGGATTTAGGTTTGGACTCTGCGAGGTCCATTCCTTCGATGTATGTCCCTTATGACGACACATATATCTAAAAGCTTATAACGTGATGTGTGCTTTGGAATTTAATAAGATAAGTGCCGTTGTCGCACATAATTAATATACCTTGGGCGAGTAGTGTAGCTAAGCGCTAGTGCAGTTAGGAAAAACTCGTCTTAGTTGTAAATCGCTCGTATGCGATGTTGTGATGATGTGTTAAGTATGTTTTTTTAAGTTCCCCAACATTTGTCATATTTTCCTATAAGGCTCATTTCTTTTGGAGTCTTCTTTTGGGATTGATTGCTGTGAGACTCGGTCTCCAGAATCTTCTCTTGTTCATGCTGTTTTATATATGTTAGTAGGAGTATGATGGTTGACTAGCGTACTCGGTTATTATTCGAGGGACGATGAGTCTAACCTAATACGATTGCCTCGAACCACTCTGCTTTGTACCCTTGCATAGTCTTTCATTAGACTGACCAACCTTTATATTCCTTGCATGGTTGGCTGGTGTCATCCGTCCGATTCGGCACATCAGATAAATTAAGGATTTGAGAAGGCTAGAAGCGACTAGAAGAATGAACGATGTTTGATAAACTGTTTGTTTAAGATTTCCGCTGTGTATTATCGTATTTTGTTAAGATTTCTGCTGTAAACCTTGCTGTTATGCATTTTGTTGTACGTGGGAATGGTTGTATTCCCAGTACATTGACTTTGTAAAAGTTGTAATATATGGCAATATAAGCCGTGATTGGATTTTATATCAACTGTAAAAGCCTGGGGTGACTTAGTGATGTTGAATCCGGGGTCATCGGCGGTAATACTTTCAATTGTCAAAATCTTGCGATTTGGGGGTGTTACAGATTTGGTATCAGAGCTAAAATGTTTTCCAAGAGCTCTGAGTTTTCAAATAAAAAGTTGTTCATAGTCGTGCCTTTTCTAGAAGTCTGATATGGAAGTTGCTTCTGTATCTAGAAAGACTAATTCTTTCTTGTTGTCCCGAAGGATGGGAGCTTGCTTGTCTTTGATTAGAGAGCTGGACGAGGCCGAGATGGCTTTGCCGTCTCCTGAGAGGCCGAGTTTTCCGACTCCTCCGAGGTGTTTTGAGATTGGTGAGTCCAGTAGTCCACCCGAGGAGGTGAAGCATGTGTTGCCTGAGTCAGTGGTGTTGAGAACCCATGCTAAGGTAGCACCAGTTGCAGAGCCAGTAGAGCCGTCGAGGTACGCGCTAGGCCACTACGATAATGACTATTCCATGGGAGTGATCCCAGAGGACGAGGAAGGTGGTGATGAGGAAGGATCACCTGATCACTAGATCACTACATCGACTATACCCTAGAGGTTGAGTCAGTACCGGGGTTAGATTCTGATGAGGATCCCGAGGAGGACCCTGAAGAAGACCCAGAGGAGGATCCAGAAGAAGATCCTGTAGAAGTCGAGGTACAGGTTCAGGAACCTGATAGGTTGAGGCATTTGTTGGTTCAGAGTGACGACTCTGGGATGCAGTATATCTACCCGCGTTCGCCACCAAGACCTACAGGCCCATCCATGACAGATGCTGAGTGGAATGCAATCTTTGTTGAGTTTCGCAGCAGAGAGAGAGGCGACCCTCAGTCAGGTATTGTCCAGGACAGGAGGAGGTCGAGCCAAGAGGTTTCCGAGATCTTTCGTCAGGACCGAGAAGTCTCTGTTGAAGAGCATCGGTTGATGAGCGAGATGGATCAGGTTCGGAACAGGGTGAGGCCTAGCACTCCAGAGCAGAGGGACGAACCGTGTGTTCCAGGACCGAGTAGGGTTAGGAGTCCGCCTCCGGATTCCGAGGACCAACCCCGCTCGAAGAGACATTGTCTAGGGAGTTTGCTCTACAGGAAGCGTTTTCAGGACGCCAAGTAGAGGGTCGACTTAGACAGTAGTAGTTCTTTCTTTTTGTGTGTTTGTTTTGTTGTATATACGGCACAGTGCAGAAATCTTCGGGCAATTTTGTTAGAAGCTCGGGAGATCTTTCTTGTATGATAGGTAGTTCTGTTAGAAGTTCACCATATATATATATAAAATTACCCAATTGATCTATTCCAAGTGACCTTATCATGATAAGTATTATGGAAAAGATATTAATACTTGAGATTTGATCGGTAAACAGATGGTGAATACAAGGAATACCATACGCGCTGGTGCTGGGCCGAGCAATTCGAGGCCAATCATAAGGGACGACCTGGACCGTGTGGAAGAACACGAGTCAATATCACAGAACAATCCTAGGGGCAATGACCAAGCTGAGGTCCAAGCTCCAGTAGTTTTTGATGTTGTGGCTGTTGCTGCTATTCGGGGAATCTTCATGCAGGCATTTGCTGATGTGATGCGACCTGTCGCACCGCAGGCACCTGAAGTGCCAGTTCCGCCAGTTGTACAAAGGGGTGAAGAACCTAATGTTCAGGTACACCATGTTGAACCGGTCAGAAACAGGGATAATTATGGTCGAGCTTTGAAGACCATTAACTCCATGAGGCCGGATAGTTATGACGGTAAAGGAGAGCCGGTCAGGGTAGCTCATTGGTTTTCCCATATGGAACGACTGTTCCGTAACATCGAGTGCACTGAGGCTGAGAAGGTGCACATAGCTTCTCTGCAGTTGAAAGGAGATGCTAGTGAATGGTGGGAGAACACGAGGCTAGCTGATAGGGCTGATCTAACTTGGGGGATGTTTAAGACGAAAATGAATGACCGTTTCTTTTCCCAAGCTATGAGGGATGAGAAGCTGAAGGAATTTCTCTACCCCAAGAACGACGGATTAAAAGTGACTGAGCTGGCAGCTAAGTTCAATCATTTACTACAGTACGCTGGGTCAATAGTGTCCAGTGAAGATCAGAAGATTTGGCACTTCCACGAGTGGATGAGCCCGGACATCAAACCATTAATGTTGCGTCACGGATCCTCTACCTTGGAGCAATACGTTGATGCAGCATACAAATTAGAGGTGACTTTGGAAGAGTCGACCAAGCGACGGAATCGCCAGAGATCGATGTAGGGTCAATCTCAGGCCAGTGGTTTTAAGCGTCTTGCGCCGCCATCCAACTTTGATAAGTCTGGTAAAGCAAGGACAGAAATGACTCAAGGTGGGTCAACACAACAGTCGGGTCAGGGCAAAGGCCGGATCCAATGTTTCAACTGTGGTGCCTATAGGCACAAGAACACTGAATGTACGAGGGAAAATAAGCTATGTTATAGATGTGGAAGAAGAGGGCATGTGCAGAAGTTCTGTCGTCCGGAAAAGCAGACAGGGACAGAGTCACATCAAGGGTCAGTTAATCAGAATACTCGACCTAGGTTCAAACCAGCAGAGACTCCAAGTCCTTTAATACAGACTGCCGCACAGAACAAGGGCAAAACCCTAGCAGCTTCAGGAGGTCAAGGTCAACGCTTATACGAGATGCGTGAGGCTGATGGACCTAACGCTCCAGTTGATCAAGGTATTCTATACCTCCGTTCTACTTCTGTGTGCATTCTATTTGATTCGGGTGCTACCCATTCATTTATTTCGGAAAATTGCGTTAGTAAGTTAGGATTAGTGTGCAACGAGGTTTGTGAACCCTTCGTTGTTAATCTTCCTAATGGTGACCGCTTAGTGGGCACCAAGAGTTTGTCAGAGTTTCCAGTTACCATTCAGGGTAAGGAGTTTGAAGCAGATCTAATCTGTATTACTATGGCTCCATACGATATTATTCTCGGTATGGATTGGTTGACACGTCATGGGGCTGTGATTGATTTTAGCTCGAGGACGGTAACGGTGTCATCTGGGGGCCAGTTTGTGTGCAAGTTCAAGGGTCGGAATGACGCTGATAACGGTAAGCTTATCAATGTGATGGCTACGTTTAAGCTGCTTCGGCAAGGATGTGTCGGGTACCTTTGCTACCTGGATTCGCCCGAGAAAGATGGACCTACAGTTCTTGAGATTCCTGTGGTCAGGGAATTTTCTGATGTTTTTCCAGAAGAAATTCCTGGTCTACCCCCGAGTCGTGACGTTGAATTTTCTATTAATCTCGAGCCTGGTACTGTGCCGATTTCAAAAGCTCCGTATCGGATGGCTCCTGCTGAGATGCAAGAATTGAAGAAGCAACTTGAAGATCTTCTTGACAAGGGATACATAAGGCCGAGTGCATCGCCTTGCGGTGCTCCGGTATTGTTCGTCAAAAAGAAAGACGGATCGTTTCGACTTTGCATCGACTACCGTGAGTTGAATAGAGTTACGATAAAAAACAAATACCCTTTGCCAAGGGTAGATGATTTATTGGATCAACTGCAAGGAGCAAAAGTCTTTTCCAAAATCGATCTGAGATCTGGCTATCATCAGCTCAGGATTCGTGAGGAAGATATTCCGAGGACTGCATTCCGGATGAGATATGGTCACTACGAGTTCGTGGTCATGCCATTTGGGCTTACGAATGCTCCAGCTGTTTTCATGGACCTGATGAACCGATGTTTTCACCAGTACTTGGACAAGTTCGTGGTGGTCTTCATCGATGACATTTTGATTTACTCTCCGAGCATGGAAGCTCATGAGGATCACTTGCAGATCATTTTGTCAGTCCTTAGGCAGAATCAACTTTACGCCAAGTTGTCTAAGTGTGACTTTTGGATCAAGGAAGTGGCTTTCTTAGGCCACATTATCAATGAGAATGGGGTGATGGTCGATCCCCAGAAGGTTGAAGCTGTAGCTAATTGGAAATAGCCTCAGAATGTGAAAGAGGTGCGTAGTTTCCTAGGACTTGCTGGATACTACAGACGGTTTGTGGAGGGATTTTCGAAGATCGCTCTACCGATGACCGGTTTGCTCCACAAGGTCCACACGAAGTTTGTCTGGAGTGACAAGTGCGAGGCCAGTTTTCAGAAGTTGAAGCAATGTCTGACCTCGGCACCAGTGTTGACGCTGCCAGAAGGAAATGAAGATTATGCGGTTTACAGTGATGCTTCGAAAAATGGGTTAGGATGTGTGTTGATGCAAAGAGGCAAGGTGATTGCTTATGCATCGAGACAGCTGAAGACCTATGAAGAAAATTATCCGACGCATGATCTGGAATTAGCAGCAGTTGTGTTCGCATTGAAGATTTGGAGGCACTATCTTTATGGCGTGAGATGTCAAGTCTTCACGGATCACAAGAGTCTCAAGTACATATTTACTCAAAAGGAGCTGAATATGAGACAACGTCGTTGGTTGGAGCTACTCAAAGACTACGATATCGAGTTGTTGTATCATCCAGGCAAGGCTAATGTTGTAGCAGATGCATTGAGCCGGAAGATGCCGCACGAGACCGTAGTAGCTTTGCTTGTTGCTCAGACCAAGCTGAACCAAGAATTGTGCGAGATTGAAGTCTTGTACGATCAACATCGTGGATGCCAGAGTATGCTTGAGATACAAGCTACGCTTCTTGATCAGATTAGGGAGAAGCAGGTCGATGATGTGATCTTGGTAAAGCTATGCAGCGAAGTGATGAACGGGAAAGCTCCCGGCTTCGTGATTCAAGATGATGGATCGCTTTGGTTTCAAGACCGGATTTGCGTGCCTGACATAGATGGTATTCACCAGTTGGTGATGAGAGAGGCCCATTCGTCAGCCTATTCTGTACATCCAGGCTCTAGCAAGATGTACAAGGACCTCAGAATGAAGTTCTGGTGGCCCAATATGAAGAGAGATGTGGCAGAGTTCGTGGCCAGATGCTTGACTTGTCAGAAGGTCAAGATAGAACACCGAAGACCCGGTGGAGAATTGTTACCTCTACCAATTCCTGAGTGGAAGTGGGAGGATATTGCTATGGATTTCGTCACGGGGTTACCCAAGACGCGAAGTCAGAAAGACGCAATATGGATTATCGTTGATAGGCTCACAAAGAGTGCTCATTTTGTGGCTATCAAGATAACATGGGGAATCCAGAAGCTATCGGAAGTGTTTTTACACGAAGTTATCCGTCTGCATGGTACTCCAAAAACCATTGTGTCAGATCGCGATGGCAGATTTATGTCCAGATTCTGGAAGGAATTGCATAAGGCAATGGGAACCGAGCTAAGGTTCAGTACTGCGTTTCATCCTCAAACTGATGGACAGTCTGAAAGGACTATCCAGACCCTGGAGGATATGCTGAGAGCATGCGTGCTTGATCGTCCGACTAGCTGGGAAGATAGCTTGAGTCTGATTGAATTCACGTACAACAATAGCTGGCATGCTACTATCAAGATGGCTCCATTCGAAGCTTTATATGGTCGCAAGTGCAGATCTCCGATTTGTTGGAATGAGAATGCCGACAAGATTCTGATCGGACCAGAGCTAGTCGAAAGGACTGCCTCAGACATTGTGCTGATCAGACAAAGGTTGTTGACCGCTCAGAGTCGACAGAAGTCTTATGCTGATCCGAAGCGTAGAAAAGTGGAATTTGAGGTTGGCGACAAAGTGTTTGTCAAAGTATCACCGACCAAGGGCGTGTTCAGATTTGGTAAGCGTGGGAAGCTTAACCCTCGCTACGTGGGACCTTTTGAGATTCTGGATAGAGTGGGATCTCTAGCATACCGTTTGGCATTACCACCATCGGCACATCCAATGCATAATGTGTTCCACGTATCCTTGTTAAGGAAGTATGTGCCAGACGAGTCTCATGTGCTGAGTTATGAAGACATTGAGATCCAGGCGAATGGTACGTACGAAGAGTTACCAGTGCGTATTCTTGAGCGCCGAGAGAAGCAGTTGCGCAACAAGGTTGTACCTTTGGTACGGATTTTGTGGTCCAAGTCAGGTGCCGAAGAGATTACCTGGGAGACTTGGGAGACTGAGGTGGATATGCTTAGACGCTTTCCCAATTTGTTTTCGGCCTAGAATAGTCAAGTTTCGGGGTCGAAACTTATTTTAAGGGGGAGGTAATGTAACACCCCTCAATTTATAAGAATATTTTGTAATTTTTCTAACTCCTGAATTACTAGACGGATTAATTTCTGAAGAGTTTTGGACTTTCTGTAAGAGGTTTGAACTCTGTAAATTTTTCCGAGTATTATAAAACACAGTTGAAGTGTATTCGGGGTTAATTTGATGTTTATGTACGAATATATTTAACCTGGAGTTAAGGAATTTAAACCAAGCCGAGTCCGGATAAGGATTAACGAAATCGGCCTTAAAACCGCGACTCACCGCGATTGACCGCGATCAACCGCGATACACCGCGACCGACCGCGCTCGCGGTAACGCCTTTTGCTGAGCAGTGTCGTCTTCCTCAAAGGCGGTTACTGTAGCTCTGTTCCTTTGATTTTTCTGGAAGGACAGGTGGCTCTCCAGCTGGCTTGACTTGTGTTCCCCTGTTTCCTGGGTGTTTCCCTTGGTGAGGCTCAGATTTTCAGTATAAAAGGGGGTGGAACCAATCCGAGAGTTGCCTTCGTCTTCCTCCTTGAGCTCTCTCTTTTCTCTGGTTTTTGCCCACTGAATTTCGCCATTTTCGTGCCTTTCGAGCTCGATTCGAGTGATCCCAAGGATTGGTGAAGCTTGCCCAAGTGTTAGGGAAGGCTTACAAGTGTTTTGTGATCGATTTGAATGCAAAACGAGGCCTCCACGAATCGGGTAAATTCCCCTCTCCGCCATGGAAGCTGTCGAAGCTTTACCACTGTCGATGAACCGCGACTGGCCGCGACTTGCCGCGATCGCGGTAAGGGCGTCCGAGTCGTGTGTCTTGTGTTTTGTCTTTGGGCTTGGCTCGATTCCTTTGATTTCTTTTCCTATTCTTTTAGATTCATATGTAAGTGTATGGAATCTAACTTAGGGTCTCATTTTGGATCATTCCAATGGGATTTTTATCCAGGTTTCGTTCCAGATTCAAGATTCAGGACCCGTTCTTAAGAAGTTGTCTTAGCAATCGTCTATTCTAAGGCAAGTGGCGGTTCGCTCTTGCTCATCATTCCATACTTTCATTAATTATCAATTGTTTATTGTTAATTAATTTGGGATGATTTACTGTTTATGTTGGGAACAGTTTTGATAAATTATTTAATAAAAGAAGTGTTGTTATAATAGGTTGTATATTGCTAGATACAGCGCTATATGTTCATAATAGTTTTGTTGAGGATTTTAAATGTGAAATTCATATGAAAGATTATAATAGGTTGCATATACTGTTAGTAGCAACGCTATTTTGATATATATATATATAGATTGTTAGATCTATGATGTTGGCCTTGATGGCTTTGATGTGATGTGATATATGACTGTGCTGAACTGTTAGTTAGCACGAGTATTCATAGGAACGCTTGGACTCTGCGAAGTTCATTCGTTTCTTTATAACTGGCAAATAACAGGGCGTTCAAGTTCCTATGCCAAACTTCTGGTCATGACCAACTGTGATGTGGATTTAGGTTTGGACTCTGCGAGGTCCATTCCTTCGATGTATGTCCCTCATGATGACACATATATCTAAAAGCTTATAACGTGATGTGTGCTTTGGAATTTAATAAGATAAGTGCCGTTGTCGCACATAATTAATATACCTTGGGCGAGTAGTGCAGCTAAGCGCTAGTGCAGTTAGGAAAAACTCATCTTAGTTGTAAATCGCTCGTATGCGATGCTGTGATGATGTGTTAAGTATGTTTGTTTAAGTTCCCCAACATTTGTCATATTTTCCTATAAGGCTCATTTCTTTTGGAGTCTTCTTTTGGGATTGATTGCTGTGAGACTCGGTCTCCAGAATCTTCTCTTGTTCATGCTGTTTTATATATGTTAGTAGGAGTATGATGGTTGACTAGCGTACTCGGTTATTATTCGAGGGACGATGAGTCTAACCTAATACGACTGCCTCGAACCACTCTGCTTTGTACCCTTGCGTAGTCTTTCATTAGACTGACCAACCTTTATATTCCTTGCATGGTTGGCTGGTGTCATCCGTCCGATTCGGCACATCAGATAAATTAAGGATTTGAGAAGGCTAGAAGCGACTAGAAGAATGAACGATGTTTGATAAACTGTTTGTTTAAGATTTCCGCTGTGTATTATCGTATTTTGTTAAGATTTCCGCTGTAAACCTTGCTGTTATGCATTTTGTTGTACGTGGGAATGGTTGTATTCCCAGTACATTGACTTTGTAAAAGTTGTAATATATGGCAATATAAGCCATGATTGGATTTTATATCAACTGTAAAAGCCTGGGGTGACTTAGTGATGTTGAATCCGGGGTCATCGGCGGTAATACTTTCAATTGTCAAAATCTTGCGATTTGGGGGTGTTACAACTAACCTGTTTGTCGTGGAAGTTCCAAGCGTGAACACAATATCTGTCCAAGCTGACACGAGTCTTTCCCCATACGGGATCAGCCAACTGTTTCTTACATATTGAATCATATGTGGCCAAGCCCTCCATTCCAACTCAATTCTGCGCAACTCCCTCTCATACTCGGGTACAGTTATGCTTGAATAAATTGTAGTATGTATTTGCAAACCTTGTACCCAAGCTTTTATCCTTCATCATCTTCCTAGCATTGTCATCTATGTTCTTCTTCACATGGCGCCTACAGAGGATATACTTTACACTTGGAAATAGTCTATTTAACGCATTCATCAAGGCCTTTTCACGATCTGTCACTAGGCATGTCGATGTTACTTGACACTTTTTACACATTTCAAGAAGTTGTTGTGCGACCCACACGTAGTTGTCTTCTTTCTCACGTTGTAGAAACGCCCCCGCCACATTGTAGTTCTTCCATGTAGACGTTACTCTTATAATTTCGAGAAAAGGCAAGTCATACATGCACAAGTAGATGTGTCATGCGTAATGAATAAACATATCAACAAGTAGATGTAGCATGTAGATGTGTTATACTAGCCTGTTTGTGCTGTATGTGGAGTCTAGCAAAAAGACGTACGAAAATGCCTTTAGGAGTTTCATGGAATCTGGACTGACAAAGAAAATGTCGGCGATCTTATTCGTCGTTGGATCCAACCTATACTCCATAAAGTAGTTGTTCTCCTTGCATTTATGGAAGAACTCTTGGACCATGGTTCTTCCTTCCATCCCACTATGTCGGACCATGTACACTTCATTGTACACTTACTTCATTTTAGTGTAGTTGTTCGTGTCCTGGTTAAGTGTTGTTGCAATCTTTGATGGTTTATTATGATTTTTTGTCATGACCTTACACAACTTCTTCTGCTCAGGTGTCATCCTGCCAATGAATGCATGCCCGTACAAGTCATCACCAATGACATGGTTGTGGGTTCCAACAACTACCTTGATTGTATATAAGTTCCTCGGTTTTTCTTGACACAACAATCTGAATGGACAATCACATTTTTTGCTCCTTGTTCTTTGCCTTACTATGTTTTCATCTTTAGGAATGTAAATTCCCTCTTTTTCACACAATAACCATGTCTTCCGAAGGCTTCCTCCACCAAGGTTTTTATCCCGACCAATAGTGATGCAGAAGTGATTATCAAAGCCAATTTGTCTAGCCCAATAAATTGCATCATCTCTGGAGCCGAATACTTCACCCGTGGTAAACTTCTCTGAATAATCTTCCGAAACAATCAATTCTTCAGGTGTAGGATAATCAAACCGCGGTTGTGTGTGTAATGCCGTAAACCCAAACTGAGGTGGAACATGCCACCTTACGGACGAAATTCCTGTAATATCCCTCATTTTGTAAGGGTAATTTTGAATTTTTCTTATGACCATATTACAAGTCAGATTAAATTCAGAGAAGTACGGACATTCTATGCAATGTGCGACCTCTGTAATATTTTTCTGAGTAATATAAAATACAGTTAAGGTATCTTTGGGTTAAAAGGGTCGTTTGTGTACGAATATATTTAACCTGGAGTTAAGAATATTTTTACCCCTTAGTAAAAACGACAAAACGGGTCAAAGGGGGCAAAATTGGCCTTGGCCGCACCCTTCCGCACCCGCGGCGAAGGCCAATGCCAGTGGCGGTCACGAGTCAGCCACCGCACCCCCACCACACCATGGCCGCACCCCGCAGTGAGGCGCTGTCGCTTCGCAAGTTGCACTGCAACTCGACGGCAGCAGAACCTAGCCTTGGTGACTCACCTAGGCTACGCCTGATTGTCGGGACACCTCTTGGTTGTTGTCTCCTGAGTGTAAGCTGCTTGGTTGGCCTATAAAAGGAGGGAGGGAGCTGAGGAAGAGGGCCATAACTCAGCTGCAACTTCATCCCCTTCCTCTAGAAATCTCCATTGTTGTGCCAAGTTTTGAGCTTTGTTTGAGAAGTGATCGAACCCCTTTGAGTGTTTACAAAGGTACTCATGAGTGTTATTCAAAGATCTAAGGTGTTGGGAGATCAAAACCACAACGAATCGAAGTCGAACGAATCGATTTGGGTGAGTTTCTCCCCGAAAATCTGTCGAAGCTCTAGCCCCTGGCACTTGGCCGCACCCGCGGCAGAGGCTCCACCGCACCCCGCGGTGAGCTTGTCCGAGGTGTGTGTTCTTGGGCGTTGGGCTTTGGGCGAGGCTTGACTCCTTTGGTCCTTTTCCTATTCTTTTAGATTCATATATATAGATATTGAATCTAACTTAGGGTCTCGTTATGGGTCGTTCCAGAGGGAATTATTGTCCAGGATCTGTCCCAGTTTCGGACTCGGAAACCGTTATCTCTAAGCTTGTTAAAGCTTCGTCTAATCTAAGGCAAGTGGCGGTTCACTCTTGCTTATCATTCCATATTTCCATTAATTATCAATTGTTTAATTATTAATTAATTTGGGATGATTTACTATTCTGTTGGGAATAGTTTGATAAATGATGTGAAAAGAATATGATATTATAATAGGTTGTATATCTGCTAGAACAACGCTATTATAGATATATATTTATGATATTACCCTGGAGGGCTTTGATATGATTATTACTGTGTTGAACTGTTTAGTTAGCACGAGTATTCGTAGGAGCGATGGACTATTCGAGGTCCAGTCGTTTCTTAATAATGATTAATGGTGCAAAGGGTGATAAACCCAAAAACCATTTGGTGGGTCATGACCGATCTCTATACTCGGGTATAGAGATGGTGGCACTTAACTGATGCTATAAATCTTGGGATTCATCCCATTCAGGAGTATGTCCCTCATGGCGAAACATATATCCTATATGTCCCTCATGATGAAACATATACTCAATATATGTCCCTCATGGCGAAACATATATTTAAAAGTCTATAACGTGATGCGCGTTTTGGAATTTAAATAAGATAAGTGCCGTCGTAGCACATGATTAATATACCTCAGACGAGTAGTGCAACTAGGAAAGCTCGTCTTGACTTTGATCAGAGTACCGTTCTCTTTCCGATCTGGATTCGCATTAAGCGGTGAGGTTGGTCGTGAACCGAAACATCAAGTCGTTTTTGAACGCTTGTATGATTAATTAATATTCCCCAACATTTGTCATATTTCCGATAAGACTCAATTCGTTGGAGTCTTCTTTGGGATTGATTTCTGTGAGACTTGGTCTTTCAGAATCTTCTCTTGATCATGCCTCTTCATATGTTTCAGTAGAGTATAGTGGTTGACTATCGTTATCGGTTTTGATTCGAGGAGCGATGAGTCTAACCTAATACGACTACTTCGAACCACTCTGCTTTGTACCCTTGTATAGTCTTTCATTAGACTAACCAACCGTAATTGTTCTCTGCATGGTTGGCTGGTGTCATCCGTTCGATTCGGCACATCAGATAAGAATCCGAGAAACAAAGGCTAGAACGACTATAAAAGCAAACGGTGTTTTAATGGATTTATCAGGTTGCGATCCTTGGCGGGTGATCATTACGATCAAAACCCTTGTATTTATACTTTGCAAAGACTTTCGCCGATTACTCTGTTTTGTCCTATGGGGATTGGGATGTAATCCCCAGACATATGTTTTAACCAAAGATTTTGGTGTTTACATCATGATTGTTGTTTATGATTTGTATTTAAACCGATAAAGCCTGGGGTGGCTTCGGTGTGGAAACCGAGATCACTGGCGGTAATACATTTCCAAATGGGTTACGATTTGGGGGTGTTACAGATCTGGTATCAGAGCCGAAGGTTTTAAAACGGGTTTGGGAATTCATGAACCATTTACTCGTTTTAAATTGAGAAATGTTTTCAAAGGCTCTGAGTTTTCAAAATGAAAAGAATTTGAAATATTACCGTTTATAGTCATGCCCTTTCTTTAGTCTGATATGGAAGTAACTTCTATATTTAGAAAGACTAACTCTCGTTTCGTCATCCGTAGGATATGGGTGCCTGCTCTTCACTCCCAAAGGATAAGGAGGAAGTAGAGGCGAATCCACCCTCCCCTATGGAGCTTGAATTCTCAGTTCCAATTCATAGTTTTGAGGTCGGAGGACCAAGTAACCCACCTGAGGAAGTAAAACACGTGCTTCCAGAGTCAGTTGTGCTAGTGTCCGACCAGACCATGGTCCCAGTGGCCGAGCCGGTAGTAGCACCACGGGAGAACATGAGACATGAAGTAGAGTTGTCAAGATGTGCTAGAGGATATTACGACAATGACTATATGATTGAGATGATCCCAGAAGGGGAAGAAGGAGAAGAGGAGGAAGAAATCCTAGAAGTGGATTCTGAAGAGGATCCCGAGGAGGATCCAATGGAAGACGAAGATCCAATAGAAGATCTCGAGGAAGTCCCGGTGGAGTAGGGCTATGAACCTGATGGTTTAAGACACTTATTGGTGGATGATGAGCATACGAAGATGCAATTCATCTACCCTAGTCCGCCAGTTAGACCGATGTACTCGCCAATGACTGAAGCGGACTGGGAGAACCTCTATGTCGAATACGGCATTAGAGGAAGTCGACCCCAAGAGATACCGAAAGGTTCCCAGCCTGATCCTGTTCGGAGAAGGTGGAGGTCAGAATCCGAATTAAGGGAGATACTTCGACATAGTGAGGAGATCTCTTTCGAAGAGCAGCATCAGATGGATGATATTATTAACCGTATTCTAGGTCGAGTAAGGCCAGGAGGGCCAGAAGTGAATGACCAGGGTGTTACCAGGCCAAGTATGAGGCTGAGGACACCAAAATTAGTAGATGAACCAAGTATCCCATGGCCAAGTAGGGTGAGAAGTTTATCACCAGACCCTAATGAAGAACCCCGTCCTAAGAAACCCTGTGTGGACAGCTTGCCATATAGGAAGCGTTTCGGGGGACTTTGAGAAAGGACCGATGTAACTATAGTAGTTTCCTTGTGTGTAATACTCTAGTGTACATGCGGTAATTAGTGAATTCTCTGAGCAATTTTGTCCTAAAGCTCAGGAGATTTCCCTTTTTGTAAAACCTTATGTATAAGTTGAAGTTTATCTAATAAAGTTTACCTAGTTTGATCCTTTCCGAGTTGATTGTTACATTAAGTATACTGTAAGGTATTAATGTATAAAATCCTTGGAAATTGATCGGTAAACAGATGATGAACACAAGGAACAATGCTCGTTCTGGTGCTGGGCCGAGTAACAATCCCAGACATAACGAGAGAAATGTTGGAAATCCTGAGAATGTACGTGAGTCCAGTTTCCAACATAATCCTGGAGGCAATGACCCAGCTCAGGGCAACGCTCCAAGGATATTTGATGAAGCGGCCGTTGCAGAAATTCAAGGAATTTTCATGCAAGCAATGAACGATGTCCTACACCCGAATATGCCTCAGGCGCAAGATGTGCCGGCATTCTCAGCGACCTCGGGAGTTGGAGAACAGGAAACTCATGTACCTTTGCATCAGGAGAATGTGGTTAGGAGCAGGAATGATTGTGGCCGAGCGCTGAAAGCCATAAATTCTATGAGACCTGACAACTTCAATGGGAAGGGTGAACCAGTTGAAGTAACGCATTGGTTTTCCCACATGGAGCGGTTGTTCCGCAGTGTGGAGTGCACTGAGGCTGAGAAAGTGCACATAGCTTTTCTTCAACTGAAAGGAGATGCTAGTGAGTGGTGGGAAAACATTGGTCTTGCTGATAGCTAGTGAGTGGTGGGAAAACACTGGTCTGAAATATTACCGTTTATAGTCGTGCCCTTTCTTTAGTCTGATATGGAAGTAACTTCTATATTTAGAAAGACTAACTCTCGTTTCGTCATCCGTAGGATATGGGTGCCTGCTCTTCACTCCCAAAGGATAAGGAGGAAGTAGAGGCGAATCCACCCTCCCCTATGGAGCTTGAATTCTCAGTTCCAATTCATAGTTTCGAGGTCGGAGGACCAAGTAACCCAGCTGAGGAAGTAAAACACGTGCTTCCAGAGTCAGTTGTGCTAGTGTCCGACCAGACCATGGTCCCAGTGGCCGAGCCGGTAGTAGCACCACGGGAGAACATGAGACATGAAGTAGAGTTGTCAAGATATGCTAGAGGATATTACGACAACGACTACATGATTGAGATGATCCCAGAAGGGGAAGAAGGAGAAGAGGAGGAAGAAATCCTAGAAGTGGATTCTGAAGAGGATCCCGAGGAGGATCCAATGGAAGACGAAGATCCAATAGAAGATCTCGAGGAAGTCCCGGTGGAGTAGGGCTATGAACCTGATGGTTTAAGACACTTATTGGTGGATGATGAGCATACGAAGATGCAATTCATCTACCCTAGTCCGCCAGTTAGACCGATGTACTCGCCAATGACTGAAGCGGACTGGGAGAACCTCTATGTCGAATACGGCATTAGAGGAAGTCGACCCCAAGAGATACCGAAAGGTTCCCAGCCTGATCCTGTTCGGAGAAGGTGGAGGTCAGAATCCGAATTAAGGGAGATACTTCGACAGAGTGAGGAGATCTCTTTCGAAGAGCAGCGTCAGATAGATGATATTATTAACCGTATTCTAGGTCGAGTAAGGCCAGGAGGGCCAGAAGTGAATGACCAGGGTGTTACCAGGCCAAGTATGAGGCCGAGGACACCAGAATTAGTAGACGAACCAAGTATCCCATGGCCAAGTAGGGTGAGAAGTTTATCACCAGACCCTAATGAAGAACCCCGTCCTAAGAAACCCTGTGTGGACAGCTTGCCATATAGGAAGCATTTCGGGGGACTTTGAGAAAGGACCGATGTAACTATAGTAGTTTCCTTGTGTGTAATACTCTAGTGTACATGCGGTAATTAGTGAATTCTCTGAGCAATTTTGTCCTAAAGCTCAGGAGATTTCCCTTTTTGTAAAACCTTATGTATAAGTTGAAGTTTATCTAATAAATTTTACCTAGTTTGATCCTTTCCGAGTTGATTGTTACATTAAGTATACTGCAAGGTATTAATGTATAAAATCCTTGGAAATTGATCGGTAAACAGATGATGAACACAAGGAACAATGCTCGTTCTGGTGCTGGGCCGAGTAACAATCCCAGACATAACGAGAGAAATGTTGGAAATCCTGAGAATGTACGTGAGTCCAGTTTCCAACATAATCCTGGAGGCAATGACCCAGCTCAGGGCAACGCTCCAAGGATATTTGATGAAGCGGCCATTGCAGAAATTCGAGGAATTTTCATGCAAGCAATGAACGATGTCCTACACCCGAATATGCGTCAGGCGCAAGATGTGCCGGCATCCTCAGCGACCCCGGGAGTTGGAGAACAGGAAACTCATGTACCTTTGCATCAGGAGAATGTGGTCAGGAGCAGGAATGATTGTGGCCGAGCGCTGAAAGCCATAAATTCTATGAGACCTGACAACTTCAATGGGAAGGGTGAACCAGTTGAAGTAACGCATTGGTTTTCCCACATGGAGCGGTTGTTCCGCAGTGTGGAGTGCACTGAGGCTGAGAAAGTGCACATAGCTTTTCTTCAACTGAAAGGAGATGCTAGTGAGTGGTGGGAAAACACTGGTTTTGCTGATAGCCCTGACTTGAATTGGGCAATGTTCAAGACCAAGATGACTGACCGATTCTTCTCTCGGGCAATGAGGGAGGAAAAGCACAAGGAATTTCTTTACCCTAAGACTGAAGGGTTAAAGGTGAATGAGCTGGCAACCAAGTTCAATCACTTATTGCGGTACGCTGGATCGGAAGTATCCAGTGAAGAACAGAAAATCTGGCATTTTCACGAGTGGATGAGCCCAAAAATTAAGCCAATGATGTTGAGCCACAATTGCTCTACCTTGGAGCAATATGTGGATGCGGCTTACAAGTTGGAGGTGACTCTGGATGAGTCGACCAAGAGAAAGAATCGCCAGAGGTCGACGCAAAATCAACCTCAGGCGAGTGGATTCAAACGTCATGCGCCACCGTCTAACTTTGCTAAATCCAGCAAGGCAAAAACGGGTGGGGCTCAAGGAGAGTCGACACAGCAATCGGGTTAGGGCAAGAGTCTGATCCTATGTTATAATTGTGGTGTTGCTGGGCATAAGAGTACTGCGTGTCCTAAGGAAAGAAAGACATGCTTTGGTTGTGGGAATGAAGGGCATTTGCAGAAGTTCTGTTGGTAGGGAAAGCAGAAAGGAGCGGAGTTACAGCAGGGGTCTGTTAATCAGAGTAACCGACCTAGGTTCAAACCGACAGCGGCTCCTAGTCCTTCGGTGCAGACAACTGCCCAGAATAAGGGGAAAGCCCCAGCTACTTTTGGAGGTCAGGGTCAACGCATGTACGAGATGCGTGAGGCTGATGGACCTAACGCTCCAATTGCTCAAGGTACTTTATACCTTCATTCTACTTCAGTGTGCATACTGTTTGATTCAGGTGCTACCCATTCATTTATTTCAGAGAGTTGTGTTAGTGAGTTAGGATTAGTCTGCAACGAGGTTTGTGAGCCTTTCGTTGTGAATCTTCCTAATAGTGAACGCTTAGTGGGGACTAAGTGTCTGTCTGAATTTCCGATTACCATTCAGGGTAAGAAATTCGAGGCAGATTTGATTTGTATTGTCATGGCTCCATACGACATTATTCTCGGTATGGATTGGCTGACACGTCATGGGGCGGTAATCGACTTTAGTGCAAAAATTGTGACGGTGTCATCTGGGGACCAGAGCGTGTGCAAATTTAAGGGTCAGAATGACGCTGGTAACGGCAGGCTTATCAATGCGATGGCTGTGTTTAAGCTACTTCAACAGGGTTGTGTTGGGTACCTTTGCTATCTGGATTCGCCCATGAAAGATGAACCAATAATTCTTGATATTCCTGTGATTCGTGAGTTTCCGGATGTCTTTCCGGAAGAAATTCCTGGATTACCCCCGCATCGTGTCGTGGAATTTTCAATTGATCTCGAACCGGGTACTGTGCCGATTTCGAAGGCACCATACTGGATGGCTCCTGCTGAAATGCAGGAATTAAAGAAGCAACTGGAGGATCTTCTCGACAAGGGTTATATAAGGCCGAGTGCATCGCCTTAGGGTGCTCCGGTCTTGTTTGTCAAGAAGAAAGATGGATCGTTCCGACTTTGTATCGACTATAGAGAGTTGAACAAAGTCACGATCAAGAATAAGTATCCTTTGCCAAGGATTGATGATCTGTTAGATCAGTTGTAGGGAGCTAAAGTCTTTTCCAAGATCGATTTGAGATCTGGTTATCATCAACTCAGAATTTGTGAGGAAGATATTCCGAGGACTGTATTCCGGACAAGGTATGGTCACTACGAGTTCGTAGTTATGCCATTCGGACTTACCAATGCTCCAGCAGTCTTTATGGACCTGATGAATCGGTGCTTTCACCAGTACTTGGATAAGTTTTTGGTGGTTTTCATCGATGATTTTGATTTATTCTCCGAATGAGGAAGTTCACGAGGAACACCTTCGGATTGTGTTGTCAATCCTTAGACAAAATGAGTTGTACACTAAATTGTCTAAGTGCGATTTTTGGATCAAGGAAGTGGATTTCTTAGGCCACGTGATCAATGAGAAGGGGGTAATGGTTGATCCCCAAAAGATTGAAGCAGTAGCTAACTGGAAGCGGCCTCAGAATGTGAAGGAGGTGCGCAGTTTCCTTGGACTTGCCGGATATTATAAACGGTTTGTAGAGGGATTTTCTAAGATCGCTCTACCTATGACCGGTCTGCTTCGCAAGGTCCACAAGAAGTTTGTCTGGAATGACAAGCGCGAGGCCAGTTTTCAGAAATTGAAGCAATGTCTGACCTCCGCACCAGTGCTAATGCTACCAGACGAAACTGATGATTATGCGGTCTATAGTGATGCTTCAAAGAGGGGTTTGGGTTGTGTGTTGATGCAAAGAGGCAAAGTTATTGCTTATGCGTCAAGAAAACTGAAAACCTATGAAGAAAACTATCCAACGCATGATCTAGAGTTAGCAGCGGTAGTGTTTGCGTTGAAGATTTGGAGGCATTATCTCTATGGTGTGAAATGCCAAGTCTTCACTGATCACAAAAGTCTCAAGTATGTATTCACTCAGAAGGAGTTGAATATGAGACAATGTCGTTGGTTAGAGCTACTCAAAGACTACGACCTCGAATTGATGTATCATCCGGGCAAGGCTAATGTAGTAGCCGATGCATTGCCGCCATCGGCACATCCAGTGCATAATGTGTTCCATGTATCCTTGCTGAGGAAATACGTGCATGATGAGTCTCATGTGCTGAGCTATTAAGACATTGAGATTCAAGCAAATGGTACTTATGAAGAGATACATGTGCGTATTCTCGAGCGTCGTGGGAAGCACTTGCGCAACAAGATAGTATCGTTGGTACGGATTATGTGGTCCAAGTCAGGAACCGAAGAAGTTACCTGGGAGACTGAGGAGGATATGCTTAGACGCTTTCCCGAGTTGTTTTCGGCCTAAGTTTCGGGGTCGAAACTTCTTCTAAGGGGGAGGTAATGTAATATCCCTCATTTTGTAAGGGTAATTTTGAATTTTTCTTATGACCATATTACAAGTCAGATTAAATTCAGAGAAGTACGGACATTCTATGCAATGTGCGACCTCTATAATATTTTTCTGAGTAATATAAAATACAGTTAAGGTATCTTTGGGTTAAAAGGGTCGTTAGTGTATGAATATATTTAACCCGAAGTTAAGAATATTTTTACCCCTTAGTAAAAACGATAAAACGGGTCAAAGGGGGCAAAATTGGCCTTGGCCGCACCCTGCCGCACCCGCGGCGAAGGCCAATGCCAGTGGCGGTCACGAGTCGGCCATCGCACCCCCACCGCACCCTGGCCGCACCCCGCGGTGAGGCGCTGTCGCTTCGCAAGTTGCACTGCAACTCGACGGCAGCAGAACCTAGCCTTGGTGACTCACCTAGGCTACGCCTGATTGTCGGGACACCTCTTGGTTGTTGTCTCCTGAGTGTAAGCTGCTTTGTTGGCCTATAAAAGGAGGGAGGGAGCTGAGGAAGAGGGCCATAACTCAGCTGCAACTTCATCCCCTTCCTCTAGAAATCTCCATTGTTGTGCCAAGTTTTGAGCTTTGTTTGAGAAGTGATCGAACCCCTTTGAGTGTTTACAAAGGTACTCATGAGTGTTATTCAAAGATCTAAGGTGTTGGGAGATCAAAACCACAACGAATCGAAGTCGAACGAATCGATTTGGGTGAGTTTCTCCCCGAAAATCTGTCGAAGCTCTAGCCCCTGGCACTTGGCCGCACCCGCGGCAGAGGCTCCACCGCATCCCGCGGTGAGCTTGTCCGAGGTGTGTGTTCTTGGGCGTTGGGATTTGGGCGAGGCTTGACTCATTTGGTCCTTTTCCTATTCTTTTAGATTCATATATATAAATATTGAATCTAACTTAGGGTCTCGTTATGGGTCGTTCCAGAGGGAATTATTGTCCAGGATCTGTCCCAGTTTCGGACTCGGAAACCGTTATCTCTAAGCTTGTTAAAGCTTCGTCTAATCTAAGGCAAGTGGCGGTTCGCTCTTGCTTATCATTCCATATTTCCATTAATTGTCAATTGTTTAATTGTTAATTAATTTGGGATGATTTACTGTTCTGTTGGGAATAGTTTGATAAATGATGTGAAAAGAATATGATATTATAATAGGTTGTATATCTGTTAGAACAACGCTATTATAGATATATATTTATGATATTAGCCTGGAGGGCTTTGATATGATTATTACTGTGTTGAACTGTTTAGTTAGCACGAGTATTCGTAGGAGCGATGGACTATTCGAGGTCCAATCGTTTCTTAATAATGATTAATGGTGCAAAGGGTGATAAACCCAAAAACCATTTGGTGGGTCATGACCGATCTCTATACTCGGGTATAGAGATGGTGGCACTTAACTGATGCTACAAATCTTGGGATTCGTCCCATTCAGGAGTATGTCCCTCATGGCGAAACATATATCCTATATGTCCCTCATGATGAAACATATACTCAATATATGTCCCTCATGGCGAAACATATATTTAAAAGTCTATAACGTGATGGGCATTTTGGAATTTAAATAAGATAAGTGTCGTCGTAGCACATGATTAATATACCTCAGACGAGTAGTGCAGCTAGGGAATAGTGCAGCTAGGAAAGCTCGTCTTGACTTTGATCAGAGTATCGTTCTCTTTCCGATCTGGATTCGCATTAAGCGGTGAGGTTGGTCGTGAACCGAAACATCAAGTCATTTTTGAACGCTTGTATGATTAATTAATGTTCCCTAACATTTGTCATATTTCCGATAAGACTCAATTCGTTGGAGTCTTCTTTGAGATTGATTTATGTGAGACTTGGTCTTTCAGAATCTTCTCTTGATCATGCCTCTTCATATGTTTCAGTAGAGTATGGTGGTTGACTATCGTTATCGGTTTTGATTCGAGGAGCGATGAGTCTAACCTAATACGACTATTTCGAACCATTCTGCTTTGTACCCTTGCATAGTCTTTCATTAGACTAACCAACCGTAATTGTTCTCTGCATGGTTGGCTGGTGTCATTCGTTCGATTCGGCACATCAGATAAGAATTCGAGAAACAAAGGCTAGAACGACTATAAAAGTAAACGGTGTTTTAATGGATTTATCAGGTTGTGATCCTTGGCGGGTGATCATTACGATCAAGACCCTTGTATTTATATTTTGCAAAGACTTCCGCTGATTACTCTGTTTTGTCCTATGGGGATTGGGATGTAATCCCCATACATATGTTTTAACCAAAGATTTTGGTGTTTACATCATGATTGTTGTTTATGATTTGCATTTAAATCGGTAAAGCCTGGGTGGCTTCGGTGTGGAAACCGAGGTCACTGGCGATAATACCTTTCCAAATGGGTTACGATTTGGGGGTGTTACAATTCCACTACGAGCAAAACTATCTAATCCCGGCATATGGGGTTGTTGAGGCGCCATAGGTTCGCCGAACAACCCAAGTGAGAAGGGTGGTGGTGCCATGTCCCACGCATCATTCAAGGACAGATTGTTAATACCGATGTTCACGATAGTGTTCTCCTATTGAAGTAAAAAAACAAGTTAGCATAGAAGCATGTTAGAATCCAATTTATGTCAAACAAATCCATCTGTGATGAATAGACACATTCCATCCGTCACGGATGGTAGCATTACATCTGTCACGTATGAACCCTTTCCATACGTGACGGATGAAGGACATCCATTCGTGACGGATGAAACAAGTCCATTCGTCACGGGCATTTTTTTCCTTCAAAAAACAGTCGTCGAACCAAGTTCTTGCACTTGCAATGATATAGTCAAAATTCAATATAACAAGGCCAAACAATCAAACATGCAGTTTTGCACACAAAATCTCCAACTTTTTTAATCAAAGATGGAGTTTTTTATGAACATATAGTAACAACGATGAAATTACCTTTAGAAAGTGTTTGTTTTTCCAAAGAACAACTCAAACATATACATTCACAAGAAAGAACCATAAAATTCTTAACTTCTACTAACATGTAAAATAAAAGCTTAAAAACATATCTCATTGTAATGATAACCCCTTAAAACATCTTCTCTACCATTGAAGTTGGAAAAATCATCTTCATTTGCCATGGAAAAGAACCAAAGTAATGGAAGAGAATGGAAGAAGTGTTGTGGGAGGGAAAGGGAAGAGTGATTGAGAGGTTTAGGGTTTTATTTTTGGTCGTAATATTGATGAGATATGACGGGTAGTTAATGTTGTTAGGTGGGGACAAGTAACATTCAATTTTCTGGTTGCTTACCTCGTCTGTCACGGACCAATATCATCCATCCGTCACGGACTAACTGTATACATCCGTCACTTACGAATCACTTTGGTCCATCACGAACGGTTGCAAATGGTTCGTCACGGACGAAACGGGGCGTGAAATAGCAATTTCACCCGTGCGTTAAATAGAAATCGTGTAAATAAAATGGTTTTTTCACTTGGTAGTCCTAAAATATTACTTAACTAGTGTGTGTGCCCGCGCTTAAGGCACGAGTTAAGACTTTAATTTTATTTTTTAATAATGATAAAACTACATATAAATTTCATATACATATATACTACTTAAACTTAAGATAAGATCATTATATCATATAACGTACGTATCAATATGTAATAATCAACATAATAATAATGAGTTAATTGTAATGATAGGATAATAATCTTATATCATTATATAAAGTTATGTATTAAAACTATGTCATTTACGTTTGGATTCTCTAGTTATGGTTTTCGTCTTGAAAATTTAAGGCGTGTTTTGAAGATGTCGTAGGGAATGTTATGGATTGGACAATGGAAATCAAATGATACTTGGATGATTTACTTCATTGATAGTTGGCACCATAGACCTGTCAGAGGTAGACTTTTATTGGTAATTCATAGGCACATGTATTTATATAGATTTTTTTAATAAATAAATAAATATATGAATTCTTAATGTCAATCCTTTGAATGGAAAAAAGTAGTTAGATTATATTTTGTTTTAGAAAACAAATATATATATTTTGTACATTATATTGTCTTTTGAGGGGTAAAAATAAATCAAACTTATATTTATCAAAAAAAAATCAAACTTATATGTTTGGTAAATTAATAAATATTTAGTATGTATGAAGTGATGATAGTATGTGGTATATAAATTGTACAATTAATTAATTTAATATAATTTTTCCTTTCTTTTTCATAACTGTAAAGATCATGATTGTACATGATTTGGTTGGTTTTACAAATAGTTTTAAAATATCGCGCCAAATTTATCTTTTTGGAGAGAAAAACAGATTAAGGAAGTATCATACATTAATTATCTATCTTGAAAATCAATTTATCAAACAATTTATTTTATGAAAAATATAGCTTGAAAACCAATTTATTAATGATCATGAAAGATTTTCTAATATTTGTTATCATTTTGAGTATGTATAGTATAGCTTGAAAACCATTTTGTAAATGATTAGCCCGCATGTAAATTTTCACAATGTAAAACATGCTGTAAAAATTATTATAAATTAGTATTTTAACACGGATGATGATTAGTTCGCGCGGATTTCGCCACTTGTAAAACATCTTGTAAAATTGTTGAAAATTTGTATTTTAACACAAATTACGGTATGACTGTATGAATTTCTACGCCCTGAAACATGTTGTAAATATTGTTAGAAATAAATTAGTATTTTAACACGAATTATGATACGACTGTTTGAATTTCTCCAGCAACAAAACATCTTGTAAAGTTGCTAAAAATAGTATTCAAACACAAATTACGGTATGATTGAATTAATTTTTATGCATGTAAACATGCTATAAATATTGTTAAAAATAAATTAATATTTTAACAAGAATTATGATACAAGCATTTGCGAAGAATGCAAAATTTTAAAACCTAGGTCATAGGGAAAATATTATACTTCAATCTAAATTCAATGTAACTTACATAACCTAGATGCGAAATCAGAGATTGTGCTTGTGAATCTTACCGTATTTTGCCGTCGTCGACTTCTCTCTCACCGGTGTTAGTAGTTCAGATGTCGGTTGCTAGGAGTGGCGTCAAATAATTGTAGGGAGATTGTGAGAAGAGTAGAAGTGGAGAGTTATGGGTTTTACGTTTTAATAAAGGTAAAAAAGGAGTTCTAGCGTTTTTTTAGATTTTATGCTTGCAAAAGTTAAAGTAATTTAAAATTCTTATTTTCTTTAAAAAAAATTGTTTGTCAGTAAACTATTTGAGTTTTGGATTAGTCAATCTAGTTACTCTCTTCGAAACCTTGATAAAACAAATATTAAGAGTACATTTATATTATAAAATATAGTCATATTCTAATAAATTAAATTGATACTTCTTATAAGATATCTTGACATTTACTTATTCTCAAAGATTAATACCGTAAGAAAAAATACACTCCGTATATCTTACTGTAAAAATGTTTACTATGTGCATTCCTACTGTAAGAAAACATATGGCCCGTATATCTTACTGTAAAAGTGTTTACTATGTGTATTCCTGATGTAGGAAAAAATATGCCTCGTATATCTTACTATAAAAACATTTACTATGCGCATTCCTGATGTAAGAAAAAATACACCCCGTATGTCTTACGGTAAAAATGTTTACTATGTGCATTCCTACTATAAGAAAACATACGCCCCGTATATCATATTGTAAAAATGTTTACTATGTGTGTTCCTGATGTAATAAAAAATACACCCTGCATATCTTACTGTAAAAACGTTTGCTATGCGCATTCTTGATGTAAGAAAAAATATGTTTCGTATATCTTACACTAAAAACATTTAATATGTACATTCCTGATGTAAGAAAAAATTTGTCTCGTATATCTTACAGTAAAAACATTTACTATGTGCATTCCTGATGAAAAAAATACGTTTTTTTTATATGTTTAAGTTTGATGTTGAAGACATTTATTGTATAAGCGATTGGTAATGATTTTAATATATCGTAAACATTGGCTTTCTAGTATTAAACCTACTGTCAACAATGGATTAAATGAGATTATTTTTCTATCATATACGGAGTATATCATGGGTTGTAATTATCCAGCCCTAAATTCCAAAACAATAGATTGAATATATACCGTGTATGACATGTTGCAAGGAAAGGGTCAGGATTAGTGTTTAGAAAATATACAATACGTGTAGAATCAAACTTGCTATATTTTATTAATAATTTCGATAAATTTTCAAGAAGTATTAGCAAAAACTACCAGATTCCGAAACGCCGTTTGCATAAATATAATGTTTTAGAAAGTATTGCAAATATGCCATAAAGCTGCAACACTTTTGAAAACCAAAAAGGTAAAATCAAAATAAGTAAAACGGCCTAAGATGCAGTTAAGTGTTAAACGGGTATATGAGTAAGCCTAATTATATACCTGTTCAACCGGTAGCACATCTCATCTTCCCCAATTAATGTTCTCCGCTGAACAACTTTTTTCCTTTCATCCCTGAACTCTTGAAGCGTATTCCTCACAGTAAATCTGAAATCCCCAAAGGCGAGAAGCCCTTTTCTCCCTTTGTTCAGCCCTTTGTTAAGCCCTTTTTGAAGCCCTTTCTGAAGCCCTTTCTGAAGCCCTAGATCGACAATGGTGAGGACCAGAGGTTTGCAGTCTACGAACGGCAGAGTGAAGAAGCATAAGCCGAATGGTTCTACAGAGTCGAAGAGAAGGGTTGAGGAGAGCGCGAATGCGAAGGCGGCTCCAGTGGCGAGGGGCCGAAAGAAGAGAGCCTATAGTTCGTCAGAGGAAGAAGAATCACCAAGTCCAGTCGTTTCGATGCAGAAGAAGAAACCGAGAATGGCTGAAGAATCAAAAGCCAAGAGGTCGAGGAAGGAGCCATCGAAGTCGGTTGGCGGGGTTAGTGATCTTCTCTAACTCTTAATTTTCTTGAAAAAAAAAACAAATTTTGTCTGATGCATGCTAAAATTAGGCTTATGTGAAAATGAGAACATGATTTGCTCTGTGATAAACAGAGCACGGAGAGATGTGCAAAATTTATAGTAGCCTAAACTGTTACATCCATATGGCCTGACAAGCGAAATTATTGTCTGACGAAACGAATTATCTTACCTGACAAAGTAAGTTTTAGGATTTATGTGAATATGAATGTCATGTATTTGTTCTGTGGTTAGAATGTTAGAATGTCATAGTATCCTGATTCATGTTGATACAAAGGTGTAAGTTATACTATAGGGTAAAGACTTATCCTCAACAACTTCCATTTGTCCTGGCAAACCGCAATGTAGTCTGACAAGTTATTTTGTATCCTGAAAACATATATCTTTACCTGACAAAGTAAGATGGTGCCTCTCTTTTATGTGAATATGAAAGTCATTCTTACCTGTCATGTATATGTGAATGTAATTCATTACAGATAAGTTACAAGTGGCATTCTGAGGAGTTGTTTTTCGGTCGGATAAATCAGAACTCACGGCTTCAGTATCTTTCTCTTATCGAGAACACACTAACTCGAACAGACTGGCAGACAGTTATGCAGGGGCCCTTTGTCCCAATAATCAAAATAATGAAAAACATGAAACTGTCTGCACAACTGATTCACCATGTCTTGTTTAGGCAACTGGACACAAAAAAGCAGTTTGAGACATGGTATGATCTTGGTGGACAACCATGTAGGTTTTCAATAGAGGAGTTTAGACTAATAACAGGACTGAATTGTGGGATGCCCGATGAGGAGGACAGTATGCAGGATAAGAATACAGTGTTTGAATTTTTTTGGGTGAGGAGTATTACTATTGCTAACCTTTTAAACAAGTTCTTATCCTAACGGGAGGACAATGTATATAAGATGAAGATGGCCTTGTTGTTAATTCTTGAGGGTGTTGTACTTGGGGGTGATAAGAAGAGGAAGGTCAGACCCTTTCATGTCAAACTGACGGAAGACTTAGATCATTTCAATAATTTCCCATGGGGTAGGAGTGCATATCTTGACCTCCATCAAAGTCTGGCTTCTGCTTTGGACACAAGAATGGAGACAGTTCAGGCTACACTTGCAGTTTCAGACAATGCCAGAGCAGGATACACCATACGGGGTTTCCCGATGGTGTTTCAGGTAATGTGTTAGTAGTTGAGTATGTAAAACTGAGAAAGGTTAATGCCTCTGTTCATAATTGTGGATTAATTCCAATTCTGTTTGTTTCAGATATGGTTGTATGAGGCAGTGCCCCATATTGGCTAAACATTTGCCCAAAAGCTTACTAAAGTTGTGCAGCCCCGAGGTGTGAGGTGGCTTAAATCGAGTAGGCCAAGCTTGGATGCGATTTCTGATGCCCTAGAGGGGAATTTCCCTGCTAAACAGATCCTTGTTGAGGAGGACGGAGAGGACTTGGGAGAAAGCTGTTATTTCCCGGAGGAGGAAGGACACAAATCCTTGGATGAGATTGTTAAGCACTTGAAGCCCAGAAGGAAAAATGCTGGTAAAAAGGCCAAGGGAGTTGGTAAGGGAGGGCAAGCTGGAAACATTGAGGGTTTCGACCCAAGGCAAATTATGTGTTGTTTGAATGAATTGCATGAAATGATGCATGCTCTAACGGAGGAATTTATTGAGTTAAACAAGTTCATAAGAGCCAAAGCTCCTAGAACAGGGGCATCTTCATCCAGTGATCAAGACATCAGTACACACCAGGAGCTCTCTGGGGAGGTTAACAGTGATAATGAACCCAACATCCCCCAACACCAGCAGAGCATGAGGGAGGCAAAGACGGAGTCTGAGGCAAATGATGAAGAGGAAAAGATGGAGTCTGAAGATGACGAAGACAATGACTCCAAAGAGGGAGAGTCCGAAGAGACTGAGACTGATGAGGTATGTATGCCCAAAACTTTCAGTTATTATATGTACAGTTCAATCCAGATGTACATATTTCAGTCCATTTGTGCACATTTCAGACCATATATCATCGTTTCAGTAAAAAGTTCAGTCCATATATGTATTCAGTCCATATATGCACATTTCAGTCAATTTGAGCACAATTCGAAAAATATTTGCTTATTTCAGACCTTATATCATCGTTTCAGGAGACAATGGATGGAGAGCCAAATGCTGGTGAAATAGTTGTGTATGATGCAGGTAATGTAGGTGGTCAGAAAGAGGCGGGTGAAGATGTCGCAATAGTAGATGAGGAAGAAGAGCAAGGGGATGCAATAGATCCACTGTCAGTTCTTGTCCAAACTTGTACAATACTACATGCAGATGAGAAGCTGGTTAATGAGGCAACACCGCAAGATGTGGAGGGACTCATCAATGAGTTGGTTAATGACGAGTTGGTTAATGACGAGTTGGTTAATGATGGGACTGTGGTGGCAACAAAAGCAGTGTCTGATGAGGGTGTGCATGACGGAGTTGTGGAGGAAGTAAAGGAAGCTGTTGTGAAGGGAGGAAGCAAGGTTGATGACGGAGGTGTTGATGTTGAGGAGGTAGCAAAGGGAGCTGATGTGGAGGGAAGGACCAAGGTTGATGACCAAGTTGTGGAGGAACCGAAGGAAGATGTCGAGGGACAAAACACTGTTAATGAAGGAGTTATGGAGGAATCAACGGGAGATGTTGTGGAGGGAGGGACGAAGCTTGATGAGCTAGGTGTTGAGGCGCGGACTGAAATACAAGGTGAGAAGGTATCACATGCTGATTTTGATGACGTGGGGGGTGATAAAGGGGAGACCAAGGAGTCCAAAGTGCCGAGGAAGGGCAGACCAAGGAAGGGTAGCCAAGTTCCGAACAAGACATATCCAACTCGCACTTGCGAAGTTTCCGCCAAGGCAAAATCACCCTACCGCAATGTGGATGAGCAGAAATTGGCAAAAAAGATTACCAAAAATAGCAAGGTGGAAGGGATGACAGAGCTGGTAAAGTGGATGCAGAGTGAGAGGTTAGTGACTTATCCACTCTACTCAATAAGGAATTGATGAAATGAATGTCAAAAACTTTTCTGGCCTGACTTCTAGAATTCTGATCGGAAATTGATTCTTTGTGGACTGACTAACTTATATATAGCCTGTATATGTACTAATATATATATATCCTTGTTTAATATTCAAATGAATATGTACCATCATGCAGTATTGAACCCCGAACTGGATCGGCCGGGCAATCATTGGACAAGGAGTTCTTTGAGATATTGTTTGCCCCAAAGAACTGGTTGGGCGGTTTGGTAATATTCCAATGCATTATTTGAAAATAGTATGCATGTGTAAAATAGTTTTGAGTTGATAGATTAACATTGTTGCACCATTACAGCATATGGAGCAAATGATGTTCCTTTATCGTCAAAGGATTTCAGAGGATCCACAGCGGTTTTCGAAGGTGGTTGTGCTTGACCCATATTGGCAGAACTATGTGCAACGGGAATTCGAGTGCTTCCAGATAAATTCTCCACGTAAGGGTAAGGATGAAATGTTGTCATACATGATGGGTTCATGTCCGGGAGAGTATGGGAAGAGATGGGATGATGCGGAACGCATATACGCGTGCTTTAATATCGAAAGGAAGTACTAGTTTGCCTTAGAAATTGATCTATGCGACTGGTGTGTGACGGTTTATGACTGCAATGTGGATCTGTACAAAGACAAGGAAATTTTCGATATGATCCGCCCCATCGTTGAGACTGTTCCAAGATATGTCAAGATGTACGAGCCACTGGCAAAGAGATGTGAACCGTTATTGGACAATCCAATGTCGGTGTCCCGTCGTCATAACCTTAAGCAGAACAAGCGCGGGTAAGTATACATGTATTTATGCCCAAATAAATCCTTATCAAACTGCAATTGATATACATTCTAACGTGTTTTGTACATCGTCCAGAGGAGTTTGTGGGGTCTACACCTTGAAGTACATTGAGTTATTGATTCTCGGCATGTCAAACTTGGATCTATCGTCGGACAAATTCATAGATGCACATAGAAGTCAAATGGCTCATAGTATTTTTAGATGTTGTTGGGATGGTCTTTAAGGACTTTTGATGTAATATGGTGATTGCATTGTGTTGTTGGGAAACATTTGGCTAGGAACACGACTTATAATTGTATTTAAATTTCAGAGATATTGTTTTCAGCATGTTTACATGCTTGTGATGGTGTTTATGTCAGCCAAGATATTGGTTTTACATCAAAAGGCACCCAGGTGGGGTTAGATTTCGAATGTTTTCAGCATGTTTTCAACATGTTTTCATTTAAAATGGTGGGGTTAGATTTCGAATAAAACCAAAGAGGGGGGGAAATTGTGACTTAAGTCAGGCCAGATTACGGATTTACAGTACATATTCACATTTGTCAGGTTGTTTTGATATATCTATTTCAAATTCATCCTTTCCAGTTATTGCAAATCATCGTACAAAAACTCCCATATTGAAACCTAATATTTCCTACATTTAAAGGGTTTGGAAATCGAAAAATAGCCTGTAAAAAGGGGGGGGGGGTAAAGTACACATTATAAATTTACAGTACATATTTAGCTTTGTCAGGTCATTTTTTAGAAATCTTATTCTAGGTCATCCCATGACTTATGGCGGAACTGGAAGAAACATCACAATGGTAAATAACCGTAGGAAAAGACAACGTTTTTAAGTGGTTTTGAAACCGAAGCTTTGTTCTACATATAAATGGTTATGAAACCGAATAAAAACATGGTACAAAAACAGTTAAAAAAGGTTACAAGGTTTATTATTTGAAAATAGCCTTGAAAAAGAGGGGGGTTAAAGTACACACTAACCTAAATTTGTGCTACATGTCAACGGTTATGAAACCGGGAAAAAAAGGTACGAAACCGGATAAAAACGGTAAAAAACAGTTAAAACCGGTTTTCACCGCGGGGTTAGTTCTTGCGACCATATTAATTTTGGTTTTTTTTACTTACGTCAGTCAACAATATTGACTTACAGTACGTATTTAGCTTTGTCAGGTCATTTTGTAGACATCTTATTCGAAGTCATTTAATGGTAATTAACCATAGGAAATCTTATTCAAAGTCACCCTTTTCAATGCATATTCTTATTTGTCAGGCGAGACTACGGATTTCCGTCAGTCCACAAAAGCGAATTATAGTGCTTATTGATGTTAGTCAGGTCATCTGTAGAAATCTTCTTCAAAGTCATCCAATGGTAATTAACCGTAGGAAAATCTTATTCAAAGTCATCCAATGACATTATCGTCTTCCCACTTGACATGAAATATTAATTCCTGCGACATTAACATACCATACCAAATATACTATCTCATAACCTACTGACTATATATAGTCACTACTATATGCCATTATCATCTTCTTACTTGACATACGTATCATAAAACAACAAAACCTCCTAAATACTACACTGTATTACATTGTCACTAAACTAGATTCCTTCATCAGATACTAATTATGTGCGGAGGAGACAGATGATTCCGGGCCGTCACGCTGCGGAAGTTCATCAACAACATCTTGGGTGATAAATATGTTGATGAGAGCAACGGTTCTACCTTGGGCGGCAAGGGCGACAGCGTCTCCGCGGCGCTGTAAGGCCCTCAAGGTACGAGGCCCGCCATGGGGGGGAACTACTTCGAAGAAGTAAGAGGCACCTAGATCGGAATCGTTAAAATAAAATAGTTGGTTCAATAACCCATGGATTTCCCGTACCCTTTCAGCATGGGCCCTCCAGTTTTGCCTCCGTCCGCCTTGGTAGACATGGGTGGAAATCATGGCATCTTGTCCCCTTGAAGGGATGAGTCTCCCTCCGGTGTGGACAGTTGTGTAAACGAAGTGATCATTAAGGTCCCATTCATGGTTGTCAGGCTCATAAGCCATGGAAACAAAAGAAGCACGAGAACGGAAATTAGAGTTGTTAGGGTGATTCGAAGATGTTTTTGGATGAGGAAATTCGAAAAGTTTTTGTAGCGGATTGTGGATGAGGAAGAATGTGGATGAGGGGGTATATAAATAGTTGTTTGGTTTGGTGGCGGTTAGGGTTACATTCATGAGGGTGATTAAAAAATTCGAAAAATAAAACAACAGAACCTGTACAAAAACAGTTAAAACGGTTAAAAATAGTTAAAACAGTTTATAACCGCGGGGTTAGTTCTTCAGACCAAAGCTTTATTCTAATTGTTAAATAAGTTAGTCCACAATAGATATTTACAGTACATATTGATATTTGTCAGGTCAATTTGTATAAATCTTATTCCAAGTCATCCCACAACTTATGGCGGAACTCGAAGAAACATCACAATGGTAAATAATCGTAGGAAAAGACAACGTTTTTAAATGGTTATCAAACCGAAGCTTTGGCAATAAGCTATTTTAAAGATGGGGTTAACTAGTTTTCGAATAAAACCAAAGCTTCGGCAATAAGCTTTGTCAGGTTCTTCTACTCTCTTACAGTATGTAATATCTTTTGTCAGGTCATGATGAAGAAATTTTATTCAAAGTCATCCTTTCCAATGCATACCCGATTTGACCCCTCTTAATTTTTAATTAAATATCGTGTGATCCCTCAACTACCCGTCATTAACTCCGTTATCCACTCATCCTTGTGTATAAATAGCGTTCTTGCCTTGTCCCAACCCCTCACATTTCCTGTCTCAAACTCCTCGCACTCCTCTCTCATTTCGAAAAAAATATCTTGCAACATGGCCGACTCGAACGTTTTCCTGTAAGTGTACTGGGATGGGAAACTATCGCCATCGACCGGGGTGATGGCCCTATTGACTACGCACGAGTACAGGGGAAGGAGAACCCAACTCCTCAAAGTTCCAGCCAACAAGATGGACATCTGGTACGTCCATGGTCAGATAAGCATGTTCTCTCCCGGTTCAAAATCCTTAGTTTTTGAACATGTCCCATCAGCCGGCCAGCGGTTTCTTCAACCGCTGCAGACACAGTCCGACTATGACGACCTTGCCCGCCTCGGCGAGAGGGTCGCCGGCGTCAAGGTGTATGTGGTGCTGGACACTCCAGATCTTTCTCTGGCCCAGTGATGATGGCCGTGGTGTTGGCCGTGGGGATGTTTTGTAATTTTTTTTGCTATTTTTTATGGTGTTTGGTATGGTTGTTTAGGGATGTAATGCTAGCATTTCAGGACAAAACGTTTATGTTTGTTATGGTTGTTTTGTAATGAAGATCCTAAACGTTTATGTTTGTTATGGTTGCCCGTAATCTCGCATTTACTACTTTTGACTATTTTCATTTCAGGACAAAACGTATCATGGTCATACTAAACGTACTATTGTTCAGGGCAAAAAGAGTAAAATTTCAGAGCAATAACATCGAATATGTGTACATGAATATTCATGACAAATGAAATATATTCAGGAGAACCCGCGTCTAATGGCAGAGTACTAACAACATGTGGTAATTGTATTTGAAATTGTGATGACAATTCAAGGATGTTTTCAAGGAAATTGGTGATTAATTCAAGAAATATTCATGTTTTACCTGCAGAAAACCCTCGTTTTATAAACAAGGAACCAGAATACATTGTCTTGGTAAACATACGGTTATGAGTAGTTATCATAATTTAACCAACAAGATTACAAATTGGACAACGAAGACAACAAGTAACACCACAAGTACCACCACACCAAGTACAACTTTCAAAACGAAATTTTCTGTTTTGATATTCATAATGTCATTCATTGAAGTCGGTTGTTGGTAGATAAGATTTTGCCGAGTGGTTGCCCCGTGTTCTTCAACAACTCTTACGCTTTGAATGGACTCATTGGCGGGGTTATTATAAGCTTGACCATCCACCCATTTGAAGTATTTGCAATCGTGCCCTGCCTAAGGTTTAATACAAAATTCAACCAATCAACTAATTTAATTCTAAATGAAATCCCAATTTAAAAGCATATGTCGCACGAAATTTGACATTCAACAATACCTTCCATAATGGACACACATAGAACTGTTTTCCCGAATTTTGAGTGTGTTTGCATGTTTGTATTGTTGCAGGGAAGCCATGGAAGCATTTTTTAGTTGATGATTCACCAGCTGCGTGCCCTCTCCTCCACGAATTTGAATTGGCAGATGATCTTCCTTGTGTCCAGCCGTTTGTCATCCTACAATGTCGGGCAACTTTTCGAAGACGGTGTTCCTCTTTCGACTCTGCGCTGTTCTTTGTTTTTCCTTCTGTGCCAATTTTCGATGATGACGGTGTTCCTCTTTCGTGCCCTCTCCAGAAGAGGATATTCCTTGTGCCCATACTTTGTTTTTCTTGTTTTTATTATAAAAAAAAAGAAATGAAATGAAAGTTCAATGCCTGATGTGATGTGTGTCAGGTCAACATCTTTTTCTTATATGCAGAGTACAGTCTAAAAAATTCAAGCGTTGTTGACACCGTTTACAAATACTTAAAAAACTGTGTACAAGCTTCCACCTTAAACCAAAAGAGTATGAAATGGGTTTTTTAACTGTACAAAAACTTCCACATTTATAGTTTTTCAAAATTAAAGGGACCCTAAAATGAAAATTTAATTGGGTTTTTAAACTATTTCAAGAGGGATAAGATACTCTCTATTATTTGCAACTACGGCGGCAACGATTTGACGCAGTCAGGCAGTATTAAAGTCGTACAAGACGTTTGCTGCTTTGTCAGGCCATAATAAGTACACAACATCGGCTTTTGAATAAATCTTCAGCTGACGTCATCCTTATCCTTTCCACTTAACTCTTCTAGGGTAAGTTTTCAGGTTGTCACTTAATGTTGTATTTGCAATGAGTTATTTTGAATAGGTAAAATAATATAACGGGGCCAATTTTATTTAATAGATTTTATTATCAGTAAAAATAATCAAGTTTTTTCAATGAAAATAATTAATATTATTGAATATAAATAATTAATATTAGTCAATTATTTAGTAATTATGAGGCGCATTAGCAATTTTCGATTAAGATGAGCGATTATGAAAAAAATAAGTAGATCAATTTTGCTGGAATGGATGAAACGTTGGGTTTTAAGATGGAATGAAAATGTTCCTTCAGCTTGGAATGGCCCATTACACAAGGAGTGAAATAAATTTTAAGTTTTCAGATTGACATGAAAATCGTACCAAACGAGGTCTTAATGCTTTTCCCAGGCTCTGGAGCAAGGTTCTTAAAAATACTTCGATGCTCGCACTTCCTTCTCTACATACTCAAAATTTTCCCTGACAACGTAGTTATAAGCCTTGCAAACAACCATATGTCGACTGACGATTAATGCTTGTTCTGTTTTTGAGATATGTAACATCGTACATAGTTTTTACCTTTTCGGGTTTCTCATGCATTATACAAATTGTTATAGTACGTATTCAGGTTTGTCAGGTCACTTTGAAATAAGAGGGTAAGTTTGAAATTTTTCATTCCGATTTGACCCCTTAAAAATTTCACTAAAAGTACACCCTTACTTGCCCAAATCTTTTCTACCAAGTCTCTTCAAATACTCACCGGTCCATTACCAAAGTTCTCTACCAAGGATCTCCAAACACTCCCACTTTCCCAAATAGTCTCACTCCCACGTTCTTCAAATAATCCCTCTCTATACTCTAAATTCATGGCGGGAGAACATCACATTGTGACTGGGACATACTTATACGTAAATGAACTGCTTCAATCTGCCCGTGAAGTGAAGGATCATGTTGGAGGCCGGAAGATGACCGAGGCCGAATTCCAGGAGTACAATCGCAACATTGTGGCCAGAGATTTGGAGTTAGTAAGTTTAATTAAGGATTTGCGCCGCCTCGGGCAGGAGCTTACTGCTGTGAGTTTGGAAGGGGCTCAGACCGAAGAAGAAAAGGCCTGGATCAAGCTAAAGCTTAGACTGGTAAGGCTTTTGTTGTATATTTTCTTCCTATGTGCAAGGGCCGTGCCTACGATGCTTAATTTGTGTTTTTGCAGACTGAAGGGGACACCACCTTCACTGAGCTCAACATAAAAAGGGTGTTGGACCATGCTCAGTCGCTGGAGGGAAAGCTGAAGTCCCGATATCTATCTTGATGGGATAATGTTTTCATAACAGTGTAGTTTCTGAGTATGTGTGCATAAGTGTTTTTAATGTATGAACTTTGCAATGCTAGTTTTTTTGTTCTTTTGTGTGTGGGAATGCCATGTGAAGGGCACGTTTTGTTTAAAGTTGAACAACGTAATATAATGCTTCTGTTTATAAGGTTCAGACCATGTTGGAGTTTTACAGGACGTATTGTGAATTTACAGGTCGTATTTATGTATTACGTTTGTCAGTACAACTTCGCACCTGATTCTAGGGTTCTTATGAAGGTTCATTTATAGACTTGGCAACTAAAATGGGTTCGCAGATGATTGTGTTTATTCACTAGGTTTTGTAGATTCCTTTGTCAGACCATGTTAGGCGTTTACAGGACGTATTGTGGCTTTACAGGTCGTTTTGTATGTATAAGGTTTTCCTCGAGCAAATGAGTATGTGAGGACATAAGCGTTGTTTTACACGGTGTTCTACAGTCTTATGGGTTGTCATTTATAGGGTTTAACACTGACTCATGCTGAGAAGTCATCAACTCTTAACCCAAAGATGATGACAGGACAAAATGCAACGTTTGCAGAGAACCTAAGAACTTTGTCAGTACAACTTCGCACCATGATTGTGTTTATTCATTCGGTTTTTTAAATACCTTTGTCAGACCATGTTAGGGTTTTACAGGACGTATTGTGGCGTTACAGGTCATTTTGCATGTTTTAGGTTTTCCTCGAGCAAATGATTATGTCAGGACATATACGTTGTTTTACAGGGTGTTCTACAGTCTTATGGGTTCTCCTTGTGAGGAGTTTACCACTGACTCATGCTGACAAGTCATCAACTATTAAGCAAAGATGATGACAGGACAAAATGCAATGTTTGCAGAGAACCTAAGAACTTTGTCAGTACAACTTCGCACCTGATTCTAGGGTTCTTATGAAGGTTCAAGATGACAAGTAAATCTTAAGCAAAATATTTAATTTATGTACTTTGTATATCATCCAAAAGGAAGCCCCCACAAAAAAGAGGTGTGGTTTACGCCTATATAGACTTAAACCATACATCTTTTCCATGAAACACCCAACAACAACATTTACTAGCATAAACACCCAAAAACAACAACATGATGACAATTGTAAACCCAAAAAAAACTAACCCATTCTCTTCCTATGATTGTCCATCATCAGTCCTTCTCCTCCTACAGTACTGCTTGTTATGGCCTTGGTTGCCGCAATACGAACACCGCCTCCTCCTAGTATAGTTCCCCTCCCACGTCGCCCTGTATCGGTTAATTTGTGGCCTTTCAGGAGGACGTTTTACATTTGGTGGACAGCATGGAATGGATGACACGGCTTCAGGAATTGACCATCGGCCTGTGGGAGGAACAAGATGCACAGTTTCCTTGTACACTTCTCTCACGCACTCGTTCTTGAACATGGGATGGACGAGATCAGTGAGTCGCACTCCCCTATCACTTGCAACCGCTATGGCATGAGCACAAGGAACTTTATCAATCTGGAACATGTTACAATCACATGTACGAGCATTAAGGTTCACCGAGTATCTATAAGTTCCTACCATGACCTCCGCTTCAAACTGGCTTAGTCTTCGAACACTCATCTTTGCTGCCCTTCTGTAGTTCACCTCTACCAGCGTGTACACAGAGGGTGACAAGTATTGGTCCCAATTTGAGGCCGCTTCCCTTCTTTGACAAAACCATTTAGAAATGGTCTCAACAATCGCATCAAACAGAGCAAGAATAGGCCACTGACGCTGTGTTTTCCACAAGCCATTGAGACACTCGGCGTTGTTGCTTGTCATGATGTTAAACCTGTTCCCATGAAAATGCGCTCTCGCCCAATTTTCAACTCCAGCTTCTTTTAGATATTGACCAATCTTTGGAGATGCAGCTGTTATTTGAGCAAACTGATGATTGAACTCAGCTACTGTGTAAGCATGAGCAGCTTTTTTGAATATGCCGAAGAGGTCTTGCCTACCAAACTTCCTCTTGAAGTTTTGGTATATGTGATATATGCAATATCCATGCTTGGCGAAACGATAGCTATTTCTCAGACTCTTCCCAATGCTAAGATGACGATCAGACACGAAATACAACTCGGGATGATCAGGAACAACAAGCCTCAATTCACTGAAGAAAAATGACCATGCATCATCGTTCTCACTATTAACAATGGCAACAGCAAGTGGATATATTTGGCCGTTTCCATCTTGTGCCGTTGCCAACAGAAGTATCCCCTTGAACTTGGCTGAGAGGTGAGTGCCATCAACTGATATTACCTACACACGCAGAACTATTTTCTCAGATGTTGCCCTGACAACAGAGTTATAAGCTTTGAAACTACGGTATATAGCCTGCAAAATGACAAATTGACTATTTCTTAGATGTTGCCCTGACACACGCAGAACTATTTTATGTTTGTCACATATTCAGTCATATAGTAGATTTACCTGACAAAGTAACTATATCTCCTGACGTAACAACATCACGACTGAATACTGACCTTTTTTAGATGTGGCGCTGCCCTTATCCATGGACCTAAAGTCCAGAAGACGTACTTGAAGCATTGCTCAGCAACTATTCTCGTGTATGTTCCCGGATTAGATTTCTGTAACATGTGCATGTAAGAGTACATTGCCTTGTAGCTATCCGCAGCTGTACCATGTGCCATGACCTGGGCGAATAGCCGCGCTCGATTGGCTTTGTAGTAGCTTGTCCTTATCCCTTGCTGTAACATGAAATCCTGAATTTTTGAAGCAAGTAGGCCTTTACGGCCGTTTAAAAACCTGAGATGTAACGAAGTGAATCAATACATGCATTCATATTGGCCTTTGATCACAAAAATATATTCAAATGCAATAAAACCATACTTGTGAAGTACTTTATCGGCAATCAGCCGAGAAGTTGCTCATTTGTGGTGATTGTGGTTTACTCTCATGCCACAGGTATGATCCGCAATATATTGTCGCACCATAAACAACGACGTTTTTCGATACAATGAGCCACAACAAAAAAACTTGCATTTGTCGTCAACGCACGCAACTTCATAATTGGACTTATCGGACCTCTTCACACGCATCTCATAGAAGTTTTCCATTGCCATGGAGAAGAGTGCAGCTTTGAACTCTTCCTTACAATTGAAGAGTTGACCAACCTTCATTGTTGGATATGAGGACTTGTTTGCACTTGTTTCCTCATCTTCAACTAACATTTCCATCTCCGCTGGATAGTACCTCTTTTGAAGCACTCTAAGCATGTCTTCATCAACATCAACCTCTTCTTCTTTATCATCCTCTATTTGCTCCTCGTTCTGTGTTCCCTCAATGCCATTAATTTCTTCCCACGCATCATCTAGACCAACTGTATTCACATCATCCCCTGAAGCATACCATAACCCTTCCACACCATCAACACAATCATCATCACCTGATTCATAATAGCCCTCATAGTCAAAGCCATCTTCTATTTCATCCTCCAAAGAAACTCCACTGTTGGCATAATCAGTCATAGCCTGCTTCCCTTTGTTTCTGGATGTAGCACCTTCAATGTCCTCATCATCGCTGCTCAATGATATAATGTCTTCCACTATCAGGGGACAATTTCTCTTGTATTTCCCCCTCACTTCATCCCTTTTTAATCTCCTTAACTCTGCATCGTTGTCAGCTTCAATAATTTCATCAATCGACCTGACATCTGTGTGAGGTGCTCTGTCTTGTTTAAAAAATGACCTGAAAAAGTCTTTATTATCTTGGCTCTAGCTCTGAGTTCGTGGTGGAGCTGTTGAAGGAAGAGTACGATGTTCAGCCCTTTCACTTCGAATCTCTTCCTTCTTTAAAAGATTGGTGTACAACGCAATATTCCACTTTGCTGAATTTTCTCCACATATGTTCAAGAACTTGAACGCAGCAAGATCGTCGTCATCATTTATAAAGATGGGTGTAAGTTCTGGTTTATTTTCATAAGCGTATTGCACAATCAATTTTTCTTCATCAAATGGGTTCTTCTCAGTCCATTTATTGCGCAGTGTAGCCAAGTCCATGTCAGGGGAAAGCAACATGGCTTTCACTATTCTATCACCCTCATACAACCACCTTTTCCCTTGTTCTTTCCATTCTCCACCACTGATGAACGTCACATACACTAGTTTCGAACCTACAAATAAATAAGGTTTTTGAACTTCACGTATACAGAACAGAGGGGGAAAATTGATTGTTTTTCAGGAGAATTTACTTACCCATTCAAGCTGTATTTGCAAGCGTCAGGTGTTAAATATCAGGTGCGAAATATCTCACGTGTAATAACTGGTCAGGCTGCTTTTAAGTTCTCTAGGAATATTCAGGGATTTTTTCAGGGGAGGTTAGCTGGAGGGATTAAAGGTTGAGGGAGGCCAGATTTTTTGGAGGGAAACTTGCCCGCCAATTCGAAGTCCACTTTGCTGAAATTTTTTCACACTGATGTGATGCCTCTATCCACCGGCGGCTTCAACCTCATTAAGAGAGATTAACCCTTTCTTTTATATTTTTTAGACATAATATTAGCCAGCTTTTACCCATTTTCTATTTAAAACAAAAGCTAAATTCCACACTCCACAATAGCAAGAATGCCAGAATTCGTACAGAATTCTGATACTTTTGCAATTCCGTTGAAAATCTTGGATTTCTGCAACTGGCAAAAACAAATCTGGTATTTTTGCTAATACGCCTAAATTCAATTATAAGTTGTATGGGTTGTACGTGTATACATATAAAGTACTTGCATTCTTTATAGAACTATTAGCAGAGTCCGTTTCACGTGCGAAATATGCTTACCGTGCGAAATACGAAGCGGTCGCATTCATTCGAGTTCATAAATAGACACCACATGTTCATTTTCTGAGCGGTAATGTTCATTATCTGGGGGATAATATTCAAGGGCACTGTACTGTTAAAAAAAAGGGGGGATAGTGAATAGTGATGCGGTGGCATAACCGTAAATATGGCGATTTTTTTTTCGGTCAACAATTTTATTTTATTTTTATTTATTTATTGTATCTGATCGTTCTGGAATAGACAATTATTAACGTTCACATATAAGTACTATATGTTCATTGTATGTGCCGTATAAGTTCACATATAACATGATCATGTTCCAACACATGTCTTTGAACATTCAGTGCTTATTTGTGAACGTGAATGTACAAATAAATGAACATCTAGTGCTTATTCGTGAACCTTCTATATAGACTTTTTCAGAATGATCACGGGACGAAAATGTTGACAAAAAAAAAAAAAAAAACGTGCGGCCGAGATTGCTTCGCATTTCGCACGGGAACCCAAATCACTATTAGCATAGAATCAAAATAAGAACAATGCAAGTATCTTACTTAAGCTAGACCTTAAAAATCTTGTAAAATCGATCAAAGAACTAAAGAACACATGAGAACCATACTTTATCAAGGCATTGCAAACTGTAAAAATTGTTGTAAATTTGCACTAAGTAAACCTTCCTTGGGGATTGCCTCTTTACACGAGAACCTCAAAAGTGCTCAAGTCGTTCCTCAACAACGTAAAAAACTCCATTTGAAGAATTGTTTGTTGCTACATCTATGAAAATGCCCATCAACTTAAATGCAAAAGAAATGTGTTGATTATAAGATGCAGTCAGTTGGGTGTGGTCTAATTGAAATAAAATTTAGTACACCATAAAGAACACTTTCTGTTTCAGGATAAAATCTTAGAGCTATATCCATGAATGTATGAATGGGATAGGTCTAATACTAAAGATTAATAACACACCATCACTACAGGACCTCCACGTCAAACACTAACATAGAGCCACTCAATCTCCTAGTATGAATCAAATCAATTTGAAGTCAAGAAGAATTTTGGTCATCAAATTAGGTTCCCAACAGAATTAGAGTTGCCGCTTAAGGTGATGCATTAGCTGCTCCATAGCCTATGTAGCCTCAATAATCCTCTCCTCTGCTGCTGAAGCTTGACTGACTCTACCTTTTCCATCTCGACTAAGAGATTAAATCCGCAGATCATCGCTCCAAACCCTCGAAAAGGTTGCTAAATTGCATTCAAATGTAGCTCTACAACATCAGTTGCGCAAGATCACTAAGAACACATGGCTTTCAAAGACCGAATGAAGGTGAATTAAGGTGTTTGAAATCAGATTACTGAAAGGCTTCATTCTACTTATGGTTTCTGATTCAGCAAATTTCTCTTTCAAGACCTCAACTATCTTCTTCCACCTTGTTGAACTTTGGGCCTTCGTGTGCATTTATTCTGACAAAATAAATAACACAACATTTAAGAAATTGATTGACTTAAATCATAAAACTACATTAGAACTTAAATTTCAGAAAGCAAGAATAGAGCGACTTCGACTTAATAACTTGAATATAAACAACCCTATATTTGATCAATTACAACCAGCATTATCAAGTTTCTAGAGTTTCCATTGTTCAGCTTCTACATTTTTTTTTTCTTCTACTAGCTATATATATATATATATGGAAAACCAGTAGATAGTATTTCCACACAATTCTTTCTTATATAAGTATATTTGGAGTTTGGATCATATGTGGAGCACTCTTCCCGTGCGGAGTATGCACTTTTGGGTCTTATTTGTGCACTTTAACGTCTTATTTGTGCACTTTTTCAAAAAAAAAAAAAAAAAAACTTTTTCAAATTTTTTCCAAAGCATTTTTCAAAATTTTTGCAAAAGTGCACAAATAAGGCCCAAAAGTGCACAAATAAGGTCATATACTACATGTCCGCACGTCCGCACCGGAACCGCACTCAGTATATTTGACCTCATTTACTCAGACAAATGAAATAGAAGGAAAAAATAAACATGTTGTAATTCTTCAACCCCAGTAATCGCATGCTGCATTCCATAAAGTCACATCACATCCGCTGACTGTCAAGCCTCATTACGATGTGGCGTGTCTGCACTGAAATATAGATAAAGAACAACAAATATTGAAAGGGGAAAAACACAAAATATCATAAAAATATAGAGTGCGGTTCGGTGCGGATCACTCTTCCCGTGCAGACGTGCGGACATGCATTATAGGGCCTTATTTGTGCACTTTAGAGCCTTATTTGTGCACTGTTACAAAAATTTTGAAAAATGCTTGGAAAATAATTTGTAAAAGAATTTTTTTTTTTTGAAAAAGTGCACAAATAAGACATTAAAGTGCACAAATAAGGCCCTAAAGTGCATGCTCCGCACGTCCGCACGGGAAGAGTGCTCCGCATATGATCCAAACTCTAAAAATATAAACAAATATAAAATGATCAATCAGAATACCCAAATAAAGAAAAAAATAGTAATAGATGAGAAATCTTCAAATTGAACCAAATCCCTAAATCTAATCCCAATTTGAGTTGCAACACACAAAACACCAATAAGACAATAACTCAATGTCCAAAATGATAATAGGAATAAGATATAATCATAGGAAGAGAAGGTTAGATCACTTAGATGGCTCACCATAATAGATCCCTCGTCGAGTGGTTGCAGGTGGTGTAAAAACGATGAAATGAGCACGAGTTGGAAAGGGGAAGCGGGTGAGCGGTTATGGAACTTCAGGAACCATGGCAGGAGAGCGGTGGTTGGAAAGTGGCTTGTATATGCGGTTGTTTCTTGAGCTTGGAGGAACTGCTAAATGTTAGAAATGGGGAATCCTTAAGGCTCTAGCACTTCAGGTCATTCACCTACAAATTAAAAAAGATTAGAGTACTCCCAAATTTGAATGTATATTTGATCGAGCTGCTTATCGATCGAAAGAGACTGGAACTATTTAAAATGCACACAACTTAAGTTTGGAACTTGCAGAAGATCACGTGTTAAAATCCAATAGTGCAGAGAATACATGAAACAGAAGCAAAGCCACGAAATCACGAGCTTCAATTAATCGTAACAACAAACAAAATGTATTAGTGCAACATACATTAAGTTTAATAAAAAGAGATCAATCGACAAAGGAAGAGAGGCTTGGAGGGGAACATAGAGAGCAAGTACATGTTCTTGCAAGTTACACGCAATAGCGAGGTCAACCTCGACCGACCTGACTGAGGTTGGTGAAGGGAGTTCTTGACGAAGCCTGGCTAGAGGGTAACCTAGTGTCCGATTCCGCAGCACCAGTTGTCGCATCACCAGTGCCGCGGCCCGTCACCAACATTCGTGGCAGAATTAGTGTTTTCTACGACAGTGTTTTCGGTGGTGAGCCGTCATCCAATACATGCTGAAATTACAACAATTTGAAATTGCAGTCTTGTGTTGTATAACGGTTTGAATAACAGTGATGTTCACATACTGATCTTTTTCTTCTCAGCTATAGCTTTGAACCGCTAAAAGATATCATCAAGCTCCTTAATTGCCCTCACAAAAGTAACCATGTTGGAAAAGAAAGACATCCTTTTATAAAAAAAATACCGTATATATGTATGCAAAAACAGAGAGCTATCAAAATTACAAGTCAAAAATATACACCTACCTGCTCCAGCCTCTTTTGTAATGCATGTCGTCCAATGCAATCATAGTAGGAGCACAATAGGTGAACAAAATTAGGGAAAAGGGAGATGAATCACCGAAACCAATAAAAATCAGAAAAAGAAACTCGTTGAGATTAGGCATTTTGTTCTTAGTTATAATACTTCCATAGAAGACAAGATCATTGTCTGAGTCATGCAGGTGTACATACCTAAGTTTCCCAAGTAAGACAAGCTTCATCAGCTCGATACAACCCTATGTATGTAGGAATATAATTTCCTATATGCATACGAAAGATTTAAACTGCAAATATACGAACATGAATTAAGGAAATCTGAAGTTTAGAAATATCGAACGAAGAACGGATGCAGAGTCGAGACCGAAATCTCTTTCCTTAATTCTGAAAACGCCCCGTAGTGTGACGGTTGTTGACGTTCCGAATCCCAGAATACAACTGCGACGATCTCTTAAACCGCACAACCCAGTAACAAGAGCTAACGAACCCACAGATCTATGTGTACTCTCAGACACGAAAAAAGAAGGAGAAGGAAAAACCGAAAGAGCTCTGTGGGAGGATTCGAAAGAAAAAACCGAGAGGTTCTTCTCTTAGAGATTACTTCGTGATTAACGAAAGATCACCTCTTAAATGAGACGCAAATCACATTACCGTTGTAATACGTAACTTGTTGGAGTTACACATTTGTCAAGTGTAACTTCTGGAGTTAACAGAGAGGGCATTGGCTGGCTAGCCCAAGCCCGATCCGATCCAACCCCACCCGGCCCGAGCCCGGCACGGCTCGCTCGCTCGACCCGACCCGACCCAACTCGGCTCTGCTCGGCTCGGCTCGGCGCGTGTGTGGGCTTGATGAGCTAGGTCCTCTCCCCATTGAAAATGGGTAATGACCCAAGGCCACAACCTTAGGTCCATTTTCCCTCTATATATACTAGGAGATTTATCTCCAAACTTCCAATGTGGGATACACTTTTATCCCAACATTTTACCCAAGTCTTGCACTTCATGCAAGCTACTTTGGGCCTCCATTTCTCATTCAAACGGAAATCATTTTTGTCGTATGAGTACATTACGAGAATGTACTCATGTAGACGAAGCCAATGCTTCCATTTTCCGGTGTTGACAATGGTCGGAGCCCACCGGAATTGTGCCCGGAAAAGTGACCGACGCCACATTCAAATAATGAGTTCCAACAATCCCCCACATGAATAGAAATGATTCTAAACATTGGTTTTAAAAACAGAAAGACTTTTGAGAGTACAGTCGAAAAATCACTGCATCTGGGCTGGTAGCGTGTTTCAGCCTTGAACCACCCATAGTGAGTAGCTATCGGATTTACTCGACCAGGTAGTGAACATGATGTCTTGAACCACCCGGGCTTTGATGTAAACCAAGACAATAACTATCACACAGTTTCATCTTCTCACAGAACTAGGTTCTTTGTTGTGTTCATTTTTGGCCTTGAACATCCCTGGTTATTCATGAGTGAACTTGGAGAATTCAGCCTCTCTTAATTCTCCTAGAAACGGCCCTATTTCACACTCATAAGGTGATTGTCATGAAGAGTATCCTGTCATACCCCACTTTTATTTTAAAGCTATGGAATCATTAAAAGTCAAGCTTAACCTTAACTCATACAGGTAGCACTGTTCATCATCCTAGGAACTGGGATGAGACTTAAGTCTCCCAGTGCTCATCTTGATTCAGCTTGATTTAGTTTTCCCTTTGAACCTACTTCTTGGGATCTCCAGTCAGGTAGGTAGGGTTAGCCATCAAGCATCCTCTTTAATCATAGGCTTTAAACCCATTCCTCTTGATGATTTAACAACTTGATCTCGTGACAAACCTTTATTAAACGGATCCGCTAGGTTGTCAGCCGACTTTGATATAATATATTGATATTATACCATGCGAGAGTAGTTGTGTAATGGTTTTATGTCATCTTCGTGACTTACCATTGTACAGACGACTCAGTGCCTGAGCTATAGCCGATTGACTATCACAGTGTGCACTTACTGCTGGCACTGGTTTTGTCCCACATCGGGATATCTTCCAACAAATTCTGAAGCCATTCAGCTTCCTCAGCTGTTTTGTCTGAAGCAATGAACTCAGATTCCATATTGGATCTGGCCAATAGTGTTTGTGTGGAAGATTTCCATGATACTGCTGCACCACCAAGTGTAAATACATATCCACTTGTGGATTTTGAGTTTCTGGAATCGGATATCCAGTTGGCATCACTGTATCCATCCAAAACTGCTGGGTATTTCCCATAATGCAGCCCATAACTTTGAGTATAGCGCAAGTAGTTCTATACTCTAGCTATCCCTTTCCAGTGTTTATGTCCTGGATTACTTGTGTAGCGACTTAGTACATTTACTGAGTGCGCCAAGTCTGGTCTTGTGCAATTGGTCAAGTACATGAGACTTCCAATCACACGTGCATACTCCAATTGTGATACTGCATCCCCCGAGTTCTTAGTCAAATGAAGATGAGGGTCTACGGGACTCTTTGCAATCCCGCTTGAATAGTTCTTGAATCTCTCAAGTACTTTTTCAGTATAATGAGCTTGAGACAGGATTACTCCTTCAGAATGTCTAGTGATTTTAATCCCTAGTATGACATCTGCTAATCCCAAGTCTTTCATGTCAAACTTCCCACTAAGCATGTTCTTAGTTCGGTTGATCATGTCCTTATTGCTTCCAATAATGAGCATGTCATCTACATACAAACACAACAAGATGTAACCATTTGGTGTGTCTTTGAAATAGATGCATTTGTCACATTCATTGATGCTGAAGCCATTTGACATCATGACATTGTCAAAATTTTCATGTCACTGCTTTGGAGCTTGTTTGAGTCCATATAGAGACTTCGCGAGTCTGCACACTTTGTGTTCCTGTCCAGGAACCACATAACCCTCAGGTTGTTTCATGTATATCTCCTCTTCTAATTCTCCGTTTAGAAAGGCAGTTTTCACATCCATTTGATGGATTTCGAGGTTTCGTAATGCTGTTATTGCTATTAGCATTCTGATTGAAGTTATTCTCGTAATTGGAGAATAAGTGTCAAAGAAATCATGGCCTTCTTTTTGCCGAAATCCTTGCACCACAAGCCTCGCCTTGTGCTTATCTATTGAGCCATAGGTTTTCAATTTGGTTTTGAAAATCCATTTGCACCCAAGTGCTTTACACCCTTGTGGAAAATCAACTAACTCCCATGTATGGTTCTGCATAATGGAGTCGATTTCGCTTTTTACTGCTTCCTTCCATGAAGGTGCATCAGGTGTAGACATGGCTTCTTTGAAAGTTCTAGGCTCATTCTCTAAGAGAAAGGCCGTTATGAACTCTTACCCATAGGTTTTTTCCTTTCGAGCTCTTTTGCTTCGTCTAGGTTCAACCTCTGGTTCATTTCAAGCACTCTTGCTCTATCTAGGTTCATCTTCTGTTTCATTTACAGAAGTGGCTGTGTCACTTTGTTCACGAGTTCGCTCGGATGTTCTTTATCCTTGCACGGAAACACGTTTTCAAAGACAGATGCATTCCTTGATTCCATTATTGTATTGACATGTATATCTGGTATATCAGATTTATGTACCAGAAACCGATAAGAACTACTGTTATGTGCATATCCTATGAAAATACAATCAACGGCTTTAGGTCCAATTGTGACCTTTTTAGGAGGTGGTACTGCCACTTTTGCTAGGCACCCCCATACTTTGAGGTATTTGTACGAAGGTACGTTACCTTTCCAAAGTTCGTATGGCGTTTTGCCAGTAACTTTATGCGGTATCTTGTTGAGGATATAGTTGGTGGTAAGCAGCGCTTCCCCCCACATGTTCTGGGGTAACCCAGATTCCTGCAACATTGCATTCATCATCTCTTTCAGAGTTCGGTTCTTGCGTTCCGCAACTCCGTTAGATTCTGGTGAGTAGGGAGCAGTTGTTTGATGAATAATCCCGTATTCTCTACAGAACGCGTTGAAAGGTTCATCATACTCGCCTCCTCTATCACTTCGGATAATCTTTATGGTTTTACTAAGTTGGTTTTCAACTTCCAACTTGTATTCCTTGAACTTTTCCAAGGCCTCATACTTGCTTCTTAGCTAGTATAACTAACAATATTTTGTGCAATCGTCGATAAAAATCACGAAATACTTTTTACCGCCTCTAGTTTGCACTTTAAATCACACAAATTTGTGTGTATTAAGCCTAGAGGTGCGGTTGTTCTCTCTACACATGGGGATGGTGTTTTTGTGAGTTTGGCCTGTACGCATACTTCACATTTGTCTTTACTTGATTTGCATTTTGGAATCAGGTTCATGTTCATTAGTCTTTGAATAGACTTTTTATTCACATGCCCTAACCGTTCATGCCAAATATTAAAAGACTCAACGACATAAGCAATAAGATTATTCTTATTCATTAAAACATTGGATACAACAGAGTTTGGATGACTGTCATTACATTCAGTTTGATCAGTCTAACCCTTACATAACCCTTGCCCAAATACACCACATTCTTAGAAAGAACTAGTTTGTCAGACACGAACTTCACAGCGAAACCGTTCTTGCTCAGCAAAGTGTCGGAGATCAGATTCTTCCGTATATCTGGCACATACATGACATTGGTGAGAGTCTGCTCCTTCTCGGAAGTCAGCTTCAACACCACTTTGTCGTGACCATCGACCTTGGATGTGAACGAGTTCCCCATAAATAGATGCTCGTCACTCTTGCTCTTCAGATAAGTGGTAAACATTCCCTTATCAGAGCATATATGTCTGGTAACACTTGTATCGTACCACCATTTCATTGGATTGATTCCAATCATATTGACTTCAGACGTCAAAGCACACAGATCTGCATCCGTGAGCCTGCCTTCAATCATGTTGACTTGGGATTTCCCCTTATCCTTACGTGGATCAGCCTTGCTACGACATGCGGCATCCATGTGACCCATTTTAACCACACTTGTGGCATTTTCCACTGAACTTCTTAGCTCGTTGCTTATTGAAGTTGTTGGAGCCTTGGGGTTGAAAATTTCTTTTCTTCCCCTTGTCCTTGTGTTTGGCCAAGTTGACCTTCGGGTTCAGTACCTGACCACCCTGTGTTTTGTGGTAGGTTGACTCAGTCCGTAGCCTGACAATCAAGTCTTCAACCGTCATAGTTTTTCTCTTGTGCTTTAGATAGCTCTTGAAATCCTTCCAACCTGGAGGGAGTTTCTCTATGAAAGAAGCTACCTGGAACGTCTCATAGATCGACATTCCTTCCGCACTAATCTTATGCGTAAGCAATGGCAACTCTTCAACTTGTTCCATGATGGGCTTGGAGTCCACCATTTTGAAGTCCAGAAATTTCGCCACTGCGAACTTCTTAGAGCCTGCGTCCTCAGACTTGTATTTCTTTCCTAGGCAATTCAGTATTCCTTAGAAGTCTTGATCTCATTGTACCATTGTACAGTGGATCTATCAGACGGCTTTGAACCCAACCTTTACACAGACAATCCCCATTAGTCCAGGTCTCAACGCTGGCTAGGGAGAAAAGATATGAAATCTGAGGCAAAAGCACATGCTTGTCCTCTTTCATGAACTTTTCTAGTCCGATATGCTATCGGTTTGGACAATCTGATTTAACAGCGTTTCCGAACCTCCTGACTGACAAATTCACTGCTGGCAGACCACTCCCAGACTGAACCCGGGGTGTCGACTCAACACAATTTCCAATATCGGCTCCGACACGAGCACCAGAACCGGAATTAACATTCTCAGTTTGGTTAATCATACATCTCATAAATGTACAAAAATTGTACGATTGCAACGGCAAGTTCAATGAGCAAATTCTCAAACGAAACAATAAATTGCAGTTTCATACGCGTATATGATATATATTGTTGTTTTTGTTTGATTTTTTCTGTACAACAGTACAGATGGCCAAAAAGATTCAGATCTAGAAGACCAAAATCAGCAAGCAGAGAAAATAGATTCATACACTAATCATGCTCGAACATCAAATTAATTAGCAAACACCAAAGTCATATAGGCAAACCAAATGACGAAACAAATCAAATGACGAACTGCACGAACAAATCATCATGCAAATTAATTTAAACAAATAGCAATTAAATATTACCCGAACAGCAAAATAATGCATCATGCAGCATATTAAATTAAAATGCATATTTAATTTATGAACAACAAGATGAAATTTATCGAACAGCAAATTGATAAACAGCCGAATTAATCCACGGACATGAAATAATTTAGAACAGTAAATATAATCCGAACAGCAACTAAAATGACGAACATCGAAAAGTCAGAAAATACTTCAGACAATCAAATCGGTTAGTCCGTATAAGCAGTCAAACGAAGCAAAATTTTCAGAATTAAGATTGTAGGAATATAATTTCCTATATGCATACGAAAGATTTAAACTGCAAATATACGAACATGAATTAAGGAAATCTGAAGTTTAGAAATACCGAACGAAGAACGGATGCAGAGTCAAGACCGAAATCTCTTTCCTTAATTCTGAAAACGCCCCGTAGTGTGACGGTTGTTGACGTTCCGAATCCCAGGATACAACTGCGACGATCTCTTAAACTGCACAACCCAGTAACAAGAGCTAACGAACCCACAGATCTATGTGTACTCTCACACACGAAAAAAAGAAGGAGAAGGAAAAACCGAAAGAGCTCTGTGGGAGGATTCGAAAGAAAAACCGAGAGGTTCTTCTCTTAGAGATTACTTCGTGATTAACGAAAGATCACCTCTTAAATGAGACGCAAATCACATTACCGTTGTAATACGTAACTTGCTGGAGTTACACATTTGTCAAGTGTAACTTCTGGAGTTAACAGAGAGAATTCATTGAGGGAGTTAAAGCTGGGTCAAAGCCCACTAATGGGCCTTTTGGATCGGCCCAAAAGGATAGGGAGTTGGTTGGCCAGCCCAAGCCCGATCCGATCCAACCCAACCCGGCCCGAGCCCAGCACGGCTCGCTCGACCCGACCCGACTCGGCTCGGCTCGGCGCACGTGTGGGCTTGATGAGCTAGGTCCTCTCCCCATTGAAAATGGGTAATGACCCAAGGCCACAACCTTAGGTCCATTTTCCCTCTATATATACTAGGAGATTTATCTCCAAACTTCCAATGTGGGATACACTTTTATCCCAACATTTTACCCAAGTCTTGCACTTCATGCAAGCTACTTTAGGCCTCTATTTCTCATTCAAACGGAAATAATTTTTGTCGTATGAGTACACTACGAGAATGTACTCATGTAGACGAAGCCAATGCTTCCATTTTCCGGTGTTGACAATGGCCGGAGCCCACCGGAATTGTGCCCGGAAAAGTGACCGGCGCCACATTCAAATAATGAGTTCCAACAATGTCTTCTGGAGACATGATCTCATAAGTGTCTTTATGTTTAAGCATACCATACTGCAACAGTAAATACGTGATGTAGAACTTTAAGAATGCAAGAATGATACTCCAATGATAGCAAAAAAATACACTAAAGAGCCATCCGACAATCCTGATATATTACCTGGTGAATTGCACTTTCATGTTTAAAAGCATTGGCTCCAACTATAGCCTTGTGGGGTTGAACACACAATCAAAATCACAATCTATTGGGATATCAGAAGATAATTAGATTATTATCATATTCTATCTTTCCATATCTTTCATATCTAGTTGATATATTTCTTAGGCTCCAAGCCAAATCTTCTTGTATTATATATACGTTACTCTTGAGAATAATAAAGCATTCAAGTTTTAGCCCAATACTTCTCTCAATTTAACATGGTATCAGAGCGAAACCGATCCTAAAAACACAACCCTAATTTTTTTTTCCGGTAGCCGTCGCCTTAAGCGCCACCGCACCTCCACCGGCTCTCTCTTTCCATCTGTTGTTCCTAGTCTCCCTGTCAACTCATCATGACTGAAAAGGAGAAAGAAACATCACCAACGTACACTGCCCCGGGCCCTCTCTCGCCATACTACCTTCATCCATCGGATCACACGGGTCTTAATATTTGCCCTGTGACTCTCAAGGGAGAAAACTATGAAGAGTGGTCCGTAGCTATGCAGAATTCACTCATGGCCAGGCGTAAACTTGGTTTCATCGATGACTCCATCACCCAACCAGACGCTGCCGATCCCACCTTCTTGGATTGGCAAACTGTCAATTCCATGCTTGTCGGTTGGATCGTCAAATCGATTGATGATTCGCTTCGATCATCGGTGACTTACTCTCGCTCCGTCCAAACCCTTTGGGATGATCTTCGTCAACGATTCTCCATCGGAAACGGACCTCGCAAACTTCAAATCCGTCACGACATTGTTGTTTGCCGTCAAGGGGGCCAATCTGTCGCCTCTTATTTCTCTATTTTGAAAAAATTATGGGAGGAACTAGATGTCTATGTCCCCCCTAAAGCATGTACTTGTGGTGTTGGTTCGGATCTACTCAAGGAGAAGGAGGAGGAGCGTGCTCATCAATTCCTTATTGGCTTAAACGATGCAGCCTTTAGCACTGTCCGCTCCAACTTATTAGCACAAGAACCTCTGCCTTCTATCAGCAAGATTTACTCTCTTATCATTCAGGAAGAGCGCCACCGTACAGTCATTACGGGGCATGAATCTTCCTCGGAAAACCCTGCCTTCGCTGCTCGATCACCATCTCCGGCTGCCAAGGATCCTGCTACGTTTACTAGCAAGAAAAATTTTGTATGCTCCCACTGTGGAAGGAAGTACCATGATGTTTCCACTTGTTACAAAAGTCATGGGTTTCCTCCTGCTTTGAAAGACAAGACCGCTGCTAGGCGTGGCTCTGCTCCTTCACCAAATCCCTCGGACAGTAACCCTCCTGCTGGGCGTGGTCTAGGCAGAGACTCTGGCGCGACGAATGCAGTCCAGCCACCAGCATCATCCTCTGCTTCAGGTGCTCCTTTGACAGCTGCTGACCGCCAAGAATTCGGTCCATCCCTGACCAATGATCAATGGTCTGCTGTCCTCCAATTATTAAATACAATGAACCCCGCATCAACTGACAAGTCGGGTAAGAACTTATCTTGGATTCTTGACACCGGCGCATCCTTTCATATGACAGGCGACTGAGAGCTCCTTCGGAGTCTTGTGACTGTTCCTCCTGTCCAGATCATACTTCCTGATGGAAGAGTGTCTCTTGCAACTCAAGCGGGCAGCCTTTTCTTTGGCCCCTTTCAGATCTCTAATGTTCTATATATACCATCTTTAAGCTGCAATTTATTGTCCTTTGCAAAGATTACAAAGGATCACCGTCTGCTTGTTCTCTTGTCTGATGCTATTTGTGTATTATAGGACACCAGTTCGAGGACAGTGATTGGCGTGGGTAAGCAGTTCAACGGGGTCTATTGGCTGCAGTCGTTCTCTTCGGTTGCTTGGGCGTCATCTGCTCAATCATCTATTGTGTCTGCTGGCTTATGGCATTGTCGTCTTGGTCATCCGCCGGCTTCAGTATTATCTACTATTTCATCTATAGGCTTAGATAGCTCTCAATTTCATAAACTCAGTCCATGTGATGCTTGTTATAAAGCTAAGCAAACAAGATTGTCTTTTTCGATTAGTTATAATAAAGCTGGGTTTTTATTTGATCTCATACATTGTGATGTTTGGGGACCCTATAGCACCCCTTCCTCTAATGGATCATCTTACTTCTTGACAATAGTCGATGATTTTTCTCGGGCTGTTTGGGCCATGGTCCGCACTCAATTTCGGAAACAAATACGCAGGGTTAGGGCCGATAATGGGACATAATTCCTACCTCCGCGTCCTTTCTTTGCTGCACAAGGAATATCATTTGAGAACTCTTGCGTTGCTACGCCACAACAAAACGGAAGGGTCGAGCGCAAGCACCGTCATCTTTTAAATGTCGCTCGTGCCTTGCGTTTCACGGCCTCTCTTCCTCTGGTTTTTTGGGGAGAATGTGTGGTCATAGCAGCATATTTGATTAATCGCACTCCATCGCCTCTCTTGGATGGTCGCACCCCCTTTGAAATTCTACATGGTCGTGTTCCTCCATATAACATGATGCGTGTGTTTGGTTGCTTGTGTTTCGCTGGTCAAAACCCAAAGCAACGAAACAAGTTTGATCCAAGAAGTCGCAAGTGTATCTTCATCGGTTACCCCCATGGAAAAAAGGGGTGGCTCCTCTATGACCTTGAAACAAGAGCGACCTTTGCAAGTCGAGACGTTGTCTTCCATGAAACGCACTTTCCATTTACAACACTGCCATCCACACTCTCTATTCCGCTGTCAGAAGCTCTTGCTCAGCCATCCACTGTCTATGACGATGTGTTGCAATCACCACTTCATCATACTGAATTGGCTCCGCCCCTTGTTGACAGCCATTCCGCCTCTCCCACATCCACTAAGAGTATGCCGCACTTCAGGGGGAGCTCCCTTGCTATCTCTGGTCCTCCTCCCTCACTTGAGGAGCTTCCTACAGTCAGGGGGAGTACTTCTTCACCACCAATTCTTGTTGATCAAGGTACAGCACCTTCTTCTGTTATGGCTACTGATTCTGCAACAACCAGTGTTCGACATAGCACTCGTACTCAACATCCAATAGCTCATCTCAAAGACTATGCTTGCACAACAACTCGCCTTTTAGACCCCCTTGCTTCATCAGATGCTCCCACGGCCACTTCACTCTCCTCAGGTATTAAATTTCCAATTGAAAATTATACCACTAACCACAATTTCTCTCCTGCATATATCGGCCTCCTTGCAGCTATTACATCAGGCAGCGAACCTACCTCTTTCAAGCAGGCTGTTGCTCATCATCATTGGCGACAAGCTATGCAAGCCGAACTTGATGCACTGGAAAAGAATCAAACTTGGGACCTCACTGATCTCCCCCCTGGAAAGAAACCAATTGGCTCAAAGTGGGTATACCGGATTAAGTACAATTCCAATGGCACTATAGAACGGTACAAAGCAAGGCTCGTGGTGCTTGGAAATCGTCAAATTGAAGGTGTTGATTTTACCGAAACATTCACACCGGTAGCTCGTATGGCCTCCGTCCATGTTTTCCTCTCCGTTGCTGCCATAAAGAGATGGGAACTTCATCAAATGGACGTGCATAACGCCTTTCTTCATGGCGATCTTGACGAGGAGGTATATATGATGCCTTCTTTAGGCCTCTCCGGGGTTATTTCGGGGCAGGTTTGCCGCTTACGAAAGTCGCTCTATGGCCTTCGCCAAGCTCCCCGAAATTGGTTTGCAAAGTTATCATCCGCACTCCACAGATTCGGATTCAAACAGAGTTATGTAGACTACTCATTGTTCTCCTATCAAGAGCGGCATGTCACATTACATGTTCTCATCTATGTCGATGATCTTATCATTGCCGGTAATGACTCTTCAACTATCTCTCGTTTCAAGTCATATATGAGCTCTTGCTTTCATATGAAGGACCTAGGAACTCTCAAGTATTTTCTCGGGCTCGAGATAGCTCGAAGTGCGCAAGGACTGTTTTTGTTTCAACGAAAGTACACTTTGGACATACTTTCTGAGTCCGGTTTGTTGGCCTCCAAACCAGCTGATTTCCCTATGGAGCAACATCATCGCCTCTCCTCTTCTACTGTCAAGTTGCTCGAACATCCAGAGCAGTATCGACGCTTGGTAGGCCGCTTAATCTACCTTACAATTACTCGGTCGGAGCTGTCTTACTCGGTACACACTCTTGCGCAGTTTATGCAGTCCCCCCCTGATGATCATTGGCACGCAGCACTTAGAGTCCTCCACTACCTCAAATCCAGCCTAGGAAAGGGGCTACTCCTGTCCGCATCCAGCTCGCTGCAATTAAGAGCTTTTTGTGACTCGGATTGGGCGTCTTGCCCAACAACTCGTCGTTCTGTATCCGGTTTCTTTATTCAGTTGGGTACATCAGCTATATCCTGGAAAACGAAGAAACAAGTGACTATTTCTCGCTCCTCGGCTGAGGCAGAATATCACTCAATGGCGAGTACTTGCTGCGAGTTGATATGGCTCAAGTCACTTCTGCTGTCTCTTGGGGTTTTTCATCCTACACCGATGCAACTTTTTTGCGATAGTCAAGCCGCACTACATATTGTTGCTAATCCGGTGTTTCATGAACGTACGAAACATATTGAGATTGATTGCCACCTAATTCGAGATCATATTCAGGCAGGCAACATTGTCACTAGCTACATCGCTTCCGCACAACAACCCGCTGACTTGTTCACCAAAGCTCTGGGCAAGCAACAGTTCATTCTTCTCATGGGCAAGTTGGGCATGATCGATCCTCATGCTCCAACTTGAGGGGGAGTATTGGGATATCAGAAGATAATTAGATTATTAGCATATTCTATCTTTCCATATCTTTCATATCTAGTTGATATATTTCTTAGGCTCCAAGCCAAATCTTCTTGTATTATATATATACGTTACTCTTGAGAATAATAAAGCATTCAAGTTTTAGCCCAATACTTCTCTCAATTTAACACAATCACATCTTAAGTTCACGGCATCTTAAGTTCATGACTACCTGCTTGAAACAGTGAAAATCAAAATCACAATCACATCTCAATTACCCTAAAAATGAAGCAAGCTAAACAACCACACACACACCTCTTCAAGAGCAACATTTTCGACTCTTTCACCAATGCCATTAATAGTACATTCTAGTTGTCTTGCACCTGCATATGTGTCCTATATTTATTTAGGTACACATTAGTGATATTTTACCCCTTTAGTAGCGTTACACACATTGTAATCCAAATTACTGATATAGATAAGGACAAACTCCTTCTAGGCTACTCTAGACTATTCCATAGGCCAGCTGTCTCTTTGTAATCTCTCTATATATGATGTACTCCTCTATCAATCAATTCAAGCAAGGTTTTCATACAATCATTTCCTTATTCCACTATGGTATCAGAGCCTGCAGGACTAACGTCCAATTAGCAGCTCTCCTTGTCTCTTTCCACAAAACAAAACCTCTTTTTTTCTCCCACCGCCGCCATGGCTTTATCCACACAAACAACACCGACCACTGATAGGTGTCATTTCATGCACCTTAACTAGCAATTATTAGCATTACTTAGAGGAGTTTATGACTAGATTTAAGATTAAGTCTGTAATCCAGAAGATGTGGAGAGAATTGAAGATATCCAGGGATTTACAGCTTATTTGGAGAAGATGAAGATGGATGAGGATCTGCTGGAGATTAATTGGAGAAGACTACCAACACTTGGTAGTAATGAAGAGCAGAAGAGAAAGGAGTGGGCGAATTTCTACCGCGCTAGAGCCACCGCGACCCGGCGGTGGGTCTCAGAGAAAGTCACCGCCCCGCGGTGGGAGCTGGCGCCCCGCGGCCATCTGCTGGGCGAAATCAGCTTAATTAATAAAGGCCCGCGTGCTGCTGGAATTTGGAAGAAATTAGGCCCAAAGGAAAGCCCAAGTTGAAGAAAAGCCCACGAAGGAGAGAATGGCGCGCGGAAAGCGAATTGAAATTGAAGCAGCGGAGTGATGACGTCGTGATGAAGTCAGCGAGTTGAGGAAGATGGTGTTGGGCCGCAGCTGCTTGCATGGAGTGGGCCGTGCCGAGAAGCTGCTTTGTTGGGCCGAGCTGATGTTGGGCCGAGGTGTCACGCCGAGAATTGGAGATTACGGGATTAACTTCCCAAATTCGTTTGTTTATTTTACTATTATTTTATTATTGTTATTTTATTATTTTTATACACTTTTAGATTTAGGTTAAATACTCTTTAGTTAACCTAGTTGCCACAAGATACAATACACAATTCGAGTTTTAGAAGTTCGTTTCTATTCTGCCTCTAGGGTTTTAACCCATGGAGAGCTAAACACCTTTGTTCTGCTAGATGTTTAAAGCAATACAGTTGATTCGGTTGTGAGATTTCTATTCCTTGTTCTTATTCTTATGTGTGTTGGTTTGATTCTCTTGGTTATATTGATTATTGATTTATCATTGTTCTTCATAGTCTGGCCAGCTAGGTTGAGTAATATTTATCAATTGCTAGGATTGCATATAGGGGTTCCGAGTGCATATCTAGTGGCAAACACGATTGTTGCGTATAGGAGTTCCGAGCGTACAATCATGAGTGAGAATCAGTTGCATGTTAAGTAGTAAGGTGTCTTTCTATTTGCATGTATCCTATATCCTTGTGTGTATTGATATTGCTGTATTAGTGGTAAAGTATACCGACAACTGTGAGAATCGGAGGTACTTTACCAGTGACATAGTGATAAGTCTATCGACAACTGTGAGAATCGATAGTGCTTAAGATCAGGATGAGAACAACCATAAGAATAGTTAAAGAACTTGGATTGAATAGATTTCAGTGATCAACTTATATCTCTGTATTGTGGATCTCGTTCTAGTGGAACTACTTTCCCCATTCATATTCTCAAGTCAACTAAACCTGTTTAATTTGCTCTGTTTGATACTCAAAACCCCCCTTGTTACTTTGCATGCTTATAAACACATAGATTGATTACTTCCTCCCTGTGGATTCGACCCTTACTTGCCCAGACTACTTGTTTAGGTTTGTTAGGATTATTTTGTTTAGGTGTCACGACAACGCCTTATCAACCACCCCTTCTCTACCTTATTTCTCCTCCTTCATTACTGTAAAGCTATCACAGGACAACTTTCCACTTTGGAAAGCCCAAGTCTCCCCTTACCTCAAAGCTCACGGGCTTTTCCGCCTTGTCGACGACAGCTTTCCCTGCCCACTGGAGCGCGTCTCAGACGCTGACAATCCGGAGTTCCATGACTGGTATTCAAAGGACCAGTTAGTGATGGCCATTCTCACTTCCTCCCTCACTGAGAGTGTGCTTGCTCAAGTCCTGGACTGCACCTCTTCCATGGCGATATGGAATAATCTCCATGAGCTATTCTCCGCTCGATCGAGTGCTCAAATCGTCCACACCCGCCTTCAACTGGCTTCTCTTAAAAAAGGCTCAGAGTCCGTCACCGACTTCTTCAACCGCGCCAAAGGCCTCTCTCAGATGTTAGCCGCCGTCGGTCAGTCCATCTCCGACATGGAGTTCTCTACGTATCTCCTTGCTGGCCTTGATAATGGCTATGACGTTGTTGTCACAACCCTATCCACACAAACAGCCCTGCCCTCCCCTACTCAAATCTTGTCTCACCTTCTTGTTCACGAATCCAGGCTGGCTCATCAAACTAAAACCCTCAACTCTGAGATTTCTGTCAACCACACCTCCTTCGAGAAAGCTGAAGCCAACTTCACCTCTTCTAGAGGTCGTGGCTCTGACCGCGGAAACAGAGGCTCCTCTCGTGGGCGAGGCAGGGGCTTGTCCAATGGTCGCGGTCGTGGGCCTCCCACCACCTTCTCCGGCGCGCCCGACACTCGTCCCGTTTGCCAACTGTGCTCTAAGTCGGGACACACCGCCATTAAGTGTTGGCACAGGTTCGATCAATCTCTTCAAGCGCCGCCACCGCCCTCCTTTCAAGCCCATTACACCGCCAACAACAACCATACCTGGTTTCCTGACACGGCTGCTACGCATCACTATACTCCAAATTTGACGAACTTGCGCCTCGACAGCTATCACTATGAAGGCTCAGACACTGTGTCCCTTGGTGATGGATCCCAGATTCCCATTCACAACCATGACACTGGCTCCTTCCAATCTCAGAATCGTATTTTCACACTCACAAATCTCCTTCATACTCCTCTCATTACCAAAAAATTGCTTTCTGTTCATCGTTTTTGCCCTGATAATCATGTTTTCTTTGAATTTCACTCCACCTTTTTTGTTGTCAAGGACTCCCAGACCAAGCAGGTTCTTCTTCAAGGTCTCGTTAAAGCTGGCCTCTACGAGTTCTCCACCGCCGCTCCACCGTTGTCATCATCGCCGCAAGCCCACGCCACCACCGCCAGCCCCGCTGCCCTCTGGCATCTCCGCCTAGGTCATCCCTTCCGCCGTGTCTCTGCCACTGTTTTTCAGACATTCCCTAATTTCCCTAAACTTGGCCCGTTAGGCCCTTTCCCCTGTCAGACTTGTTCTTGGGCTAAAGCCCATGCTCTCCCACATCCCCCTAGCCCCACTCATTCCCCCTCCCTCTTTTACCTTCTCTTTATGGATATATGGGGCCCAACCCATGATATTTCAATGAAAGGCAACTCTTATTACCAATTGTTGATGATTACTCCAAATTTTTTTGGCTCTTTCCTTTCGCCACAAAAAATCACGTTCCTAAACTTGTTACCACTTTTATCAACTTTGTTATCATATTTTTTCAAACCAAAATTTCCTACATACAAACGGATGGGGGTACCGAATTTAAACCTCTCAAACCTTTCCTTCAATCCTTGGGTATTGCTCACCGCCTTACTTGCCCCCATTCCCGTCAACAAAATGGGAGTATTGAAACTCGTCATCGATGTATTGTCCATACCGGCCTTACCCTCCTCAAACAAGCCTCCTTACCTCTCAAATTTTGGGACCATGCCTTTGAAACCGCCACATATCTCATCAACCGTCTACCCACACCTACCCTTCACAACCATACTCCTTTTTATCTCCTATTCAAACAACTCCCCGACTATAAATTCCTTAAAGTCTTTGGTTGCCTTTGCTTCCCTATCCTTCGTCCTTACCGCTCTTACAAGCTTTCCTTCCGCTCCACTCCTACTATGTTTCTTGGCTATGCTAGTAATCACCGGGGTTACCTTTGCTATGATTGGGTTGACAACCGCACATATATTTCACGTGATGTCATCTTCCATGAAGATACCTTCCCTTTCTCTTCCCTTGCTTCTTCTTCCTCAATCTCTACACCTCCTCTTGCTCAATTACCGACTTTACCCCATTTTCTCCCTCCTACCTCTCTACGGCCCACTACACCGGCCCAATCCACCTCTCCAGCTCCACAAAATGACCCGACCCACTCATCATCTTCTTCAGCTCCTCAAACACCCTCCTCATCATCTTCTAATGGACCGTCTTCTTCCCCTAGCCCACTTCCTACTGGGCCAACTCATCCTATGCAAACCAGGTCCAAATCCCTCATCTCCAAACCCTTAGTCTGCTCTGACGGCACTGTTCCCTGGCCTCACTGCTCCCTTACCGTCGTTACCCCTGATGAACCTGCCTTCTTTTCTGAGGCCTCCAAATTTCCTGAGTGGTGTGCCGCCATGGCCGCCTAATTCGAGGCTTTACTCTCCACCAATACTTGGTCTCTTGTTCCACCGTCCTCCTCCACAAATGTCCTTGGTGTTCATTGGGTTTTCAAAACTAAACGCCATGCCAATGGCTCTATTGAGCGTCGCAAAGCTCGCTTAGTCGCCAAAGGCTACAATCAAGTTCATGGCCTCGACTATGATGAGACCTTCAGTCCCGTTGTCAAGCCTTCCACCATTCGCCTTCTCCTATCTCTTGCGGCTATGAACAAGTGGTCGGCGCGTCAACTCGGCATACAAAACGCCTTTCTCCATGGAACCTTGACAGAGGACGTGTACATCACCCAACCACCGGGCTTCACTCATAAAACCTTTCCTCATCACATCTGTAAGCTCAACAAGTCCCTTTATGGCCTCAAAAAAGCGCCACGGGCCTGGTTCTTCCGCCTCAGTGACTCTCTCGTCACCATGGGCTTCTCTCCCTCCCAATCCGACTCTTCTCTGTTTATACATCGCCAAGGACACAATCTGGTCTTCGTATTGATATATGTTGATGATTTGCTTGTTTTGTCTAACAGTGATGCTCTTTCCAATTTGTTTGTCAAGAATTTGTCTCTGCAGTTTCCAGTCAAAGACTTGGGTGCCCTCCACTACTTCCTTGGCATTGAAGTTCATCGCACCAATGATGGGTTTTCCTTGTGTCAGCCCAAATATATTCATGATCTGGTTCAACGGGCCAAAATGGACAGCTCTAAGGCAGTCAGTACACCTATGGCAACCAATTTTGTGTCATCCACTGAAGTCTCTTCAGCCTTCCCATATCCTACATTCTATCGGAGCATTGTTGGAGAATTACAGTACTTGGCCTTCACCCGACCGGACATCTCCTTTGCGGTGAATCGCCTTTGTCAAGCCCTGCATTCACCCACTGATAAGCATTGGCAAGGTGTTAAGCGTGTCCTCAGGTATTTAAATGCAACTGCAGATCTTCAGTTTCTCCTGTCTTCTGCTCACAACAACTCTTTGGATGCCTTCTCTGATGCCGATTGGGCTGGGGACCCAAATGATCGCATTCCACCAGTGCCTACTGCATATTTCATGGGGGTAATCTCATCTCCTGGACATCCAAAAAGCAGCCAACTGTTGCCCGCTCATCCACTGAAGCCGAGTATCGGGCTCTTGCTCATGCCACTTGTGAATCACCCTGGCTCCAAGGCTTGCTGTCTGAGCTTGGCACTCACCTCCATCAGCCCCCCACCTTGTGGTGTGACAATCTTGGCGCCACATACCTCGCTGTGAATCTCGTTCAACACCACCGGATCAAGCATCTAAGCCTGGATTACCACTTTGTTCGGGAACGTGTTCGCAACAAATCCTTGCGAGTTGCTTTCATCTCTTCAAAAGACCAAAAGGCTGATCTCCTCACTAAACCACTTCCAACTGCTCGATTCATTCATATGCGATCCAAACTTGGTCTTCGACCACTTCAGATCGAGGGGGATAGTAGCGTCACACACATTGTAATCCAAATTATTGATATAGATAAGGACAAACTCCTTCTAGGCTACTCTAGACTATTCCATAGGCAAGCTGTCTCTTTGTACAGAATCCCTCTATATATGATGTACTCCTCTATCAATCAATTCAAGCAAGCTTTTCATACAATCATTTCCTTGTTCCACTACCCTTCCATTTTCTTCTCCAAATAAACCAAGTAGCATACAGTATACTTGTTGGCCGAGGAAAGTCCAAGATCATTCTGGCAATGTGTTGAAATAACCACATTCTCTATCCCTGGGGTGTTTGTTTTAATGTCGGAAATCAACTGCCAAACTCAAGAGGCACATTAATGCCTATAATATCAGGAATGTTTAGAGTAGTTGCCCCAACCTTAATAACTTCACCAAGAATTTGATTAAAAAAACTCCCTCTCTGATCTGTAATGTAATCAAAATATACATCACAAAGCGAAATTAAGGCCTCAAGATGCAATTAACAACATCATGTAGCAACTTATTTTTAATACTCCTACCGACAACTCTACAAGTCAATAGTGATATAGTCTTTATAGAGATCTATTCATCAAGATAACACCTTGATTGATATACATCCCTAAATAAATTGCAGATTAGCAGAAAGTTCTCACCTCTAGCGGATACAGAATTCGGAGCAACACCGAGGAAGGTAAAATTCGGTGAACATAGCAACGAAGAGGCAGTGGGTTGTCGGCGTCGTCACTAGCGAGAGATTGAGGTTCGGCGTAGTAGCACACATGTCGGCGGCGATGAGGATGAGCAAAAGGAGATGACGCCGTCACCATCGGAGACGACAAAACGAAGACGAGCGCCGCCTCGAAGAGGATTCCGCGGAGGCGGTTCGGCGGTGGGGGCGATTCGGCGGAGTGAGGATTATTTGGTTTGTGAAGTCTGGAACCTATATTCAGAGAAAATGAGAGAGGATATGAGAGAGGGTAAATTAGCGGTTTAATCGAACTGCAAAGAAGCGACGGTTTCATGGAACTGCAAAGGAAAAAGTATGGAGAACGTGTATCCAGCCTCTTGTCCAAATAAAGTATGGAGAACGTGTATCCAGCCTCCTTGGTCTTCTGGAGAGAAGAAACCCGGAGCCAACATTGAGAAAGTGAGAGAAGAGTATTTAAAAGCAAGCACCGGATCTCCCATGACCCTAGATTACCTTCCTCTATCAATGTCAAGCGCTGGGAAAGGGAGCAAACTCTACACCGGGGAAGGGGGTGAAGTCGACACCGACAAATGGAGCATGCCGGAAAAGGGAGCAAAATTCAATTGCAGTTTGAGAGCTAAATGGAGATAAATATCCCATATTGAAGTTTAGAGAGGAGAAATAACATCTACAGCTGCAGTTATGAAGGAGAACGTGTGTAGTTATAATCAGGTGGTTGGGGAGGCTGAAAGAAAGAGATTAAAAAAAAACTTAAAATAAAAAAAGTTGAAATTGGGTGCCAGGTGGCGGAAGGAGGGGGTAAGGAAGGGTATGTTTTAATTGTATTATAGATTCACGCGATATCCAAAAATTTATATATATTTTGACGTATACTCAAAACGTTTTCTCTAACTATAAGTCGTTAGGTTAATTAAAAAAAGAAAATAATATGCGTTTGACTCTTCTCAACCTCAATTCTCCACTAAACCTCATTCGAGTCTCCTCTCACCGGCGGTCGTCATCTCCTCGCGCTGGCGGCCTTCGTCCCCTATCGTCGGCGGCCTTCATCCCATGCATAAATCGTCTTGCATAAGTAGGCGTCCTTCGTCGGCGGCCACAAACAAAAGTCAGCAGTGTCCTTTGTTGCCTCCTCTACGCAGGGCTGGCCCAAAGGGGTGGGCGAGAGGGGCGACTGTCTAGGACCCATTGGAGAAGGGGGCTCAAACTTAATACTGAATTGTTATTATATGTGTTTTTTTGAATATTAATACACAAAGTAATACTTGGTTCAATGGTAGAGGAGTGTGAGTTTTCTCTTTCCATTTAAAAAAGTTGTGGGTTCAATCTTTATATCTTACGATTTTTTAAATTGTAGGCCCTCTTTTTCTTTTATTTTAAAAAATAAATTGTTATGCTTTTGATTTCTTCTTAATTTTGAATGTGAATGGGCCCCATTTCTTTCTTTTCTTCAAACTTAACTTTCATTGTCTATATTTTAGTTTGTTAATATAATTTTTAACTAATTTGTTGGTATATTTCTTTAACAAATACAAGAGAAAAAAAATTATTTTTATACTTGTATTGTTTGTATATCACCTATCTTAATTTTATAAAATTTTCACTTATGGTGTAAATATACAAGGATTTTTTTTAAAAATCTTTCTTAGATTTTTTATATCTCACACATTTCATTTTCAATTTTTTTCACTTAGTTTTGCATATGGATAAATTTTTAGTTTAGTTGTATATAAAAAAAATTCACTTCATTTCCTCTACAAATCTTCCTATGAATATTATTATGAATCTGTCAACATATTTTAGTCAAATTATACATACTTTTATCCCATTTTTATATTAAAAATTTTAATTAGGGATTAGTGATTTGGGAATATGACTTGAATTGTACAATTCGGCCACTTGAGGGCATTTCAATATTCTAATTTTATCTTCTTTTACTAGAATAATCTTAACTCAACTTCTATGTCCATTTTTTTCCTACAGGATGGAAAAATCAGCTTCATGGCAATGATGAGAACCAGAACAGATTAGAGGAAGGCTTCAAAACATTACTCGAGAGGCAGATTAAACAGTATGAGGATCAAGTTAATGAAGGATTGTTCTTTTAACTTGGGCTCAAGTGACACAATAGTGTAACATTTTTATCCCATTTAAACATCCAAGAGAAAACTGATCTCCTCTGCAATCTACATATATACATTGACATGCTAGATGGCCTTGCAAGAGCTATTCAGCTTTTTCCCAAGGGTGGTTTATGTTATCAACTCCCCTTGTGCCTTATTGCCTCTGTACTACTCGTATGATTTTTATCCTTTTTGTTGCTTCACCATTTGGTTTTGTGAGTTTTTTTTATAGTAGACATCAAGTTCAGTGTCCTTGCTACATGTAGCATATGGTTTTTCAGAAGATCGTGTAAGGGTATACTTATCTCAAAGTTTACAAGAAACATCCTGTCCAATATCTATATTTTTTTTTGATAAGGTAAGAATTAGACTAGTATCAAGGAGACCTTAACACTCAGCCTATAGCATCCTTGCGGATGAGAGCTTGAAGCTCTGAGTTGTTCATGATATCGTTCAGAGAAAGGTTGTGACCAAGTTTTGCAATGTGATCGGCCATCGAGTTCAATTCTCTAAAGATATGGGAAACCTGTACTGTCTGGAAGGATTTTAATAAACATAGGATATCAGAGATAAGAATCTCGATTTCTCATGGACAGTGCCATATTTTATTGATAACATTTGCAATAGTAAGGTTATTAGTTTCTATTTGTATTTGGTCGAGTTTCTTTTCTTTTGCTTTAATAAGCGCATTTCTGAGAGCAATGGTTTCAGTGATGAGGGGAGTTGATATGCCACATTTTTCTGTATGGATGAAGATCGGGTTTTCCATGGTATTTCTACATATGAGGCCAATGGTAGATAGACCATTAGACTTGGTAGATCCATCTATATTAATTTTAAGAAATTTATCAGGTGGTTTTTTCCATTTAGATTTTTGGTGTTTCGTCTTAGTTGTTGCATTTCTCACTGTGGGGCATTGTTCGAAGGTACAGTCTGGGTTCCATCTACGTGTTTTATTCCAAGCTGAGATAAGATTTTGAATATATTTAGGAGTATCTTTAATGATATCCCTATCAGGGTTGTCATTTGAGAAAGTTCTCTGGTTCCTCGAGAACCAGATGCCCCACCAGGCCACAGATAGATCTGTCAGCTCTATGGGGGAGAGTTTGAGTTTTATTTCATCAAGGATTTGTCCAATATGCTTGTTTGTGGGGTCAATTGTTCTCAGGTAGAGGCTAGTTGTTATATTAATTGTTGAGATTGTCTTTAAAGTATGTTCGCATTGGAAAAAGAAATGATTTATATCCTCCATAGGGTGGTTGCAGGAGATGCATGATAAGCACTACTTTGTAGGGCTTAAGTAAGAGTCATTAGAGGTTTTATTGGTGTCATTCGAATAGATTTAGACACATTCATGTGCATGGCGTGTGGGGGCGAAGTTTGGTAATTAATTAAAAGCCACGTGATTGCCGGGATCGGATTGGATGAAATTAGGCACAAGTGAATAAAGGCCCACGTACAAGCTGAAGACACGTGAAATGCCGAAGAATTGAAAGCGGGCATGTGTTTGCTGAAGATGGGCCGTGATAAGGAGAGGCCCACGTGAAAGCTGATGCCCGCTCCGCATCAAATTGAGGCTGAAGAAATGGAGGGGTGACATCATGGTGACATGGGCGAGCATTATTTGCTGGAATGCAATTGAAGTGGGCCATGTAGTTGGGCCGTGTTGTTGCTTGCTTGTATTGGGCCGAGAGAATGGGCCGAAATTGATGTGCATGATTGGGCCGAGATGTCTGTTGAGATGGTGTGGGCCATCACGTGATGCCGAGCAGCGGTCGTACACGCCGAGAATTGGAGGCCGAGAATGCTTACGGGATTAATTTCCCTGTTTTAGTTTGTTTGATTATTGTTATTTTATTATTTCGTTTTAGGTTAATTTAGATTTTATTCCCTTTAGTATTTTAGGGTAGAGAAAAGGCTTGTTTGCCAATCAATCTATCATATTTTCTTTGAACCCTAATTTCTCTTTACGTATTTTCTATGAAGAACTAAGTCCCCTTGGCTTAGTTAGACGCTAAAGCTTTCGTTTGGATTAAGTTGTGAGATTCTCGTTCTTAATCTATTGCATGGTTTTTATCTTTCTCTTGCTTAAGTTGCTTATGATTTATATTGATAATCTCTATTTGGACGCAACTAGGGTTTATTGGTATTGATTGATTGCTAGATTTAGATTGTTACTGGTTGAGCATATCTATTTCAGAGTAGCAACTGCATCGTATTAGTAACTGGTTGTGCTAGTCTTATGCAGAAGAGAATTGATTTACATTCTAGGATAAAAGCTGGTTATTTTATGCTAGAATTGTATCCAACTATATTCATATCCGTAAGGCTGCTGTTAAACTGAATCTTGATAGTTTCAGGGTTGTTTAATTAGTTAGTGCTAATGGTATCTGGTTGTGTTATTAGTTATATCTGAAAAGGAATTGGAATTTCCATTGCATGTGATTTTGAATGAGTATCTAGGATCAACTTGTCATACGAATAGTGGATGTTGTTTGACTAAGTGCTTTTCCCATCACTGATTTCACAACTCTGTCGCTTGTTTACCTTTTGCATGCTTAGTTACTTAAAACAAACAAAACCCCCCCTTTGGTTACTTTGGATTGACATACAAATTGCATAATTAGATAGAATCCGCCTCCCTGTGGATTCGACCTTTACTTACCTAGGACTACGGTTTAGGGTTTGTTTGGATATTTTGCATAGCAGTTTTTAGAACGATAAATTCCTGTTATCAAATTGGCGTCGTTGCCGGGGAGGCAATAATCTATTTTGTGTGCGATTTGTGCGTCAACTTTTGTGTGGACCTATCTTACGGTCCACACCCGTGCTATTGATTTTTGTTTTTTTTCCTTTTTGATTTTGTTATATAGATGGATAGATTTCCCCAATTCCAGCAGGAGCCGCAATATGACCCATACTCCTACGCATATACTCCAGGGTGGGGATATCACCCCAATTCGAGTTATGGAAACCTGCAATACCCTTCATATGATCATGACTACCAGGAGTTCTACCCAGAACCAAACCAACAACAAGGTAATCCTTCACCTTCTATGGATGACATGATGAAGATGATGATGCAGAGCAACATGAACCTTACTGAGAATGTTGCCAAGTTGACCAAGAGCCACATGCACTTCCAGGAAAGTATTCAGAGTACATAAGCTAGCATTCAGAACCTGGAAAGACAATTTGGTCAAATCTCTCAAGTGGTGAATAAACTGGACGCGAAGGATTCTGGTAAACTTCCATCGCAAACGGAAGTGAACCCGAATATTCGGAATGTCAGTGTTGTGACTTTGAGAAGTGGGAAGAAGCTTGAGGAAGATAGGTCTGAGGTCAACAAGGACGACCACGAGGATTTAGAGCAGAATAGTGACGGCGACCACCGTGAAAACGGCGACCGCCGCAAGACTCACGGCGCCCGCCGCGAAAGGGACGCTGCTCTCGACCTGGAAGAAAAAAATCACGGTGACCGCCGCAACAATTACGGCGACCGCCGTGACGGTGAAACTTTTCTCGGAAATCCTGATGACATTCACGGCGACCGCCGCGAAACACACGGCGCCCGCCGCCCCTCTGATAGCGAAGTTGAGGCTGAGAAGGAGTATGTACCCCCGATTTTTCCTGAGTGAAAGCCTGTTGCGCCATTCCCATCTGCTTTGAAGCATACCAAACCACTTTCGCAGGACAAGGACATGTTTGAGATGTTCAGAAACGTTGAGGTCAACATGCCTCTCCTAAATTTGATCAAGTCTGTCCCTCGTTATGCCAAGTTCTTGAAGCAGATGTGCACCACAAAGAGAAATCAGGATAGAAACAGCAAGAAGAAGGTCAAGGTCAACGAACATGTCTCTACTATTTTTCAGAAGCGCTTACCCAAGAAGTGTGGCGACCCAGGTATGTTCACCATCCCCGTCACCATTGGAGGTACCAAGTTCAATAAAGCTATGTTAGATTTGGGTGCTTCCATAAATGTTTTACCTTCATCTCTTTGTGAATCCTTAGGATTAGGACCCATGCATGCGACCAAAATTTCCATTCAGCTAGCTGATAGATCTAGTGTGCGGCCTATAGGGATAGTGGAGGATGTTTTGGTTAGGGTTGGTGATCTTACTTTTCCTGCTGATTTCTATGTGCTTGATATGGAACATGATATGCATGTAGCCCCTATCCTGTTAGGGAGACCCTTCCTGAAAACTGCAAATACCAAGATTAATGTGAGTACTGGTTCCTTGATTATGGAATTTGATGGCCAAACCATTAATTATAATATCTATGAAGCCATGAAATTCTCTTCTGATGGTCATTCTTTGTGTGCAATTGATGTACTTGAGCATGTGGTGCAAGATGTTTTTGATGAGGACCACCTAGATGACACACCACCTATTGTTGATTCTAGCTTGGATATTGCTATATCTACTGACTTGCAGGAAGGTGTTGATGAGTGGGACGCTTGCTATAAGCTCCCTCCGGAGCTTCCAGGTAAATCACCTTTGCTGCTAACTCCGAGCGAGAGGCTCGTTCCATATTTGGTGCAGGTCCCTGAAGTCAAGGCTAAACACCCCCCTGATCGATCTAAGCATGGGGTAGACGCGACTAAGAAGGTCAAGATGGAGAAGCCGTTGAAGAAGAAGCATGGTCTAAGGTTCAAACATTTCCATGATTGGTTCAGGAAGGAGGTATGGATTAAGAAGGTTCCCAAAGAGCCTAACGATATGGATTGAGGATTTGTGAGTAGTATGTCGAGCCAACGACATTAACCAAGGCGCTGCTCGGGAGGCAACCCGAGATTTGGTAGTTTATTTTCTTTCCCTTAGTCAATTTCTATTGTTTTTCTTTTAGTTTTTCCTTTCTGTGTTGAACTAACCTGCAGGAAACGGAAAAAAAAATGGTGTTCACGGCGCCTGCTGCGAAATTTACGGCGCCCGCCGTAAATGCTTCGCCAAGCAAGTTGGCTACAACCTAAAAACGGCGCTCGCCGCAATTACGGCGACCGCCGCACTTAAAAAAATCAAAAAAAAATGGGTCCAGAAAAAACCTTAAACGGGGAGCAAAAGGCGAAAATAAGATACCCCGAAAAGACCTTAAACGGGGAGAAAGAGTCAAAAAAAATAAAAAAAAATTACCCAGCTGTCTAGATTCTCCACGGAGAGGTGCGCATCATGTTGCTAACGGACGATTACATTCACCCTACTTTTACTTGGCAACGATGATGGCCCTACAGTCGACAGCTGGAGAGGTGATACACCAGGGCCCAACCACGATGACATCTGGGCCCATTTTTGAAGGCCATGCAACCCCGTTCCCTTGATTGACCACTATTCACTAGAGTGGTTCTTTATGGTTGCATGGTAGGAGTTGATGGAGTTGAAGGTCGTGCAGCCCCGCATTGTTTGATTACCACTACTCACCAGTGGTTTCTTATGGTTGCACGGTAGATGAAGATAATGGCGTTGATGCCAGACATCCTGGATAGGAGCTTTTATGACTACACCGCCAGCAACAAGAAAGTGTCCCAGCCAGCTCGGCAACGTTGTGAGTTATTTTTGCTTTTCCATGTGCTTTATTCTTTTGTCTTTCATTACATTGAGGACAATGCAATGTTTAAGCATGGGGTGGGGTTTTATACTTGCTACGCTGTTGAGGAGAAAAAATGGAAAAAAAAAATGAAAAGAGCCAAAAATTTGAAAAAAGGCATACATTAAAAATCCTGGGATAGGTCGAAAACCCGAAAGGGAGGCCTAGGTAATAAGCAGGTGGCTTGGACCAGCATTAGGCTGGGGTAATATGTGGTCAAGAGTGACGTGAACTTATGTGAGCACATCTATTGTAAAATGAAATGAGTGGCTTGGTGAAAACCCGAAAGGGCGCCTTGGCAAAACGAGTGAAAAAGAAGAAGAGTGATTTTAGGATTTCTCATTATTATTGGCGAGGCGTCATAAGAAGAGGAGTCAAAGAAGGATTGTCGGGTAGGTCACTCTGGGAGACATAAGGAGCAATAGATGGAGGCTAGGATTAGAGGTTACTCTCACTATTGGATGTCCGGGTTAGCTTGGGGGAAGTACTCTGCTTGCCCCTTAAGCTTGTTGAATTGTGGATGTGTTATGAATGAGATTGGTGCCAGGAGCTTTGGCATGGGTTAGGTGACTCTTAGTTGGAGGATATGCTTCCTGAGACCTTGGATGCTACATTAGAGGAGTAGACTCTTTATTAGTTTACTCGAGGACGAGCAAAGGTCTAAGCATGGGGTGGTTTGATAAGCACTACTTTGTAGGGCTTAAGTAAGAGTCATTAGAGGTTTTATTGGTGCCATTCGGGTAGATTTAGACACATTCATGTGCATGGCGTGTGGGGGCAAAGTTTGGTAATTAATTAAAAGCCACGTGATTGCCGGGATCGGATTGGATGAAATTAGTCCCAAGTGAATAAAGGCCCACGTACAAGCTGAAGACACGTGAAATGCCAAAGAATTGAAAGCGGGCATGTGTTTGCTGAAGATGGGCCGTGATAAGGAGAGGCCCACGTGAAAGATGATGCCCGCTCCGCGTCAAATTGAGGCTGAAGAAATGGAGGGGTGACGTCATGGTGACATGGGCGAGCATTATTTGCTGGAATGCAATTGAAGTGGGGCGTGTAGTTGGGCCGTGTTGCTGCTTGCTTGTATTGGGCCGAGAGAATGGGCCGAAATTGATGTGCATGATTGGGCCGAGATGTCTGTTGAGATGGTGTGGGCCATCACGTGATGCCGAGCAGCGGTCGTACACGTCGAGAATTGGAGGCCGAGAATGCTTACGGGATTAATTTCCCTGTTTTAGTTTGTTTGATTATTGTTATTTTATTATTTCGTTTTAGGTTAATTTAGATTTTATTCCCTTTAGTATTTTAGGGTAGAGAAAAGGCTTGTTTGCCAATCAATCTATCATCTTTTCTTTGAACCCTAATTTCTCTTTACGTATTTGCTATGAAGAACTAAGTCCCCTTGGCTTAGTTAGACGCTAAAGCTTTCGTTTGGATTAAGTTGTGAGATTCTCGTTCTTAATCTATTGCATGGTTTTTATCTTTCTCTTGCTTAAGTTGCTTATGATTTATATTGATAATCTCTATTTGGACGCAACTAGGGTTTATTGGTATTGATTGATTGCTAGATTTAGATTGTTACTGGTTGAGCATATCTATTTCAGAGTAGCAACTGCATCGTATTAGTAACTGGTTGTGCTAGTCTTATGCAGAAGAGAATTGATTTACATTCTAGGATAAAAGCTGGTTGTTTTATGCTAGAATTGTATCCAACTATATTCATATCCGTAAGGCTGCTGTTAAACTGAATCTTGATAGTTTCAGGGTTGTTTAATTAGTTAGTGCTAATGGTATCTGGTTGTGTTATTAGTTATATCTGAAAATGAATTGGAATTTCCATTGCATGTGATTTTGAATGAGTATCTAGGATCAACTTGTCATACGAATAGTGGATGTTGTTTGACTAAGTGTTTTTCCCATCACTGATTTCACAACTCTGTCGCTTGTTTACCTTTTGCATGCTTAGTTACTTAAAACAAACAAAACCCCCCCTTTGGTTACTTTGGATTGACATACAAATTGCATAATTAGATAGAATCCGCCTCCCTGTGGATTCGACCTTTACTTACCTAGGACTACGGTTTAGGGTTTGTTTGGATATTTTGCATAGCAGTTTTTAGAACGACAAATTCCTGTTATCAATGCAACCTAGGGGGATGGACACTCCTTTTTCTTGTAGTCTTGATTTTGTTTATAGTCCGTTTTTTAGAATTTTCCAGAGAAATTTTTTGACTTTGGGATATGTGTTCATTTTCCAGATCCAGGAGGAGTCATAAGCTGAGACATGTTTATATTTTTTTATTTTTTTTTTAGCTTCACGTGGGTGTCGGACCCACCTGCGCTGGAGCCCACTAATCCCACGGCCAGGCCAGACTGCCCCACGCCACCCTGACGTGTTAAATAGGGGCAGCAGCCCTAGCGGTATCGGCATGTTTTGAACCCGGGTGGAATTTTCACACCCAGAATTCTACTCCTCCCCTCAACCACTGGACTACCACCCCTGGGGCAGACATGTTTATTTTTGTTAATGAGTTTTATGGCTGATTTCGTAGAGAACCATCCATTTCTGCTTGGTTCCCAGTATAGCCTATCAGTAATGTGGTTTACGGGGATTGGGATGCTCACAATCCTATCCACCATATCATTTGGTAGCATTTGTTGGAGTTTTGTTTTGTTCCAGTTCATATTTTGGTCGAGGAATTCGTGGACTCTGCAGTCTAAGTTTGTTCCTAACGCGGGATTGATGATGTTGTAGAGAGGTTCGTTTAATGCCCATTTATCTGTCCAAAACTTAATTGTTTTTCCATCGCCAATTTGCCAAATCAGTCCTTGTTGAAATTCTTTTTTGATGCTCATCATCTTAGACCATTGCCAAGAGCCATTTTTGTTGTAGTCATAAGATAGGAGGTGTATGTTTTTAAGGTATTTTTCATTGATTATTCTTACCCAGCAGTTGTCAGGCTCGGCTAAAATTTTCCAGAGTAGTTTGTATTGGAGAGCATAGTTCATATCTTTTGTTTTTCGAATGCCAAGGCCCCCTTTTGAAAGAGGTTGGCATACTTTATCCCACCCGATAAGGGGTTTATAGGAAGAGTCTTTATTCCAGAAGAAAGTTCTATTGATTCTGTCAAGTTCATTGTGTGTTGAGTTTGGAAGCATGAAGCTTTGCATGATAAAGTTTGGTTTAGTAGCAAGGTTGGATCTTATTAGAGTTGTTCTTCCTGCTTGTGATAAGGAGTTCGCTTTCCATTTGGTTAATTGCGTTCTGGATTTAGTGATCATCTCTGCAAAGGTATTTAAATTGACCCTTCCATTAATGATCGAGCATCCAAGGTATTTATCCAGCGAGATCATGTTGGTGATCGTAAGGATACCTTGAATTTGTTGTTTTCGAGTGGTTGAAACTTTATTTGTTACTTGAAAGACTGATTTATGGAAGTCCACACTTTGTCCTAAGATCTGACAATAATCATCGATGATTTTCTTGATTTCCTTACAGTTGTCATGCTTTGCTTTAGTGAAGATTATAATATCATCCGCAAAAGCCAGGAAGGGTATACTTGTTCCATTTTTAGTGATTTGGAACCCAAGTGGGTTTTTAGGTCGGTCTGTAGCTCTTTGTAATTTCCTAGCAAGTATTTCTGCACCCAAGATAAAGAGAAAAGGTGAGAGGGGGTCACCCTGTCTCAGTCCGCGTTCAGGTACAAAGATTTCAATAGGTCCGTTGTTCACGAGTACCGAGAAAGATACAGTGGTCATACATTCTTTGATCCAGTTGATAAAGGTTGGGAAAAAACCAAATTTTCGCATGACCTCAATAATGAAGTTCCATTCAATTCTATCATATGTTTTTTCCATGTCAAGTTTAATCACAATGTATCCTTCAACGCCTAGTTTGGCTTTGAAGGAATGGAAAATTTCATGGGCTATTAAGATGTTGTCTTGGATCGATCTGTTTGAGATAAAGGCTCCTTGAAGTGGGTGAGTTATTTTGCTCATTTTGTTCTTAAGTCGTTCTGTTAGTATCTTTGAGATTATTTTGTAGATAGTCGAGCATAGACTAATAGGTCTGTAGTGGTTGGTCGAATTTGGGTTTTCACATTTGGCTATTAATGTTATAAAGGTATGATTGATTTGTTTCAGGATTTTCCCAGAGAGAAAAAAACTTTTCACTGCTTGGATGACAGAAGGACCAACAATGTCCCAGTATTTTTGGTAGAATTCAGATGTCAAGCCATCAGGTCCAGGAGATTTATCTTGACCGATCGCAAAGGTGGTTTTTTTATTTCTTCATTCGTTACTGGTTGGGTGAGTTCTTGGTTATCCTCGTGGGTGATTTCAGTTTGAATGAGTTGTAGATGTTCGTGGAGAAGATTCTGGTTGATCGGTGCACTTTTGAATCGCTTGATAAAGTCATTACGTATTTCTTTTCTAATATTTTCCTCACCAGTAATCATGGTACCTTCATTTGTTCGGATTTGTTTGATGATTTTCCTATTTCTCTTGCCAGAGGCAATTTTATGGAAATAGCTGACATTTGTGTCATTAAATTTGATATGTTTAGTTTTCGCTCTTTGGTTCCAGAAGATCTTTTGGAAGTTGAGAAGATTTTCTTTTTTTGCGATAAGTCTAGTCTGCTTACTGGACAGTGTTCTGTCGGCATTAAGAGCAATGACTTTTTGTATTTTTGTGAGTTCTTCTTCAATATTGTTTAGTTGTGTAAATAGATTTTCAAAGGTGTTTTTGTTCTATTGTTTGGCTAGTTTTTTAAGAATTAGTGTTTTTCTGGCGAGGTCGTACATTCTGGATCCATGAAAGCATGAGCGACAGGACTGTTTGACCACATTTCTGAAGTCGTTCCTGGACATCCATACTTTTTCAAATTTGAAGGGTTGATTTTTGAAGTGGTTCGGTGTGGCAAGTTCAATCGAAATCGGGCAGTGGTCTGAGGTTGAGAAAGCATGATTCTTAGTGCAAAGGTCAGGATACCATTGTAGTATTTGATGTTGTACAAGAGTTCCGTCTAGTTTTTCAAAGGTATTATTTATTTCCGTTTTGTTTTTATGTCAAGTGAATGTGTTCCCTTGAGTCGGGATATCTAAGAGTTTGCAATCATTTTTTATGTTAAGGAGTCTATTGAATTTGGATGAGTTCGTTATAGCTCCTCCACTTTTTTCAGTATGATCTTGTATCTCATTTAGATCCCCTATTAGAATGCAGGGGATTGTACAGTTCATAATGAAGGTTTTGATATCATTCCAAAAGGAGTTTTTATTGGTTTCGTTTGGTGGGGCATATGCTATGATAATCATGAGTTCAATTTTTGTAATCGTGTTTGAGTATTTTAAACACGAGAATCTGGAGCTAGTAAGTTCTATTTGAATCATTTCATTGGGCATTTGGTATGACTTTCACATGAGGCATAAGCCCCCCGAGAAGCCGGTTACAGGTGTAAAGAGGAATTCATCAAACCCGGCTTTTTTTCCAGATTCGTTCATTTGGTATTTTTTCTGTTCTTGTTTCAAGTATAGCGCAAAGTTGAATTTGTTCAATTTTGCAGAAAGATTCGATATCGGACCACAGGTTTTTCCTGCCTAATCCTCTACAATTCCATACTAATATTTTCATAAAAAATGATCAAGGAAGAGGGAATTTGTCAATTTTCGTTTTGTCAAGAGGCCTTGGTTTCTAGCATAGGCAAAGGGGTTTTTCCTTCCTAAACCTCTGCAATTCCATACTGAGTTTTTCATAAAAAAATGATCCGGGTATAAAAACTTTGTCATGTTTCTTTCTTTCTAGTGGCACTGGTTTCTAGCAATCAGGGAGATATACCCATCATTTGAGAAAACACAGATATTTCCTGCATTTCCATATTTATTTGTATGAATCTTCTTGTCAATTGTTTCATAAATGTAACCATTATTGTTCATGTGGTTGTGGGTCAAATATTTCATGTTCATGTAACTGAAAATAGTCAGGTAGGAAGTTTTCAGGGTCTGAAATAAGCACCAAAGGATCTCGACTATATGGTTCATAAAGAGATTCAAATCAAACGAGAACATATTAAAAAAGAGATTGTACAAATGTTCATGGTGGTGTAATTTAAATTTCATGCTTCAGCCAAGCCAGTCAAAGGGTATTTGTTCATAGATGGTCAAAGACCAGATTGTTCCTTCGGGTAAATGTATTAGACATACATTACTCCAGGTGGATTTGTTCAGTATAGCTTGATTCCTACAACAAATAATTTCCATAGAAAGATTCAAATGAAAATAAGATACACCAACAAGCTTGTACATAGTGTACCCTTGTTCGACTGGAAGTTTTCCTGTCATGGTACTACGAGTATCATCCTTATGGTAGTGTGTCTGTAAGACCAAGAGTAAGGTGCTCCTGCAAAGAGAAATCAAACAACAAAGCAAGCACGGATAGGGGTTCCAGGTTGAGTACATCCAGAGAATGCCAGTAAAGTTAATATAAGGGATCTTATCACATGGTTTCAGATTAGTCAAAGGATGAAGCAGAATGTGCTCCAGAGGGTAATAATTACAACTACGCAGGACAACAAGGTCATTATTCAGATTAGTATCAATCACAAGATTCTCATAATCGAAATCAAGAAGGTTAGTGCTAGTTTACCAAGTCAAGAAGTGAATGTTGATATTGGACAAGTTCCAGTGCTTACTATCACAGTTAAGAATATTGTTCTTCATAGGAGAATAACTGCAATAATCTAGTAGGTCAGTAGAGTGGTATCTCCTCAACAGGTTCATGTCATCCGGTTCAGTGTTAGGGGTTAGTATAGAATGGAGGCAATGGTTGTGAGTTATAAAGGAGCTCTTGGGTTCATAGATAGCCATATTATTCAAATTGGTCGAGCACTCCACAAAAGACAAGGAATCATCTTCAAAGCCAACCAGGTAAAGGTCAAGTTTATTGGTCTCCTTGACCGCCTTAAGGTGTTTGTCCTGAAGATCAAAAGGGTTCAAAGTTTCATGGTTCACAGTGGGTTCAATTTCAGAGTAGAAATTCTCACTCAAGGTAATAATCCCCTTTACACAAGGAGAAAAGCCATGAGTACAACTATGATAGCTAAACCAGATAAAGCAATGAGGCTTACAAAAAGCAAGTGAATGAAGACGAGTCAGTTTGATGGCATACAGATCTCGGTTTGTAGCTTGTAATTTTTTCAGTGAAACCACACACATAAGGCAACAAAGATCATGAAGGAGATTCAGAGTTTTGACTATTTTAATTTTAGTGGTGCCAAACAGGAGTTCAAATATTATAAGCAAATCCTTCAACAGCCAGCAGAAGGGAAGGATGAACCTGATTTTTAGGGGGTTCCTTGTCATATTGCAGTGCATTCTGGAGTTGCTAGAAGTCAGGAACAACTTCCAAGTCACCGGAAAATTGAGGGGGGTTCCATGTTTATTCGCGGTGTCGGCGTCGTCTGTTGTCGGCCAGATCCACCAGGTGGAAGTGGGTTCTCGTCGGCCACCTCGCTGATTTCCTCTTTCTTCCGGGGTGCGAGGCGTTGGAGGCGTTGCGAAGAGGATGAAATTGGGCTCTCGTCGGAGAGGTCGCTGGCACCGCACCGACGCCACCCTCTCGATCTCGTCTTCTCCGGATCTGCTGGTGAGGGCTTTCAATTTTTTTTGTTTTCTCTTAGTTCTGTCTCGCGCACTCCAGCACACATCAATGGAGGTTGCTCCGGTGAACGCAGGAGCGGGCACGCCCGGATCCCACATGTCGATTTGAGATCTTCTTTGCTTAGTTGAGATCTGATATGGGGTGTTTTTCACGCCTGAGAGTCGGGGAATGAGGAGGCCCCATAGCTCAAGGATAGAATCAGAGGTTTCGTGCTTAGGGTTTCCAGAAATTTGGGTGAGGGGGGAGGCGGCGCCGGAGTGTTGGTGAGGGTGACGATTTAGGGTTTTGTTTTTCGAGAGCGTTTTCATGGTTACTTTTTTTTAGTGTCCAATATCTATTTATTTTAGTGGTGTCCCTATAGTTTTGACATTTATCCATGAAATATGAAAATTACCAATTCATGTAATTTCCTGATAAGACTTTGGCATACAAGTACAAGACCGGTAAAGATGACAGGTCAAATATTTGCCAATCATCCAAATTTGATTGGACATATCTCCTGGATTTTTTTTCTTCTAAATTTATCTTTTCTAAATGTCAAACTTGTATAGTATCACAAACAACTAAAATAAATCTGATCACATAGATGACAAACTTGTATAATATCACAAACAATTTGTATAATTCGAACTTACGTCTGCGATACAGTACACCAATTAAAACTCGATCTATGAACATGGGCAACAGATGAGGCTATAATCACATTTGTTATCATAAAACTCGATCTATGAACACGAGTAGTTGTGTACTATATTCAGTTGCATAAAAACAACTGCAATATTCTAACAAGTGGTAAACAAAATTGAAAATAAGTGGGGAACAAGTCCCAAATTCCTATTTGAATCCCTAAATTGCTATATCAAAAGAACAAGTAAGGAACGCAGAAGAGACATTAAGGGATGTCGCCGGCGAATGACGATTACTTCTGCAAAACGATTTGGGAAGGAGACAAAGGCCACCAGCGAGAGGAGACGAAGGCCTCCATTGAGAGGAGACGACGGCCGCCAGAGAGAGGAAACTTGAACGACGTTCAGTGGAGAAGGCTGACGAAGAGGACTTACCAACTGAGGTTGAGAGGAGAGGAGCGGAGCGAGATTCTTTTTTTTTAAGATTCTTTTTTTATTTTTTAATCAACTTAACGGTGTAAAGTTACGGAAAAAAGTTTTGGGGTATATGACAAAATATATATAAACCTCACGGTTACCTCGCGAAATATATCAAATTTTAGGATACCGCGCGAATTAAGCAATATTTCAGGGTTATCAGGCAAAAAAACCAAAAATAAAATTAATGACTAAAAAATATTATTATTAAACATGGAAAATATATTGTGCCTTCATGAGCACAAGTTAAAAAAACATTTTTATTTTTAGTTCTTTTGGTGACCTTGAAATGTAACGAATTACATTCGAAGGACGCATCAAGAGAAGAAGAGGAAAAGAGATGGTAGACTTATAGCATTGACTAGATTTGACAGGAAATCGACTCGACTCGACTCGATCCTTTTTTCGAGTCGAGACTTGACTAGAAAATTACTCGGTCAAGAGGGACCCGAATTCAAAAGATCTGAACTCAAACCTGAAGGACCCGAAGCTGACCCGATCATCAATCTGAGCTCTAGAAATCCGGTTATTTCATATATTTTATTTCATTTATATTAAGTATTTTAATATACTTTATTAAAGAATTATATAACATTTTTTTATAATTAATTACTTTATAAGTTTTAAAATGATTATAGTAATCATAAAAAACGGACACGGTCGACATAGTGGGTTGACCCAAATTCAATTTGATCCGAATCGGACCCAAACCGACCCTCGGGATGGAATTTTTAACGACCCAATTGACTATTGCCTCAACTCTAATCCATACACCAAAAACATAGAGTCCCTTCTAGTTTTCTAAATAGAGTCCCCTTTACACATATATAAGGAATTTGTTCCAAAATTACAACCCTATTACCCTCATTTTCTTCCTCACTTTTATTTTCCATCTCCCACCTCTCTTCCTTTCTTCCATTTCTCATCTCACAAGCCATAAAAAATCAGCCATTTCTTCCTTACTTAGCCACTAAATTGCCATCAATTTGAATCAAGGAGGTGCCACACTTAAGAATCAACCAACCATCTCTAAGAAAATATAAGTTTATCAACTAATTTTGTAAACTCGTAGTTAGGGTTTAAACAAATTTTCAAGATTGAATTTTGGGTATTATTGACCTAATTTGTCTTATAAATTTGAAGTTTTAAGTCTATAGATGAATAAAATGTATAATGGATATGATTTAGATAGACTTTGGGTTAATTTCTTGTTGCTCGTTCATTTCGGGTTGATTTCTTGAGACGAACGAACAACTGCGTCTTCTGAGGAAGAAGACGACGTCCTACCGTCACGGATGAAACGCGTTCATCCGTGATGGATGAACGCGGTTCCTCCGTGAATTGACCACAGAGGAACTGCATCAGGCAATGGTCAATTCACGGACGAACTGCGTTCCTCTGTGGTCAACTCACGGATGAATGCAGTTCATCCGTGGTCAATTCACGGTCGTAGAGTGGGTGCTATGAAAAAATATAGGATGAACGTTAAATAACAACCATGAAAAATAACCCCTTGTCGTTAGAAAATATGTTTACATATAGTAATTCAACATCCCAAATTACCCCAATAACCCCTTATCTTTTATCAGCTAAGAGCACCCCTTATGGGGGGTGGGAGGGGGGCTTAAATGGAGGCTTTTTGAGTTTAAGCCTCTATTTAAGCCCCAACCCAAAAGACCATTTTAATGGAGGGGTTTTTGGATGGGCTTTTTGTCCTAATATACATTTATATTAAATTACAATTATGCCATTTATATTAAATTATTAAAATATCCTTTATATCACATTATAAAAATATTGATTTTATTAAAATTTATATTTGTATAAAATTTATTAAATATATTTTAATTCAAGTGTTTAATTATAGTATTAATTAAAAATTAATAAAACAAATATTAAGGCTTGAAGGAAATTAATGACAAACATATATATTACAAACAACAACGATGAATGCATAAATTGAAGAAAAAAGCATTACAATGAATCAACATAAACTGAAGCAAATTACTGAATTTAACGAAAAACATCATTAGACAATGCATATACAATAAATTTTTTTAAAATTTATAAAGTTTTTCCACAATGTCATTTTAATGTAAAGAAATGAAATTAGTATATATTTATATTTTAAACCATCATAAATAATATTAAAATAATTTATTTTCAATTAATGATATACAATAATAATTTTTAAAATATATCAAATATATTCGAAATTGGTGTATATGGATAGAGAAATATGAAATTAGAATTATGTTTTTTTTATTTTAATATTTAAAATAAACAATTTGTAATCCTGATCGTCCGTGGGAGCGCCACGTCTAACTTCTCCACAGTATTCCTTGTCCTTGACGACGTTGTAGGAAGCAACCGGAAGACTTCCTTCTAGAATCACTGGTTCTAATGGAATCCTGCAAAAGGAATCCAAGAAAATGACTTCTATCTTTTCACCCTTTTACAAGACAGGAAGCAGTAAAAAATTTCACTCACTGTGCAATATGCTATATATAAGATGTAAACTTTGTAAAGATGGTGTTGATTTCAGTACTAAAGAACTTTAGAAACTGCATAACAAAATATTAACTATCTGAAGTTGGAGCATTGTAAGACAAAATGTGGAATAAGAAAACTTACTCAGCTTTGCCAAGATAATCATCTGCAGTGAAAATATCCTTGTCATAGATTTTGATTACGAGTTCCGAAACCGAGCCGGAGATTGTGAAAACAAAATATTCATTCCACTCGGGGCTTGATCCAGCATCTGCACATATATGTTGCACTGCTTTTAGCCATGTCACATTTGTAAGTGGAAATGCAGTGCAGGTTATTTGGGAATTTATGTTTGGTAAATCCCTAAACCTTTCCAAGCAAGCTTAAACGAACCTTTCCACGTTACCGATTAAAAAAAAAAACCTAAATTCCAAAATCCCCAAATTTCCAAAATTTTCCAAATATTCCTAAATCTCTAAATCGATCGATCTGAAATATACTTAAATGGGTTGGATTACACACCTTAGGATTGGATGGAATCTTTTTAAATTGATGGTTGCCGACGAGCCCCACCGCCTTGCTTCGAAGAACCAGGACGACGCCCTCTCGCCGACGAACCAGGACGATCGCCGCCTACGCTGGGCCGTCTTGCTCGCCGACGACGCTCGAACGATGGGATGGCGAGAACCAAGTCGATAACCAAGAAGAAGAACCAGTCATGACTCGTGAAATGGTTTGGGAACGACGCTAGAAGAATTGTCTGCTTTCTCTTTTGCTTTTTTTTTTTATAAAAATAAACGGAACGGTTAATAAATTAAGGGAATTTTTGCACCGCTCTTTTTTGATTCGCATCCCAAGTTAAACGCTACGAGGTAACGTTTATTTTTTATTTATTTTTAAACACTATTATATGGCGTGAGAGTTTTTTTTGTTTTTTATGGATTTATTGAGATTAAAAAAAACGAAATCGACTCGATTAAACCGGGTCGGAGTTAAACGCTACGTCATAGCGTTTAAAATATACTCAGTTTAATCGAGCCGATTAAGTTTTAAACGCTACGTTGTTGCGTTATTTTTTATTTTTTTTCAAAATTGCACTTTTTTCCATAATCACGTAGAGAATTTCAATACGAGTCCGTACATATAAAATTCGTCCAAAACGGACATCGTTTGCCCCTCCGAAAGCCTAAAAAACGAAGCCTTCCTATCCATTTTTTTTACAATTTGGTGTCCGGCATATAGCGCATTGTAGTCGAAATTTTTGGTATTTTCAACATTTTTCTACTATAATTTTATATAAAATTTTAATACTATAGTTTTGTATAATTTCGTTCATTTATATACTATAGCTATATACTATTGTTATATCGTATAATTATATATACTATGGTTATATCGTATAGTTATATACTATTGATATATTGTATTGTTATATACTATATCTATATACTATTGTTATATCGTATAGTTATATATGTACTATTGTTATATCGTATAGTTATATATATACTATTGCTATATCGTTCATTTATATACTATAGTTATATACCATGGTTATATCGTATAGTTATATACTATAATTATATATTATGGTTCTAACGTATGGTTATATACAAATTTTATATCGCATAGTTATATACTACAATTATATACTATTGTTATATCGTATAGTTATATACTATGGTTATATACTATAATTATATATTATGGTTCTAACGAATAGTTATATACTATGGTTATATCTTATTGTTATATCGTATAATTATATACTATGGTTATATCGTATAGCTATATACTATTGTTATATCGTATAGTTATTAACTATTGTTATATCGTATAGTTATATACTATGGTTATATTGTATAGTTATATACTATAATTATATATTATGGTTCTAACGTACTATGATTATATACAAATTTTATATCGTATAGTTATATACTATGGTTATATATATACTATGGTTATATCGTATAGTTATATACTATAGCTATATACTATTGTTATATCGTACAGTTATATACTATTGTTATATCGTATAATTATATACTATGGTTATATCGTATAACTATATACTCACTAGTGTAAAAAACACTTTTTGTTGCTCCCTTTTAGAGGCGTACATATTTAAAACGCCTCAACAACGACTTAGGCAATCACTTTTGTTGGTTTTTGAGGCGGATAATTAATTTATACGCCTCAAAAACATCTTTTGAGGCGGACAAATTAATATACGCCTCAACAAGTATCCGAAAAAACATTTCCCGCTAAAGTATTAGAGGCGGGCCAGGGTAAGGCCCGCATCTACTGCTAACTAATTGAGGCGGGCCAAGTAGCCCGCCTCAATTAAAGCTTGTTGAGGCGGGCCTCTTAAAGCCCGCCTCAAAAAGTATGTCCAATAGAGGCGGACATGTAAGGACCGCCTCTATTAGACCATTACTCGGCCGAGTCGTAATACTTATAGAGGCGGGCGTGTTAGGCTCGCCTCTATAAGCTCAACCCTAATTAAAAAAAAAACAGCTGCGAGCGCCTTCATTTTCCTCTTCGTATCCTCCTCTTCGTCTTCAATTCGTTCGTCCCGAGCTCCGACTTCATCGATCTCCTCCGTCTTCCCTACTTCATCGATCTCCTTCGTCTTCGCCGAGCTCCGTTTTCCCGAGCTCCGACTTCATCTCCCTTCGCCGAGCTCCCTCTAATACTCCCTTCAACAAGTATCAACAACGCACTCGAGGTTTCACCAAAACGAGCTCCCTTCAACGCACTCGAAGCCAAGTCAAGTATTATTTCAGATTTCTACCCTAATTCCTTAGGCCCTTGGCGGGATAGAATTCATAATTTAGGCCCTTGGCGGGATAGTTGAGTTTGTATTTTTTACTCATTGGAGATCACTTGATCAGCCTTTAACTTTCTGCACTTACACACTGCATGTAACCCTTTTAACTTATGGAATTATACATAGAATGTCAATCACGTTGTTATCGATTTAAGTATGTTCAGTCATTGCCAGTGAATATTGATTAAATTTATTAGGAAACTCATTATTGCTTTTAAGTGGTCTTCAAGAAGCTAAAGGTCCTGCTTTTGCTATATGATCCTAATTCTAGAGTTTAATGCATTTGTTTTGGCGGATTTTGTGCATTGATGTTATATAGCAGGTTGAGAATGTAATTGATATGCTATGAGATAATGTTTAGGGTAATCTTACTAGTACTTATCACACATTTTTCTTGCTTTTCTAGTGCCATTAACTTTGACGAATACAACCTTTGAAGCGACTTGAAATTATGAACCTTGCTGTGGTAATTCATTACTTATGGAAGAAAATGGAGTAGCCACGGCTTCTGAAGTGATCTCCAATGAAATGTGCTTCTGGTTGGACTGATGGAAGTTTTAACACCTTATTGGAATGGTTAGGTGAATTTTTACCAGAAGACAATGAGATGCCTATCTCTACTTATTATGCCAGGAAATTGATGTGTCCCTTAGGCTTAGAGGCCGTCAAGATAGATGCTTGCCCAAATGATTGTATGCTTTACAGAACCGAACATGAAAATTTGGATGAGTGTCCAAAGTGCGGTGCATCTCGTTACAAGCGTAAAGGGGTAAATTCGGCTAAGAGGGGCCCATCAACTAAGGTTATGTGGTATCTTCCGATAATACCTAGGTTTCAGTGTTTGTTTTCATGATACAGAGGCTGACTCGGCCTAGAACTCGGCCGAGTTCTGGGCCGAGTCAGCCTCTGTTTTCCCTTTGTTTTTTTCAATAAGTTAATTTTTTTTTACAATAAGTTATTTTTTTTTACATTTAGGTAGATTTTTGTGTGTGCTTGTTGCAGGAATTCTAGCCACTATGTCTAACGAAAGTGGAAATGCTATTCTCCCTACCCAAGGTGATCATGAATCACAAGGTGTTAGCGCGATTACACAGATCGCTAAAGGGCGTGGTCCGTCAAAAGGAGTTCAAGTAAAAAAGCCTATGCACCTTGAGTTTAATGAGTTTAATGTCCCTGATGGCGAGTGGTCGAAAGAATACGGAAAGCAAGTTGGGAGTTGTGCTCAAAGAATTAATATTAACGAGAAAGAATACCGAAAGATAGATGAGTAGACGAGGCAAGGGTTTTGGGAGGATACCAAGGTATAATGACATTTTAAATTGTTTTAAATATATACTATATTAACAATTAATCTAACTTATTGTAAAAATCCACAGCTTATGTTCCACATCATTGAGGATGTAGATAAATCAAGGGAAAAATACTTTCATTCTTGTGTGGCAAAACGATTTAGAGATTTCAAGAACAAGTTGGTGCGTCGATGGATAACTAAGAAGCAAAAGCCGTCAAAATATCCTACAAACAAGATGCCTTGAGAAATCTACCACCACATTACAGAGGCTGATTGGTCAGTTTTTCTTAAAGAATATTACAAGCCGGAGTCATTGGTAATAATGCTATTTCTTTTTACTATTAAAGATTTCTAGTCAGCGGAAATCGTTGGTTATAAATCTATGTGCCTTTTGACAGGCTCGTAGTGAGAAAGCAAGGGCAAGTGCAGTATTAAACAAGAATCCTCATCTCACCGGCCAGGCGGGTTATATTAGAAAACGACCCGAGTGGATAAAAGAAGGACGACTCCTATCGGAAGCAGCTTTATCTCTGTCAAGTAGCTCCTCAGTGAACTCATCGGTTCCTAGAGCTAGAAAATATAGATCAAAGGAGTGGGTTTTGGCTCATCAAGTTCGAAGTAAGGATGGAAAGTGGGAAGTTAACCCGAACGATAAGGAAGCCGTAGAAATTGCAAGAAAAGTTGTAAGTAGTGCTTTTTTAATGAATATTTACTTAAATTGACTTGGAAATATGAACTAATTTATACTTTCCTAATTGGCATTATAGGAGGAGTATATCGAAGAAGAAGAAAAAGGAAACCTTACTTTCGAGGATGATGAGGATGCCCTCACCAAAGCTATTGGGAAAAAAGATCATCGTGGCCGTGTCAAGGCAATAGGTGGAAATGTTGGTTATAGAGTTGCTTTCGGTCCAAGAGAACGACGGAGAATATGTTCTAGTGAAGCTTCATCAGATCTGATCGAATCGATCATAGCTGAAATTAGAAAGGAGTTTGAAGGTGAATTAGATAAAAGGGTGGCTGAGGCCCTCCAAAAGCAACTACGCTCCATGTTACATATAAATCAACCAAACTCCACTTCTACTCCCGTTCTTGAACTTAATGTTAATGCTTCCTATACCACTCGTCCTGATTCCACACCGTAACCACGTGAGCTAAAAGTATGATTGAGTTTGAGTATTGTCATGAACTCTTCATGCTAAGACCTCTTATAACATGAATTAAAATTCCATGCCGCAACCTTAGTCTTGCATTTTTCATTTTACTTTTTTTGCAGGAAAGGACTCCATACCATCTTGCCCTTGAGGATAAAGATTCTGGTAACAAAGTGCTCATAGCGGATGGTATGGTACAACCCTCAAACGGTGCATCGTCCCAACACTTTACACCGATGAAGCCTGATCACTACAAAGTCCAAGTTGATTTTGTTTATGATGGACATAATGATGATATTCTTCTGGTACCTACGGGTGATGGTTTCACTAACTTAGGCGGTGCTTAGGGTAGTTTCGTGCAATGGCCGATCCGCTTAGTGATTTTCGAAGACGACGAGGTAAGACCTTTGTGCTCAATAATAATGTACACCACATTACTCACTCTTGCTCATCTATAATTCTATATATAGGACTATACTCCATGCCCAACAAAGAAGTCCAAGTCATTTCTCTCTAAAAAGGTGGATGACAGCGCCAAAAATACAAAGGTAAGACCTTTGTGCTCAATAATACAAATGTTACTTCATTATTATTTTTTTGGAAATTTCATGTCCAAATAACTCTTAAGTCTCAGTCCAACAAAGAGGTGGTTGGTAGCTGTGATCGTAAAACAGAAGAATCAGCCTCCAAAAGGAAGAAAGCAGAAAATGAAGAAATTCAAGGTCATGGCCAGTCATGCAAATACTTGCATTTTATTATGTCTTCGGCGTCGGGTGGTATATATGATAGTACTCCCATCCCATTGGATGTCTCGGTTTGGAATTATGTGAGAGATCAAGAAACATACGTCACTGCATCCGATGTAGAAGAGTTCCTTAAGGGGGCGTGCTTAAACATTTCTGTGATTCAAGTCTACATGATATAAATGTTTTGATCAGTCTTTATCTTTTAATTGTCAACTATCATTCTTAATTGTTTTTTCTTTAATCATTTTTACATTACCATTCATAATCGTTTAATCAAATACCTTTAAATGTGCAGGTATTTATTGGACAATCACACATATGCATTTGAAAGTTCTCGAATTGGGTTCATTTGTCCTGAGATGGTGTCAAGCACTAGAATCAGGGCCGATCCAACTGTTCCAGCAGATTACTTGCAACGTGTGTTCAATGCTGAAACTGCTAAGAATACGATTAAAGATTCTAACAGTGCCAAATTGTTTTTGCTCCCATATAATCAAGAGTAAGTGTTTTCAATAAGTTTCATATATAATTAGTATTTTAAGCAATCATTAATATTTATCAATTTACTTTTAAATGATGCAGAAATCATTGGATTTTGTTCGTGATAGACCTATTTAGAGCACATGTCTATCTTTTCGATTCTCTAAAAGGTCAAGGCAACATAACGACTGATGCATCTGGAATCATGAATTTGTAAGTTATTTTGCTTACGAATTAGTTTTTTTTGGAATATTAACAATATCAGTTTCATGAGTGTATTATGTTGATTTTCTAGGGCATTTCAAGTGTATAAGTATCAAGGTGGGAAGTGCGAGAAATTAATAGGAAAACGTAAGACGTTGAGAGTCTGTAATATAGAGGTACATATAGCATTTTATACGCTTTAGGTTTGTTTATTTATAATCAAAGGCCTTGTATCTAAGACAACCCCCTTATGTTGTGTAATTAGTGCGCTCAACAAAGCGGCGGAACCGAGTGTGGCTATTATGTCATGAAGTTCATGTTAGATATAGTCACGGGACTCTATGACTCTAATGACCGACTAGATAAGGTATGTAACTTAACTAACTATATATTGAAAGTATTTGTGTTTTTTGTCAATAATTTCGGTGTTTTTTATGAAGCCATATCCTAAGAGGAAGACATCGTATACTTATGAAGAAATGGATGTTGTTCGTGAGCAATGGGCACAGTATTTTACATCGAAGTATTTATTATCGGATTGAACTTGTTTTTACTTGTCATGTAAACTGTTGTTGAGAACCTGATTGTACTTTGATGAAATCTGTTGTTTGTTGTATATTATTATGTGAATAAAATCAGGAACCTATTCTGCAATGTGTGTATGGTGCATCATAAATCCAAAAAATATCCAAAAGAAGCGCAAAAGAAGGGACTTATAGAGGCGGACTTGTATGTCCGCCTCTATAAGTACATAGACGCTGACGCAGCAGAGAACTCGACCGAGTTCTGGGCCGAGTCAGCGTCTACTTGTTGAGGCGGGCTTGTATACGCCCGCCTCTATAAGTATATAGCGCTGACTTGTTGAGGCGGGCCTATAGAGGCCCGCCTCAACAAGTGTTTACTTATTGAGGCGGGCCTCCGAAGCCCGTCTCAACAAGTCCCTCATTTTGGCGCCAAAGTGAGGGACTTGTTGAGGCGGGCTTCGGAGGCCCGCCTCAATAAGGTCCTTTTAGAGGCGTAAAATGTCCGCCTCAAAAAGTGTCCCTACTTGTTGCAGCCCCCTTAGTTGAAGCGAACGGTGTTCGCCTCAATAAGTGTCCAAAGGCCCGCCTCTATAAGGATTTTTTCCACTAGTGACTATTGTTATATCGTATAGTTATATACTATTTTTATATCGTATAATTATATACTATGGTTATATCGTATAGCTATATACTATTGTTATATCGTATAGTTATATACTATTGATATATTGTATTGTTATATACTATAGCTATATACTATTGTTATATCGTATAGTTATATATATAATATTATTATATCGTATAGTTATATATATACTATTGTTATATCGTATAGTTATATATATACTATTGCTATATCGTTCATTTATATACTATAGTTATATACCATGGTTATATCGTATAGTTATATACTATGGTTATATCGTATAGCTATATACTATTGTTATATCGTATAATTATATACTATGGTTATATCGTATAGCTATATACTATTGTTATATCGTATAGTTATATACTATTGATATATTGTATTGTTATATACTATAGCTATATACTATTGTTATATCGTATAGCTATATATGTACTATTGTTATATCGTATAGTTATATATATACTATTGATATATCGTTCATTTATATACTATAGTTATATACCATGGTTATATCGTATAGTTATATACTATGATTATATCGTATAATTATATACTATTGTTATATCGTATAATTATATACTATGGTTATATCGTATAGCTATATACTATTGTTATATCGTATAGTTATATACTATTGATATATTGTATTGTTATATACTATAGCTATATACTATTGTTATATCGTATAGTTATATACTATTGTTATATCGTATAATTATATACTATGGTTATATCATATAACTATATACTATTGTTATATCGTATAGTTATATACTATTGTTATATCGTATAATTATATACTATGGTTATATCGTATAGCTATATACTATTGTTATATCGTATAGTTATATACTATTGATATATTGTATTGTTATATACTATAGCTATATACTATTGTTATATCGTATAGTTATATATGTACTATTGTTATATCGTATAGTTATATATATACTATTGCTATATCGTTCATTTATATACTATAGTTATATACCATGGTTATATCGTATAGTTATATACTATGGTTATATCGTATAATTATATACTATTGTTATATCGTATAATTATATACTATGGTTATATCGTATAGCTATATACTATTGTTATATCGTATAGTTATATACTATTGATATATTGTATTGTTATATACTATAGCTATATACTATTGTTATATCGTATAGTTATATGTACTATTGTTATATCGTATAGTTATATATATACTATTGCTATATCGTTCATTTATATACTATAGTTATATACCATGGTTATATCGTATAGTTATATACTATAATTATATATTATGGTTCTAACATATGGTTATATACAAATTTTATATTGCATAGTTATATACTATAGTTATATACTATTGTTATATCGTGTAGTTATATACTATGTGATGAGGTTTGAGCCCACCTGGGACCGCCTTCACTTGGTCTGCCTCAAGTCGGCGATCTGACCCAGCGGCCCAACCCATGGTCTGCCTCGAGTCGGCGATCGGACCGCTGGCACTCAACCCTCCCCAGGTCTGCAGACCGTACACCCCAACCCGTCTCCTGGTAAGCGCGAGGCTACACCAGGTGGGTTGCTGCTGGGGGGAATCGAACCCCCAACCTTTGATACAAGTGGGAAAATCCATGCACACTTGTATCACCAATCTTATGGAGGAAATTGACACAACGCAAGGCAGACCGTACACCCCAACCCGTCTCCTGGATTCCCTACTTGCCTTGAACCATACCCTTGAACCTCAAGCTTGATTGCCTACCCATCTTACCATTCATTTTAATCCTTTGGCAACTTGTTTATGTGTTCATGAGTATTGGTAAAAACGAGCTAGGTATGACATTGCATTGTTGAATTTCCTAAACACAATTCCTTGTGGAATCTTTGTTGTGTCATCCTTCTTGTTGTTTTATTGTGTGTGTCTTCTTGAGCTTATCTTTCAAAATCCAAGAGCTATTCTCACCTTTGGTTGTGTGTTGTCTAAAGTTCACCAATGCTTATATAAGGTTTTTGTCCTTCTCAAGGCAACTTTACCTTCCAAAAAGCTTGCATCGACATCAACAAGAGAGTGAGTGATCAAACACTTGTGAGTTTGTTTTGATTTCACTAACCCTAACTTGTTTCTTGGAGTTTGTTGATCATGTATTATGTAGGAAGCCCATCACATGGAGGGTTCGGTGCCATGCCACCAGAGCACGAGATGCACCGAGGAATTCCAAGGCGTTCCTATCATGAGGAGCCAAGGCGAACCTATGACGATGAAGAATGGGAGCAAGTGCCACATCTAGGCTTCCAAAGAAGGAGAGGCCAAGAGCAAGGGCAAGATGGTATTTGCAATACCATGGTGAGGATCCCATCTTTTGGAGGCGAAAGTGAACCATATGTGTACATGGAATGAGAGATCAAGATGGAACAATTATGGAGTTGCCACAACTTTCCCGAGCATAAAAGGGTACAACTCACCGCCCTTGAATTCCATGATTATGCACTAACATGGTGGGATTATCTTGTGAAAGGAAGGAGAAGAGCCTTAGAAGCACCCATGACAACTTGGGCTCAAATGAAGGCCTTGATGAGATATCGCTTTGTGCCTCAACATCTCATCCATGTTCTAGAGCAAAGGCAAGAGAATTTGAGACAAAGATCAATGTGTGCCAATGAGACTTACAATGCTAGGCAAGTTGCAAGAGTTAGAGCAAATGTGTTTCAAGATGAAGAGACCACCATGGCTAGAAACCAAGGAGGAAGAGGTTCTAGTGGCCAGCCAAACTCTTGGAGAAGTGATAGCCAAAACCGAGGCTATCAACCATATGGCCAAGACTCCCCACAAGGAAGGGACAATGGAACCTTCTCAAGTCCTCATGTGGAGCCAAGGAGTAGTGCTCAACCAAGCTACTCCACGCCAAGCCTAAGGCCCCCAACCGTTGCTCCTAATGCTCCACGAACACCATTGGAGGATATTTCGGGCATGCTTAAGGAAATATCGGCCAACCTTGATCGCTTGGTCAATAAGATGGTGCCATTGGAGGCAAAAGCACCCGAGGAAGAAGTTGAAGCTAAGGATGTTAAGGAGCCCAATCAAGAGAAGGAAGATATGCCAATGGAGACTAATGAAAGGGAAGTAACACTTATCTCCACCTTTTTGATTCCATCTCTTGAGTTTAAAAATGATCATATCATTCCATATAGGACAATACACATGAAGAAATCAGTCCTTGCATTCAAAACTAGACCTTCTTATTGTGGAATGCATCTTGTTCATAATATGATCCTTATGTCCATGTATGTGTGTTATGTTGATAGTTGCACTCCTAAGCTTGAACATAGAACTAGGAAAAAGAGTGGAATACTATTGGCATGCTTGTTTGGATATCATTTAGTAATTGGAAGACTTGTTCTTACATTTTTGCAATTGTGTGGACATACTAATCACCATTCCTTTTCTTTTCATGGCAAAAATGTGCTACTTAAACCTATGATTCCCTTGCAGGTTGCGGAAGAGTATGACAAGGGGTTTAGCAAGGCTAAGGAGGAGGAAGGCATGAAGAGCCACAAGGCGTTCCCGAAGAGATCAACTAGCTCATCAAAGCCGGGACAAGCCTTTCTAGCATTCAAGAGGAAGTTACATCTCAAGGAAGATGATGACTATGGAGGGAGCCCCACCTTAAAGCTAAACGGGATCCGAGGACGGATCCTTTCCAAGAAGGGGAGAATGATGCGGGAGCATCCGAGGTCTCACCTACGACGCCCCCAAAAGGAGATGGCCCACTCACAAGGGCTCGAGCCAAGCGTATGCAAGAGGAACTCGAGAGCTTGGTTAGCCTTCACGTCTCAAGGGAGCCGACCCTCGTCGAGGACCTCACCGAACCCATGCTAAGGACCTTGGTGACCTTCCGAGCCAAGCCATGCGACGAGGAATGAAGACGATCCATGGAATTGCTCTCTGGAGGGCTGCACGGTTAAGGGCACGGTTTGTGCAAACCGTGCGCCTCACCAGAACACAAAATCTTGCCCCTGGATTTCTGCACGGTTAAGGTGCAATCTGCACGGTTAAGGTGCAAACCGTGCACCTCACCCGAACCTTGTTTTTCGGCTTTGTTTTTAGGCTTTCTTTCATGGATTTAGTTGGGCCTTTTTGGGGCATGTGTGGGCCGGCTCCCTTGGAGTATATAAGGCCTCTTGCTTGTCTTTTGTAGGACCTTTGGCTGAAATTATGTTGCTTCTTGCACAATGAAAATGAGAGCTCCATGGGAGTGTTTCTCAAGTGTTGATTCGACTAGCTTGGTTGCCTTGCGTTTTGTCAATTTCCTCCATAAGATTGGTGCTCGTAGGCCTCACTCTCCTCCTCCTCGTGCTCCTTGGATTCGTCCATTGTTGTGTGAGGTTGTAGAAGAAAGGGTTGGTTGATATTTGGTCTTGGTTCTTGGGAGACAACTTAGGGCTCCAAGGGTCTTGCCTCTATTCAATTGGTTCTCTCTATATCCCTTTGTTTATCTTGTTCTTGTTTCATTTTGCTAACTTGTTCTTGTTGTTCTTGTTGCCTCCTTTCTATCTCCACCTTCAATCGAGTCCTTGGCGTCTAGATCGGGCCACTCGCGGCTAATCCCCGCATCACTATGGTTATATACTATAATTATATATTATGGTTCTAACGAATAGTTATATACTATGGTTATATCGTATAGTTATATACTATGGTTATATCTTATTGTTATATCGTATAATTATATACTATGGTTATATCGTATAGCTATATACTATTGTTATATCGTATAGTTATTAACTATTGTTATATCGTATAGTTATATACTATGGTTATATTGTATAGTTATATACTATAATTATATATTATGGTTCTAACATACTATGGTTATATACAAATTTTATATCGTATAATTATACACTATGGTTATATATATACTATGGTTATATCGTATAGTTATATACTATAGCTATATACTATTGTTATATCGTACAGTTATATATTATGGTTATATCGTATAACTATATACTATTGTTATATCGTATAGTTATATACTATTGTTATATCGTATAATTATATACTATGGTTATATCGTATAGCTATATACTATTGTTATATCGTATAGTTATATACTATTGATATATTGTATTGTTATATACTATACCTATATACTATTGTTATATCGTATAGTTATATATGTACTATTGTTATATCGTATAGTTATATATATATACTATTGCTATATCGTTCATTTATATACTATAGTTATATACCATGGTTATATCGTATAGTTATATACTATGGTTATATCGTATAATTATATACTATTGTTATATCGTATAATTATATACTATGGTTATATCGTATAGCTATATACTATTGTTACATCGTATAGTTATATACTATTGATATATTGTATTGTTATATACTATAGCTATATACTATTGTTATATCGTATAGTTATATATGTACTATTGTTATATCGTATAGTTATATATATACTATTGCTATATCGTTCATTTATATACTATAGTTATATACCATGGTTATATCGTATAGTTATATACTATAATTATATATTATGGTTCTAACGTATGGTTATATATAAATTTTATATCGCATAGTTATATACTACAGTTATATATTATTGTTAATTTGTTATATCGTATAGTTATATACTATGGTTATATCTTATTGTTATATCGTTTAATTATATAATATGGTTATATCGTATAGCTATATACTATTGTTATATCGTATAGTTATTAACTATTGTTATATCGTATAATTATATACTATGGTTATATTGTATAGTTATATACTATAATTATACATTATGGTTCTAACGTACTATGGTTATATACAAATTTTATATCGTATAGTTATATACTATGGTTATATATATACTATGGTTATATCGTATAGTTATATACTATAGCTATATACTATTGTTATATCGTACAGTTATATACTATTTTTATATCGTATAATTATATACTATGGTTATATCGTATAACTATATACTATTGTTATATCGTATAGTTATATACTATTGTTATATCGTATAATTATATACTATGATTATATCGTATAACTATATACTATTGTTATATCGTATAGTTATATACTATTGATATATTGTATTGTTATATACTATATCTATATACTATTGTTATATCGTATAGTTATATATGTACTATTGTTATATCGTAAAGTTATATATATACTATTGCTATATCGTTAATTTATATACTATAGTTATATACCATGGTTATATCATATAGTTATATACTATGGTTATATCGTATAGCTATATACTATGGTTATATCGTATAATTATATACTATGGTTATATCGTATAGCTATATACTATTGTTATATCGTATAGTTATATACTATTGATATATTGTATTGTTATATACTATAGCTATATACTATTGTTATATCGTATAGCTATATATGTACTATTGTTATATCGTATAGTTATATATATACTATTGCCATATCGTTCATTTATATACTATAGTTATATACCATGGTTATATCGTATAGTTATATACTATGGTTATATCGTATAATTATATACTATTGTTATATCATATAATTATATACTATGGTTATATCGTATAGCTATATACTATTGTTATATCGTATAGTTATATACTATCGATATATTGTATTGTTATATACTATAGCTATATACTATTGTTATATCGTACAGTTATATAATATTGTTATATCGTATAATTATATACTATGGTTATATCGTATAACTATATACTATTGTTATATCGTATAGGTATATACTATTGTTATATCGTATAATTATATACTATGGTTATATCGTATAATTATATACTATGGTTATATCGTATAGCTATATACTATTGTTATATCGTATAGTTATATACTATTGATATATTGTATTGTTATATACTATAGCTATATACTATTGTTATATCGTATAGTTATATATGTACTATTGTTATATCGTATATTTTTATATATACTATTGCTATATCATTCATTTATATACTATAGTTATATACCATGGTTATATCGTATAGTTATATACTATTGTTATATCGTATAGCTATATACTATTGTTATATCGTATAATTATATACTATGGTTATATCGTATAGCTATATACTATTGTTATATCGTATAGTTATATACTATTGATATATTGTATTGTTATATACTATAGCTATATACTATTGTTATATCGTATAGTTATATATGTACTATTGTTATATCGTATAGTTATATATATATACTATTGCTATATCGTTCATTTATATACTATAGTTATATACCATGGTTATATCGTATAGTTATATACTATGGTTATATCATATAATTATATACTATTGTTATATCGTATAATTATATACTATGGTTATATCGTATAGCTATATACTATTGTTATATCGTATAGTTATATACTATTGATATATTGTATTGTTATATACTATAGCTATATACTATTGTTATATCGTATAGTTATATATGTACTATTGTTATATCGTATAGTTATATATACTATTGCTATATCGTTCATTTATATACTATAGTTATATACCATGGTTATATCGTATAGTTATATACTATAATTATATATTATGGTTCTAACGTATGGTTATATACAAATTTTATATTGCATAGTTATATACTACAGTTATATACTATTGTTATATCGTATAGTTATATACTATGGTTATATACTATAATTATATATTATGGTTCTAACGAATAGTTATATACTATGGTTATATCGTATAGTTATATACTATGGTTATATCTTATTGTTATATCGTATAATTATATACTATGGTTATATCGTATAGCTATATACTATTGTTATATCGTATAGTTATTGTAACACCCCGGGCCAGAGGTGCTACAGTGCCATAGTCCCGAAGGACTATAAGGCGGGTGAAATAAAAATTTAAGCAAAACCTAACCCATATATAATATATACCAAAAACGGCACAGCGGAAAACAACCTGCCCGGAGTTTGAAACCACAATCAAACCTAACATACAGAAAATACAATACTTTACAACCCAAGGACCAACAACCAGAAATCAAAAACCAATACAACAAGTTCGACCACTTCATGGTTCAAAACCAAAACGACACATACAACCAAGTCAAAGTCCAAAAACCAAAAGAGTAGCCTTCGACTCCAAAACCGACGATGATCAGAATCCTCCTTGCTGGCGCTAAACCTGAAAAGCCTGATTGACTGAGGGACCCGATACCCCAGCCAACCACGGCACGTAAACCGCAGTTGGTCAGTCTCGTGAAAGACTATGGCAAGATTAGCCAAGCCAAAATAGTTCAAACAACATACAATCATATAAGATATATATAACGTCACAAAATCCAGCCAAAACAACCAAGAGAGTACTCAACTCTCAAACGCAAATAACTCCAACATAATCCATTCTAACCCAATCAACGATAATCCAAACACCAGACCCATACTCAATCAAACAAACCAACTACCACACCGACACTCAACAACAATCACATATAACCATCAATAATACACAATCACACCTTAAACCAACTATCCAACCATACGTCAAAACACAAACATAACACGCTATCACATAACCGATCAATAATCCATTCTTATCCAATTCTGCACGATATTAACCTCTTTCAATCCAACCTCAAACTCATCAGTACTCAAGCATAAACGAATAGAAAGATCCAATCCAACTTCCTCTCCAATACTAATACCTCAAACAACAACTCTATGCACATACACATATCTTACTACTGACTTACAACCAAAGCTAACCGATAATACAGAACTCACTACTGTACTAACACAAGAAATTCAATTAACCTTCACATCAACAAACACAAACGCATCAACGATATAATCATCACATAATACAATCATAACCAAATTAACGATCCAGGCCAGCCACCCTTCTGGTGCCGCCGGTTTGTCAACCTCGACTGCAACTCATACATTCAAACTCAACTCGAATTGGCCCACACCCTCAAGATGGGAAACAATCTATACACTCAATCAGCACAACCAACCTTCATAAACCACCAGCTACCAACAACAACAACCATACCAACAGAAATTCACCACATTGACCAGTTACAATCAACCACTAAAACACACGTAATTAAACAACCAATGGCCAACAATGGCCCACAACCACAACTAATAACATATAACATCCAACATAAACCCATTACCAAACATACAACCAATATTTAATCATCATAACGTTCAATCAATACAATCAATAATCAACATATACTAGTCATCACCATATCCGACCAATCAACCAAGAAGGTAACTCAACTCATTTTCAACCAATCACAACAATTACCCTTTCTCACAATTACCACTTCTCAACCTCTCCGTCTCCACCCCCACATCACCTAGGTGAGACAATTCACAATATCTCCGTCTCCACCCCCACATCACCAAGGTGAGACAATTCACAACATCTCCGTCTCCACCCCCACATCACCAAGGTGAGACAATTCACAACATCCAAACCAACTATCCATCACCAAACCAACCAAACCAACCAATCAACAACACAACGACAATCAAAATCACATAACCACACCTTATCACACACCATCACACATTATCACATATCATCACACACACATCATCACATATCATCACACACATATCATCACACACACATCATCTCACATTAACACATCCGCACACACACATCATCACATATCATCACACACACATCATCTCACATTATCATATATCCTCACACACACATCACACATTATCACATATCAACACATTTCACCACATATCAACACATTATCACACACCAACACATTTTATCACACATCACAACCAAGAAATTATATAGTCAATTCAAACCAATTTAAAATAGCTCAAGCAACCATAAATTTAATTATGACATAAGCTAAGCATAAATCAATTTATAAAAATATAAGTTAGGCAAGGATCCTCTTGCCTCAAGTCGAACCACAACGATCCCCAGAGACCTCCAATCAATCCGAACGAACCTGCGAAATCAATCCGAGCAAATCCCTGGCGTTAATTCATATCAAACCATAACTAGAGAAAACCCCCAAATCAAATCCCTAAATTCATACCTTCAAATTCCCAATTCAACAACAACACCCAAAATTAATCCTCTCCAACAGCTGGCGTCTGCACACAAACAACCCAAGTGGCCAAATACAATTTACAACATGCCCTCAGCCCTGTACACATCCGAATTCAGTCTAAAGTTCAGCTGTCATTTATTCATTCAATTTAGCCATAAAATTCCATAATCACATCAGCCGTGAAACCTCAACCAAGCAACACTGCCTTACCTCGCTGTCGACCGCGCCTATGCCGCTGGGAAGAGCTCCTCGTCGCCGGAGAAGACGACAACAACGGGGCGGCACAACAGCAACACTAGCAGCAGCGACGGCGGCCTTCTTTGCAACAGGTCGCAGCTCCCCGCTCAGCAGCTCCGGCAAGCAACAGTGGCGAACGAAGCAGCCACGAACAGCAACAGCTCATCAAACGGCGGCGACAGCAGCTCGACCCAGCACGGACAGCGCGCAGCCAAGGGGGGAGGAGGAAGAGCAGCGGCGGGTTGGTTCGGTCGGCTCGCCGGAGGGACGACTCGCTGGGCACAGGAGAGAGCCGGATCGGGAGGAAGGTGATGCAGAACGGACAGCGGGAGGTGATACGAGAGAGAGAGAGACCGAACCAAATTAGGGATTTTATCCCCAATTTCCCATTTTTCCCCCTTTTAAGTAAACCCCATAATTAATTTACCAAAATGCCATTATCCACTTATTTGGGGTATTTCAGTTATTAACTATTGTTATATCGTATAGTTATATACTATGGTTATATTATATAGTTATATACTCTAATTATATATTATGGTTCTAACGTATTATGGTTATATACAAATTTTATATCGTATAGTTATATACTATAGTTATATACTATGGTTATATATATACTATGGTTATATCGTATAGTTATATACTATAGCTATATACTATTGTTATATCGTACAGTTATATACTATTGTTATATCGTATAATTATATACTATTGTTATATCGTATAAGTATATATTATGGTTATATCGTATAACTATATACTATTGTTATATCGTATAGTTATATACTATTGTTATATCGTATAATTATATACTATGGTTATACCGTATAGCTATATACTATTGTTATATCGTATAGTTATATACTATTGTTATATCATATAATTATATACTATGGTTATATCGTATAGTTATATACTATTGATATATTGTATTGTTATATACTATAACTATATACTATAACTATATACTATTGTTATATCGTATAGTTATATATATACTATTGTTATATTGTATAGTTATATATATACTATTGCTATATCGTTCATTTATATACTATAGTTATATACCATGGTTATATCGTATAGTTATATACTATAATTATATATTATGGTTCTAACGTATGGTTATATACAAATTTTATATCGCATAGTTATATACTACAGTTATATACTATTGTTATATCGTATAGTTATATACTATGGTTATATACTATAATTATATATTATGGTTCTAACGTATAGTTATATACTATGGTTATATCGTATAGTTTTATACTATGGTTATATCTTATTGTTATATCGTATAATTATATACTATGGTTATATCGTATAGCTATATACTATTGTTATATCGTATAGTTATTAACTATTGTTATATCGTATAGTTATATACTATGGTTATATTGTATAGTTATATACTATAATTATATATTATGGTTCTAACGTACTATGGTTATATACAAATTTTATATCGTATAATCTATATACATATACTAAAGCCGTAGTTCTCTCTCCTACCTGTCATTCCGTAAAATATGTCACGTAGACAAATTTAAATATCCTTTTACATTTATACCCTTTCTTTTTTGAAAAAAATCACATTATCCTTTTCATATATTAATATCCATGTTTATCATATATAATTTACCATATATAAACAAAGTGTATATCCATATTTTGTTTAATATAAGCAAAGTATACTCAATATTAAAATACCGATATCTATGTTTTTATTAAACTTGACTAATGTAATATATGTTCATATTAGTTTTCCAAAATAGTGAAAAGTTAGCATATTATAAGAGGTATGCACTTCATGCATATTATGTATTAATTTAATCGTATGCATGATAATATTTTTATTAAATATAATATAATATGATATTCTATTTTATTTTATTTTTTATCATCTAAACTTATTATATAATCTATACATTATATCTCATTTTCAACTCATCATAATATCAAAATTTTGAAGAGACCTCATACTAATTGATGTTGAATAGTTTAAGTGTAAGAACACGTCATGCTGTAATATCTCACATATTTAGTAAATTAATTAATTATAATTTAATTAAAAATATTCTATTTCGTATACTGTTTTCATATAGACTCATGTAAGCTGCGATAATTATACTCTACTAATAATTTAATTATTGATTTATTTAATATAATATGATATAAAAATAGGCTAATAATTAAATTTGTAATATGATAATTAAAATAATATCTGTTTAGGATTTGCAAATTACAAAACCTAAATATTACAAATATGTAAATTAACATAATGATGAATTATACCTTATAATATAGTCTCTTAGATTAATTAAAGACATACAATAAACTTTTGATTTTAATGGTGACAAAGTTATTTAGTGTTATATGGAACGAAGTTTAATATTGTTAAGTGGTTTTGTATAGCATAGTATCCTAATATAATATTTTTGATTTGATAAAAGTATTATAAACAATCAAGTATTTTAGGATGTATATACTTTTATACACAAAAGATACTATAAATAAAGTGTATGTTTTTTGTTATTTTATGGTTATACTACCTAAAATTTTAGCACATTTTTCAACTTAATTAATTATATAAAATTCCTATTTTATTTTTTATTTTATTGATATAAATTCACTCATCTACCTTCAATTATCCATATACAATACATCTTATAAAATCATTACAATCAAAACATTATCTTTCTAATACATTATGTTAATTTTCTACATAAAAGGACGACACAACAAAACACACACATTTTTTTTACCAGCACAACGTACGACACAACAAGAACATGACCGTATGTTTTTAGACTCCATGTTATCTTATTTTGCAGCCATGTCAATGCATCTCTATTGCTACTGAAATACCCCAAATAAGTGGATAATGACATTTTGGTAAATTAATTATGAGTTTTGTTAAAAGGGGGAAAATGGGAATTTGGGGGATTAAATCCCTAACTCCCTAAAATTCGGATCTCTTGCTCCCGATTTTTATCTCCTCAGCTCACGCTCTTTCTTCCTCATCGAGCAGCTCCCTTCCCCTTGTGCTCGGTCCCTCCTCAGCGAACATGTCCCCTTCTTCCTCGAACCGACCTCCCCCTTGTCGAGCCGAGTTGCTTCTCCTCCGGCGAGCCCGAGCCCGATCCATGTTCGCTGCTGTGGGGCTTCGCTGCTGTCCGTGCTCGCTGTTGCTGTCCGGGTGCTGAGCCGGTGAACGAGGACCCAGATCCGGTGCTGAGCCGCTGTCGTGAGTCGCTGTTGAGCCATGTCTGTGTTGGTTCGTTGCTGGTTCGCAGCTGTGGGCTGATGCGTGATGGAGCCGCTGCTGAGCTGCTGCTGTCCGAGTGCCTCTGCTGAGCTCCGACATGGTTCTGGCGTCGGGAGCCATCTTCCCGGCGAGGACGGAGTGAGTAACGAAAAGGTAAGGTGGTGGGTTGATTTGGGTTTGCTTGGGGTTGATTTGGTTGAATAAGCTTTGCTGATTTTTTTAAGGTTTGAATTGATTTGGTATATGTTCGAATTGATGTTGTATAGTGGTCCGAATTGATGTTGATTTATCCTTCATGGGCTGTGGAAGAGCAATTTCGTGAGCCATTGGGTTGATTTTTGTGGGTGTGATTGCTGAATTTTGTGAAGGTATTATTTAGGGTTTGATTTGGGGATTTTTCTCTAGTTGTGGTTTGATATGAATTAACGCCAGGGTTTTGCTCGGATTGAATTCGCAGGTTCGTTCGAGTGGTTTGGAGACCTCTGGGGTCGTTGTGGTTCGACTTGAGGCAAGAGGATCCTTGCTAACTTTATATTTTTATAAATTGATTTATGCCTAATTTATTTCATAATTAAGTTTACCGTTGCTTGGTCGAAAATGGGTATGTGCGTGTGATATGATTTGTCTTGTATCGTATTTGATTAAATGTTGACGTGGCAGTCAATTGTGACTAAGTGTGATTGATTATTGTTGATAGTGTTTGTTGACACGTGTGTGTGTGTTGGCTTGAGTGTGTGTGTGTGTTGGATCGTGTGTGTGTGTTGGATTGAATGATGTGTGTGTGAGGATATGTGATAAATGTGTGATGATGTGTGTGTGATGAGATGTGATAATGTGTGATGATGTGTGATAAGGTGTGGTTATGTGATTTTGATTGCCGTTGTGTTGTTTGATTGGTGTTGGTATGGTGCGGATAATGGGTTTTGGAGGTTGTGAATTGTCTCACCTTGGTGATGTGGGGGTGGAGACGGAGATGTTGTAAATTGTCTCACCTTGGTGATGTGGGGGTGGAGACGGAGATGTTGTGAATTGTCTCACCTTGGTGATGTGGGGGTGGAGACGGAGATGTTGTAAATTGTCTCACCTTGGTGATGTGGGGGTGGAGACGGAGATGTTGTAAATTGTCTCACCTTGGTGATGTGGGGGTGGAGACGGAGATGTTGTGAATTGTCTCACCTTGGTGATGTGGGGGTGGAGACGGAGATGTTGTGAATTGTCTCACCCGGTGATGTGGTGGTGGAGACGGAGGTTGGATTGGAGGTGTTGGTGGTTGTGTGTGTTGGTTATGTGTTGAGTGTTGGTTGTGTACTTGATTAAGTGGTTGTGTTAATGATATTGGTTGTGTACCTGAATACGTGGATTTGTGATGAATGTTGATTATGTACTTGACTAAGTGGTTGTGTTGGTAATTTGGTTGTATGTTGATAATTGGGTTATGTTGGATGTTGATTGTTATTAGTTGTGGTTGTGGGCCATTGTTGGCCATTGGTTGTGGTTGTTAAATTACGTGTGTTTAGTGGTTGATTGTATCTGGTCAAGGTGGTAATTTCTGTTGGTATGGTTGTTATTGGTAGCTAGTGGGTTATGAAGGTCGATTGCGTTGATTGAGTGTATAGATTGGTTTCCCATCTTGAGGGTATGAGCCAATACGAGTTGAGTTTGATGTATGAGTTGTAGTCTAGGGTGATGAATCGGCGGCACCAAAAGGGTGGCTGGCCTGGATCGTTATCATGGTTATGATTGTATTATGTGATGATTATCTCGTTGATGCTTATGTGTTTGTTGATGTGAAGGTTCATTGAATTTGTTGTGTTAAGTGCAGTAATGAGTTATGTATTATTGGTTAACTTTGGTTGTAAGTCAGTAATAAGAGATTGTGTATGTGCATGGAGTTGGATTGGAGGTATTAGTATTGAAGAGGAAGTTGGATTGGATCGTTTTATTCGTTTATGCTTGTGATGAGTTTGAGGATGGATTGATTGAGGTTAGTATAGTGAAGAGTTGGATAAGGATGTGTAATGAATGGTATGTGATAGTGTGTGTATATGTTTTGACGTGTGGTTGACATTGGTTGGTTGATATGATTAAGTATAGTTATGATATTATATATTGTGTGGTGTGTTGTCGTTGTTGTGAGTTGGTTGGTGATATATGTATGTGTTTTGAACTGTTTTGGCTTGAGGAATCTTGCCATAGTCTTTCACGAGACTGACCAACTGCGGTTTACGTGCCGTGGTTGGCTGGGGTATCGGGTCCCCCAGTCAATCAGGCTTTGCAGATTTAGCGCCAGCAAGGAGGATCCTAATCACCGTCGGTTTTGGAATCGAGAACTCTACTTTTGGTTTGAGACTTTGACTTGATTGTATGTATCGTTTTGGTTTTGGACCTTGAAGTGGTCGAACTTGTTGTATTGGCTTTTGGTCTTTGGTTGTTGGTTTCTGGTTTGTAAATTGTAGTACTTTCTGTATGTTAAGTTGATTATGGTTTCAACTTTGGACAGGTTTTTGCAGGTTTTCCGCTGTGCCGCTTTTGATACATTATATAAATATGGGTGTTCTTTCGCATTTTTTTTTCTTTCACTCGCCTTATAATCCTTCTGGATTATGGCACTGTAGCACCACTGACCTGGGGGTGTTACAGAAGTTGGTATCAGAGCTCTTTTCAAAAAAAAAATGTTTTCTTTCAGAGGTTTCAACTTGGGAATTCTATACGTTGTTGTTGTGAACGATCGGGTGATCAGGAATCCTTGCTGTCAACCGTAGTGAGTTGTGTTGGTAAGTAAGTGTTGTTTGTGATGTTTTATGCTAATGTTTATATGTTGAGTATTGATGATTAATTTCATATGCGATGTTTAATGTTGTTAAGTAAATTTTATGGTGTGTTCCCTGGTAAGTGGGACGTGCTAGAGGTTTAAAGAGTATGAGTATGGTAAAGGATGAGGCCGTTGAGCTTATCGTCAAGAGGTTGATGCAGGTAGTTTAGTGGTGATGATTCTGTATGAATTGTTGTGCTACTGTTATTGTTAGGGTTGAGCAGGACATATTAAGCGCATTCAGATATGGTTGTGTTCTGAGATAAACTTTGATGGTAAGACATAGCTGTACAATCCTTGAGTATACTGATGAGTGCTGATCAGGGAGACTGCTACAGTTGATTCTGATCAGACTATTGATGCTTGAGATGATAAGGAACAGAGAACTCAGTTGCATCTGAAAAAGTGGAATTTCGCAACTATGGGTTCGACTGAGTTAAGAAGTAGAATGTGCAGGTTGCTACAGGCAGATTGTGGCAGGTTACGTAAGGCTAGGAAGTTGAATGGGACGGGAAGTGTCCGAAGAGAGTTTCGAAGAACTCAGGAAATGTTTGACTAGTGTGTCAGTGTTGGTTATTCCGCAGGGAACAGAAGGGTTTGTTATTTACAGTTATGTGTCTAAGCAAGATCCGGGTTACGTTCTAATGTAGAATGAAAAGGTCATTGTGTATGATTCTCATTAGCTCAAATTGTGTAAGAGAGAGTTGAACATGAGATACAGATGACTGCTAGAATCGATTGAGGATTATGGAAAATATATTGTGTATCAATCAGAGAGGGCTAATGTGGTAGTTGATGTTTTGAGTAAGAAGTTGACTCTCGAGTATACGGTTGCTTGCTTATCAGTTCTGCCAGAGTTGCAACAAGAGTTGTGCGGGGTGAGATTGAGATTGGTCTGAGAAGGAAATGATGCTGAATGTATTAGAAATCCAATCGACATTAGTAGAGTTGATCCAAGAGAAACAATTGCAGGATTCTGTGTTGAACAAGTTATGCAGTGAAGTTGCTCAAGGAAAGGAACCCGGATTTTCATTCATGAGGATGGAGTTTTGTGACTTCATAATCGGTTATGTGTGACAGCTGATAAGAGATTAGAAAATTGATTCTCAAGGAAAGTCATTCTTCGGCAACAATAGTTGATATGCGTTGATTCAGATGGCACTTTATGAGGCTTTGTATGATAGTCGCTGTAAATCGCCATTGTGTTGAGATGATTTGACTGATGCTGTGTTAGTTGCTCCTGAGTTTCTGCAGAAAACTAAGGATGACATTGATGTGATCCGTCAGAGATTGTTGACAGCTCAGAGCAGACAGAAATCGTATGCGGATGTTCGTAGACGTCCTTTGGAGTTCAGTGTGGGAGATCATGTGTTTATTAAAGTTTCGCCGACTAAAGGAGTATTCAGAATTGGGAAACGAGGCAAGTTGAGTCCTAAGTACGTTGGTCCCTTTGAGATTCTGAAAGGAGTTGGTGTCGTAGCTTATCAATTGGCATTGCCGCCAGATATGAGTGGAATGCATGACGTATTTCGTGTGTCTCAGCTGAGGAGAGATGTGTATCATCCGTTATGGGCTAGGCATGGAACAAAAGAAGAGACTTGGGAACTGGAATCAGTTATGCGACGCAGTTATCCGAGCTTGTTTGACTCTAGTTTCGAGGACGAAACTATTATAAGGGGGGGAGAATGAAATACCCCAAATAAGTGGATAATGGCATTTTGGTAAATTAATTATGAGTTTTGTTAAAAGGGGAAAAAATGGGAATTTGGGGGATTAAATCCCTAACTCCCTAAAATTCGGATCTCTTCCTCCCGATTTTTATCTCCTCAGCTCACGCTCTTTCTTCCTCATCGAGCAGCTCCCTTCCCCTTGTGCTCGGTCCCTCCTCAGCGAACATGTCCCCTTCTTCGTCGAACCGACCTCCCCCTTGTCGAGCCGAGTTGCTTCTCCTCCGGCGAGCCCGATCCATGTTCGCTATTATGGGGCTTCGCTGCTGTCCGTGCTCGCTGTTGCTGTCCGGGTGCTGAGCCGGTGAATGAGGACCCAGATCCGGTGCTGAGCCGCTGCCGTGAGTCGCTGTTGAGCCATGGCTGTGTTGGTTCGTTGCTGGTTCGCAGCTGTGGGCTGATGCGTGATGGAGCCGCTGCTGAGCTGCTGCTGTCCGAGTGCCTCTGCTGAGCTCCGACATGGTTCCGGCGTCGGGAGCCATCTTCCCGGCGAGGACGGAGTGAGTAACGAAGAGGTAAGGTGGTGGGTTGATTTGGGTTTGCTTGGGGTTGATTTGGTTGAATAAGCTTTGCTGATTTTTTTTAAGGTTTGAATTGATTTGGTATATGTTCGAATTGATGTTGTATAGTGGTCCGAATTGATGTTGATTTATCCTTCATGGGCTGTGGAAGAGCAATTTCGTGAGCCATTGGGTTGATTTTTGTGGGTGTGATTGCTGAATTTTGTGAAGGTATTATTTAGGGTTTGATTTGGGGATTTTTCTCTAGTTGTGGTTTGATATGAATTAACGCCAGGGTTTTGCTCGGATTGAATTCGCAGGTTCGTTCGAGTGGTTTGGAGACCTCTGGGGTCGTTGTGGTTCGACTTGAGGCAAGAGGATCCTTGCTAACTTTATATTTTTATAAATTGATTTATGCCTAATTTATTTCATAATTAAGTTTACCGTTGCTTGGTCGAAAATGGGTATGTGCGTGTGATATGATTTGTCTTGTATCGTATTTGATTAAATGTTGACGTGGTAGTCAATTGTGACTAAGTGTGATTGATTGTTGTTGATAGTGTTTGTTGACACGTGTGTGTGTGTTGGCTTGAGTGTGTGTGTGTGTGTTGGATCGTGTGTGTGTGTTGGATTGAATGATGTGTGTATGAGGATATGTGATAAATGTATGATGATGTGTGTGTGATGAGATGTGATAATGTGTGATGATGTGTGATAAGGTGTGGTTATGTGATTTTGATTACCGTTGTGTTGTTTGATTGGTGTTGGTATGGTGCGGATAATGGGTTTTGGAGGTTGTGAATTGTCTCACCTTGGTGATGTGGGGGTGGAGACGGAGATATTGTAAATTGTCTCACCTTGGTGATGTGGGGGTGGAGACGGAGATGTTGTGAATTGTCTCACCTTGGTGATGTGGGGGTGGAGACGGAGATGTTGTAAATTGTCTCACCTTGGTGATGTGGGGGTGGAGACGGAGATGTTGTAAATTGTCTCACCTTGGTGATGTGGGGGTGGAGACGGAGATATTGTGAATTGTCTCACCTTGGTGATGTGGGGGTGGAGACGGAGATGTTGTGAATTGTCTCACCCGGTGATGTGGTGGTGGAGACGGAGGTTGGATTGGAGGTGTTGGTGGTTGTGTGTGTTGGTTATGTGTTGAGTGTTGGTTGTGTACTTGATTAAGTGGTTGTGTTAATGATATTGGTTGTGTACCTGAATATGTGGATTTGTGATGAATGTTGATTATGTACTTGATTAAGTGGTTGTGTTGGTAATTTGGTTGTATGTTGATAATTGGGTTATGTTGGATGTTGATTGTTATTAGTTGTGGTTGTGGGCCATTATTGGCCATTGGTTGTGGTTGTTAAATTACGTGTGTTTAGTGGTTGATTGTATCTGGTCAAGGTGGTAATTTCTGTTGGTATGGTTGTTGTTGGTAGCTAGTGGGTTATGAAGGTCGGTTGCGTTGATTGAGTGTATAGATTGGTTTCCCATCTTGAGGGTATGAGCCAATACGAGTTGAGTTTGATGTATGAGTTGTAGTCTAGGGTGACGAATCGGCGGCACCAGAAGGGTGGCTAGCCTGAATCGTTATCATGGTTATGATTGTATTATGTGATGATTATCTCGTTGATGCTTATGTGTTTGTTGATGTGAAGGTTCATTGAATTTGTTGTGTTAAGTGCAGTAGTGAGTTCTGTATTATTGGTTAACTTTGGTTGTAAGTCAGTAATAAGAGATTGTGTATGTGCATGGAGTTGGATTGGAGGTATTAGTATTGAAGAGGAAGTTGGATTGGATCGTTTTATTCGTTTATGCTTGTGATGAGTTTGAGGATGGATTGATTGAGGTTAGTATAGTGAAGAGTTGGATAAGGATGTGTAATGAATGGTATGTGATAGTGTGTGTATATGTTTTGACGTGTGGTTGGCATTGGTTGGTTGATATGATTAAGTATAGTTATGATATTATATATTGTGTGGCGTGTTGTCGTTGTTGTGAGTTGGTTGGTGATATATGTATGTGTTTTGAACTGTTTTGGCTTGAGGAATCTTGCCATAGTCTTTCACGAGACTGACCAACTGCGGTTTACGTGCCGTGGTTCGCTGGGGTATCGGGTCCCCCAGTCAATCAGGCTTTGCAGATTTAGCGCCAGCAAGGAGGATCCTGATCACCGTCGGTTTTGGAATCGAGAACTCTACTTTTGGTTTGAGACTTTGACTTGATTGTATGTATCATTTTGGTTTTGGACCTTGAAGTGGTCGAACTTGTTGTATTGGCTTTTGGTCTTTGGTTGTTGGTTTCTGGTTTGTAAATTGTAGTACTTTCTGTATGTTAAGTTGATTATGGTTTCAACTTTGGACAGGTTTTGCAGGTTTTCCGCTGTGCCGCTTTTGATACATTATATAAATATGGGTGTTCTTTCGCATTTTTTTTCTTTCTTTCACTCGCCTTATAATCCTTCTGGATTATGGCACTGTAGCACCACTGACCTGGGGGTGTTACATCTACGGTAGAGGACATTGACAACACATTTGGATGGTATTATCATTCGTGCAAGTAATGCAAAAAGAAGGTTCGACTTGAACGGAATCAATTTCATTGCGGCAAATGTGAAGGCATTGTCAAATTCTCCATTCCTAGGTACTTAATGTAAAAATAAAATAAATATAATAATAATTGTATTATTATTATTATTATAAAAATACATTCATTGTAATGCATGTTTAATGTTACATTAGCAAAGAAAGATGATTCTAGCATGATATCTTTGTTATATTTGATAGAGATGTCAAGAACTGGGTTAACAAATCTGCAGCTGAAATCGACTGACAAGGTATTAATTTATATACTTATTTGGTACATAAGTTACACTACTTATAGTGTGCAATCATACATACATACTATTTTATTAAAAAATTATCTCTGTTGTGTACCAAAATTGGTATAATATGTAATATAATAAATAAAACTACAATCATAAATGATCAGGAATTTGACTCGAATATTAACGTGTATTACCATAAATGTGTACATAATGTGTTGCAAATGTGTATTACCATAAATGTTCAACTTCGTTTAAAACATTATGAAATTTTACTTTTATATTGATACTATATTATGACCTTATTTAGTTTATTTAGATTTCTACATTTACTTACCTAATTTGTCATTTACTTAGCTAATATTGATACTACATTATGAAATTTTACTTTTCTTTAGATTTCTACAGGATAGGAATGATAACAACATACCTAAATAAATTAAAGTGTTCATTGGAAATACTTTTTTATTCATGATTGATATTGATGAGTTCAAGTTGTATGAACATAGTCGTTGATTCACTGTTTTCAATATTATTGACGATCCAACTTTGATTGTTGAACTAAAAAAATTGATTACGGAAACTCAAGTATTTACTATGTTGTAACTATATAACATATATAACACAATATTATAGATTTCATTAACTAATTACTTATACACGTACATTCAATATTTTAGACAATGTCGAACCTTTGTCGTTTGAGCCCAAACACTCCATTGTGTCATCCAATGAAATGTCACTCCTTCCAAGCGCTCCACTGACATCCTATTACTTGAAGATGATAATGAAGAAAATGGTGCACAAGACTAACTTTCTACTTCACGTACTAAGAAATTTGTGAAAAAAGAGACGGATGACTAAGTGTGTTGCACATGACATACAAGTTATTAATCCTTACATAAGACTTATTGTATGATTTCTACTTTATCAACATTATTATCATACAATGTTTTTCTTATTTTGGGGGATTTATTTAATAGTCATCGTTATTATTATATGACATTATTAGTGTTAGATTTTATTGGTTTTATTTTATAATAATTAATTATTATTATTTATTTAATATTATTACATATACTTTTTTATTACAAGAACCCGTGCAAGGAACGGGTCAATCTACTAGTTATATACTATTGTTATATTGTATAGTTAGGCTATTTTGCAAGGGTATACCACATTGTGAATGAAATTTGCAAAGTTGTACTTATATTTTTGGATATAACTGTAATAACATAAAGTGACTTTATTTGATTTTATTTTGCTTTTATATTTTGGGTAGAAAATGCATTATCAGAATTTGTAAATCGAAATTTAAAAGGAAAAGAAAAGAAGTTGAAAAGTTGAAAAGATGGCAACAGGCTTGATTGTACTGTGTGTCAGAATTTAAAATTATATATGGAGAGAAGCTGTGATTAAGCCGGATGGAGATTAAGCTTAAGCTTAATGTTAAACCAAGTGAATTTTAGCCACAAAAAACGCTGATGTGTAGTTGTCAAATCACTGCATATTTCCCGCCAAAACTAAGCTAGCTTAGTTAATCGTCTCTTTCCCACCAAAAATTACGTTAGGCTTCTTCATCTTACCAGGTTATTGCCACTGTTAAACCAAGCTTCCTTTATTTATGTCCTCTGCTTCATACCTGCCATCCGAGTTATTGTCACTGTTAAACCAAGCTTCCTTTATTGCCACTGTTAATATTCTCATTTTCTATGGGTAAGTTTTCATATTAGATTCACACGTGCTCTGTTTTATTTGTGTTTATTTGTGTTTGTTTCTTTAATTAACTTTTCTTATTTTTTGCTTCTTCAGGAAGATCAACTCCAACGTATATGGTTTCTCTAATCAGTGGAGGAAAGTGGAGGTGCGAGAATGAGATTTGGATTTATGAAGGAACAAAAAAGGTGAAGGGGATGATGGTTAGTGAGAAAATCGATTATGAATCACTGAAGATCAAGATTGCAGAAAAACTGGAAATTGATCTTACTAGGTTCGACTTGAAGATGAGTTACATGTCTTTACAAAATCCGCACTTTCCTCCCTTTGATATTTGCGATAAGGATGATGTAGAAGCATACATCTTTTTGAACATGACAAATTGTAAAGACAGAGTTTGGCCAATTGCTTTGCATTCCATTGTGCAACCAAAATCTGGAGTTTCAAAAGAAAAACCTAAATTAGTTCCAAAAGAAGAAGAAGAGATGATTGATGTTCCATTAAGTGCACCTCAACCTGTATCCCAGCCTGGAAATGATGGTGCATCTTTTACTCCTATACTAAGCCAAAAAAGAAAGTCGGACCAGATGTTGAGCGACATATTAGATGCTGATCTTTTAGAAGATGAAATAGGAGTGGAGGGGATGCATGTCCGGATGTCTGTGAAGGGTGGAGAGAAACAGAATGTTGACACTGTTACAAAGTGGTTTTGTAAGAAAGCCAAGACAGTTGAGGTTGTGTCACTAAGCAGTGACGATGAAGAGGAGGATGTTGTTATTTCTGCAACCAAGCATAAAGGTTGTGACCTTGTCAACCTTTTCGAGGAAGAAGAGGAATACATTGAAAATGTTGACAACGTTGAGGAGGTTGATATTGGGAAGCCTGAATATCTGGATGCTATTGATGAAGCCGAAGAGAGATATTACCGTTCTGAAGTCCCTACTGACTTTCAAAATTTGGTGGATGTAGAAGAAGTGGAGGACAAGTCGAAGTCCAAGACAATCAAGTGTGGAGATATGTTTCAAACCAAGAAGGAGCTTCAGCATTCGTTAGCCGCATATGCTATGGACAATTGTGTAGAAATGCTTGTGAAGAGGTCTGATAAGACTTGTTATGTGGTGGAGTGCAAAAACAGAGGATGTTCATTTGGTTTTCGTGCTTCAGTGAAGATAGGTACTAGTGCGTTTATTGTCCGGAGGTTTGCTACAAACCATACATGTGGGATGCTGTTCAGGCACGATCACAACAGGCATGCCACTGCCTCCGTAATTTCACAGAGTATTCTTGATAGGTATATATTGTTTTTGTTGAAGATTTTAATTTCAATTCAGACAGTTTTATGCAAAATGTCTAAAGACTATCTATTGGTGTTGGTGTAACAGGTTTAGAGGTCGCAAGGATGCACCAAGGGCAAGAGAGATACAAGCTGTCATGAAAGGCCTGGGAGTCGATGCCAGTTATCACAAAGCCAATAGAGCAAGAGTGCTAGCAGAGGACATTATTCGAGGGACTGCCGAGGAAGGTTACAGTCAACTTCACTCATGGCTATATATGTTGAAAGAGGTCAATCCTGGCACGCATACAGCTATAATAACAGATTCTGAAATTCGTTTTAAGTACTGCTTCTGGGCCTTGGGTGCTTCCATCAGGGCTGTTCCCCGTTTGAGAAAAGTAACTTTATGTTTCTCCAACTTTATTGTTTGTCTTGATTATATAATATTACCTGGAGGGTAAACTGCAATTGGGTGATCGGTTTTATATGAAAATCAGGTGATTTGTGTTGATGGAGCACACTTAGGAGGGAGATTCAACGGACAACTTCTTCTAGCTACTGCCCAAGATGGAAACAGACAAATCTACCCCCTGGCCTTTGCTGTAGTAGACAGTGAGAATAAGGATTCTTGGTCCTTCTTCTTTAAGGAGTTGAAGAAAGCTGTTGTACCCGATAGCGTGGATGTGGTTTTTGTCTCTGATCGTCATTTGAGTATAAAAGCTGCTCTGAAAACACAATACACTCTTGCTAGCCATGGATATTGCATTTATCATATGCTACAAAACTTCAAGTTGAAGTGCCGTTGGGGAGGCTTGCAAGACCAGTGGTTCAAGGTTGCAAAGGCGTACACGGTAGAAGAATATAGGACCGAGCTTGAGATCCTAAGAAACAGGGCTCCGGCTATGGTAAAAGATGCTCTGAAAGTGCCCCTTAATCAGTGGTCAATGGCATATTTCTCAACTGACAGGTTCAACATCATGACTACAAACAATGCAGAATGTCTGAACAATGTGTTTAAAGAGGAGCGTATGTGGCCTATTGTACCATTGTTTGATGTTATCTTGCATACCTTTGCCACCTGGTTCTGTGAAAGGAGGGAGTCGGCTGCTATGTGGGCTGAGGTAAGTACCAGGTCTGTGACCAAAACCATGGATCAAAGGTATACGGCTTCTGTGATAATGAGTGTCCATAGGCTAAGTGATATTGAAGCAGTGGTGACAGATGGAAGGAATAAGTAAGAAGTGAATATTCGCCGACTAACTTGCCAATGCAATGTCTTTCAGAAAGATCGAATTCCATGCACACATGCTATGGCAGTAGCAAAGGATAGGGGTGTTGATGTTACTACTCTAGTTACTCACTTCTATAGCAACAACAATTTGAAAGAAATTTACAAGGAAACCATCCATCTGGTCCCCCCACGCAAGCAATGGGATGTTCCATTGTCCGTATCGCAAATCGCATGTTTGCCACCACCATGGAAAAGGGGCACTAGTAGACCAAGGCAGAATAGATACAAGGCTAGGTGGGAGAGACCCTACAAACGTGTGTCCAATAGATGTGCAAGATGTGGGCTGACTGGTCATACTTACCAGAGGTGCTATCGGGCTGCAAGAGGAGGATCAAGGGTAAGACCATAGTGTGCTATCTTTCATAGTGTGCTATCTTTTATATTCCAGTTATGAACAATGCTATTTTTTTGGTATGGTTTTGGTAAGCTTAATATGACCAATAAGAGATCTCAAACTCTTAAATGATCTCTTATAAGTCATATTACTTTACTTTTGTGTCTGTTACTTATTCCAGTGATGAACCATGAGATGCTTTATGCTTCTTAGTTAATGTAATACTATCTCGCCACCTTTGAATGTAAAACCTGTCACTTATCTACCTTTCCCATAAAATTGCCACAATTTCCAAAACCCGGTTTTGGTAAGCTTACACTTTCCCATAAAATCCTACAGCTTAAATAGTTCTAGACATAGATAGCTTACAAGACTCTTAACAACCGAGAGCTTACAACAGGCTAAGTGAAATAAACTTTAATTACACAAGCCATTACCATAAAAAAACAAGTAACCTTCAGCACACGTTCAACATAGTTTGACGCCTTAACTCGACACTCTTCTTCATGACCGATAACACTCTTTGCACCACCTTTAAGCCTTATCACTTCCTGCTGTAGCATTCCAAGCTCTGCCTCATATGCTGAAATTATACTCTCTTTCACATCCAATGCATCTTTCACCTGGATTATCTCATCTCTTGGCATAGGAATAAGTTCTATTGCAATAGGACAAAGTGGAGGGTCATACCATTCCCAAAATCCATAACCTCCAACCTGCATTCAATCCAAAATACATGAAAATTGGATTCGTATCATAAAGTATTCAAAACACTTTTAAAACAAAATATTATGAATATTAGCAAACAAGCTAGATACGCACCCGATTTACACATCTTATAAATCTCCTTTCCGGATTCTCGTTTGTCATAGAAGTGAAATATCGGCAGGCAACACCACATGCACATCTTATCAATTTGGACTCCATTGCTGCTGTATTCCATCTCCTCATGAATAAACATGAGTTTAGGCTACGTCTTGTCTTCATCAGTAGTAATCAAAACATCTTTGTCAGAAGAGTTTCAAGCTACTTTGCCAAACCACATATTAGAGTTCACAAAATTTCAAGCAAAAACAAAACAGTAGCAAATACGGAATTCTGTAGCAAATCCACAATTCAATTCGTATTTTAGAACATACATTGAAACAAAACAGTAGCAAATACTTCCCCAAATTGAAACCCTAAATCATACCAAACTTACCTTTACATTCCCACCACTGCTGGATCCTTCCGAGTATGCCATGGGTTACGCCCTCGAGCTCTCTCAATCTCCACTCCCTGCGAAATACACCCTTCAATCGATTCTCGGAGTTGTATAGAGTTTTTGAAATGCCTCAATGAGCCATGGGAGAAGGATGAAGAAAATACGGTAGCTGTAGGATGAGGGTAAGAATTTGGGTGAGTTTAAAATTCATCTAAACCGGGTTTTATAAATTGTTTTGACTAATCGGTTAATTTTAATCAAAACCGGGTTTTGGAAATATTGCTCTCCACCATTGAATTTAAAACCTGTCACTTAAGGTATACACTTTCACTTATATTGTTTTCCACTGCTTGTCGAAACACAACACATTGTTCATGCATCAAAGTTGAAACACAACACATTGGATGAGAGAGATGACTTATACAACAACAAAATCAGAAGAGTTGAAACACAATACATTGTTCGTACATCAAATTTGCCCCAAAAACACAAATGCAAACAAAACATTTTTCATGCATCAAAGTTGCAATCCAAACAAAACATTGTTCACACAATCTAGTGTTATGATGACACACTATTGTCCATAGTTCAACATTGTCTTCCACTGCTTGTCGAACACAGTATTAGCAATGTCGAATCTGTGATAGTCGATCGTATCATCTGAAATGAGGGAGAGATCATCACTTCCAAAACTCAACCACTCAATGTACTTCAAGGTGTATACTCCACAGTCACCACTGCAACCAAAAATAAGAAAGGTCAATTCTATGTTAATATTTTAGGTGGCGGGTAAAAAACAAACTGGAAGCAAGATATCTTACGCTCTTATGTTCTGTTCCAGATTGCCAACTCTTCCATTGTAAGTAAGAACTGAGACACCCCGGTGTGCATATTTCTTGGACAAAGGTTTGTGCTTGCTCACAAACTTAGGAAGATACTTGATAATGGGGGCGACTGCTTCTTCTATGACATGATCACGCTTCAGATTCGCATTGCAATCAAACACACTTAAGCTCCAATTAACCAGGTCAATTTGAATGGCAACCCAGTGGTTTGTGCCCACAAAAATCGGTGCATAGATGAAGTCCACCTCTTCCCAATTCTTCCCATGAAAAATTGGAAGTTCACCTCTAAAGTATCGAGCGACGCGATCTGGAAATTCTGATACTGCAACACCACCCATTTCACACTTGTGTTGGTCTTTGTAGTCTTCACACCATGTAGTGTCCATAATAGCCGCCTTATGATTCTCACTTGGGTTCTTCAGGAGCGCATCGCGAAGTAAAATTAGGACCTCATCTAAGTGCTGGCAACAAAAATTTACAAAATCAATATATTGATAGAGTATGTGGACAAAATTTACAATTTTTTTAAAAACTGGTCACCCTTACCAAATTACCCCACCACTTAGTTGGTTCAATTAAGCTCTCTATGAAATCATTGTCAATGTATATTTTGCTAACTCCACGGAATTCTATAGGTCTGCAACATAAAGGACAATATAAGTACATAAACTTCATTGGATGAGAGAGATATAAGTTGGATATACATACCTTTCATCCTTGTACCACTCTATTACAGGAGTCATTTCCTTCACAGCTGGATTTTTTGTGATCCTTTTCCAAAAACTCTTACCCCTCACTTCCTTCTTCTTGTCCTTCTCATTGTCCTTGGCCTTTTGGTTGTTTTGTTTCTTAGATCTATAAGGGGAGAGGACTGAAGCAGATGGCTTCACACTACGCTTGGGGAGGTACCTTGACTTCTTTGGGGACTTCTTTGGAGATAGACCCACAGCCTTCTTCCTATTGCCGAAAACAACTTGGCCTTTGGCAAACTCTTGTTTCACATTCACAACCTCCTCAATACCCTCCTTCTCAACCTCTTCCTTACCAGCCTCTTCCTTCTCATCCTTGTCAATGTCAACCTTACCAACCTCTTCCTTCTCATCTCCTTCCTTCCCAACCTCTTCTTTCCCAACCTCTTCCTTCTTTCCCGACCTCCTTCTCTCTAACTTCCTTCTCAATAAATGAACGGCTACTGCCCTAGAAACCTGGACTTCTGCTTCCTGGCTTTCCTGCTCTTCCCTTGGGGCATCTTCTACATCATCTGTGATAGTACTATCAACATTCGGTATCAACTCATCTTGCTCCCTAGGGGCATCAACATCATCATCAGGCATTCCATCCTTATCAGTTATCTTCTCACTAATGTCAGCTACAACATCCATTACTATATCTCCAGTTCTTCTACCAACACCAACTAATACATAATTTTCCTCCAATTCCTGAAGTTACATTTACCACAAAAATATATATTACTTCAAAATAATGTGCATATTCCAATTTTTAAAACCTACAACACATTTCTCAAAATTTATAACCTGTCATGCTTCATTAATACACTCGACATGTACTTATGGCATACCTTATATACTTGTATGGCCAAACCAGAATTGTCTTGTATGGCCACATTTTCATCACTGTCTCTAGGGTTGTCATCTAGGTTCACATCATTATCCTTTGAATTTTGTTCAAATGCCTCACTAACAAATTCTTGATTATTCTCAATAATGGGCTCACTGCTTCCTTCTTCTGTTTCATTTCCCTGCAATGATAGAGAATTTTTAGTGTTATCTATCTAATTTAAGTTTCTTCAACTCCATATCCTGCCATACTTCTTTAAAATATCTATGAAAGTAGAAATCTTAAAATAATTGGAATGTCATACCTTAGTATCAACATCCATCAAATTATGATCTCCACTAACAGCCTTGTCACTACCAGCCTTTTCATCATCCTCATCCACACTAACAGCCTTGTCACTACCAGCCTTTTCATCCTCACTAACAGCCTTTTCATCATTCTCATCATCACTAACAACCTTTTCACTACCAGCCTTTTCATCCTCACTAACAGCCTTTTCATCATCCTCACTTTTTTCATTGTCACTACTTTCACTATCACTTGCTTCAGTCTCAGAACCTTCTGAATCATCTATATAATCATCAACTCCATCAAACTCTTCACTATCACTATCACTTGCTTGAGCCTCAGACTTCTTAACCATTCTTTTCTTACTCTTAGGAACCTTTTCAAAAACTTGAACATTGTTCCTCTCCAACCTGTCAATCCTTTCACATAGACCGTGTTCCATCTTAGCAATCTTGTTACACAACTGATTAATGATATCCATCATCTGCCTTGCATTTGCATCACCACTAACTTCTCCTTTGAAAGCCTCTTTCCCCTTGTTAGGCTCTTTCAGTTTGGCATTTGCCTTTCCCATAGCCATAGCCTCAGATACTATTTTGTCAAAGAAAGGGTCCTTGACTTCATCATGGAATCTGCAGGCACTTAACAAACTCTTCTCAGATTCATCAGGTATGAGAATAGGCAGGACCTTCAGCTTTGGATCAGCAAAACACAACTGAAGCAGTCCATGTTCAGGACATTGCTCTGAGTACCAACGAAGACCTCGGGGTATAGCTGTCTCATTTATCTTGGAAGAATACTGGACTCCAAAGCTTTGGACACATTCCCATATCCAAACCTACATAGACACAACTTTTTCATTATTCAAACTTGTATGAACTTTAACATTTCAAATCCAGACACCCTTCACTAGGTAACTAGTCAAGCATATTAAAACTTGTATGAACTTTAACAATTCAAACAAATGTTTGCATGATTTCAGGACAAATTCCATATAACAATTCAATTCTTTGATTTAAAAGTGATCCAACAGTTTCTCAAACTTCAAATATTTACTTTATAGGTATCACTTCAAGTTTAAACACTTAAATCCCACCACCCAACAATATCAAACTTGTCAGGGATATTTGGCAAATGCAATTACTAATTTAATATACCTGAAATACAACTGGCATTCCTTGAATGGTATAGGGAATCCTTACATCTTCAGAGAGTAGCAAAGCTTTTTCAACAGTAAGCATTCTTCTGGCCAGAGATTTTGTCAAAGACCTGTACAACTCTTCATATGCAACTCTTCCCCAAGGATAATCCCAAAACTTGTCCATGTTATCCAGCAGCTTCACATGTTCAGCTTTAACTAGTCTCTTCTTATCTCCTCCAAGAAAAATACCTTCAACTATCAAAAGCAATGCCATCTTCAACTTGTAATTATCTAGCAGTCTATAATCCCCGAACCTCTCGTACAAGTCTTGCACTGAGGTTTTAGGACCAGCAGGACCACCAAAGAACTTCTCCATCACTTGTACATCTTTCTTTTTCTTCTTCCCAACTGATTCTGGTGGCATTTGACCACAATTTAAACCAGTTATCAATGCAAACTCCTTCATTGAAAACCTTAACACTTTACCACCTATCTCGTACCAGGTCTCCCACTTTTTTATTTTATTTTATTTGCTTAAAAAGAACAGTATGTACAGTTTGGGAAGAAAATGTAACCTGACGCAACATTTTCATTACATTTCCAAAAGGGCTTGCAATTATCCTTCTCCAATCTGCACCAGTCAATTTGTTTTCAATATCACGCACGTATGAAAACCTACAGTTGATATTGATTCTTCCATATAAAGGGTCGCCTTTGTAGAATGCGTACTTAATCTACAATTGAATAACAGAACTTGTATAAGTTACGGACACAACGGTGTCGGGATATCAATAAACCCTAGATTGACAAATTGAAAAGGTCAACATTTCTGAGAGTTTTTTTTTTACTTACATCTTCCTTGAAAGCTAAAGGCTTCATGCTTTTCCACCTTTTCAGAAGAGCGACAACTTCCTTTTTCTTCACAGAATAACCGCTCTCTGATTTAGCCTTCTTCTTCTTTGTAGCTTTGGGTTTTGCAGATGGAGGGGTTTTCTTCGCCGCATATTTTCCCTTCCTCTTACCACCTTGTTCTTCTTCATCCACCTCTCTTTTTCTTTTCTTCTGCGGTGTCGCATCATTCGAAGCTCTGGTAACAACCATTCTCTTTTCTTTCTTTGTTTGGGCTTCAGGGAGGTTAGCAGAGGTTGACGGCGATTACAGAGCTCGCCGGAATTAGATTTCGGTGTCCGGTGAAGAAGAGGAATTTTAGGGGGGTTGAAAATGGGTTGATGTTCTGATGTTCTGATGTTAAATGGGTGAAAAATTAATGAGGATCTGATGTTAAATGACTTCAAATTAATGGGTTAAAAATGGGTTTACAATATTGAAATTTTGGTTTACCTGTTAGCACTAAATACGGTTGAAATTTTGGTTAATTTAGTTAAGCATCAGATTTGGCAATTAATTTGGTTAATTTTACAATTAATGGGTTCAAGTTGAAATTAGTTGAAACAATTTCCAATGGTAACCTGTTAACGGTCACATCATGGCAAATCACACCCATTTTTCTTTTTTTCTTTCATTCCGAAATACAATAAAATAAACATTACAATTTTGCAAAGAAAAGGTAATTGTAAATCCGAATTTATCTTTTCATTTTTGTACCCAAAATATGTGTTTTACCACTTTTGCCCTTATTTGGGTAGAAAATAGGGTATTCTTGCCATATCCTATAAAACAATACCCACTTTGCAAAATATGCCACCAAAGTGGTATATTCGGTTACAATTTTTCTGTATAGTTATATACTATTGCTATATACTATAGTTATATACTATAATTATATATTATGGTTCTAACGTATAGTTATATACTCGTATTAAAATTTTATAGAAAATTATAGTAGAAAAATGCCGAAAATACCAAAAAAATTCACTACAATGCGCTATATGCTGGGCACCAAATTGTAAAAAAAGGATAGAAAGACTTTGTTTTTTAGGCTTTTTGAGGGGCAAACGATGTCCGTTTTGGACGAATTTTATATGTACGGACTCGTATTGAAATTCTCTACATGATTATGGAAAAAAAGTGCAATTGTTTTTTTTTAAACGCAACGGCGTAGCGTTTAAAATGAACCATTTTTTTTTGAACCGGTTTACTTTTTATTTTTATAAAAGCTTAAACGCTATGTCGTTGCGTTTAAACTGAACCGGTTCAGAAAGTTGAACCGGTTCAGTTTAAACGCAACGACGTAGCGTTTAAACTGAACCGGTTCAGAAAGTTGAACCGGTTCAGTTTAAACGCAACGACGTAGCGTTCAATTTTTATTTTTTTTAAACGCTACAACGTTGCGTTTAAAAGCGATGCGAAACACAAAATTTTCGGCTGCAAACAAGTTCCTCGTAAATTAACGGTAGGGCATTTTGCGAAAAAAAAAACAAACCTTGAGATTACCTCGTGAAATATATTAAAAAATGGGGTATTTCGCGAATTTTACAATACCTCATAATTATGAGATGAAAAAATCGTTTAATTTAAGTCCGCTAGGTTAGAGCTTAAAAATGAGGCTTTTAATAAGCCTCGGACTTTTGAAACTAATGAAATATTTTATTAAATAATATTACAAAAGCACCTAATTTAAACCTTTTATTGTGCTTTAACTATAATCGATCACATTCCAACATGTATTAACTCTGCTCTTATTGCCGTTCATCCCTCAATCGTGAGTTGATCTTCAACCTTTCGCACCATCCACTGATTAATTTTTTTTCTGCTGTGTAGCTTGTGTTGCTTTGTGCTTTTTCGCTATACTTGTACTCAAATTTCAATCCTGGATTTGTTCGCACAGTCTATGCGGCTTTCGAATTCATGCCTTTTACCACAAGACTAGATTTCCGAAATCTTGCACGGTGTTTTTTCTTGTGGTTAAATTATATGGATTCAATTTTGGGGCGCCGTGATTTGTTTTGATGGTGGAGACGGATATCTGGTTTTGATTCTTGATGCGGTGGCCTAAAGTAGATTAAGTTTTGGGCAGTTCTTAACCTAAAATTGCAGATATATTTCGATATCGCATGATTTGAGATAACTCTTTTTAGGTCCTTGCCATCGAGCATCTACATTCTAATGCAAAGGTTCTGTCTATTTATTGTATTTTTCAGCAAAATATAACATGGCTTCCAATTCAGACAATAATGCCCCAGGTTCAGGTAACCAAGAAATGTCTTCTAATTTTGTTTGTAATTTTTTTTATTTTGCTCTCATATGCTTTTTTAGGAATTTCTGTGTGGTGTTATGTATTGAGTTTCCCTATATGATGCCCAAGATTTTTAACAAATTAAGTGGTGGCTTTCTCTGTAGGATTTGTCGAGGGGAATCATGTATTTTGATGTCATATTTTCTTCCTAAAACAAATGCATGCTGATTCTTATTTTTAGCACCTATAGCTTCCTGATAGTTGTATAATCATTAATTCTACCTAAACAATATTATGCTTCAATAATTGTATATTTCAGGTAGTTCTGTACTATGTATTCAGTTGAAGTCATTATGATGATGTATATTTGTGTAATTTTACAATTTGGAGCAACATAATTGCAAAAAGAGGAGCATATGTGACCTTTTAATAAGCAAGTTATTATGATAAAATTCAAGATAGAGCAGAGTGTGACAAAGAGGGGCACCACTTTGATTTGTGAGAAACTTTAGGCACTGCGTAGAGAAGTCAAAACCATGCGTGCAGTTTCCTTTCTATTAATTGATTCAACAATCTATAAACAGTCCTTTTGACACCCCTGGACTATCGCTATCTGTTTAATATCCAAAGACTTACTAATTCATTATAGTTAGAATGTCAATAGTTTTTTTCAGGTGTATCTAGTTTTTGGCAGCTAGAATTATGCCCCCCCCCCCCCCCCCCCCTAAATGTTTTTCCCTGCTGCTGAAGTGATGTCCTGTAGTTTTTCACTGCCGTCCTCGGAATTGCTATATTATGGGCATCTATTAGGTGTCTCCTGCTGGATACTTCCATTATCATTGATATGGTCATTTTCTTAGTGAATATTGAAACTGATCAATTTGCTCCTTTGATGACAAAACAGGTTCGGGTCCTTCTGGAGGTAATAAGAAGTCAGAGGAGTCTGCATCAGAAGCATTTGGTGCAAATCCTGTTGATTTCTCAGGAATCTCTGCTCTACTTAACGTACATGTCTTTCTCCTCGACTGTAGATTAATGCATATTCAATAGATGGTTATCGCAACTCATAACTGGATTTTCAATAGTATTACGAATTTATTCTGTAGAGTTTATTTTGCACATGTTGGATATGCTGTAGTTCTGTTAACTCCTAAAGATAAACTGCTAGCATTGGTGAATCCTCATTTCACACTGCCTTGTGTATTCCTGCCTTTAAACTTCTTATAGAGTACATTTGTCTTCATGGGTGCAGGATCCAAGCATTAAGGAATTAGCTGAACAAATATCCAGGGATCCTATTTTCAATCAGATGGCTGAGCAGCTTCAGAAAACATTCCACACTGCTCCAGCTGAAGAGGGGATTCCTCAGCTTGATACACATCCGTATTACGCCAAAATGCAACGGGTTACGCAAAATCCTGAGTTCATGGCCATGGCTGAACGTCTTGGTAGTGCTTTGATGCAGGTGAAGTTTCCTCTCTTGGACAAACTTTAAACCGCGTATTTTCTATGTACTAAAATTAAAGCATTATGTCATTGTGAATTCAAACTTGACTTCTGAATGAACTGGTTTGCAGGAACCGGCTGTGTTGAGCATGTTTGAGAATTTGATTAATCCGGCAGAAAAGGAGCAATTGAAAAAGCGAATTTCAAGAATCAGAGAAGATCCTTCACTGAAGTCCGTCCTGGAAGAGGTTGAGAGTGGTGGTCCATCTGCCATGCTAAGGTAATAGCAAGCAAGCGGTATGAGCCAATACTGTATTGTTTTTTTTTCCCATTATTTTTCCCATTCCAGTGTTCTTGCTTGTTAAGGTACTGGAATGATCCAGAATTTATGAAGAAGTTCGGTGAAGCAATGGGTGTTGCAGCATCAGGGGAAGGAGTTCTAGATCAGACTGTACCAGATGAGGCAGAAGAGGCTGGAAATAAAGAGGAGTCCGTTGTACATCAAACTGCCAGCACGGGTGATGTTGAGGTATAACTAGCATCTAATGACTATATTCTGTGATATGTTGTATAAGTTTCAACTTTCAAGATTATACTGACCTAAGTAAACCAATGACTGGATTGAATAAACTAGAGGCCCAAACATAATATGTTTTCTTTCAATTAGAAAAGATTTACATTTCGACCTTTTTATAGGAAAATACTGCTTCTCCTCAAAGTTATGGAGTGCTTTGTATTGTGGTAAACAATCTTATGAAACTTCTGCTGTTAATATTGCTCAGGGCTTGAAGACTGCTATAGCTTCTGGTGCTGACATCAACGAGGAAGATTCAGAAGGAAGGACCGCGTTACATTTTGCATGTGGATATGGTGAGGTATGGTATTTTAATGCTGGACACTTCCTTTGTACTTTTTTTTTTGTACTTATTCCTGATAATTTTCCTTGGCTAATTTATTAGTTTCCACCTTTCTTGACCTATTGGAATTGCATCCTATGTTTAAAATTGTTTCTGCTGCTATAATTGGTATGACCTAAAGCAGTAAAATAATTAGTTGAAAGAGTTCTTTAGTACTCGGACTGTAAATAGAATTGCGATTTGTATAGAACACCCATAAGATATTGACCAAGATTATATGGAATTGGAATCTGGTGTGAAAATTTGTATTGGTACACTGATAGAAACCACTTAGGGCAAGGATCTTACCCTAAGGAGACCATTGAGTGTCAGAATCTAACACAATAGAATTTGGTGGAGAATCTCCAATTTTGTGATATATTAAATTCATAATTCAAGTCTGATTTACACTGAGACTCGCAACAGCTTAAATAGGAAAGCAATGAACACTAATGCTGAAAATAACTAACGTACTCCTAAAAACAAGCAACTATAGAAATGCACTAACAACAAGTGGGCTGCAATTCAGGGATAATGGAATGGGGTAGTGGATAAACTGAATGCAGCAATTTAAAACTACTAATTAATAGAAAGTATTGAGTAGTAAGTAGAAAATAGAAATTGATTCTCTGCAGGATCGTATCATACACCACTTTGTATTATGGTTCGGTGTTCTCTGGAAGATATTACTAGGTCATGCGTGGTTTTACTCTGATATATTTACATCTCTTCCAGATCAAGTGTGCTCAGGTGCTTCTTGAGACCGGAGCAAAGGTGGACACACTGGATAAAATCAAGAACACTGCTCTTCATTATGCAGCTGGCTATGGCAGAAAAGATTGTGTGGTTCTTCTGTTAGAGAATGGGGCTGCGGTGTAAGCCAAATCGCTACTTTGTTGTTTGCTTCTTCTTTACCTCAATCGTACTTATCGAATTGTAACCTTTCTTCTAATTACTCGAAATCACTGTTGTGTTACAGCACACTGCAGAACCTGGATGGTAAAACTCCAATAGAGGTGGCAAAGCTTAATAACCAACATGAAGTGCTCAATCTCCTGGAGAAAGACGCATTCCTGTGATCTGATGGCATAAGTCGTGATCCTTTTTCAAGTTCCTGGTAGATAAAAAATAAAAGACGTGTCTCATTGATAGTTTTTTGGTTATATTTGTCTTAGTAACATTTTTTTTGGATTTGTTTGACACAGCGTGCTACCCTGTTGTAGGATTGAGGGGGATTGCCTGTCTTGCAGGTAGAAATGGCATTGTTTAACACAATTTTGTGTAGTTAGTATTGAGCATCTAAAAATACTTGGTGATATATCTTCCCTTGATTAGCCAGTAGATGTTGAAGCTGAGACAGGGATTTTGATTCTTTTTAATCAGGATTCAGGACTATGGAGAAGCTTTGTTCTAGCTTATTAAATCACAAATATTATCTTCACTCCTAACTAACACATGTACATCATGCATCATCTGATGGGTTCACTAGGTACAAAGTCTGCCTCTGGTTGATTTTGATTGGACTCTCTACATCTGTACATTAGCATATGTGGGGCCCGTATTTCATTGCTTTTCCGTGATCAAACTGTACACCTTACGTTCATACTTCTTTGCCTTTTCGTGATCAGAACTGTACTACACCTTACGTTTATCCAAAGTGTGTGATTTACGGATACACCTAATCGCTAATGATGTGTAAGTTTAGACATTAAGTACTCCAAAATGAAGTTAATATAGGCGATTACTGTTGGGATTTTAGATGCGTAAAGCGAAATTTCAGGAAACGTTTTTCTAACATCTAACTAAGGATCTCATGCATAAACCAAATAGATCATAAATAAGAAGAATTAAATACCTTTTGATGCGTGTTTCAACCTGCTGGAATGGAGAGAATAGATGGTCCACCCGAGCTTGAATCTGGATCACCTAGGATTCGGTTGCTAGAGCGAGGAACGGAGGCGAATGAAGAGAAGGTCAGGGAGAAGGGGGCAACCGTACTTCTTCAAGTGAATTAGGGTTATGGACTTTTCCTAAAAGCCCTCCTTTTATATTGCCATGTGTAGATATCTTATTTTCTAAATAAATATTTTTATTATTATTAATAATAACACTTTATTAACAAGCCTTATCTCTCAAGTTATATCTTATATAACTTTATATTATATACTTTATATAATATGTCTCCCAACAACCTGATCCAGTCTAAACTCTAAGGGTATGACCTCGTAGGACCCGATAATAATAGTAATAGACTTTATGACATACTTTATAACATATAGTCTATAAATCATAGTTGACTTTTAGCAAAGCACTATGACTACCTAAAATTACCAGATTAAATATCTCCATAATTGATCCCACTTCATAATCAGTAATTGCACCTTTGATTAAATGACACAATTCCTTCAATCTCCCACTTGTCCTTAAAACAAGTGTGCAATGTTAAAATTCCTTTGTCACTTAGTGTCTTATTTGACTATATGATGAAACTCATCTTTACCGCCAAATACGTTTCTTGAACTCTTGAGATCAAACTGTCAGTACAGATGATTACTAATAATCCATCTGAGCATGGCCATGCGTTTTCACAGTTCTCACTCTTCAAGTGGCCGAGACACCAATCCTTTCCAAATGTATCATGGTATACATGGAATAGGAGGACATATTCAATCTTGTAAGACTACAACTCCCACTCAACTTTTGGCAATCCCAATCACTGCCTTTATAACTGCCTGTTACGGTCAGCGTTTGACAGCGTCAAAGACATACCAACAGTCAAATGATAACTATATCATACTCATGTCTAAGGAACTCACTAATCATGAATAATCCTAGAACTCCGCAGTAAAGTCCCGAGAAATCCTAAGATCGGTATGTCCGATGTGTATCAGTATATACATCTATGTAATCGATTAGACATCTCCATGTCCCTATAACACATGAAACCCGGTGTTATCAATCAATCTCACATATGGCCTTTTGATTAAGTCATTTGTATCCAAGTTAACAACTTAGACCATGGACTTCTAACAATTTTATAATTTCAGTTCACTTAATGGGGTTTCATTCACCAAAACAGTTTTGATGAGCCCATTTGATAACTATTAAATTGTTTGGATACTTTATCTAATCCCAAGCAATGATTAAATAATAATATGAAACTCATATATATAAGTCAAGCATAAATGTCTGTGATAACAATAAACAAGGTTTATCATAAAACAAACAATGTCTCAAAAGAACTCTCTAATGTGCTTGAGTCCTTTGGCCCGAGTGTGACTGTCATGCTTGGGCCTAGACATGGGCTTGGTCAAAAGGATCTACAATGTTGTCGTCTGTGTGCACTTTGCACATCCTCACATCTCCACTATCAACATAGTGTCTGATCATGTGGTACTTCCGTAGAACATGTCTGGATTTGGAACTCTTTCAACTGACGGCTCCTTCATTCAGAATGAGGACATATCCAGATTGAGATTCAAAATCATTTACGTATGTCTGAAAACTTGCATCAATATAGCCATTGACGACCAGCTCGTCATCACCTCCAAATATCAAGAGATCATCCCTAGTCCTTCGTAAGTACTCCAGGATGTTCTTGGCTGCACACCAATGTGCATCACCCGGGTTTGATTGGTACCTTCTACACATGCTCAAAGCATATGCAACATCTGGGCGAGTACAAGTCATTGCATACATGTTGGATCCTATGGCTGAGGCATAGGGAATCCTGCTCATCCTTTCAACCTCACCAGGTGTCTTAGAACACTGGCTCTTGCTGAGATATAAGCCATGCTGCATAAGCAGGAACCTTTTCTTAGAGTTCATCATATTGAATCTATCAAGGACCTTATCTACATACGTTCCCTGACTTAGACCAATGTCTCTTAGATCTATCTCTATAGATCTTAATTCCTAGTATGTACTCAACCTCTCCCAAGTCCTTTATTGAGAAATACTTCTTAAGTCACTCCTTAACTGTCTCCAGCATAGGAATGTCATTCCCAAAGAGTAATATGTCATCCACATATAGAACTAGGAAGGCCACTTTGCTCCCACTAAACTTCTTGTAGACACAGGGCTCTTCTTCGCATCTGACAAAATCAAACTTTTTGACCACTTCATCAAAACGAAGATTCCAACTCCTAGATGCTTGCTTAAGTCCATAGATGGACTTCTTAAGCTTGTATATTCTCCTAGGATTTGCCAAATCTCATAATCATAATAAGCGGCAATCACTAGGAGTATCCTAATGGACCTGATCATAACGACCGTGTAAACGTTTCATCATAGTCAGTACCATGAACCTGTCTAAATCCTTTGGCAACTAGTCTTGCCTTATAGACAAAAACATTTCCATCCTTGTCTGTCTTGATCTTAAAGACCCATTTGCATCCAATGGGTTTTACCCCATCAGGCAAAACTATCAAGTCCCATACTTGATTTTCAAACATGGAGTCCATTTCAGATTTCATGGCTTCCAGCCATTTTTCGGAGTCGGGGTCCGCCATCGCTTGCTTATAGGTCGCAGGCTCACCGTTCTCTAAAAGTAGAACGTCAATGCTAGCAGTCAAGACGTAATCCTCATAACGCCTAGGCAGCTGCCTTAGCTTGTCTGATCTCCAATGTGGTCCAACAATAGGAGAGATTTCAGCTGTTGGGTTGACCACATCTGTATGCGGAACCTCAGGTGCTTCATCAACTTGAGGAATTGCATCTTGAATCTAGACAGTTTCCCTTTGAGAAGGTATGCCCCCAAAATCAAGTTCCTCAGTGACATCGTCTATGTCCTCACTTTGTTGGGTTTGTTGCTCAGCTTGAATCTCATCAAGCTGAACATTTCTCCCACTTGGCTTCTTGGAAAAGAAGTCCTTTTCCAAAAAGACACTATCCCGAGCAACAAACACTTTGTTCTCAGCGGGATTGTAGAAATAATATCCCCTTGTTTCCTTGGGATAACCTATAAATAAGCATTTGTCTGATTTTGGTGCTAGCTTGTCAGATAGTAAACGCTTTACATAAGCTTCGCATCCCCAGACCTTCAGAAATGACAAGCTAGGAACCTTTCCATACCATATCTCATGTGGTGTCTTGTCAACTGATCGTGACGGAGTCCTGTTTAGTGTGAACGCAGCAGTGGTGAGGGCATATCCCCAAAAGGATGTAGGAAGATCAGCAAAACTCATCATTGAGCGGACCATGTCTAACGATGTCCTGTTCCTCCACTCAGATACGTCATTCAACTGTGGCGTGCCTGGTGGAGTCAGTTGTGTCAAAATGCCACAACTCCTCAAGTGATGGTCGAATTCTTGGCTCATATATTCGCCCCCTCGATCTGATCGGAGTGCCTTTATCTTCTTGCCAGTCTGTGTCTCAACTTCATTCTGGAATTCTTTGAACTTTTCAAAGGACTCAGATTTATGCTTCATTAAGTAGATATACCCATATCTACTAAAATCATCAGTAAATGTAATGAAGTGTCGATAGCCTCTCCTAGCTTATGTGCTCATAGGTCCACACACATCGGTATGTATGAGAGCTAAGAGCTCAGTAGTCCTCTCACTCGTACCAGTGAAAGGTGACCTTGTCATCTTGCCCATCAGACATGACTCACATGTTTCAAACGATTCTAAATCAAATGACTTTAGGCTACCAACCATTTGGAGTTCCTTCATGCGTTTGATGCTAATGTGACCCAAGCAACAATGCCATAGATTGGCTTCACTTATATTCGACTTTTGCCTCTTTGTATCAATGTTATAAATTTCAGATTTGAGATCCAACATGTATAGTCCACTACTACTCACATGGGATCGAGCATAGAAAATGTCATTCTTATAAATGGAAAAACAATCCTTAATGACAAATTCATAACCCTCAAGGTTCAGAACTGAAATTGAAATCAAATTCTTAGTAATAGATGGAACAAAATAACAATTATAAAGTTCTAAAACTAAGCCAGAAGGTAGAGATAGACTATAATCTCCAATGACAAGTGCATCAACTCTTGCTCCATTTCCAACACGAAGATCTATCTCACCCTTCTGCAACCGTCTCCTATGTCTTAGTCCTTGCACATTCGAAATAATGTGAGAACCACATCCTGAATGTAATATCCAAGAATGAGACTTGGTTGATAAGATTTCAGTAACGTAAATACCTAAAGTGGAGACTGTTCTCCTCTTCTTTTCTTTCAGGTTTTTGTGACTTGCCTTATCCTCATCAGATGAGGTGGCAATCAACTCTGGGATAGGGGTTTCAAGGACATCCTGTCCCTCAGACCTGAGACTGATTCTCATATGTCTTTCCCAATCAAGAAAATTTGTGTCGTTCAAACGGTTTTTCTCAACTATTGAGCGGAGAGTGAATTTGAGGTGTTCAGAAGACATAGTAACTACAAAACGGAATAAAAACATGCAGATAAATTATGCTTGACATGCAAGAACTTAAAATTTAGACAAACTATAAACAATAAGTTATTGCACATTCTACTCAATTAAATTGTCCCTTGTGAGTAAAATGATTCCAAGATCCTATCTTAGATGAAACTCGAGCGTACTAGGGAACTTCCCCAAGTCTCATGTAATCAAGGTAAGTAAACTCCTTTACTAATTATAATACCTTATAACTCTTGGTTGATGGTCACATCTTATGTAAGACTCATCCTTATGCCTCAATATCCAAAACTGAGCCTTTTGGTCTCTTGTTGAGTGTAACCATACCAAGGCAGCATGCCCCTATTAGACATACCCGCACTATCCCAAGGTCAAGGAAGGACACCTCGCTAGGGCGAAAACTATCCAACGAATCCCAAGGGCCTCATGGTTATGATATGGAAAGGCATGATCTCAATATTCTGTTAAGGGACTTAAGCATGCATTGGTTGTTTATTTACTAGTGAACAAAATAGCATAAACAAACAAGCAAGCATGCAAAGTGGGAAATAAAGCATTCAAGTAATGCAGTAATTAAATGTGATCCTAGTATGGCCCCTAAAAATCAAAATTAAAGATCTAATCTTCATGGCTCTTGTTACTCTTGGATCTCCATCCTTAGTATTCTCCATGGATCTCCATCCTTTGGTCTTCTTAGGATCTACTTCTTCTTGTCTTATATATAATTGAAATAAACTCTCTTGCAGAAATTTAAATTACAAAAATACATAACGATACGCAGATCGTGTACAAGAAAAACATAACGGTACGCAGATCGTATTTATGTATCCTATTGTGGGCCATACTAGTCACCTCATGCAAGCAATAATATCATAATATCATAAAACATGCATGCAATAATAATATCAAATATTATAAATAATATTAATCTAATTAATAGTAATAACCGATTTAACTAATTTAAATAAAACTATATCAAATTAAATAAATCATCTCATGATATAAATAATTTAATATCAAATTCTTAATTCAAATTAAAATCAATATATAGCATTAATCATGATTAATCATTAAAATGTATTATTGGATAAGATATGTATGAACAAAATAAGATATCAAATATCATTATCTAAATCTAGTGGAAATCTATCCTAACAACTTTTAGGAAATTATATAATTTAGACAATATCAAATATTATCCAATTAAGTAAATAAGATCTTATCTTATATTTTAGGAAATTATCCTAAAACGCCAAATCTACCCAACTGGACCGAGTCGCACCCGAGTCAAACCCGAACCAACCCGCTCCCACCGAAACACGCAGCCCCTGCGGGCCGACCCGGGCCCAGCCCGAACCAACCACCGCAGGACCGTGATCCGAACAATCAAAGCGTTATGTAAAATCCGAACATGCATGTCCGAACAATTCTACAATATAATATGCTCTTTCCAAGATTGTTATTAAAACTCATGCGTTAACACTTAACAATTAAAGCTAAATATCATCTGATGAAGTCACAGAACAATTCGCAGGACCACACAAGTTGACTATTCCATCTTTTGAGCAATTTCATCAAAATTCACCATATAAAAATTCGGAAACAGATCACCGAACAATTCGGTTGCTATTCATATAATGTTGGATTAAATTCATCAATTTATATAATGTTTACCGAACAATTTCATAAAAATTCAGAATTTAACAAAATCTGGGTAGTTGATTCATCTTATGAAAATCAAAATCTTCATCTAATGATTTAAACATGTCAAAAAATCATATTTCTTGCATAATTAAATCATATGAATCAAGTATGGGTAGATCAATTTTACATGCATATACATATTGAAAGTACTTGACTTTGTTAATCCAATCGATTAAAATCTAAATTTTAATCATGCAAATTTAATATACATATTAATTTTCCACTTAATTTGAATCAAGACAATCATGAACATGCATCAAAATTTAAAACTTTAAATTTGATCTAATCAATTTATGCAAGAGGCAACTGATACCACTGTTGGGATTTTAGATGCGTAAAGCGGAATTTCAGGAAATGTTTTCCTAACATCTAACCAAGGATCTCATGCATAAACCAAATAGATCATAGATAGGAAGAATCAAATACCTTTTGATGCGTGTTTCAACCTGCTGGAATGGAGAGAATAGAGCCTCACGTGTGACTCCTCTATTTGGTCCACCCGAGCTTGAATCTGGATCACCTAGGACTCGGTTGCTAGAGCGAGGAACGAAGGCGAATGAAGAGAGAGCCAGGGAGAAGGAGGCAACCGTACTTCTTCAAGTGAATTAGGGTTATGGGCTTTTCCTAAAAAGCCCTCCTTTTATATTGCCATGTGTAGATATCTTATTTCCTAAATAAGTATTTCTTTTATTATTAATAATAATACTTTATTAACAAGCCTTATCTCCCAAGTTATATCTTATATAACTTTATATTATATACTTTATATAATATGTCTCCCAACAACCTGATCTAGTCTAAACTCTAAGGGTGTGACCTCGTAGGACCCGGTAATAATAGTAATAGACTTTATGACATACTTTATAACATATAGTCTATAAATCATAGTTGGCTTCTAGCAAAGCACTATGACTACCTAAAATCATCAGATTAAATATCTCCATAATTGGTCCCACTTCATAATCAGTAATTGCACCTTTAATTAAAGGACACAATTCCTTCAATTACTACTTGCACCATCTCGTTTTGTGTGTAAAACTGGTGATGGCTGCGGTTTTGAAAACAAACCGCTGCCCCTTTTTCTTTTTTTTCCCTCTTTCTTTCAGATCAACGATTTCAACAACCATTCATTTTTTTTATTATTACTTCAACGATTGTTTCAGCCGTTGTTATTTTAAAAAAATAAATAAATGTTGAGTTTAATATAAAAATGAGTTAATTTTTTTATATTTGTTGTATTTTCAAAAATTATACGGGTGTTTATGCTAATTTTTGATAGATATTAAAAACTTAATATAAGTGAATAAACTTTCCGTTAAATATAAACTACATGGTTAAAAAAATAGCGGGTTTGTGTGAGGCTTAGAGTTAAAATAAATTATTGATTTATATATTATATTTAAATAAAGCGTTCGTATGAATAATAAACACGGATTTGTATATATACCCCAAATGAGATTGCAACTTGTAAAAATAGAAGCTTGTATTTTTTTTGCATATATACACCATTTGGTGTATTTTTGCAAAATAATAATTTTTTTAATTCCAAAAGTAAATTAAATCAATGAAATTGGAGAAAAGAAAAAGGAAACAAAAAATCCAAAAATATTATTAATTAATATTTTTCTCCAAAACCCCAAAATTTCCCTCCTTTTTCCTGTAGCACTCCCGCCCCTCTCCTTCCTTTCTCCCGCCCTTTTCCCTCCCTTTCTCCCGGCCATTCTGCAGTCCTTCATCCCGTCGGCCGACCGATGAACACTTGGAACTGAAAGATCCAAACCCATTCTCCCTCCCTCTCCCTCCCATTCTGCAAGCCCATTCTCCCGCCATTATAAAATCCAAACCTCCTCTTCCCATGTGACTGTTGAACCCGAAGAACTGTTTAACAGAAAGAAGAATGGCAATGAATTGTTTAACAGAACTGTTGAACCTCAGCAGATGAACTGGTAGTTATCTGAAGTAGACTTTGTAAGATGAACCCGAAGAACTGTTGAACCCGAAGAACTGTTGAACTCAGCAGATGAACTAGTAGTTTTCTGAAGTAGACAATTGATTCACAAGCGATTTTTCAAGTTAAATTTGAGACAAAATAATGTAAAACCAAAGATTCACAAGCGACCAAATGTACTACGTCATACTTTTCCCCCCTGCTATTATCGAAAACTCATGCCGGCCTTAGTAAAACATATGTCATACTTAAGAATAATAATGTCAGAACTACAACTAAAAATTACACATATTTCTGTACTGATAGGGATAGTGATCTCAACACCCAGAAATTAACAGTAAACTTTAGTATGTAATGTCACATTAAACCATATTACATGCTTGCCTAATTTGTGTATGACGTGTGACATCTGGCTGAATAGTTCTACTTAGAAGCTAAATAGTTTATCTCACCAATCTAAATACAAGATGTCTTAATTACATCTCCATTTCCCGATGCTCTGCTTCTTTGAATATTTTACTTTACAGAGATATTAATTGCACTTTATCTCACCAATCTACTTTACAGATATCTTAATTAGAAAATGCTCCATGTTTGAGTATTTTTAGCTACATGGTGCCACTCGTACTGATGGTGATTTCAACACCCAAAAATCAACAGTAAGTTGATACTGTATTTACTTGGACCCATGACATTTTAAATTTCTATTGTGACATTGGATTAATACTATTTTGACAAATTGATAGTGTACCACTGACAAATTTGACCGTATTCAGAATGCTCCCTCTCCCGATGCTCTGCTTCTTTGACTATTTTACTTTACAGAGATCTTAATTGCACTTCATCTCACCCATCTCCTTGGAGTGTGTGTTGTTTGACTATTTTTATCTACATGCTTCCACTCCTACTCTCTCTTTGTTTCATTTCATCTCACCCATCTCTTTCGAGTCTTCATCTCTTTCGTCTCTCTTTCATCTCCTTAGAGCAGCTCGTCTGGTTGTGTTCTTTGCTTGTGGACTCACAAACTTCTGTTGGATTTTAAATTAGTGCCAAATAGGTATGGGTGATGAATACTCCAACATTGATGAGAAGGGAGAGGTTGGCTTCATGGATGTTCCCTCAGTCACAACTTCCACTCCTATTGAGGAGGGTCCTGTCATGGTCTCTATGCCATTTCCATTTGCTGGAGGAAAGTCTCAATCGGTTCCTGTCAACGAGGTTGCCGCAACGTCATTCACAATAGAAAACACCACTGATAAATATGTTTTACTTTGGTGTGTGAAGATTTATGCTTCAAATCCTGAAGATTCATTTGTTTTGTCACTGATGAAACCTCCATCTGGCCAGCGAGATGACATAACCGAGGAATATTTTGTCGGTTCTTTTTATATGGAGGAACGAAATTTAAGGCCACATGGTAGCCTGACTATATAGCTGTCTTGTGTGCCCAAGGAGATTGGCGTTTTGACATCTATAGTTGACAGAGCTAAAGTCGTGATGCCTATCAAATAAATCCCAAAATACCTACTAAGTAGTATAGCAAGCAAGTCAGGGTCGATCCCACAGAGAGTCAGGTTATCAACTTATGCAATTTGTTATCACCAACTAGGAACTAGGGGGGGGGGGGGGGGTTGTGTTTCTCGTAACAAGCAATAAGGAAACAAGTAAATAAGTTCGCAGGAAAATGTTGTAAATATGATGGGAAAAAGCGCCACACTCAACAGAGATCCACACAACAATAGATAGGTCGATCACAGAATTCTATCAATCTCAAGTTCTCAACTTTCCTATAGTTGTTCTTATCCCGATCTTAGATAACTATTAGTTCTACCAGCCCTAATAGTACTTATTACTAAATCAAACCCGAAAACCTTCAGAACTCAATAAAGCAATAGCATTCAACCAAGGATTAACAAGACACATGCAATAGAAACAACCCGTTACTATAAGCATGCAATTAACTCTCTCTCACAATTATGCGCTCGGATCCCCTATACGCTCAATCGTGTTCGCTACTAGATATGCAACCCGAACCCGAAATCACAAGTCCTAGCAATTAGGAAGATATCAATAAACCTAGGTAGCTACTCTAGATAAATCAACATAGACCAATAAACAATCAAGCACAAGAGAATCAATCCAACTAGATAGGAAAACGAACAAGAGTAGAAAACTCACAACCAATCAATTGCTGGCTTTAAACTGTCAAGTGCAACAATGGAGGTTTAGTTCTCCATTAGGATTTGTGAGAGGAGAAATATGAAAAGTGGCAATTAGGGTTAGATAAGTTTTTTTTTTTTCTAAAAGAGTCTTAAACCTAACTTAAATACTAAAGTAATAATTCAGAAATAAAGAAAATAAAAATAACAAACTTGGAAATAAAGTTTCAGAAATAAAATAAAACGGGAATAAGAAAACTCGTAAAAGACTTTCAGCGCGTCTCCACCGCGGGTGCGGTGGCTCCACCGCCGGGTGCGGCCATTTAACAGAAACTCCAGTTCTCTGACGACCTCGCCGCGGGTGCGGCAGTGCCCACCGCTGGGTGCGGTGGGATTCCAGTACTTCAGCTTCTGCGACACTTTAGTAAAAACGCCATAACTTTTGATTCCCAACTCGGATTGCGCTCATATTTTGAGGACTTGTAGTAGACTTCAAGATCTAACTCCTCGAATTGGAATCACTCCATTTGGACATCTGAGTAGAGAGAACGAACCAATTGAATTCAGCACACTGTTCTTCTACTCTTCTCTTCACTTCCTTGGCGTCTTCTCCTTGTGGCTTCCTATGATCTCCAAAACAGCTCAAACACCTCCAAAAACACCAAACTTCGCCCCCAAACGCCATACACATGAATGTGTCTAAATCTACCCGACTGGCACCAATAAACCCTCTAATGACTCTTACTTAAGTCCTACAAAGTAGTGCTTATCAAACTCCCCCATGCTTAGACCTTTGCTCGTCCTCGAGTAAACTAAAATAAAGTCCACTCCTCCAATGTAGCACACAAGGTCTCAGGAAGCATATCCTCCAACTAAGAGTCACCTACCCCATGCCAAAGCTCCTGGCGCCAATCTCATCTACAACACATCCATAACTCAACAAGCTTAAGGGGCAAGCAGAGTACTTCCCCCAAGCATAACCCGGACATCCAATAGTGTGAGTAACCTCTAATCCTAGCCTCCATCTATGACTCCTTATGTCTCCCAGAGTGACCTACCCGACAATGCTTCTTTGACTCCTCTTCTTATGACGCCTCGCCAAGAATAATGAGAAATCCTAAAATCACTCTTCTTCTTTTTCGCTCATTTTGCCAAGGCGCCCTTTCGGGTTTTCACCAAGCCACTCATTTCATTTTCCAATAGATGTGCTCACATAAGCTCACGTCACTCTTGACCAATTATTACCCCAGCCTAATGCTGGTCCAAGCCACCTGCTTTTTACCTAGGCCGCCCTTTCGGATTTTCGACCTATCCCAGGATTTCAATTTTTGCCTTTTTTCAAAATTTTGGCTTTTTCTCCTTTTTATTCATTTTTCTCCTCAGCGACGTAGCAAGTATAGAACTCTCCCCCATGCTTAAACATTGCATTGCCCTCAATGTAATGAAAGACAAAAGAATAAAGCACAGGGAAAAGCAAAAAATAACTCACAAACGTCGCCAAGCTGCTTGGACACTGTAGGTGTCGCTGTCGGTGTACTCCATATTCGCAGGTCCGGTGTTGGGTGTTCTCATCAACTCCAGTGTCTTCTTCCTACCGTGCAACCAAAGGGAACCACTTTGGTGAATAGTGGTGAACAATGATAACAGGGTTGCACGGCCTTCAAATGCCACTAAAAATGGGCCCAGATATGATCGTGGTGTGGGCCCTGAGTGGTCCTCCTTCGCATCTGTCGATTGTAGGGCCATCATCGTTGCCAAATAATGTGTGGGGCGAATGTCACCTCCTTTGACAACATGATGCGCAACATCTCCATGAGAAACTCTGGACAACTGGCCTTGGTACAACTTTTTTTTTTCTAATTCCGATTATTCTTTTTTTTTTTTTCGGATTTTTTTTTTTTTTGCTCCCCGTTTAAGGTTTTTTTCGGGGAGTTTATTAGTGCAGGGAAGGAAGACTTACATTGGTGTGGAAACACCTTCTTCAATAGGCATGTGTCTCTTCCCTGCAGGTTAGTCGGAAACAAAAACAAGAACAAAAACAAAGCAAAAACACACTAAAGAAAATGCAAAAACAAAGAAAGAAAAGCAAAGAAAGAAAAACATACCTCGGGTTGCCTCCCGGACAACGCCTTAGTTATTGTTATGGCTTGACATATTACTCCAACTCAACTTGGGTTGCTCATAGCAACTAAACTCCTGGGGCCTGGATCAGGGGGATGCCTCTTTGTATACTCCCGATTGAGCGTGACCCCCATGCTTGTGCACTTCATGATGGTTGGGCCGCTGTTCATATCTATGAATGCACTTGCCATCTTCAAAAACGGTCTACCCAGCATCTCAGGGCCTGTATGCTTATCTTGCCCCGTATCCAGCATATAAAGATTCACCACTTGAATCAAGGCCTCCTTCTTGTGCTTTCCCTTCAGTTTCTTTTTGATCAAGCCCGGCACCTTTAACATTTCCTTGCAGTGAGGGGTGCTGTCAGCCAGCGTGACCAAGGGAACGGTTTCTGCGCAGTCACTGAAGGTTTCAAATAATTTTTTGTCGTTCTCCACCATTCTGGTGTCCTTCAGAGCCTCAGGGAAGGGTGTAGCGGGGTGCAGTGAGACAAGCGGGAAGGAGTTTAGATGCACAAACTCATCATAGGCAGCCTCCAGAGGATCAGGGACTGCCGGGGCATCTTCGAGAGGGGCGGGCGTCGCAGGATCGTTTCCGCAATCGCGGCTCTCCTCCTCTTGGTCACTGAATTCCTCCAGTCCCAAAAAATATTCTTCCTCAGAAAGCACCTTGCGGTCCCAAATATCATCTGGAAGGCCCAACTCCTTGAGCGCCTCTGGGAATGGGGCGGGTGGCTTCTCGGAACCGAGATGAGGAAAGTATGGACGAACGTAGGTGTCCACATAAGGCTCAGCAACAGCTCCAAAAGTCTCGCCGCGGGTGCGGCCAGAGGTCACCACCGGGTGCGATGGATCCCCAGAATTTTCTCGAGAAACAGTACCGCTTGCCGCGGGTGCGGTGGTTGCCACCGCTGGGTGCGGTGAACTTGACAGAACATTCTGTTTTTCCAAATCATGCTCGCCGCGGGTGTGGTCATTTTCCAGAATACCCTCTTTTCCTGAGTCGTCCTCTTCAACACTAGGATCGACATGCAATTGCTTTCCACTTCTAAGGGTTATCGCGCTAACGTTTTCCCTCGGGTTCACTACCGTTTGAGATGGTAGATTTCCCGAAGTCCGCTGATCAATCCTTGTAATCGCCTCAGCCATTTGGCTCATCTGCGTCTCAAGGTTCTTGATACTCGACGTCGTAGCGTGAACGTGAGTGCTGAAGTGCTTATCCAGAGCTTGGAGCATATCTTCAGTTGACATGGAGGGTTAGACACTGGCGGGCTATGCTCATAGGCCGGATTGTACTGCTGTGGAGCACCCTGCTGGTACAACGATTGTGGCTCCGGGTAGAACTCCTGGTAGTCATGACCATATGGAGGGTATTGTTGGTACCCATAACTCAAATTGGGGTGATCTCTCCACCCTGTAGTGTATGAGTAGGCGTATGGGTCATATCGCGGCTCTCCCCATAAATCCATATCTGAATCAAAATCAAAACAAAGAAAATACAAAAATCAGTAGCACGGGTGTGGACCGTAAGATAGGTCCACACCAAGGTTGGTAACAAACAAATCACAAAAACAGAAAATTTGACTCCCCGGCAACGGCGCCAAATTTGACAGAGCTAAAGTCGTGATGCCTATCAAATAAATCCCAAAATACCTACTAAGTAGTATAGCAAGCAAGTCAGAGTCGATCCCACAGAGAGTCAGGTTATCAACTTATGCAATTTGTTATCACCAACTAGGAACTAGGGGGGGGGGGGGGGGGGGGGGGAGGGGGTTGTTTGTGTTTCTCGTAACAAGCAATAAGGAAACAAGTAAATAAGTTCGCAGGAAAAAGGTTGTAAATATGATGGGAAAAAGCGCCACACTCAACAGAGATCCACACAACAATAGATAGGTCGATCACGGAATTCTATCAATCTCAAGTTCTCAACTTTCCTATAGTTGTTCTTATCCCGATCTTAGATAACTATTAGTTCTACCAGCCCTAATAGTACTTATTACTAAATCAAATCCGAAAACCTTTAGAACTCAATAAAGCAATAGCATTCAACCAAGGATTAACAAGACACATGCAATAGAAACAACCCGTTACTATAAGCATGCAATTAACTCTCTCTCACAATTATGCGCTCGGATCCCCTATACGCTCAATCGTGTTCGCTACTAGATATGCAACCCGAACCCGGAATCACAAGTCCTAGCAATTATGAAGATATCAATAAACCTAGGTAGCTACTCTAGATAAATCAACATAGACCAATAAACAATCAAGCACAAGAGAATCAATCCAACTAGATAGGAAAACGAACAAGAGTAGAAAACTCACAACCAATCAATTCCTGGCTTTAAACTGTCAAGTGCAACAATGGAGGTTTAGTTCTCCTTTAGGATTTGTGAGAGGAGAAATATGAAAAGTGGCAATTAGGGTTAGATAAGTTTTTTTTTTCTAAAAGAATCTTAAACCTAACTTAAATACTAAAGTAATAATTCAGAAATAAAGAAAATAAAAATAACAAACTTGGAAATAAAGTTTCAGAAATAAAATAAAATGGGAATAAGAAAACTCGTAAAAGACTTTCAGCGCGTCTCCACCGCGGGTGCGGTGGCTTCACCGCCGGGTGCGGCCATTTAACAGAAACTCCAGTTCTCTGACGACCTCGCCGCGGGTGCGGCAGTGCCCACCGCTGGGTGCGGTGGGATTCCAGTACTTCAGCTTCTGCGATACTTTAGTAAAAACGCCATAACGTTTGATTCCCAACTCGGATTGCACTCATATTTTGAGGACTTGTAGTAGACTTCAAGATCTAACTCCTCGAATTGGAATCACTCCATTTGGACATCTGAGTAGAGAGAACGAACCAATTGAATTCAGCACACTGTTCTTCTACTCTTCTCTTCACTTCCTTGGCGTCTTCTCCTTGTGGCTTCCTATGATCTCCAAAACAGCTCAAACACCTCCAAAAACACCAAACTTCGCCCCCAAATTCCATACACATAAATGTGTCTAAATCTACCCGAATGGCACCAATAAACCCTCTAATGACTCTTACTTAAGCCCTACAAAGTAGTGCTTATCAAACTCCCCCATGCTTAGACCTTTGCTCGTCCTCGAGTAAACTAAAATAAAGTCCACTCCTCCAATGTAGCACACAAGGTCTCAGGAAGCATATCCTCCAACTAAGAGTCACCTACCCTATGCCAAAGCTCCTGGCGCCAATCTCATCTACAACACATCCATAACTCAACAAGCTTAAGGGGCAAGCAGAGTACTTCCCCCAAGCATAACCCGGACATCCAATAGTGTGAGTAACCTCTAATCCTAGCCTCCATCTATGACTTCTTATGTCTCCCAGAGTGACCTACCCGACAATCCTTCTTTGACTCCTCTTCTTATGACGCCTCGCCAAGAATAATGAGAAATCCTAAAATCACTCTTTTTCTTTTTCGCTCATTTTGCCAAGGCGCCCTTTCGGGTTTTCACCAAGCCACTCATTTCATTTTCCAATAGATGTGCTCACATAAGCTCACGTCACTGTTGACCAATTATTACCCCAGCCTAATGCTAGTCCAAGCCACCTGCTTTTTACCTAGGTCGCCCTTTCGGATTTTCGACCTATCCCAGGATTTCAATTTTGCCTTTTTTTTAAATTTTTGGCTTTTTCTCTTTTTTATTCATTTTTCTCCTCAGCGACGTAGCAAGTATATAACTCTCCTCCATGCTTAAACATTGCATTGCCCTCAATGTAATGAAAGACAAAAGAATAAAGCACAGGGAAAAGCAAAAAATAACTCACAAACGTCGCCAAGCTGCTTGGACACTGTAGGTGTCGCTGGCGATGTACTCCATATGCGCAGGTCTGGTGTTGGGTGTTCTCATCAACTCCAGTGTCTTCTTCCTACCGTGCAACCAAAGGGAACCACTTTGGTGAATAGTGGTGAACAATGATAACAGGGTTGCACGGCCTTCAAATGCCACTAAAAATGGGCCCAGATATGATCGTGGTGTGGGCCCTGAGTGGTCCTCCTTCGCAGCTGTCGATTGTAGGGCCATCATCATTGCCAAATAATGTGTGGGGCGAATGTCTCCTCCTTTGACAACATGATGCGCAACATCTCCATGAGAAACTCTGGACAGCTGGCCTTGGTACAACTTTTTTTTTTCTTTCTAATTCCGATTATAAATCCAAGTTCTTTAACTATTCTTATGGTTGTTTCCACCCTGATCTTAAGTACTACCGATTCTCACAGTTGTCGATAGACTTATTACTATGCCAATGATAAAGTACCACTGATTCTCACAGTTGTCAGCATACTTTAGCACCAACACAGCAATAGCAATGCACACAAGGATATAGGATACATGCAAGTAGAAAGACGTACAAGTACTCACTCCCCTACTTAACATGCATTGATTCTCACTCACAATTGTACGCTCGGAACCCCTATACGCACAATTGTGTTTGCCACTAGATATGCACTCGGACCCCTATATGCAATCCTAGCAATTGATAAAAAGTATTCAACCTAGCTGGCCAGACTATGAAGAATAACGATAAATCAATAATCAATATAACCAAGAGAATCAAACCAACACACATAAGAACAAGAACAAGGAATAGAAATCTCACAACATAATCAACTGTATTGCTTCAAACGTCTAGTAGAACAAGGTGTTTAGTTCTCCATGGGTTGGAAACCCTAGAGGTGGAAAAGAAACGAACTTCAAAACTAAATCTAGATTAATTGTGGCTGGAGGCTGTGGGAATTAGGTTAAATAGAGTTAACCTAAAGCCCAAGATCACAAACCCTATCTTACAAGGAAATAAAATAATAATAATAATAAAAGGAAATAATAATAAAAGGTAAACAAATCAATCTGGGAAATAATCCCGTCTTCTCTCGCTCGGATCTCGCAAGTCATCTCGGTCAGCAGCTCGGCCCGGCCCAACAGCAGCTACCACATCTCGCTCGGCCTAATTCAAAGGCAAGCAGCTAATCATCTTCGGCCCAACAAATGCAGCGCGCGGCCCAAATCCTTCCTTCATCAGCGCGGCCCAACAACAACTAGCAGCTCACTCCACATCAGCGCGCATACATCAACGTGATGTCATCACTCCTATTTCTTTCCGCTTGAATTCCCGCTCCGCTTCAGCTTCAATTCGAGTGCTTCTTCCTTCTCCTTCGTGGGCTTCTCTTCCAATTGGGCCTAATATCTTCTTCACGGCCCAAGATCAACTTAATTCATTCCAGCTACATGCCTCGCGCGTAATTAATTTCTCTTTTGCCCAGCAGATGACGCGAGGCGTCAGCTCCCACCGCGGGGCGGTGATTTCTACCGCGGGGCGGCATCCTTCTCTGAGACCCATCGCCGGGTCGCGGTGGCTCTGATGCAGGGTGCCATTCTTCTCTCTTCATTGTGGTTTCTTCATGGATTTTCAACGTCTTCTCAAGTGGTCAACTCCTCTTTCTCTGGATGTCTTCAATTAGCTCATCCAGACCACCAAAACCACACTTCTCCACTCTAACTCCATAATCTTCAATTATGCTCTAAGTCCAACCAAATGGCGCCTCAAACCTGGTAATAATCCTTAGATAAGTGGTACAAAATAGCACTTATCATATATACTTTATATTTTAAGTATACATTTTCAGCTCTTAATGAAATAGTGTCATACAATAAACATGTTGTAGGATCGTAAGAACCGTTCATCGAATCGTCATAATTATATACATGATCGATATCGTACACAAGATCCTACTGATTTTATATCGAAATATTAAGATCCTACTTTCATAAGACTCTACCTATAATCGAAATCGTTATACCACTTTTGAATAGTAAGAGCACTAGAATCGTAAAATTGAATTGGGATTTTAACAACAAAGAATACAAGATCCAATTTTATACCAATAATCATCTTTAAGATTTTCCCTTGATGGGGCAAAAACAAAAAGATTAGAAAAGGTAAGTTAGTGTGGTGAAATTCAACTAGAATGATATTAGAGTCATTTATCGAAATTGTCATAAAGGTCAAAAAGGATTGTGACTACAAAGCAGCCATAAACTCTCATGATCCTTGTGAAGGTGCAACCGTTATAGACTTAAAACCATTTTTATTAAAATTTAGAGTTTGATATAATGTTAGATTTTGTTTAGGAAAGGCAAAGGAAATGAAGACGATTTTTACGTCTAAAAAATCCAACTTTAGTCCAAAAGTTTAGTCGACGGGTTTTCCAATATCCTATTGTGGAGGTAAAATTTATTCAATCAATTTTATATAATTGTTAATGTTATCTAAAACGATAGGCCTAATAAGCCCATTAAGAAGGTATTTAATATCCTTAAAGAGACCTAACTTCTGATTCTCATTCAATTCTAATATTCTTAAAACCCTAGCGTCCTCTTTCCGAGCGAGCAGATTCTAACTTTAGCGTCGGAGATGAAACAGGGGACAAGCCCCGCCTTTGGCCTTTCTCTATGACTGTAGGACACCAGAAAGATGATCGAAGGACACCGAAGGGCCGTCGGATTTGTGGGTTCCCGTCGTCATCAATATTTTATTATGGTGCGGATTTGCGGGTTCTAGTTGTAAAGGCCAAGTAGTTTGAATACACAGACAGTCGAGGGCATACCCCTCGCATATGAGAATAGCCAAGACGACACTGGTGGCAAAGTTCAAGTTGAAACATCACCTCATAAGAAGTCAACGAAAAAGCTTAGCATGATCCATGTAACTGATTCTAAATCGAGTAAGTATTTCGTAATCAACATTCACATTGCAGGAGTACCTAGGCTACAAGACAATTCCTTCCGGTCTCGAAAATATTGGGGCAACAACCCAAAAAGTCCTCATCAACAAGGAGAACTAAATCAAAGAGAGAGAGAGACCCCCTGATGCAATCCTACACGTCCAACATTGAGTCTACTATGTGCCCTGCAAGGCCGCGACCGTGGCGGCCCCCTTGGCCTCCCAACGCCTTTCTACTTATAGTATTTCTATTATTTTGAGATGCTTTCTATTATTATACATTACTATGTTTGTTTTGCCAAGTTTATTATTTACTATTTCGGGCGTGTGCTCCACTTATGTTAGTGGGCTAGCCTAATAAGCGTCTCGGCCCATCCGAGATGCCCTAGCTCTATTTAAAACCAACTTTGGCTTCATTTGTAACGACGTCTAAATTAATGGTTAAATTGTCAAGTTGAGAGAAACTCCTTCTTTAACCATCCGGACGTCACCAAACCGGTTACTTGTTCGTCAATCAAGGCATCACTTTGGCTGCCATCAAGAGTTCGAGAGATCCGTTCGAGTCAAGTCGAAAGCTTTCCTGATCTAGATCCGTGCGCGAGACGAGTCGACCCCTCGATTCGTATCACCCCCCAAATATGGAATCAATTCATGGGTGACTAGAATTGTACAAGTGAGCTTGACATCATCAACTAGAATGATAAGCGTAACAACTAAGTTCTCAACTCCCATTTTCCCCATTTGATTACTGTCAATTTTACTGACATATAGTATCGCCAATGGGGCCTATCTGTTTCTTTGCAATTGATGCTGATCTTGCAAACTTGGGTTGCGCAAGAGCGACCCCGAAACAGATGAGCACAAGCTGCTCGAAAATCAAAGGGGCACAAGCTGCCAGAACGAATTCGGGCCACTCAGACACCAACTGTCATTACGCTTCCGGGCCACTCCGATAGCACGTTGTCGTACCAATCCGAATCCACGTTGTCGTACCAAGCCGACTCCACAAAGTCACATCAAAGCCGACACCACGTTGTCGTACCAAGCCGACTCCACGAAGTTGCACTAAAACCGACACCACATAGTCGTATCAAGCCGACTCCACAAAGTCGCACCAAAACCGACACCATGTTGTCGTACCAAGCCGACTCCACGAAGTCGCACCAAAACCGACACCATGTTATCGTACCAAGCCGACTCCACGAAGTTGCATCAAAACTGACACCACTTTGTCGTACCAAGCCGACTCCACGAAGTCACGTCAAAACTGACACCATGTTGTCGTACCAAGCCGACTCCACAAAGTCGCACTAAAACCGACACCACGTTGTCGTACCAAGCCGATTTCACGAAGTCGCACTAAAATCGACACCACATCGTCATATCAAACTGACTTCACGAAGTCGCACCAAAACCGACACCACATTGTCGTACTAAGCCGACTCCACGAAGTTGCACCAAAACCGACACCACGTTGTCGTACCAAGCCAATTCCACGAAGACGCACCGAAACTGACGCTATATTGTCATTGCAAATCACTTAGTCATCGTTTTTTCTTGCTCTCGGCTCTCCCCTGAGCGACACGAGAAAGGACACAAAATGCACAGTTCGTACATATACTGATTTCGGAGGATTCAGCTTTCTAGAGAACGGCACGGTCTGTTGCAGACCGTGCCAAATCATCCTCGGTCGTGCCGTGTAGGTGGAGCTTCGGATAAAAGATTTTCGGAGGACCACACAGTTTGTGACGTGTCCTCGACCGTGCCGTGTAGGCGGAGTTTTGAATAAGGGCTTTCTAGAGGACTGCACGGTTTGTGACAAACCGTACGGGTGCGTCTCTAACCGTGCCAAGCCTCAAAGGAGCAAATTAAAGGCTTTCTAGAGGACCACACAGTGTGTGACAAACCGTGCAGGAGCGTCTTCGACCGTGCCATGCTTCGAAGCGAACAAAAGGCATCTCTTTGGAGGACCGCACGGTCTGTCACAGATTGTGCAGGATTGCACGTAAACCGTGCAGTTTTTTGCCATTCGGATTTTACAGTTCGTTGCGTTATTCGATCTCGATCATGACATCCTTCGGGCCATCTTGACACATCGTTGTCATTGCGCCTCCGGGCCACCTTGACACCTCGTTGATGCTACGCCTTTGGGCCACCCTTTGAGAGCAAAACCAAAACGTACCTAGAATCGAGGCCACCCTTCGAATTACTGATTTAGAATCAATCTATAGAGAAATAAGAATATCAACTGGATACAGCACCAACTGCACGGACCGTGCGTCACATCACAATTTAGATTATTCGAATCCTCGACCCTCGTACGAGCCCCAAGAATTCGAGGGGCATTTGTGGAGGTAAAAATTATTCAATCAATTTTATATAATTGTTAATATTATCTAAAATGATGGGCCTAATTAAAAAAAAATCATTAAGAAGGCATTTAATATCTTTAAAGAGATCTAGCTTCTGATTCTCATTCTATTCTAATATTCTTGAAACCCTAGCCTCCTCTTTTCGAACAAGCAATTTCTAACTTGAGCGTCAGAGGTTAAACGGGGGACAAGCCCCGCCTTTGGCCTTTCTCTATGATTGCAGGGCACCGAAAAGATGATCAAAGGACACCGGAGGGCCGTTGGATTTGCGGGTTTCCATCGTCATCAATATTTTATTGTGGTGCGAATTTATGCTACTACACCTATCTTCATGTTATAACAGTGGGAATGATAAAAAAATTCAAAGGTTACAAGGTTAGATAATAATGTTGCAGAAGGATTAAACTCATAATTAAACGGTGACAATAAAAAACACCAATATAAAAGAGATTGTATGCAAAGAGAAAGGGAGACTGTATACGGTTGATAAGATGTAAACATCTTATTTCATGCTCATAAATCATATATTCATTGTATGATTGATAAGAGTCATTTTGAAAATCATAATATATGAAAATTTGTTGATCATCCAAGTAATTAGTTATAGTATAACAAAAAAGTATAGTAGAAGTGTCAAGAGGAGTTTCAAAGATGAGGTTCATGTTTAATTCATATGGCACAAGGCCATGTAGATGATGACACATAAACAAAGGCACACAGTCAAAAAGAGCAAAACACAGACACTCAATGAAAAAAAACAAAAAAAAGTTGCACGAAGACAACTTGAAAAATGCACACAGATACCAAATAAGCAGAACAACAAAAAAACATTTGATTGACAAAGTTCAGATATGGTTCAGAGGAAATATCTACATGTATAAAGTTCAGAGGCAAAAAGACTTGGTTAATACTAATTAGAACATCAACGCTAACTAAGAACACAAAACAAAAGTGTTTAGAGAGCACAAAACAAACAAAGTCCTTTGTGAAAAACCCACTAAAGTAAGAGAAAAGATGGGAAGATGGGATAAAACAACACGAATTTGCATATATACCAAAATGAGATTACAACTTGTAATTTTTTTTTTTTTTTTTTACATATATACACCATTTAGTGTATTTTTACAAAATATTAAATCTTTTTTTAATTCAAAAAGTAAGTAAAAACAATAAAATTTGAGAAAAGAAAAAGGAAACAAAAAATAATAAAAATATACAAAATCATTGTTTATTATTTCTCTCCAAAAATACACAAAATTTCCCTTCCAAAATACACAATTTTTTCCTCCTAAAGTACAACCCAATAATTTTCATCAATTTTCACTTTCCTTTTCTAGATTTCATCTGTTAAATTATTGATCTTGAATCCAAACCCAAATTAACTCAAATTTATTTTCTTTTTTAGATTTCCCAAAATTCACAAGATGCAAATTAACTCAAAGTATTTGTAAACAAAAAGTTGGGGCTAAAATAACAAGTAAATCCCAACGGGGGAGTAGTAGTTAGGTCATTATTCTCATCTTTGTATGCATTGATTGACATACTTAGCTACATTATATGATTTCCCATGAAATAAGCATGCACATGAAATCTTCTTTTCATAAGATTTGGAAAAATGTCACTAAAATGAAATTAATTCTTGCTTCGGAACTTTGCACTCCTGCAAAACAAAGTAGCTAGGGAAATCTCATTCAACAACTCGAAAACACCAAATCCAATAACTAGCAGTGACACTATATAAACAAACAACCGCTAGTTCTCTCACGATCAAAATTCAATAATGGCGAACTCCAAGATCAACATGAAACTACTGATCGACAAGACCAAGCACAAGGTCTACTTCGCCGAAGCAGAGAAAGAGTGCGTCGACTTCTTCTTCCACATACTCTCCTTGCCACTTGGCGCCGTGGTGGGCTACCTCACCAAATCCGCCATGGTTGGCAGCCTCGGAAGCCTCTACGGCAGCCTCGGAAGCGACTACGTGCAGGAAAATGTAAGCAAAGTGTGTCTTCTCAACCCCAAACCAGCTGCTGGCTCCTCTTGCCATGTGCCCCTGTTGACCCTGGGCCCGCCCTCAGCTGTTGAGAAACCAAAGGGTGCTAGTACTAGTACTAGTGTTGAGGGTTATGTGAAAGGAGTTGTGACGTATATGATTACGGATGATTTGTCCGTGAGGCCGATGTCGACGGATAAAATAAGAATGCTCTGAATTATAATTAATCTTATATTAATTATAATTTATATAAAATTTATTAATTTTGACTTATAATACTTTGTGAAGCATGGACACGGGACACGTGACACGGAAACGACAAGACACGGGGAAGCGGCAAACCCAAAAAATAGAAAAAACGGACACGGCGGGACACGAGAATATAAATTGAATTATATATCATTTTAAAGCTATTGTAAAGAGAAATATATTGACATTAATAAGAGATACATAAATAATATCCAATGACATAAAAATGGTTAGTATTCTTAACAATAAAGAGGTGGGCCCAGGCTGGACGGCGGCGGCATCGGTGAGGAGAGACGACTGGTGGTGGTGAGGAGTGACTACTGGTGGGTGGTGAGGAGCGAAGGGAGTAAAGATCGAAGAGAAGAGTGGCTGGCTGTTGTTAGCTAGGGTTAAAATTAAAAAGAGGAATTTTTATTTTTATTTTTCACTTATCAAAACACTGCGTTTTGATATCCTAGTGTGTCTTGACCATGTGCAAGACGTGTCTGAAATATTGACCATGTGTCTTGACCGTGTCCGAAATATTGACCATGTCTTGACCGTGTCTTGACGTGTCCAACCGCTTCTTGGCCGTGTCCTAACGCTTCCCCGCGTCCGACACTGGAACGAGCCCTGCCTAGCCGTGTCTGTGCTTCACAGATAATACTTGAATTAAGTTTAACAAATTTTTGTTAAGGATTTAAGTATGGTCAAATTCATAAGAAAATAACTTAAGCTTATTTCAACCTAAGTTAAAATTTTCTATACTTTAATTTTGGTTAAAATAATATTATAAATTTAGAATATTAAAATAAATAAGTGTGGGTAATTCTTGCTTTATTTTGACAAAATACAAGAAACCAATAATGTTATGTGGCATGAATTTTTTTTCCTTCCTATTTTGATATTATCCCCCAAGTTTGTGTCCAAACCAAGAAGATACCACTTTACATGTTATTTTTAAATTCAAAATAAGTTCAGAACATATGACTTAACATCATATTATTAGTTGATGCTAATAAACAAATCACCCCCTAATAAAGGAACTAAGTAGAGATAATTATCATGTCATAAACTGTGAATTATCCTGTCAAGTAAAAAAATAATTATCATTGATATTCTTTCTAGTTGCATTCAAGTATTTATATAGAGTACACACATTAAATAAATTTATGACTTGGATTTTGAAAGCATAAGGTCATGTATTTTCTTGAATGATAACACAATGTTCATCTGAACTAAATGAAAAACTGCAATCTTAGGTTGACATGAAAATCACCAGACAATGATAGGAAAATAATTGCGGGTCTATGACAAGATAATTTCTAATGACAGGAAAATAAGTGCAATCTTAGGTTGATAGGAAAATTATTAGTCGATGATATGGGTTGACAAGATAATTGTGTGTCTATGACATGATAACTTTCTAATGTAAAACTAAAATTTCAATGTAGAAGAAATGAGGTGTGTGACATATATTCCGTAACGAAAAACACTCCCTCGGTGACAAGAATAATATGAACATAATGTCCTCCTCCTACCAACATACACATATAAGCCGTGGTTTTTTTTTCATGTCGTACGCTTTTAAATTATCATGTCAACAATTGATGATATTTCAACCTTGGAAGACAACTCCTTAGCTTCTGAATCAGCTAAGTAACTTCACTCTCGTCTGGTTGTGTTCTTTGCTTGTGGACTCACAAACTTCTATTGGATTTTAATTGAGTGCCAAATAGGTATGGCTGATGAATACTCCACCATTGGAAACAAGGGAGAGGTTGGCTTCATTGACTTCACGGATGATCCATCAGTCACTACTTCCACTCCTACTGAGGAAAGTCCTTCGAGCCGCCCCATGATCAGGTTTCAATTTGTTGGTTAGATTAACTCTTTTGATGGTTTTTTGAATCACGGTTACTTTTGGTGTTGATGCTTCTTCTTGTTTGATGTTGAACGCATCCTGTTAATATGTGTAGTAAGAGATCCATACTCTTGAAAGATCTCTTCTGTTAATATGTGTAGTAAGAGATCCATACTCTTGAAAGATCTCTTACCACTGATATTACTTTTGAACGTAGTTAATGTAATTTGCTTATGACTTTTTCTTGTGAACTTTATTTTCTTCGAAGACAGAAGCAAGTCATGGTTGAATTGATATTTAGTCGAAAGTAGTTAATGTAATTTTCTTCGTTAATGATATTTCACATATTCATTGTCGCGCAGAATTTAACACAATCCTGTCTTGATTCCATATATATTCTTACGGATTCAATATGGACTAGTTTGGGTTAAATTGATATGACACAATCATGTCATGATTCCATATATATCATGACAGGTTCAATATGGTTTGAAATAATCCTACCGACGAACATGAGTGGCAGTCCATATCACATAGGAAGAATAAGAGAATGATTAAAAATATAAAGAAAATACATAACCAATCCTGTCATACTCACTGACCTGTCCGATCGTCTTTAATATGGTTTGAAATTATGCGACATTATCATAAAATACTATATTATATAAAACAAAAATAAATAACATGCTTCATAAACTACTAGATATTACACATATTATCATAAAGTTTAATGTAATTTGCTTATGACTTTTTCTTCTGAACTTTCTTTTCTTCAAAGACAGAAGCAAGTCATGGTCGATATGGTTTCAAAGTAGTTAACGTAATTTGCGTTGTTGGAATTGGTTGAATTGATATTTAGTCGGAAGTAGTTAATGTAATTTTCTTCGTTAATGATATTTCGCATATTTGTTTTCGCGCATTCATAGAATTTTACACAATCTTGTCATGATTCCATATATATACTGACGGGTTCAATATGGACTAGATTGGGTTAAATTGATATGACACAATCCTGTCATGATTCCATATATATCATGACAGGTTCAATATGGTTTGAAATAATCCTACCGACCAACATGAGTGATAGTCCATATCACATAGGAAGAAGAAGAGAATGATTAAAATAGGAAAAAAATACATAACCAATCCTGTCATACTCACTGACATGTCCTGTCGTCTTTAATATGGTTTGAAATTACGCGACTTTATCATAAAGTACTATGTTATATAAAATGAAAAATAAATAACATGCTTCATAAAGTACTAATATTACACATATTATCATAAAGTTTAATGTAATTTGCTTATGATTTTTTCTTGTCAACTTTCTTTTCTTCGAAGACAGAAGCAAGTCATGGTCGATATGGTTTCAAAGTAGTTAATGTAATTTATGTGGTTGGAATTGGCTGAATTGATATTTAGTCGAAAGTAGTTAATGTAGTTTTCTTCGTTAATGATATTTCGAATATTCGTTTTCGTGCATTCATAGAATTTAACACAATTCTGTCATGATTCTATATATATCCTAAAGGGTTCAATATGGACTAGTTTGTGTTAAATTGATATGACACAATAATGTCCTCCTCCTACCAACATACACATATAAAAAAATTCATGTCTTACGCTTTTAAATTATCATGTCAACAATTGATGATATTTCAAAATGAGTCGTTAGCATGACATAAGGGGACACTAAAAACGGGACAAATGATATATATTGATGTCATTTACTATTAGTCAACAGTTGATATTGAAGTTCAAACTAGGTATTCAATTGGGTGTGTTAATGTTCCTTGTCAATGGAGGAAGCCAATTTGAAATGCAAATGTATTTGTTGCATCTCCACTTAAGTCAACACTCTCATGTTGAGCTCTTTGTTTATATGTTGCAATTAGTAGACAATCTACTATGACCTACGAAGCAGGTAACCGGTCGACAGGATAAGTCTCACTCTATGACAGGAAGTTTGATTTCCAAGTTGTGTCAAGGAGTAGACAATCTATTGTGCCAAGAAGAGAGACTTTCTAGACCAGCCAACAAGTTGTGTCCAGGAGTTGATGAATCTACCCAAATAGGAGTGCATTACTGATATAACACAGAACCAAAACGTACAAAATCAAGCAATGAAATTAACCAAACATAGAAAAACTTCTAATGTTAAGAGGGACAAATGTCAACTATCAACAAATCAAGGCTAAATAGAATCAGTAATTGATACCATACAAGTGTTTAACAACCACAAAAATGTCAAAAGAAACAACAAAATTATAAGCTAACCCCACTTTCGTCACTACTTTCCACCTTATAAAACAACACCCTACTCGTTCCAATATCAAACCATTGCAAGTTATTAGCACTAGCTAACAACAACCATCATCGTTTAGTCTGTTATAGTATATAGAATTTATTGTAAGATGATACCAATTTTCTTGTAAAGTCAAATGTAACTCTTTGACCTCCGATCACATTGCAAGTTATTTGCACTAAAACACATATGTTCGATGTCTTCCATTGTTATGAACATCAGCAATACTAACTGGATTACTGGAAGGTTGAAATAGTGACAGAATTGATGAAATTGGAAAATGAGGTTTTGAGAACAGATGTTCATGATGAAATCCAATTCCCTGCAAATTCTCCAACTTGTTCATTTTGCCTTTTATCGTAACCAAGGCAAGGCTTAAAACATGGTGTTTGTCATCTTACTACAATACTAAATCTTATTATTTAACATTTGTGTGATCATATTTGACCATCATAGTATTTATCATTTTACAACAAGAAACTATATTACAATTATATCATCTTGTTTTTATTTATTCTCCCATAATCATGTGTTTTTGCTCGTCGCAATAACAAATGCCTACAAGCGAGATATTATACTAGGAAAGTTCATGGTTGAAAACTTTATACCGGTTACCTTATTTCACAAGAAGGATAAGCACACTTAGTGTCGTGATAATGCAACAATGTATTCCTAAAACTCACAAGTAGACAATTCACATTCTTTCTCGTTTGCTTATGTCAGGAAACAAGCTGATGTTACATATCACGAATGAAACATTGCCCACATTTCCGTAGACTGCCAACAATCTTATATTCTACATCAAACAATGCTTGATGCAACTCAAAAACCTTAATACTATGTCATTCGCTCTCTAAGTTGAGAGCCCATATCTAGGACTTGCGCAAGTAACTTACACTGCTCGTCTCTTGATTCTAGACTTGCGCCTAGGAGCTGCTGAAGCTGAGAGCAGAGATCAGAGACTTCCTTGCTATCAGCATAAGATTCAAAGATTGAATGAATTGCCATGCAATTTTAATCTTGATGCAAATGCACGTGGTTGGGTACGGATGGGACAAGAAATGGATGTTGGAGCAGCCGAGGGATTCTCCACCTCTTGTTTCTATCCCATGCAAGACACTTCTTTATAAGATCGAGAAGCCAAGGATTTGATACTGGTTCAAACATGATCTCGTGGTTGGGATCTGTTATCACCTTAAACTTGGCCCAGAAGGTCTTGTAGTCAGCAAAGGGTGTCCTCCCGTAAACCATTTGATAAAGAATGCAGCCAAACGACCAGATATCCGATGGGCTTCTAATGAATCAGTCAACTAATGTTTTCAGCAATTCAATTCCGTTGACAATTTTGATAAGCTTCTTGATGACTCCTCAATTACTATCTTTAGCTCCTCAATTACTATCTTCATATTGCCCAGTTGCGACATTATATCCATATCTCACATTGTCAGTAGAGAGAACCTGAAAGGTGATTTTGCAGCGGAATAAATATCATATACAAACCATTTTGCAAGTAAAATTATACACTTAGTCGCATGGTTTGAATACCTTCTCACTGACCACACTTCCATTAGCACAAGCATTCTTGGCAATCAGCTATAGCGGGTAGCTCAATGCTCTCTTCACAATGTCTGCCCCAACCTGCATTTTGAGTTTCCATTAGACATCGGCACCCACTATTCAACACTTAAGTGAACTCATAACATTAATCAATACACTCACAACTGCCATTGCAGAACACTAATAAAATCATATGGCATATACACTTATATCTGGCGGAAGTATCCCAAAATATGTTTTGAAGTTAAATGCAAGGTTCATGAATGGTGACAGGATAGTTCTCAATATATGACAGGATAATTCTATATGTTTAATTACTTCATTAATGAAAATTTTCTAATTCACTGAAATCTTCTATGGTTAAGGTTTGAGTTGCATTTCATGTTCTTTTTGTTGACTGAATAAACCCAAAACTATGAGCATATATGACAAGGGGTATGGATTGTCGAATGTAAGAGTAGAGAGGCTCATCTCTTACTACTACTCATTCAAAGCCAATTAACTAACTGTCATTCTGATAGACATAAATGTCTACTTAGAGCATATCAGGACGCATAATTCCTGCAGCCTCCTTGGTGTGATGTATGTGAATGGTAGATTTCTGAAGTGGTCATTGCTCAATCATGTAATTGTTAACCGTCCTCCACTCATCGTGCTCTAAAGTGTACATAAAACAGAAGATGTGAATATAGATGAAGTCTAGTGAAAGTTAAAGCTAACATGTATGGTTGAAATGATATTTTGGTTTTGAATTTCAGCAAGGAAAAATGCAACTGCCTTTGGCAGGCAGTCTGACAAAACTTTCAAGAGCAGAACTTTTAGAGAATTAATACCTTGCAAGTATATGGTTTGATCTCACAAGTCCAACCTTTTGAAGGAATACAATAAATATACTGACCCTAGACCGGCAAATGTGCACATGGTTTCATTCTGTTATGATAAATCCAGTGACCACAACCCCTGTTGCAAATAATAATAATAATAATAGGAAAACAGAAATAGAGAGAAAAACAATATATACAACTAAGAACTAGAAACTCACATCAGGCAAAAAACAAGAAAAGGAGATGCCCCTTAGTAGAGGTCTATCGAACTTCTGTCTTAATGCCACATGACTCTTGGTGCCATAATCAAACATACCCTTGTGCCAAGCCTTTTTTCTAAGGTGCGGTGAGAAAAATAGAACAAACCCTAGAAGGATGTAACACCCCCAAATATATATCCTTGAAAGGTATTACCGCTAGTGACCTCGGATTTCACATCCGAAGCCACCCCAGGCTTAACCCGTTTATATAAATCATAAAACAACAGTTATAATACAAAATATCATAACTTTTGATTAAAGCAAATGTTTTGGAATTACATCCATGATTCAAAATACATAATCAAATATATTACAGCGGAAGTCTTAATACATAAAGGACACAAGGGTCTTGATCTAAACGATCCCCCGCCAAGGAATCTCAACCTGGTAAAACTCTTCAAAATTCCAACTGTCATCATTGTCGTTTCTAGCCTTCATCGGAACTGCAGTTTATCTTATGTGTCGTATGAGACGGATGATACCAGCCAACCATGCAAGGGAATATAATCGGTTGGTTAGTCTAATGAAATACTATGCAAGGGTAAAACAGAAAGGTTCTAAGTAGTCGTATTAGGTTAGACTCATCGCTTTTCGAATAAAAGTCGATGACGATAGTCAACCACCATACTCCTACTGAAATATACGAAAAAGCATGATCAAGAGAAAGGACTCTGAAAGAATGAGTCTTACGGAAACATATGAAGAGAAGACTCCAAAAGGTTGAGTCTTATCGAAAAGTATGACAAGTGCTTGGGAACATCAATTTCACACAAGCGTTTTAAAACTGACTTGGTATTTCGGTTCACGACCAACCTCACCGCACAATGCGAATTCAGATTGGAAAGAGAACTTTACTCTGACCAAAGTCTAGACGAGTTTCCTAGCTGCACTATTCTCTTAGCTGCACTACTCGCCTGAGGGTATATTAATTATGTGCACTAAAGCACTTATCTTATTTAATTCCAAAACATACATTTTACGTTATAAGCTTTTAAGATCTCTTCACAAGAGATATCAGATCTGCTCACAAGAGATATCAAAGGGAATACATTCCAAATGGCGGCACCAGCTGTGTGCACATACCCTGAGTAAGGGTAAGGTCATGACCGAAGATACTAGGGAAAATCCTCCTAGTACCATTATCAAGAAACCACTAAACCTCGCAAGGTACATAGTGTTCCTACGAATACTCGTTCTAACTAAACAGTTAAAACATAAGAGCAATAATTCACATCAAAGCCATCGAGGCCAATAACAGATATAATAGCGTTGTTTCTAGCAATATATACAACCTATTATAATATCTGTATTTCAATCATATATATATATATAATAGCGTTGGTTCTAGCAATATATACAACCTATTATAATATCTCTTTTTAAATCACATATAGTTATCAAAACTGTTCCCAGACGAAAACAATATTCATCCTAAATTAATTAACAATTAAACAATTGATAATTAATATAAATATGGAATGATAAGCAAGAGCGAACCGCCACTTGCCTTAGATTAGACGAGGCTCAACAAAGCTCGAGACGACGGGTTTCCGGGTCCAAAACGAGGAAGAACTCGGATTATAATTTCCTACGGAACAACCCATAACGAAACCCAAAGTTAGATTCGACAATAAATAGTACGAATCTAAAGAAAGGCGAACGAAATCGAAGGAACGAAGTCCCGATCGAAATCATAAAACCCAAGGCCACACCCACAATTGCCCAGGCACACCGCGGGTGCGGTGGCCCTGCCGCGGGTGCGGTCACAAGTGCAATCGTCGGGGACGAAGACGAGATCTTACCGGGGACGACGCGTTGGGCTTGATTTGGATTGGCTTCGACTTCCAAACTCCTTGGGCCACCAAACACCACCTTGAGGGCACCTCCTCCTCCTATGGTAGCTCCGGCGGCGACCTTGAAGAACTCCGGCGAAAGCTTGCAACTCCGGCGGCAATGGAACAAGAGAGAGAGATTGGAGAGAGAGATATTTGAGATGTCTTCCTCCTCCAAGCCTCCTCCTTTTATAGGCCAAGCAAGGAGCTCAGCTGGTACCTCCCCCACCGCCTCACCGCTTCAGCTCCGACAAGATCGGCAAGCAGCTCAGGCAAATTTCGGCGGAGCAGAAAAGAAATCATGACGGCACGGGTGCGGTGGGTCTCACCGCGGGTGCGGTCAAGGCAAATTCTGTGCCTTTTGCCCACTTTTGTACGGGAAGAATTATGGGTATGGGTTTTAACCCCGATTTAAACATATTCGTATCCGAACAAATATTCTAAGCCCCAAAATACGTCGAATGTATTTTATTCCACTCAAGGAATTATTACAGAGATCAAATATTTAACAGAAAGTCTGAACTTCTCTGAAAATAATTCGACTATAATACGAGTGTTTGGAAAACTTACCAAAATACTCTTTACTAAAATGAGGGGTATTACATCACCTCCTCCTTATAAAAAGTTTCGACCCCGAATCTTGGCCGAATAAACCAAAGAAAAGCGAGGCGTTATAACACTACCCCCTTAAAAAGGTTTCGACCCCGAAACTAGGCCGAAAATAGCTCGGGAAAACGTCTAAGCATATCCGCCTCCGTTTCCCAGGTTTCCCAAGTAACTTCTTCAGTTCCTGACTTGGACCACAAAATCCGTACCAATGGTACCACCTTATTCCGTAACTGCTTCTCACGGCGTTCGAGAATACGCACCGGTATCTCCTCGTAGGTACCATTTGTCTGAATCTCGATGTCGTCATAACTCAGCACATGAGACTCATCTTGTACGTACTTCCTCAACAAAGATACGTGGAATACGTTATGCACTGGATGTGCCGATGGCGGCAATGCCAAACGATACGCTAGAGACCCCACTCTATCAAGGATCTCAAACGGTCCCACGTAGCGAGGGTTAAGCTTCCCACGCTTACCAAACCTAAACACACCCTTGGATGGCGACACTCTGACAAACACCTTGTCACCAACCTCAAACTTGACATTCCTACGCTTCAGATCTGCGTAAGACTTCTGTCGACTCTGAGCTGTCAACATCCTTTGTCTTATCAAAGCAATGTCCGAGGCAATCCTTTCGACTAACTCCGGTCCGAGCAGAACCTTGTCGGCATTTTCATCCCAACAAATCGGAGATCTGCACCTTTGACCGTACAAAGCCTCGAATGGAGCCATCTTAATGGTAGCATGCCAACTGTTGTTGTATGTGAACTCAATCAGACTCAGGCTGTTCTCCCAGCTAGTCGAACGATCGAGTGTACAAGCTCTTAGCATATCTTCCAAGGTCTAGATGGTCCTCTTAGACTGTCCATCCGTCTGAGGATGAAATGCAGTGCTGAATCTCAACTCGGTTCCCATGGCCTTATGTAGTTCTTTCCAGAATCTTGACATGAATCGGCCATCACGACCCGATACAATGGTCTTTGGAGTACCATGCAAACGGATGATCTCGTGTAAAACACTTCTGATAACTTCTGGGTTCCCCATAATGACTTGATAGCCATGAAATGAGCACTCTTCGTGAGCCTGTCAATGATTACCCATATAGCATCTTTCTGGCTTTGAGTCTTTGGAAGCCCAGTGACGAAATCCATAGCAATATCTTCCCATTTCCATTCTGGCACTAGAAGAGGTAGCAACTCACCACCTGGTCTACGATGTTCTATCTTGACCTTCTGACAAGTCAAGCATTTCGTCACAAACTCTGCTACATCCCACTTCATGTTGGCCAACCAGAACTTCTTCCTGAGGTCCTTGTACATCTTGCTAGAGCCTGGATGTACAGAATAAGCTGATGAATGGGCCTCCTTCATCACCAACTGGCGAAGACCATCAACGTCAGGCACACAGATCCGGTTCTAAAACCAGAGTGATCCATCTTCCTAAATCACAAAACCGGGAGCTTTCCCGTCCATCACTTCACTGCTTAGCTTCACCAAGACTACATCATCAACTTGTCTCTCCCTGATTTGATCAAGTAGCGTGGCCTGAATCTTCAGCATACTCAGATATCCTCTACACTGATCGTACAAGACTTCAATGTCGCACAACCCTTGGTTTAGCTTGGTCTGAGCAGTGAGTACATCCACTACAGTCTCATGCGGCTTCTTCCGGCTCAATGCATCGGCTACTACATTAGCCTTGCCCGGATGATACAACAATTCGATGTCGTAGTCTTTGAGTAGCTCTAACCAGCGACGTTGTCTCATATTTAGCTCCTTCTGAGTGGATATATATTTGATACTCTTGTGATCGGTGAAGACTTGACACCTTACACCATAGAGATAGTGTCTCCAAATCTTCAGCGCAAAAACTACAACTGCTAGTTCCAGATCATGCGTCGGATAGTTTGCCTCATAAGTCTTCAACTGTCGGGATGCGTATGCAATAACCTTGCCTCTCTGCATCAACACACATCCCAAACCACCCTTCGAAGCATCACTATAGACCACATAACCATCGTTCCCTTCCGGTAGCGCTAACACTGGTGCGAAGGTCAAACATTGCTTCAACTTCTGAAAACTGGCCTCGCACTTGTCATCCCAGACAAACTTCTTATGGACTTTGCGGAGCAGACCGGTCATGGGTAGAGCGATCTTAGAGAATCCCTCCACGAACCGTCTATAATAACCAGCGAGTCCTAGAAAACTGCGCACCTCCTTCACATTCCGAGGACGCTTCCAATTGGCTACTGCTTCAATCTTCTGGGGATCAACCATAATCTCATTCTCATTAATCACATGGCCTAAGAAAGCCACTTCCTTGATCCAAAAGTCACACTTAGACAACTTTGCATACAACTAATTTTGTCTAATAACTGACAAAGTGATTCGAAGATGTTCCTCGTGAGCTTCCTCACTCGGGGAATAAATTAAAATATCGTCGATGAAGACCACTATGAACTTATCCAAGTATTGGTGGAAACATCGATGCATCAGATCCATGAAGACTGCTGGAGCATTGGTAAGTCCAAATGACATGACTACGAACTCGTAGTGACCATATCTCATCCGGAATACAGTCCTCGGAATATCCTCCTCACGAATCCTGAGCTGATGGTAACCAGACCTCAGAACGATTTTGGAAAAGACCTTTGCTCCCTGCAGTTGATCCAACAGACCATCAATCCTCGGCAACGGATACTTATTCTTGATCGTGACCTTATTCAACTCACGATAGTCGATACAAAGTCGGAACAATCCATCCTTCTTCTTGACGAACAAGACCGGAGCACCCCAAGGCGATGTACTCGGCCTTATATAACCTTTCTCAAGAAGATCTTCGAGTTGCTTCTTCAACTCTTGCATCTCAGGAGGAGCCATCCGGTACGGTGCCTTAGAGATCGGCGCAGTACCAGGCTCGAGATCGATAGTAAATTCTACGTCACGATGCGGGGGTAAACCAGGAATCTCCTCCGGAAAGACATCCGGATATTCACAAACAACCGGAATATCAGGAATTGAAGGTTCATCTTTCTTGGGCTCGTCTAGATAGCACAGGTACCCGACACAACCTTGTCGAAGTAGCTTGAACACAGCCATCGCATTGATAAGCCTGCCGTTATCAGCGTCATTCCGACCCTTAAACTTGCATATATACTGGCCCCCAGATGACACCGTCACAGTCCTTGAGCTGAAATCGATTACCGCCCCATGACGCGTCAGCCAATCCATACCGAGAATAATGTCGTATGGAGCCATGGCTATACAGATCAAATCTTCTTTGAACTTCTTACCCTTGATGGTAATCGGAAATTCTGACAGACGCTTGGTTCCAACCAAATGTTCACCATTGGGAAGATTCACAACGAAAGGTTCACAAATCTCATTGCATACTAACCCTAACTTACTGACACAACTTTCCGAAATAAAAGAATGGGTAGCACCCGAATCAAATAACATACATATAGAAGTAGAATGAAGGTATAGAGTACCTTGAGCAATTGGAGCATTAGGTCCATCAGCCTCACGCATCTCGTAAAGGCGTTGACCTTGACCTCCAGAAACAGCTGGGGCTTTCCCCTTATTCTGTGCAGACGTCTGCATCGAAGGACTAGGAGCTTCCACTGGTCTGAACTTAGGACGATTGTTCTGATTAACTGACTCTTGCTGCGACTCAGCTCCTTTCTGCCTTTGCTGTGGACAGAACTTATGCAAATGTCCCACCTTTTCACAGCCAAAACACGTCTTCTTCTCCTTCAGACACTCATTACTCTTGTGTCCGTGTGTACCACAGTTATAGCATTGGATCAGACTCTTGCCCTGACCCGATTGACGTGTAGACCCTCCATGAGTCATATCCGTTTTTGCTCTGCCAGACTTGGCAAAATGAGACGGTGGCGCTGGACGCTTAAATCCACTCGCCTGAGGCTGGCCCTGCATTGACCTCTGGTGACTTTGTTTCTTTGTTGACTCATCCAGAGTCACTTCCAACTTATAGGCAGCGTTCACGTACTGCTCCAGAGTAGAGCATCCGTGACGTATCATTAGTGGCTTAATATCTGGGTTCATCCACTCATTGAAATGTCAAATCTTTTGCTCTTCATTGGACACCTCCGGCCCAGCATACTGCAATAAATGATTGAATTTGGTCGCAAGCTCGGTCACTTTCAAACCATCCGTCTTTGGATAGAGAAATTCCTTATGTTTCTCCTCCCTCATAGCTTGAGAGAAGAAAAGATCAATCATCTTGGCTTTAAACATTCCCCAGTTCAAAACTGGGTGATCAGCCAAACCTGTACCTTTCCACCATTCACTGGCTACTTCCTTCAACTAAAGGATGCAATGTGCACCTTCTCTGCTTCAGTGCACTCAACATTGCGGAATAGTCGCTCCATGTGTGAGAACCAATAAGCCACTTTGACTGTCTCTCCTTTCCCATCATAGCAGTCGGGCCTTATAGAGCTAATGGCCTTCAGTGCTCGGCTATAATTGCCTCTGTTCCTTACTGCTTCTTCTTGCGGCGCATGGACAACTGCCTCCTCAAATCTTGGAACCGCTGGAGGAATTGACACAGCCTGTGCCTGAGGCGCAATTGGTCGCATGATGTCGGTGAATGCTTGCATAACGATTCCCCGAATAGCTTCAATTGTTGCTGCATCAAATACCATTAGAGTGTTGACCGAAACTTGGTCATTGCCCCTTTGATTGTTGTTAGAAGTAGACTCATGTTCATCCACGGGGTTTGCGGTATTCCTCTCATTTGGTCTGGGGTCATTACTTGGCCCAGCACCAACACGAATGGTGTTCCTTGTGTTCACCATCTGTTTACCGATCAAATTCCAAGTATTTTATTACATTAATATCATTCAATATACTTAACATAATAAAAATCAACTCAGAATAGATCAAACTTGGTAATTTTCATTGATAAGCTCAACTGAGCTAATACTTTTTACAAAAGGGATCTCCCGAGCGTCAAGACAAAATTGCCCGGAGACTTAGGTTCTTAACAAAACAACTGAAATACAAGAAAAGATACTGCTAATCAGCACTGGCCCAATCATGGCGCCCTGAAACATTTCCTGTAATCGTCACTCCTCATACAAGGTTTCTTCGAACGGGGTTTACCATCGGGGTCTGGTGAAAGACTCCTCACCCTGCTCGGTCCAAGAGCACATGGCTCATTCCTTGGTCTTGCCCTTCTTAGAGCATGCTCAACCGCCTCTTCCATTTGGCGGCACTCTTCTGGGGAAATCATCTGACTTAGGCGAAGTGCCTCTCGCGAGTCAGGACTCAACATTAGCCTTCTCTGAGCAGGAATAGGCTGTGAGTTCTCAGATGCATTTTGTGTACCATTTCTTCTTCTGGGAAATACTACCTCGTAAAGCGTATCCCAATCGGCCGAAGTCAATGGCGAGTATTCTTGCTCATGCGGCAACTCCGGACTGGGATAGATAAACTCCATTCCCGGGTCCTCGCTGCCCACCAATAAGCGCTCTAAGCCATCAGACTCGTGGCCTTGTCCCTCGAGGTCCTCCTCGGGGTCCTCCTCTTCTTCCGGATCCTCTTCCGGGTCTTCTTCCGGATCCTCTTCTTCTGGATCCTCCTCGGGAATCATCTCAATGATGAAGTCGTCGTTGTAATGCCCTCTTGCATACCTTGACCACTCCTCTTCATTTTCCGTGTCCTCCCTTGGCTCCTCTGTAGGTTCTGCCACTGGAACCTTGGTACTATCGGACACTAGTACTGCTGACTCGGGTAGTACAGTCTTCACCTCCTCGGGTGGACTACTAGATTCTCCGACCTCGAAGCATCGCAGGGGAACTGGAAACTCAAGCCTCATTGGAGATGGCGGAGCCACCTCAGCTTCTTCCGAGTCCCTTCGAAGAGAAAAGCATGCACCCATAACCTACGGGTGACGAGAAAAGAGTTAGTCTTTCTAAATATAGAAGTTCACTTCCATATCAGACTAAAGAAAAGGCACGACTAGATCGGCAGAATAAAAATTTTATTTGGAAATTCAAATCCTTCAAAATATTTCTCAGTTCAAAACGAGTAAATGGTTTATAAAAAAAATTTGTTCCAAGAAAATGTTTTAAAACCCACCCGTTTAAAAAAAAAAACGGCTCTGATACCAAATCTGTAACACCCCCAAATATATATCCTTGAAAGGTATTACCGCCAGTGACCTCGGATTTCACATCCGAAGCCACCCCGGGCTTAACCCGTTTATATAAATCATAAAACAACAGTTATAATACAAAATATCATAACTTTTGATTAAAGCAAATGTTTCGGAATTACATCCATGATTCAAAATACATAATCAAATATATTACAGCGGAAGTCTTAATACATAAAGGACACACGGGTCTTGATCTAAACGATCACCCGCCAAGGAATCTCAACCTGGTAAAACTCTTCAAAATTCCAACTGCCATCATTGTCGTTTCTAGCCTTCATCGAAACTGCAGTTTATCTGATGTGTCGTATGAGACGGATGACACCAGCCAACCATGCAAGGGAATATAATCGGTTGGTTAGTCTAATGAAAGACTATGCAAGGGTAAAACAAAAAGGTTCTAAGTAGTCGTATTAGGTTAGACTCATCGCTTCTCGAATAAAAGTCGATGACGATAGTCAACCACCATACTCCTACTGAAATATACGAAAAGGCATGATCAAGAGAAAGGACTCTGAAAGAATGAGTCTTACGGAAACATATGAAGAGAAGACTCCAATAGGTTGAGTCTTATCGGAAAGTATGACAAGTGCTTGGGAACATCAATTTCACACAAGCGTTTTAAAACCGACTTGGTGTTTCGGTTCACGACCAACCTCACCGCACAATGCGAATTCAGATTGGAAAGAGAACTTTACTCTGACCAAAGTCTAGACGAGTTTCCTAGGTGTACTACTCTCTTAGCTGCACTACTCGCTTGAGGGTATATTAATTATGTGCACTAAAGCACTTATCTTATTTAATTCCAAAACGTACATTTTACATTATAAGCTTTTGAGATCTCTTCACAAGAGATATCGGATCTGCTCACAAGAGATATCAAAGGGAATACATCCCAGGGAATACATCCCAAATGACGGCACCAGCTGTGTGCACATACCCTGAGTAAGGGTAAGGTCATGACCGAAGATACTAGGGAAAATCCTCCTAGTACCATTATCAAGAAACCACTAAACCTCGCAAGGTACATAGTGTTCTTACGAATACTCGTTCTAACTAAACAGTTAAAACATAAGAGACATAATTCATATCAAAGCCATCAAGGCCAATAACAGATATAATAGCGTTGTTTCTAGCAATATATACAACCTATTATAATATCTGTATTTCAATCATATATATATATATATAATAGCGTTGGTTCTAGCAATATATACAACCTATTATAATATCTCTTTTTAAATCACATACCGTTATCAAAACTGTTCCCAGACGAAAACAATATTCATTCCAAATTAATTAACAATTAAACAATTGATAATTAATATAAATATGGAATGATAAGCAAGAGCGAACCGCCACTTGCCTTAGATTAGACGAGGCTCAATGAAGCTCGAGACGACGGGTTTCCGAGTCCGAAACGAGGAAGAACTCGGATTATAATTTCCTACGAAATGACCCATAACGAAACCCAAAGTTAGATTCGACAATAAATAGTACGAATCTAAAGAAAGGCGAACGAAATTGAAGGAACGAAGTCCCGATCGAAATCACAAAACCCAAGGCCACACCCACAATCACCCAGGCACACCGCGGGTGCGGTGGCCCTGCCGCGAGTGCGGTCACAAGTGCAGTCGTCGGGGACGAAGATGAGATCTTACCGGGGACGACGCGTTGGGCTCGATTTGGATTGGCTTCGACTTCCAAACTCCTTGGGCCACCAAACACCACCTTGAGGGAACCTCCTCCTCCTATGGTAGCTCCGGCGACGACCTTGAAGAACTCCGACAAAAGCTTGCAACTCCGGCGATAATGGAACGAGAGAGAGAGATTGGAGAGAGAGAGAGATTTGAGATGTCTTCCTCCTCCAAGCCTCCTCCTTTTACAGGCCAAGCAAGGAGCTCAGCTGGCACCTCCCCCACCGCATCACCGCTTCAGCTCCGACAAGATCGGCAAGCAGCTCAGGCGAAGTTCGGCGGAGCAGAAAAGAAATCATGACGGCGCGGGTGCAGTGAGTCTCACCGCGGGTGCGGTCAAGGCAAATTCTGTGTCTTTTGCCCACTTTTATCCGGGAAGAATTATGGGTATGGGTTTTAACCCCGGTTTAAACATATTCGTATCCGAACAAATATTCTAAGCCCCAAAATACGTCGAATGTATTTTATTCCACTCAAGGAATTATTACAGAGATCAAGTATTTAACAGAAAGTCTGAACTTCTCTGAAAATAATTCGACTATAATACGAGTGTTTGGAAAACTTACCAAAATACTCTTTACTAAAATGAGGGGTATTACAAAGGAAGCCTGATATAAGCCCTCCTATATTTGCAAAGTTGTCCACATATGGCAGCAAGCCAAGAAGAAAGTTCACCACAAACATTATGAAAATGGCTATTAGAGAATACTGCAAAGTACAAAGAATAAAGGTTCATCAATGAAGTTTCTGAACATAGAAGTGTAAGGTAATTCGTGGACAGAAATACCTTATCCGTGTACAAACTCTAATCGCGAATAAGCCCAGAAAGAGAGCAACCGATCAAGCCAAAGAGAGCACTAGAAGAGCATATAGTTGGATTGTTTTGGACAAAGAGTGCAACCATTAAACTACCAGTCAAGGCAGAAAGTATGTATATGATCCCAATCCTCCCTGCAGGTCAAATACCTTGACATAACTGCTAATCTCTTGCATCAAGAACTAAGAACTCATTCATATCACTTGACACTTAAGTAGGTTATGATTCATACTCTGACTTCACATGTTCAGATTATGCTTATATATCACTCACCATTAGTTTCTATTTTAAGCAGTAAATGAACTATAAAGTCAGAAATGAGAATGAACCAGCCACATTTAGAGAAACGATATTACAAGGTCCAAACTTCTATTCCAGATGGATGCCAATGAAAATAACACTGAACATGTTGATGAGTAGGTGAAATGTGATGGGAAAATATACGCCATTTCTGGTGAGAAGCTTCCAAAATTTTCAGCCTTAAAGCTCCCATGGTGTCTAGTATGAAATCAGAGAAATATGTTGAGCATAATTATCTATACAGTCACTGTTTACTTCAAGCACGTAAGATTATTAATGTAAGCAGTGAACCAAAATTATACTGATCAAACTAGATTGACCAAGGGCCTCTATGTCAATGACTTGTAAAATTTCGAATGGACAAGCGAAATCATACCAAAAGTTAATAACAGAAAAGTGGAAAATCAAAAGATCGAGTTTCTTGTACTTTAGTGATTTGCAGATCTATACTTTGTTATAGTGAGGCCATTGAATTACATTTAATGAAGAACTCTGAGCAATACTACCAAATATCAAGTTACAATCCTACATGTTTTGTTTAGAGTCTTCCAGATATCTTTTAATTGCACATAAATTCATAGAAGAACCACGACAAGCTTCTAAAATTGTCATATGCAAACCCTAGTTCATGATTTTCCACTCACTTTCCATCTGATAGATTACAATGTGAGGCAAATAATCAAGCAATAAACAACAGTGAATCAGCACATGAGACAACATACCAAAATAGCAATAAAAAATGTTAACTTACAAAAAACCCTAATTAGCTGAAATCAGCAGGCGTACACAAAATCCTTGTGAAAAGGTAAAAAAATCAGAGTCCGCATAGACAAAGACAAGTGGATAGAGCGATCGAGCATTACGTGGAAAAGAAAGGGCCAAGGAAGGGGTTCTCGTAAAGGTGCTGGAAGGAAAGGCGGCCGAGGAGTCGGAAGGCGCAGTCGCCATGGGAGAACCTCCAGCAGTCGTTGATGAACATAGTGGCGGCGAAGGCGGCGAGGTGGAGGATAACGAACATAGATACAACCATGTATTCTCCCTGTTTTTCGCCAAAGACCCAGGAACCTCAGCTTCTCCTCCTTGTGACAATGACGGCCGGTGGGGTGAAGAATGGACATCGATCTGTTTGTGGGGATCTCTCGAATTCTCCACCTCCGCCGCCCTCCTTTGATCTCTCCTCCTCTCTCTTCTCTCCATCAAGCCCTAATCTCTCTCCTCCTTTCTTCACCTTCCGCTTTTTCTCCTCCGGTAGCAGGAATGGAGACGACGACAACGACAATCTCCACTCTACTTTAGATCCATCACTAGTGGAAAAAACACTTTTTGAGGCTCCCTTTTAGAGGCGTACATAGTATAAAACGCCTCAATAACGACTTAGGCAATCACTTTTTTTGGTTTTTGAGGCGGATAATTAATTTATACGCCTCAAAAACATTTTTTGAGGCGGGCAAATTAATATACGCCTCAACAAGTATCCGAAAAAACATTTCTCGCTAAAGTATTAGAGGCGGGCCAGGGTAAGGCCCGCCTCTAATTCTAACTAATTGAGGCGGGCCAAGTAGCCCGCCTCAATTAAAGCTTGTTGAGGCGGGCAATTTATTATATGCCTCAAAAAGTTTCTGAAAAAAATATTCCCGCTAAAGTATTAGAGGCGGGCCAATGATAGGCCCGCCTCTACTGATACCTAATTGAGGCGGGCGAAATAGCCGGCCTCAATTAAAGCTTATTGAGGCGGGCCTCTTAAAGCCCGCCTCAACAATTTTTTTTTTCTCTTTGCTTTTCTTTCTCTCTCCCTCTTTTCTTTTCTTTCTCTCTCTCCTTTCTTTCTTTTCTCCCAGCCCTGATACCTCTCAGCCCTAACCCTCCTTTGCGTCCATCTATCCCCCGAACTCCCTCCTCACGCTCTCTCTCCCTCACCCCGACCACCGGCGAGCCACCCCAAGCGGAAAGAGGAGGAGATCCGAGTTTATTGACGACGTCACTGAGGAAGACGATGAGGAGGAAGAGGAGGAGTACGAGGAGTATCATGGTGGTGCTTCCAAGCGGCGCTCGTCGAAAAGGGGTCGAGTCTCTGCTTTGATTGACGATGAAGCTATAGTTGACAGTGACGAGGAGGAAGAAGAGGAGGAGGGTGAAGATGGTTATTATTCTGCCGCTTCTTTTCTTTTTGCGATTTAGGGTTTTGTTGGTTCGCACACTATTAATGAATCGGGTGCTTTGATTCGTGACACATATTAGGTTTTACTTAATTGATTTCTGGGTAATTTTAGCTGCAAATATTTCTGTTAAATTTGTCACATTGGGGCGATAGGGGTTTATGAATTTGGGACGGTTTGTTTATGATCTTATTGCCTTATAATCTACTGATAATTGCTGATTATTTAGAAGCTATTCAATCATAATTCTGGAATTCTTAGTAGAATTTTAGATAGATTGTGAAGTGCAACTTGGGCTCTGGTGGCTGGCATCAAACAAAACATGAATCTCAGTGACTACTTAGAAGCTCTTCTTTCATGATCCTTGTATCTTAGTAGAATTTTAAAGATGGATTGTAAAATACAACTTGGGCTGTGGGACTTGCCATGAAACAAACACATGAATCTCTGTGTTTACTGATTGAGAATCTTGTGTTTCCAGACTTTATAGTTGATAGTGGAGCAGATCTCCCTGAGGAGGAAGGGGCAAGACATATGCGGCAACTGTCGATGTATAATAGAGAAGATGATCTTTGATTTTTAGTTGTTAGAATCTTTGATTTTTAGTTGTTATTTGCAACTTAGAGTTGGATTTTCCTGTTAATCATTTTAGCCTGAACTTCGCTTGCTATGCACTGTCTCTTTGTTTTTTTCTTGTATGAATCTTCCTTGCGTTTGGCGTAAAGGGAACCGACTAAAACAATGCTTGTGTTTTTAAATTAATTGACTTAAATTGCTCTAATTATATATAAGAGAGAGAGTCACCTAGCCAGTATTTTTGTGTTACAGAAAATGAATTAGCTGTCACAGTATATGGGCATTTAGTTTTAATTAAAGCTCTTACTGCTCCATTGAAATGCATGATGTTTTCCCCTTTATCTGGCCTTTGAAGCACCAATTCAGTTAGATTAACCCATCATTCTTCTTTTTTGAACAGGAAAGGTACAATGATATGCTGAAGGAGAAGGCAAGGAGGGAGCAGGAACTGCTGGAGATCTCAAAAGTGCTGAAGAAGATGGAGTTGCTGATGAAGAAGAAATCGGGAGGTTTGGATGGATAATTTAAACTTCTTTAGTCAAAACTGGAAAATGTTAAAAAGCTGAGAGTAGTACATGTCTAGAGAGGGAGATATGGAATGAATAGAGTAACAACATATATACTCTGAAAGGCCAATGCCATTGGAGGGTTGGTACAGTATTTCATTGCTTCATTGGCTTGTCCTTGCTTGAATGAAAGATGCTTAATTTATACAATTGATATCTACATTTTCTTTTCCCTTTCATTTTGTTGTTGTTGTTGCCTCTTATGTTTGGATTTTGAATACTTTTAACTGGCTGAAAACAATATATGCATTACTGTCTTATAATGAATTGTTTATGATATGCATTCTAACTGGCTGGAAATAATATATGCATCCCGATTTTTTTTTTTTTTAAAAAGACTTTTTGAGGCGGGCCTATATAGGCCCGCCTCAACAACTGACACCCACCCCCCCCCCCCCCCCCCCCCAAAAAAAAACACACTTGTTGAGGCGGGCCTTTATAGGCCCGCCTCAACAAGCACCTCGTTTTGGCGCCGAAGTAAGGGACTTGTTGAGGCGGGCTTAGGAGGCCCGCCTCAATAAGGTCCTTTTAGAAGCGTATATTGCCCGCCTCAAAAAGGGTCCTTACTTGTTGCAGCCCCCGCAGTAGAAGCGAACGGTGTACGACTCAATAAGTGTCAAAAGGCCCGCCTCTAAAAGGGTTTTTTCCACTAGTGCGTGGAAGCTCACCTTGGAGAATGACGACCTCGGCGTCTTCGGCATATTGAAGGAAATTGACGGTGATGCGGAGGAGCGAGAAGGATCCGTCGCTGCTGTCGAGAGTGAAGTATTTGTCTGTCAGGTAGCCCTATTACTAGGTTGAACCAATTTTAGGGTTCTAAAGAAATTTGAGAGAAAGAGAATGAGAACCGGAGAAGAATGGTTTTTTTTTTGATAAGTTAAGAATTAGACTGGACAACCACAAATAAATGATTTCTCAGCCTATAGCATCCTTTCGGATGAGAACTAAAAGCTCTAAATTAGTTTGAATGTCTTCCAGGGAGTTCCGCTGGGCCAGCTTAGCAATGCAATCGGCGACAACGTTCGATTCTCGGAAGACATGGCAAATCTGCACTGAAGAAAACAGTTGTAAAACACAAAGGATATCAGAAATTACAATTTCAATATCCCAAGGACAGTGCCAGATTTGATTCAGGACATTTATAATTATAAGGTTATCACATTCAATTTGAATGTTGGTTAGTCCCATTTCATGGGCCTTAACCAAGGCATTCCTAAATGCTAAGGTTTCAGTTTTTAAGGGTGTAGATAAACCACATTTCTCTCCATGAAGAAAAATTGATTCACCTTTATTGTTACGAAAAATGTAGCCGAAACTAGATTCTCCGTTAGTTTTAGTTGATCCATCCGTGTTAATTTTAACAACATCACCCATTGGTTTTTTCCACTTTTGTTTTATTCTATGTTTATTCTTGTTATAATTTTTCCTTTCATTTTCATCATCAAGACAGTCAGGGTTCCAATTTTTTGATTGTTTCCAATTATGGATTTGATTTCTAATATAACTAGGAACATCCTTAATCATATCAAAATCATTATTTGTTCTACCAACGCTTTGTTGGTTTCTGTAGAACCAAATTCCCCACCAAGTCACAATCAGTTCTAGGAATTGTGACTTGTCAGTTTTGTCCCGAATTTCATCAATAATTTCATATGTTTTTTTATTTCCGATATTTAAAGATCTAATGATGCCAAAAGTGTGTTGATTTATTTTATCTATGGTTTTTAATGTATGGGTACACTGAAATAAAATATGATTGGAGTCTTCAGTATGTGCATTACAACGGATACACCCCTAAGGGAGTGCTACTCCTTTTTTAGCTAGTCTTTGTTTTGTTGGAAGTCCATTTTTTAAAATTTTCCACAAGAAATTTTTCTCTTTTGGGTAGGTATCCAATTTCCATATCCAAGAAGAATCATAAGTTGTGTATCTTTTCTTTTCATTAATCATGTTCATAGCAGATCTTGTAGAAAACCAACCATTCTTACTAGCTTCCCAGTACATTCTATCGTGTATCTCATTTACTGGTATTGAAATGGATGTGATCATTTTTTAAATCTCGACAAGTAGCATTTATTCAATCTTTCCTTTGTCCCAGGACTTATTTGGTAGAATAAAGTGTGTTACCAAAGCATCTTTATTATGATCAGGTTGTATATTGGTCATTTCACATAAAGGATTCTTACAGACCCATCTGTCAGTCCAAAATTTAATAGTTCGGCCATTTCCAACTTGCCAAATGAGTCCTATTTTGAATTCTTCAAGGATTTCAATCATTTTAGACCATTGCCAAGAACAATATCCTTTTTTTTCATAATGTAATATGTGTTGTGTTTTCAAATAATTTTCAAATACTATTTTTATCCAAAAGTTATTTGGCTCAGCTAGAATTTTCCAAAGCAATTTGAATTGCAATGCTTTGTTCATGTCTTTTGATTTGCAAATACCAAGTCCTCCTTGTTGTATGGGTTTACAAATCTTATCCCAACCTATAAGGGGTTTGTACGAAGGATCCTTATTACAGAAGAAAGTTCTATTTATTTTATCTAGTTCATTATGAGTTTGTGTTGGTAACATGAGATTTTGCATTAGAAAGTTAGGTCTAGATGCAAGGTTAGCTTTTATTAATGTTGTTCTACCTGCTTGGGATAGAGAGTTGGCTTTCCATTTGGCTAATTGTTTTTCTGTGCTAATAATAAGTTCTGCAAAAGTATTTGAGTTTACCCTGCCATTAATGATAGGGCAGCCTAAATATTTTTCAAGAGATACCATATTCGTGATTGTAAGGATCCTTTGTATTGCCAATTTCTTTGTGTTGGACACTTTTTTCGTTACTTGAAAGGCCGATTTATGGTAGTTTACTTTTTGTCCAGATATTTTACAGTAATCATCCACAATATCCTTAATCTCCTTACAGTTCTCTTGTTTTGCTTTTGAGAATATCATGATATCATATGCAAATGCTAAAAACGGAACACGAGTTCCAAGTTTCGAGATTTGAAATCCAATAGGTTTTCGGGGTCTTTCAGTTGCATTTTGAAGTTTTCGAGCAAGGATTTATGCTCCAAGAATAAACAAGAATGGGGAGAGGGGGTCGCCCTGACGAAGTCCTCTCGTTGGTTTAAAAATTTATGTAGGCCCATTATTAACCAATACTGAGAATGAAACAGTAGTAATGCATTCTTGAATCCAATTGATAAATTTAGCATGGAAACCAAACTTTTCCATGATTTTGATGAATTTCCATTTAATTCTGTCGTAAGCTTTTTCTATGTCTAATTTGAGGTCTATGAATCCTTCTGTTCCTTGTTTCGATTTAAAGGAATGGAAAATTTCATGTGCAATTAGAATGTTATCTTGGATAGCTCGATTTGCACCAAAAGCTCCTTGTAAGGGATGAATCAATTTTTCTAAAGTATTTTTTAATCTTGAAGTTAAGATTTATGAAATAATTTTATAGATTGTTGAACATAGACTGATGGGTCTATAATGGTTTGTTGAATTGGGATTGTCACATTTGGGGATTAAGGATATGAATGTATGATTAATTTGTTTTAGTAGTTTCCCTGAAAGGAAAACACTTTTCACCGCTTGGATCACAGTTGGACCAACAATATCCCAATATTTTTGGTAAAATTCTGTTGTCATTCCATCAAGGCCATGAGATTTGTCTGATCCAATTCCAAAGACAGCCTTTTTTATCTCTTCATTAGAAACATTTCTTATTAATTCATTATTATCCTCTGATGTTATTTCTGTTTGAATTAATTCAAGGTTTTCCTTTAGTAATTCTTCATTCATTTCTTCACTTTTAAATCTCTTTATAAAGTCATTTCTAATATTCTCCTCTCCAATTATGTTAGTTCCTTCATGGGTTTTGATTTCTTATATTATTTTTCAGTTTCTTTTTCCACTAGCTATTTTATGAAAGTAGCTAGCATTCGTATCATTAAGTTTTATGTGTTTTACTTTTGCTCTTTGGTTCCAAAATATTTAATGAAAACTAAGAAGTTTTTTTTTTCCAATAAGTCTGTTTTGTTTTTGGATTAAAGAGTTCGTTGAGTTGGTATAAATTTCAATTTGAATGTCAGATAATTGTGTTTCAATAATATGAAGTTGACTAAAAACATTTCCAAAAGTAGTCTTATTCCAAATTTTGGCATGTTTTTTAAGTAATTTTGTTTTGGAAACTAGATTATACATTCTAGACCCATGAAAGTTTGATCTCCAGGCTTGTTTAACAACATTCCTAAAGTCTTTCCTTGTCATCCATATTTTCTCAAATTTGAAAGGTTGGTTTTTTAAAGGTATGGTAGATGCTAGTTCAATAGAAATTGGACAACGATCAGAGCTAATAAATGCATAATGTTTGGTACAAATATCAGGGTACCATTGCAGAATTTGGTGATGAATCAGAGCTCGATCAAGTTTTTCATATATGTTATCAATTTCTGTTTTATTCTTTCTCCAGGTGTATGTGTTCCCTTGTATTGGTATATCTAGTAATTCACATTCATTTTTGAAATGTCTAAGCCTGGTAAATTTTGATAATGGTGGGGCTGCACCACCCAATTTTTCAGTATGGTCTTGTATTTCATTGAGATCTCCCATAACTATGCACGGGTAGGAACTATTTTTGATAAATGTAATTATTTTCTCCCAAAATTCATCTTTACCAGATTCATACGGAGGGGTATAAGTAAGGATAAGTAAAGCTTTAATATTAGTGCACATATTTGTGTACTTAATACTAATAAATCTCGATTCAATTTTGTCTACTTCAAGTATTTCATTTGTGAGCTAGTAAGTTTTCTACATTACGCATATGCCACCTGAGAAAGCAGTAGCTAGGACGAAATGAAATTGATCAAAGCCAACTTTTCTTCATATTTTTTCATTTGGTTCCTTGTTCGTTCTAGTTTCAAATAAAGCTAGAAGTTGGATTCGTTCAATTTTACAGAAGGATTCAACATCCATCCAAAGATTTTTTTTCCCAATACCACGACAACTCCAGGTTGTAATCTTCATATAAAAACCCATGAGAATTTGCCCCATATCCAAAGACAATTAGGGGTCTTTATCCAATTGTTTTGGCACTTATAACCTGATCTTACAGTCAGATGTTTACTCATGATTATTATTGTGTTTGAGTTGTTGCATTCGTTTTCCCCATCTAAACGAAAGGGAATCCATGAATTACATGATGTTGTAGCATTTAGTTTCTGAGCATACTGAGGTAAAAACCTATCATGGTTTATCGGATCTATTGTTTTGACAACTAAAGTAAAATAACTTTTTTTTCCAGCCTTCAATTGTTGAGTACAAGCTGTAAAACAAAGGATATATAGATCATATACCTTTGCAATTGAAAAAAAGTTCAGATTCCTAATAAGAGTACATTTAATCTCTGCTGCTGTCACAATATGATTGGATACAACTAGAGGAGTACTCAAATTTTTCATACAATCATTTTGCAAAGAGTGTTTGTTCAAAGGGAATTTGTTCGTGGAGTTTGAACTCCAAAATTTGTTCATTTGTTGATGGTTCCTTTTTGATATTATTCCTTCTTCACTCCTTGGCACACTTCTCTGGTTCCGATCTTCTTTATTTCCAGCCAACATGATCCCAGAACTCCATTCCACAGCAACCTGTAAGAGATCAAAAAAACCCAAAAACAAATAAGTTAATAGTTCAGTAATCTTTTTTCCAGGGTTTGGATAACATACCTGGGTTAAGTGTTTGTTCCTATTAGTTATGACACTGTTTCTGTGCAATACAAAAACAAGGGAAAGAGAGTTCCATGTACAAACTCTATTTCCAATTTTACTTGGTACAAAGATAGAAAAGTATTTTAAATTTGCACAGAATAAATTCTGCACCACACATTGATTATTGTACAAGTCAAATTCAAGAAGCAATTTAAAGCAGAGAACAAAGACAGTCCACCTGCATTCATAACAGGTGACAGTAAATAAAATGCTAGTAGCAAGAATCCAGTCCCATGTCAGAGAAAGACAAAAGATAGGGATATTGGGAGCAGTTTTATGGGTGTGGTTACTAGTAAAGAAAATATAAGAGAACATCAGGTACATAATCATCTTCTCATTAATGATGGGGATCCATACTTCCACAAAAGTGCCAAAGGACCAACATACAGTCCAGAGGCAAAAAGAAGCAGGACCTAAACACTTAGCACTTGTAATAATCAAATTGGTTCTGTCACAGCAGAAGGACTGAAACAAAAAGGAGTTCAAGGGGATTTCCCTTTTAACATAGTTTTTAAACTTGGTAATAACAGAACCTAGAATTTGATTATTAGACTTACACATAATCACTTCTTCATTTTCTTCGCACCCTTCAACACCGAGGTGGCGGTATCTTCCTCGCAGGCCAACTCCTTACATTTGCTGGACTCAGAAGTGGTAGTGACAGGCTTGTCTGCTATATCCCCTTCACCAGAGGGTGTAGCAGTAGCCTTGGAAGGATTCAACTTGTTCTGAGGAGGCAGAGACTCCCTAGGGGCATAGAGGTCATTCATAACCTCTTTACCATCCTTCTGGAGAGCTTCCGGACACTCCAAAAATTCATCCAATAGGTCATCAGAGTTCAGGAGCTTCTGCAGCTCATCATCCCGAATAATAGGGATCTCCATTTTGTCCAGCACAAGGTTCTAGCCTGAAGGGGCCCTCAGGCTCACCTTGGTACAATCATCATTAGGGTGTGGCATAGTGAAAGGGGAAGTCAAACTAGCATGCAATTCAGAGTTAACATGCACATTATCAACAAGAGGATCAAAAGTAGAGATATTCTCTTTCCTAGGCTCAAGAGAGTTACAATGTTTTCAGCAATCACAACATGTTCAGAGATGGGGACATGAGTAAAAACTATGACTTGATCAGAAGAAGGATCAATAACAGTTTGATACACCACAAAGAAACCATTGAATTTGACCAATGGATCAGAAGGAGTAGAGAAAGCAGCTTTAGCCTCCTTGTTGTTCTTTTTCTTATGGGAAATAGTTTCCCACTTGTTTGTGGATTCAGGAACACCTTCCTTAGGATCATCAGAAGGAGAACTAACCTTAAGCCTTTGGAAAGTCATCTGCAATGATTGAGGTTTAGCATTCCTCATGGGGCACTTATCAAAACAATGATCAAGTGCTCCACAATTCCCGCAGCCTTCTTGGCATTCTTCGAACCAAATAGTGTAAACTTTTGCATTACCTTCCTCATCCGGAACAACAATGGTTTTATGGTCCACTCTTTTCACATCAACATTAATACACACTCTAGCATAGCTCATCTCAAGAATGGTGCTTATGGCATCAAAACTGATATATTCAACCGGTAATTGTGGGATACGAATCCACATATCAACAGTTGATATGGGTTCAGAAATAGGGTCAAAATTAGAGCACCAAGGCTTCAAAAACATAAGCTTACCAAATACATGATAAGGTCTCCCATCCCAGGCCTTTTTTTGGTCAATAGGGTTAGCAAAGCTGTAATACCCCTTAATTTTAGTAAGGATATTTGGGTAATTTTTCCAACCTTCGTTCAATAATTGTTTTGCCTTCAGAGGAGTTCGGATTTTCCGTAACATCCATGATCTCCGAAATAATTCCTTGAGTGGTATAAAATACATTCGATGTATTTTCTGGACTTAGAATATTTGTTTGGATACAAATATATAATTTCCGGGGTTTAAAACCCATACCAAAGCTACGTATAGCTTATATTCCTCATCATCAGAACTTGGGAAATAAAGCCGACTTGAAATTCGGATTGAATTTCAGCAAAGACCAACTCAAATCAAATTAGATTTGATGAAGTATCTGCAAAGAGGAGCTACGTGTCCTCACATCAAGAAATCAGAAGCTACGTGTATTATGTTTCTTCACAATCAAATTGGGAATTTGATTAAAATTCAGCAAAGCACCAAAACTCCAATTTGGTCTCCTCTCTCTCGGTGAGCTCTCTCTGTCCAGTCACTCCCTCTGCCCAGCCGTCGTCTCCTTTCGGCGAACCCACTCATCCAGCTCGGTCGTCGTCTCCTCCGGCGAGCTCGACCCGGACCGGACCGCTGTTCGTCCGCCTCCTCTGTTCGTGCCTCTGTCCGCTGATGTTTTGGTTGCCCCGTCTGCGACACTTCAGGAGAATTGTAATAACTTTCTGCTCACTCATTATTTTGGTCTGAAGTTTTGAGGAGACAAACTAGACTCGTAGATCAAACTCCTCGAGTTGGAATCATCGTATTTGGAGTCCTGAGCAGGGAGAACGAATTTTTACAAGTCGGAGTCGCTGTTGCTGAAGTTTGCTGGTGTTCGCCGTTTGTTGCTGTTATTGTGCGGTTGTTTCGGCGTCTGCTGCTGAGTTCCGGGATCGAGAAGCCTCTCCGGTGGCTACAGAAGGTGATCGAATCCCTTTAAGTGATAAAAAGGTGCTCTTGGGTGTTATTCAAAGGCCTAAGAAGGTTGGAGATCGAACCACAAACGAATCAAAGTCGAACGAATTAATTTGGAGGGATTTATTATCCAGGATCTGCCCCAGTTTCAGACCCAGGAAACCGTTGTCTTTGAGCCTGTTTAAGTTTTCTGCGGATTTAAGGCAAGTGGCGGTTCGCTCTTGCTCATCATTCCATATTTACATTGATTATCAATTGTTTAATTGTTAATTGATTTGGAATGAATATTGTTTATGTCTGAGATCAGTTTTGATAAACTGTTTTGGAAGATTAAAAAATGACATTATAATAGGTTGTATACTCTGTTAGAATCAACGCTATTATATATATATTGATAGGTTGAGATATATCTATGATGATGGCCTTGAAGGCTTTGATATGATTATTACTGTGTTGAATTGTTTAGTTAGCACGAGTATTCGTAGGAGCGATGGACTATTCGAGGTCCAGTCGTTTCTTAATAATGATTAATGGTGCAAAGGGTGATAAACCCAAAAACCATTTGGTAGGTCATGACCGATCTCTATAGTCGGGTATAGAGATGGTGGCACTTAACTGATGCTACAAATCTTGGGATTCGTCCCATTCAGGAGTATGTCCCTCATGGCGAAATATATGTCCTATATGTCCCTCATGGCGAAACATATATTCAATATATGTCCCTCATGGCGATACATATATTTAAAAGCCTATAACGTGATGCGCGTTTTGGAATTAAATAAGATAAGTGCCATCGTAGCACATGATTAATATACCTTGGGCGAGTAGTGCAGCTAAGTATAGTGCATCTAGGAAAGCTCGTCTTGACTTTGATCAGAGTAAAGTTCTCTTTCCAATCTGGATTCGCATTGTGCGATGAGGTTGGTCGTGAACCGAAACATCAAGTCGTTTTAAACGCTTGTGTGAAATTATAATGTTCCAGACATTTGTCATGCTTTCCGATAAGAGTCAATTCATTGGAGTCTTCTTTTGGGTTGATTGCTGTAAGACTCGGTCTTTCAGAATCTTCTCTTGATCATGCTGCTTGATATATTCCAGTAGGAGTATGGTGGTTGACTATCGTCATCGGTTTTAATTCGAGAAACGATGAGTCTAACCTAATACGACTACTTCGAACCACTCTGCTTTGTACCCTTGCATAGTCTTTCATTAGACTAACCAACCGTAATTGTTCTCTGCATGGTTGGCTGGTGTCATCCGTTTGATTCGGCACATCAGGTAAATTGCAGATGCAGGAAGGCTAGAACGACTATAAAGACAACGGTGGTTTTTGGATGTTTTAATGATTTTAATCAGGTTGAGATCCTTGGGAGATGATCATTGTGATCAAGACCCTTTTGTAAGATTTTGAAAGACTTCCGTTGTATTTCAATTATTCTGAGTTTAATCCTTTTCGGAATTGGGATGTAATTCCAGAACTTATGTTTTCAATGAAAATTATGATGATTTTGTATCATAATTGTTCTTTAGGATTTGTGTTTCAATGGTAAAGCCTGGGGTGACTTCGGTATGGAAACCGAGGTCACTGGCGGTAATACCTTTCCAAATGGGTTAAAATTTGGGGGTGTTACAGATTTGGTATCAGAGCCATGTTTTTAAAACGGGTTTGGGATTTCATGAACCATTTACTCGTTTTAAGTTGAAAAATATTTTCAAGGGCTTTGAATTTTCAAAATGAAAAGAATTTAAAATATCACCGTTCATAGTCGTGCCTTCTTTAGTCTGATATGAGAGGTATGTGAGTTACCTCTAAATCTAGAAAGACTGATCTGTTCTTGTTGTTGTAAGACATAGGTGTTTGTCTATTCTTTTGAAAGGACTCGGAAGGTGCCGAGATGATTCTATCATATCTAGTAAGGTTAAATTTCCCTGTTTCTCAGAGATATTTTGAGGTTTGAGGACCTAGTAGTTCCTTCGAAGATATCAACTATGTACTTCCTGAGTTGGTAGTACTAATATCCTAGTGCTGTAATCTCCGAGTAATTGGTGTGAACGTTCGGGAGATTATTGTAGATGAATCTTGATCCCTCTGTTCATAATTCATCTATAGAATTATCAAGTTGATCTATTCTAAGTGATTTTATGGGATAATTAAGGAATTGCTCTTAGGAGTTTTGATGTCTAAGTGTGATGTCATAATCGTTGACATTCATTGTTGAGAAAATGAATACGGAGAATTAATGCTCGATGTAGTCAGGATTTGCCTCCGTATGAGAATTCTTGGGATGAACCTAAGGTAGAGTTCGTTGAGCCGTTAAGGTAGGCCAATGGGATATTGTAATAACGACGTTTAAATGGAAGCGATTTCCAAGGGAACTCTAAGGAAAATCCCGAGGAAAATCCTAAAGAAGATCCTTAGGAAGAGGAAGATCCGGAGGAAAACCCTGAGGTAGATCCTCAAGAGGGGGAAGATCCAAGGAAAGATCCAGAGGGAACTCTAGATGAGGACCCGGAGGAAGATCTCGTAAGGCAAGGCTAGAAGAGCCTGATGCCTAAAGTGTTCATTTATGAATATCTTTTAGTAAGTATATTGGGAAAAGTTATGGAAAGATTTGTTTATTCTTGAGACATCATATTCCTAGTGTTTGGAGGTATAGGTTATGTGGAGTTGATGAGATTAAGAGTTATATCTCACTTGTGTATTTGGGATTTTTGTTCCATTAGAAGTATATATAGGTGGACTAGTGCAAAGTCTGGAATGTCTGGTTGTGGAATCATGCTGTAGGAATAAGTTGATTAAGGGAATAGTTCAATAAAAACTCGTTTCCCCTATTGCGATCTTGAGTAAAACTATGAAATCCGGAGTTATGATGGTCGGGATCATAAGTAAGTATGACCCATGTAGGACCAATGATTAAAGCTTTTGGAAAAGCCAAGTGTACGAAATCATAGGTATCCTTTGGGGAAATCTATTTGAGATTCTTTTGAGGTAAAATAAGGAAATGATGCGATTAAGTCCTGGATGGATAGTAGATTGTGTGAGGAATATAAGGATTTTAAGTTAGAAATAAGTCATTTAAGACAGTACGAGTCGATGGACTCGATAAGTGGAATTTTCGGAGGATGAAGAGTTATGACTCTTGGAAATTGTCTAAGATTGACATCTTGTGAGTATGTCATCTATAAGGCTTATGGTATCACTCTCCTTGAGGAAATAGGAGTAATATCTTATGTGATACGTTTTGAGGAACGTAGGAATAAGATATTGTGATTATTCTTGAATCTTAAAGGAGTTAAGTTAGAAATTGTTTAAAGAGATGTGTTAAATTATTCTTGTAAGGATTTTAAGTTAGAGATGGTGTAAGGCCAGTCTTACTTTAAGATAAATGATGGAATTGTGTAAAGTACCATTAAGGGAATTAATGAAGTTATGATTCGAGGTTACTAAGATTTGATGTCTAAGTTGTAAGAAGATAATGTGTAAACCTTGAGGTTGTCTATAAGGAGATTGGAGGAGAAATGTAGATTCTCCTATTGAAGGTGCATTAATATCGTAATCATGGTGGTGGAAGACCATTATTCTAAGGTAGACATAAGCTTGTAGAGGTAGTAAGAGTTATTACCTGGTGTGTTGTATAAAGATAAGGTTGCGGATGATACTTTGTTGATTTGAGGATAAAGGACTTCAAGTGAGCTGAAAGCTACGAAGTCAGTAGTAATTCCTTTTGAGAGTGTTTTTCTCTTTCTTGCCAAGCGGCCTCATTCGGGTCCTATGATGCATAGTGACGCGCTAAAACCTTTGAGGATAAGGTGCGAGTATAAGTATGTTGGGGAATACTGATGAATTAAAGGATATGGTGTATAGACTATTTTTCTGTGTGATTGAGGAATAGAGTAGTACAGATTACCAGTATGAACCTATTGAGGAATGGGGATGCCAGCGAGGCATTTGGAGAAATAGGAAAAGTGAGTTGTAGGCTTGTGCCTAAGATAGTTCCGGATTTATAGGATTCAGTTATGAGTCAACATATGAGGCCTGTACTAGAGTATGTTCGATGATTGGGACGTTCGCAAGAACAAGTCCAGTAAGGCAGAGTAGCAGTTCAATCGTCGATACGGACCGTAGTGATTCATGTTTGGAACGGAAAAAGGTTTCATGGGAAGCCTGGAGAATTATAGAGGAAATGCATAGACGCTTTCCTGATTTGTTTTGACCAAGTTTTGGGGTCGAATTTTTTTCTAACGGGGTGGTAATGTAATACCCCTTAATTTTAGTAAGGGTATTTGGGTAATTTTTCCAACCTTCGTTCAATAATTGTTTCGCCTTCAGAGGAGTTCGGATTTTCCGTAACATCCATGATCTCCGAAATAATTCTTTGAGTGATATAAAATACATTCGATGTATTTTCTGGACTTAGAATATTTGTTTGGATACAAATATATAATTTCTGGGGTTTAAAACTCATACCAAAGCTACGTGTAGCTTATATTCCTCATCATCAGAACTTGGGAAATGAAGCCGACTTGAAATTCGGATTGAATTTCAGCAAAGACCAACTCAAATCAAATTAGATTTGATGAAGTATCTGCAAAGAGGAGCTACGTGTCCTCACATCAAGAAATCAGAAGCTACGTGTATTATGTTCCTTCACAATCAAATTGGGAATTTGATTAAAATTCAGCAAAGCACCAAAACTCCAATTTGGTCTCCTCTCTCTCGGTGAGCTCTCTCTGTCCAGTCACTCCCTCTGCCCAGCCGTCGTCTCCTTTCGGCGAACCCACTCATCCAGCTCGGTCGTCGTCTCCTCCGGCGAGCTCGACCCGGACCGGACCGCCGTTCGTCCGCCTCCTCTGTTCGTGCCTCTGTCCGCTGATGTTTTGGTTGCCCCGTCTGCGACACTTCAGGAGAATTGTAATAACTTTCTGCTCACTCATTATTTTGGTCTGAAATTTTGAGGAGACAAACTAGACTCGTAGATCAAACTCCTCGAGTTGGAATCATCGTATTTGGAGTCCTGAGCAGGGAGAACAAATTTTTACAAGTCGGAGTCGCTGTTGCTGAAGTTTGCTGGTGTTCGCCGTTTGTTGCTGTTATTGTGCGGTTGTTGCGGCGTCTGCTGCTGAGTTCCGGCGTCGAGAAGCCTCTCCGGTGGCTACAGAAGGTGATCGAATCCCTTTAAGTGATAAAAAGGTGCTCTTGGCTGTTATTCAAAGGCCTAGGAAGGTTGGAGATCGAACCACAAACGAATCAAAGTCGAACGAATTAATTTGGAGGGATTTATTATCCAGGATCTGTCCCAGTTTCAGACCCAGGAAACCGTTGTCTTTGAGCCTGTTTAAGCTTTCTGCGGATTTAAGACAAGTGGCGGTTCGCTCTTGTACATCATTCCATATTTACATTGATTATCAATTGTTTAATTGTTAATTGATTTGGAATGAATATTGTTTATGTCTGAGATCAGTTTTGATAAACTGTTTTGGAAGATTAAAAGATGACATTATAATAGGTTGTATATTCTGTTAGAATCAACGCTATTATATATATATTGATAGGTTGAGATATATCTATGATGATGGCCTTGAGGACTTTGATATGATTATTACTGTGTTGAACTGTTTAGTTAGCACGAGTATTCGTAGGAGCGATGGACTATTCGAGATCCAGTCGTTTCTTAATAATGATTAATGGTGTAAAGGGTGATAAACCCAAAAACCATTTGGTGGGTCATGACCGATCTCTATACCCGGGTATAGAGATGGTGGCACTTAACTGATGCTACAAATCCTGGGATTCGTCCCATTCAGGAGTATGTCCCTCATGGCGAAACATATGTCCTATATGTCCCTCATGGCGAAACATATATTCAATATATGTCCCTCATGGCGATACATATATTTAAAAGCCTATAACGTGATGCGCGTTTTGGAATTAAATAAGATAAGTGCCATCGTAGCACATGATTAATATACCTTGGGCGAGTAGTGCAGCTAAGTATAGTGCATCTAGGAAAGCTCGTCTTGACTTTGATCAGAGTAAAGTTCTCTTTCCAATCTGGATTCGCATTGTGCGATGAGGTTGGTCGTGAACCGAAACATCAAGTCGTTTTAAACGCTTGTGTGAAATTATAATGTTCCAGACATTTGTCATGCTTTTCGATAAGATTCAATTCATTGGAGTCTTCTTTTGGGTTGATTGCTGTAAGACTCGGTCTTTCAGAATCTTCTCTTGATCATGCTGCTTGATATATTCCAGTAGGAGTATGGTGGTTGACTATCGTCATCGGTTTTAATTCGAGAAATGATGAGTCTAACCTAATATGACTACTTCGAACCACTCTGCTTTGTACCCTTGCATAGTCTTTCATTAGACTAACCAACCGTAATTGTTCTCTGCATGGTTGGATGGTGTCATCCGTTTGATTCGGCACATCAGGTAAATTGCAGATGCAGGAAGGCTAGAATGACTATAAAGACAACGGTGGTTTTTGGATGTTTTAATGATTTTAATCAGGTTGAGATCCTTGGGAGATGATCATTGTGATCAAGACCCTTTTGTAAGATTTTGAAAGACTTCCGCTGTATTTCAATTATTCTGAGTTTAATCCTTTTCGGAATTGGGATGTAATTCCGGAACTTATGTTTTCAATGAAAATTATGATGATTTTGTATCATAATTGTTCTTTAGGATTTGTGTTTCAATGGTAAAGCCTGGGGTGACTTCGGTATGGAAACCGAGGTCACTGGCGGTAATATCTTTCCAAATGGGTTAAAATTTGGGGGTGTTACAAAAGCGCAGCTCAAACCATAAATTAGGTTTTTCCAGGATTTCAAAAGAGCCCTTAATAAAGCACCAATCATTTTTCAGTTTGTTCCTCAGTTTGGAAAAATCTACAGGATCTCCTATGATATACCTAAGGAGAGAAGTCTCCTTGAGTTTCATAATGTTTTCCCTGACCCCAGAGAGCTTGAAAAGGAAGATTTTCATGTCAATGACAAGTTTTTTCAAAATAGGGAGACTGTGAGTCTCATCAGTTTGAGCAACCGAAGGTTTATTCACCAAAGGAGGGTTCACCTCATTGTTGTTCAAAGAAAAGGGTTCAGTAGAATTGTTTTTCTCAACAGTCGAAGAGCAGGACACATCAGGGGAGGTGCAAAGCACCTCACTCATGGTTCTCTTTCCCTTATCTATTAGATTGGATAAAGGAAGATGCAACACAAACACACAAGCAAAAATGAACAACCACAGGAAACACCAGACAAAGGAGTCAACAAGGGAGTTAAGAAAGTTCAGGGATTTTGTGATACCCCATAATTTTTTAAGGCTATTTTGGGAATTATGGATTTTTCCTGAGCGCCAGTTTGGTACGTCGGATTTAATTCTGAAGGTTTGAGACATTCTGTAATGCGCTCTGTATCTGTAATATTTTTTCTCAGTGAAGAATTATACAGTCGAGATGTTTTGAAAGTTCGTACTCGTTCGTGTATGACTTTTGTTAACGCGGGTTAAGATTGGTACAAGTTTATTGCCCAAGAGTTGTTATCTAATGGGCAATAGTACAAGATTCTTTATCCAAAGGTTATTGTCCAAGAGCTATTATCCAAGAGGCAAAGTGCAAGGTTATTACCCAAGGGACGGGAATGAAGCTTCCTACCACCTTCCTCCTCCTTGGATTTGCCTATAAATAGAGAGCATTGGGTGAGAGTGAAAGGGGCTGAAAAACGCAGAAGCGCTGTCAAGCTCTCGTCTCTCAAAAACGCTCTCAAAATGCTCTCTCTCGGGAAGGCTCTAGTGGATCGTCGAAGCTCGTTTAGTGTCGTTTCCGGTGGCCAAGAGGAGCATTGGAGGCTCTCGGACGCCTAGAAGCCAAGCAAGGTGAAAGACGAGCCAAATCGATCGTCGAGGGTGAGTTTTCTCCTCTCGTATTTCTGTTTTCGTTCGCGACGGCGACCGCCGCGAGGATCACGACGACCGCCGACTCAAAGGCGGCGACCGCCGGCATGAGACGGCGCCCGCCGTGAGGAACACGGCGACCGCCGGCATGAGACGGCGCCCGCCGTGAAGATCCCGGCGCCCGCCGTGATGTTGTGGCCAACCGCCGTGAAGAAGGGCCAAGGAGCGGCGCCCGCCGTAGTTGGGCGGCGCCCGCCGCGTGGGAGGTGGCGCCCGCCGTGATTGTTGTGGCGCCCGCCGTGAAGTGTTGGTGGCCGTGGTTGTTGGTGTTGGCTTCCGTAGCCTTCGTTCGGGTTTCGTTTCCTTCGATTCCTTTCGTTCTTTCGTAGATCGGTATTGTTGTTTGTCGAATCTAACTTAGAGTTTCTGTATGGGTCGAACTGAAGGTATCAGAGTTGGCGGATTCGTCTCTGTGTCGAGCCCGAAATCCCGTCGTTAGACTTCGTTCAATCTCTGCGGATTCAGGCAAGTGGCGGTTCGCTCTTTCTCATCGTTCCATATTTACATTAATTATCAGTTGTTTATCTGAGTAATTAATTTCGAATGATTACTGTGTTTGTCTGGAATTGGTTTTATAAACTGTTTTGGAAAATCATATAATAGGTTGTATATCTGTTAGAACAACGCTATAATCTGTGATCGCCTTCCGGGCATTTATGTGGATTTATCTTGTACTGTGGTTATGTTGTAACTGTAAGTTAGCACAAGTATTTGTAGGAACGCCTGGATCCTGAGAGTTCCATGCGCGTTCCTTTAATAGCGTTGTTCTAACGCTATTAAAGGAACGCGCATGGAATTAATTTGGAATGATTACTGTGTTTGTCTGGAATTGGTGATAGCCTCATCGTTCCATATTATCTGCGATCGTCTCATCGTTCCATATTTACATTAATTATCAGTTGTTTATCTGAGTAATTAATTTGGAATGATTACTGTGTTTGTCTGGAATTGGTTTTATAAACTGTTTTGGAAAATCATATAATAGGTTGTATATCTGTTAGAACAACGCTATTATCTGTGATCGCCTTCCGGGCATTTATGTGGATTTATCTTGTACTGTGGTTGTGTTGTAACTGTAAGTTAGCACAAGTATTTGTAGGAACGCCTGGATCCTGAGAGTTCCATGCGCGTTCCTTTATAACTGTAAGGGCGATGAAGACCCAACGATTGTTGAAGTTTGAACTCAATGAGGTTCATTCTTTTAAAGGGCGAGCAAGACCCTACGATAGTAGAAGTTTGGACTCTATGAGGTTCATTATTTCGATATAGATTCAGAGGTTTGGACTCGGTGAGGTTCATTCCTTAGATATGGGTCCTGCGTGACAGGGACATATATTAAAAGCTTACAACGTGTTAATCGTTTTGGAATTAAATAAGATAAGGTGCCCGAGAGCACTTAATTAATATACCTTTGGCGAGTAGTGCAGCTAAGTAAATAGTGCAGCTAGGAAAGCTCGTCTTGACTTTTGATCAGAGTACGTTCTCTTTCCAATCTGGATTCGCTGTAAGCGATGAGGTTGGTCGTGAACCGAAACATCTTAGTCAGTTTTTAAATCATCGTTATGTGGTTCTGTAAGATCCAGACTTGAATGTAGTACGTTCTCTTTCCAATCTAGATTCGCTGTAAGCGGTGAGGTTGGTTGTGAGCTGAAGTATCTCAATCAGCTTTTAATCGCTGTTGTTTGATTCTGTAAACTTTCCAGATTTGTCATATTTCCTTAAAGACTCATTTCCTTTGGAGTCTTCTTTCGGGTCAATTTCTGTGAAGATTAAGTCTTCCAGAATCTTCTCTTGTGCATACCTCTTGTTGTTATTCCGTGAAAGTGTCGGGTTATGTATCGTCCCTTCGGTTATTATTCGAGGGACAATGATAGTAAATGGTTACGATCACTCAAACCACTCTGCTTTTTACCCTTGCTAGTCTATTCATTTATACTAACCTACGAAAATCGTTCTCTGCATGTGGGCTGGTGTCATCCGTTCGATTCGGCACATCAGATAGAGCAAAGATATAAGGAGACTAGATTGACTATGAAGACGACAGTTGTTTTTGGATGTTTTAATAATTTCTTTTAATCAGGTTGAGATCCTTGGGTAGGTGATCATTACGATCACAACCCTTTTTGTAATATCTTTTAAAAGACTTCCGCTGTACCTTGTTTAAAGACTTCCGCTGTACTTTGTTTAAACTCTGTGTTTGGCCTATTCGGGATTGGGTTGTAATCCCGTAACTCATGTTTCATTTGATTGATGTTTTGATTTGAATACTTTGATCATTATGTATCAATTGTATTCCATGAATTGTTTTTAAACCGGTAAAGCCTTGGGTGATCTCGGTAAGGAACACTGGGGTCACTGGCGGTAATACCTTTCCAAATGGGTTAAGATTTGGGGGTGTTATAGATTTGATATTCGATTTCAGCAAGTAAAACAACCAATATATAGAAAGGATCAGTACACAGAAAGAACCAAACCAAAGAGGAGGAGATTCAAGGAGGGAAGGCACCTGATTTTGCAGGAACACAATCTATGACTAGGTCTTCTAGCAGAGTCATCAACATAAGCCAGATCTAGAAAGTCGAAGCCACAGAGGCACCAAACTTCCAGCTGGCTCATAAGTGGCCCATGCTTTGGGATTCCATACCGATCCACAGTGCAGAACGAGAACCTCTTCACACTCCACCGGTGCTAGACGAGAAGGTCACTCACCATGAAACGCGGGCACACCGAAGTAAAGAAGCTTATCGGCAGGTAATCCAGTGTCTCATCCAGAGACTCTTCAGCCTTCTCAACAGGGATTAGGTGGCCTAATCCCTCGGTGAACAGGATCGAGACGCCAGACAACACCAGTAAGCAAGCCCATCCCGAAATGACAGAATTAGATTGGGTAGCCGGGAAATCAGGGTTGTGCAGAGAGTAGAAGATGTGGTTAAGGAGGATCAAGCAACTGAGAGAGGGGAAAAGATTCAGGGTCACAAGATTCAAGCACGACGGCCACGAGAAATTTAGGGTTTGAGGAGGCGATTTCGAGAGCGTATTCGGAGGCATGTTAATACTTTTTAGGTTGGATTTTTTAGAGAAGAAATGTTTTGAAAAGAAGAAATTTGAGCTTTTGAATTTTAATCAAAATTCAATTCAGTTGAAATTTTTTCAAAATTAAAATTTTTCTTTTTAAAGTTTATTGCCATGTCATAATTTATTTTTCAAAAGAAAAAGAAAAATCCGATTTTAATTTACCTCTTTATTTTGGGGTATTTTTGCAAAAACAAAAGGAAAAAATTTGGATAGGGTAAATTTGCAAAAAACAAAGAGCGTAAGGTAGATATGCAAATGGGTTAGTGAAAGGGGGTGTTGGTTGCTATTACTCATAAAACAATAGTGATACACGTAAACCAATTTGTAGGGGAAAATCGAAAGGGAGATATCAATCATGAGTTAGGATTGAGAATTGATAAGAAAGAACATATACATAGAGAGTAAGAGATTTACCTTGAGAATAGATAATGATGAAAATGAATTTGGTTTGCATAGATTCCAGACTACAACACGTGGCAAGGATCACATGAGGAGGGACCTTGGTAATACCAGTGTTTGTACCAGTGCTCCAATGATTTAGAGGAAGAGTAAAAAAAGCAACACAACTATGAGATCAAAGGAGTTAGTAGCAACAAAAAAGATCGGAGTAGAAGGCGGAGGAGGAATATATGGGGTCAACATAAACAAAAGAGGTTGAGTTTGCAAATAATTGCAAATTTTAGAATTGCTTAGGAGAAGACTTTCAAAAGGAGATGTGAACATAAAGAGCAGAAAAAAATGAAAACGCTCTCTAACCCTAAAACGCTCCCAAGCACGCCGCCGCCCCCTCAAACCCCCAGCTCTCTTCGGCCACCGCCGCTCAATGAGCCCAGAAGCTCCAGCCCTTACCATGACCTCAACCTCCACCTCGAGGGCGTCGTTGATGGAGTGGAGAGCTCAACCCCTTCTCAAGGGCGTCGCCGGACTCGACCTCTTCTTCAGGCTCTCTGACCTCTCTTCTGGGATGGGTCGACTAGGCGGTGGCGGTTCCTTTTCTCCCTTGCCTTTTGGAGCTGGAAAGGGGGTGGGGGTGTTTCTGCACCTAGGACGAAGTTGTCTTGCTTCGAGGCGACTGAATCTCGTCGTTGTGTGCCCGATCCCGCCACCGACGATAGCTCTCAGATCTGCTCTACTCTCACTCGACTTGGATCTGTTCATCACTCTCTCCCAGCCGTGCTTCCTCTTGTCCTCGAATCCAGGTTTTTTTGCTCTGATTTTTACTTTCTGTTTCTGCTCTTTGAAATCCCTTTCCTGAACAATCTTTGTCCCTTTGTGGCTGCTGCTTGGTGTCTGGTTTTGAATATTGTTGATCCTCTTTATTTGAACCTTAATCTGAATCCTTTAAGATGGCGTCTCTGTGAGATTACTTATGTGATTTGGGAAAGTTGTCATTGCTTGACTACTGTTTCCTTGCCTTTGGTTAAAGGTATTATCTATCTGTTTGTTATCCCTTGGTTTGATTTGGATAACAGTGTGAACCCTGACAATCTGAACCCTTCTTATATTGATAGTAATTTTATTACTTTGGTCGAGGAGACTTTGATGCTAGTTAGTTTTAACTACCAGACTAACAACTATGTGAACCAAGAGGTGACAAATCTTAAGATTTATACTGATAGGGTGACCCCCTTGATTATCTTTTGGTTGAACACCTCCTGCTACTTCAGGACTAGGATAGATAACCGGATGTACATTGTGATCTGGATTGGTATTCTGTCACCTGATGATCTTGCGAATCTGTTACAGGTATTAGAACAACTTACCATTATGGTTGAGAAAACCAATAGTAATGGTGATATTAGAATTGCTTGTTGGATGTTTGATCCTGTTTGCATGAATTACAGATCTGAACAATTTGAAATTACTACGTCTTACAATCATCCTTTTGAATCTCTGCTTTGGAACTCTGCCCTTGATAGTGTTCATTCTGTTGGGGTTCGAATTTTGGTTTATGATGTATATGCTTACTTGAATTCTCACTTTGATGTGATTTTCAAACATAGGCTACACGAGGCTTTGGATTGGAATCCAGAGCTCTTTTTGTATAGGGCCAATGGAGAACAAAATCAGAAAAAGAAGCCAAGGAACCAGAGAGGAATAACAACCAGAAGGAAACACATGAACAACCCTTGCTATGAAAAATGGAGCAATGGCTATAAGTACATATGAAAACTTACCCTCTGAACAATCGTTACTCGAACCATAATTTTGCAAAATTTGGTTCTTGGCATGACCTGCCATATTTAACTCAGACCCTTATTTGGTTCAGAGTATCTTGTTCTCTTATGCGTTTTTACTTGGTTGTGAAATCATGTATTAGAACAATTGGAAAAAATGCTAAAAATGAACCTTTTATGTGGTTTGGAAGAAAATTAGTTAAACAATACTTTGTATTTATGTGGAATGATATTCCCGGAAAATATATCTGGTTTATAGAACAAAAGTACTATGTAAGAATGGGAATTTGGCATGACTTGCCCCTAAAGAGTTTAAAGTCCATTGCATCCAGGCCTTTTCGCTGGACTATATGTGGTCTTAAGCTTATCAAAATACAAATTATAACCACTGAACAAAATAGAGAAAACAAACATAAACTTTGTAGATCGCTCAAGATCATTGCTCGGATAATCTGCCATGAACAACAATGCCCTTCATTCGGGGAACGACACCAAAACCATGATGAGAAATCACCTGATTGCATGAATTAGTGGAATTTACAGACTACTGAACACTACAACATTATTACCAAAAACCTTTCGAAGTCCCCTAATTGTCTTATGATATGGGTAAAAATCATTATGAGTTTTTTATGAAGATTACGGCCTGGAATTGCCGTGGTATCGGAAAGAAAACCTTCTGAACGGATGTTGAATCCTTCTGCAAAATTGAACGTATCCAATTATTTGCACTCTTTGAAACTAGAACAAATAAAGAACCAAGTGAAAAAGTTTAGAGAAAAGCAGGCTTTGATCAATTTTACTGTATCCCGGCTATAGGATTCTCGGGTGGTATCTGTGTTATGTGGAAGACCTACCCACTTACAAATGAAACCCTTGAAATTGATCAAATTGATACGAGGTTTATCTCGGTCAAATATACTAATCAAATCTCGAACAAGAAACTTATGTTAATCCTTACTTATGCTGCTCCGAATGAGGCTGGAAAAAATGTATTCTGGAATGGTCTCACCTCCTTTATTAAAAATTGCTCCCTTCCGTGCATTGTTATGGGAGATCTGAACGAAATTCAGGACCCCTCTGAGAATTTAGGCGGTTTATTACCACCATTGACCAAATTCGCAAGATTACGTCATTTTAAAAATGAATGTGAACTAATAGATACCCCTATTCAAGGAAATGGCTACACCTGGGAAAAAAACATTACAGAAATTGATAACATATATGAAAAACTGGATAGGGTACTCATCCATCACCAGATCCTTCAATGGTACCCGAATATCTATACCAAACATTTTGCTTTTACAAGCTCAGACCACTGTCCCATCTCTATTGACTTGGACTCAGAAACACCCTTTAAAAATCAGCCTTTCAAATTTGAGAATGTCTGGATGACCAGAAAGGATTTCAGAAATGTTGTAAAACAAGCCTGGAGAACTAACTATCACGGATCAAGATTATATAATCTGGTATCCAAAACAAAATTATTAAAGAAACATGCAAAGACTTGAAACAAAAGCACCTTCGGCAATGTTTTTACTCAATTACAAAACATTGAAAAACAACTTTCTGGAATCCAAACCGAGATTTGTAATTCCCCTACAAGTGACCTTATTAAGAAAGAAATTAGAATCATGGAAAAAAAGGAAAAGCTCCTCTGTTTCCAAAAAATCTACTAGAACCAAAGAGCAAAAGTTAAACACATTAAATTCAATGACACAAACACAAGCTATTTTCACAAAATAGCAAGTGGAAGAAGAAACAGGAAAATCATTAAAGAAATCAAAACACAAGAAGGAACTAGCATTACTGGTGAAGAAAACATTAGATCAGAAATCAGAAATGATTTCATCAAAAGATTCAGAAGCGAAAATATGAACCAAAGACTTTTTCAATACAATCTGGAACTAATTCAATCTGAAATCTCTGACGAAGACAATCTAGAACTAATCAAGAATGTAACAAATGAAGAAATAAAAAAGGTTGTCTTTAACATTGGCTCGAACAAATCTCCGGGCCTAGATGGTATGACAGCAGAATTCTACCAAAAATATTGGGATATTGTAGGCCCCTCTGTGATTCAAGCTGTTAAAAGCTTTTTCCTCTCCGGGAAACTGCTCAAACAGGTTAACCACACAATCATCTCCTTAATACCAAAATGTGACAATCCGAACTCCACCAATCACTATAGACCTATTAGTCTATGCTCCACAATTTACAAAATAATCTCAAAGATCTTAACAACAAGACTTAAAGGAACCATGGAAAAATTAATTCACCCACTACAAGGTGCGTTTGTTGCAAACAGGGAAATTCAAGATAATATCCTAATTGCCCATGAGATCTTTCACTCCTTCAAATCTAAAAAAGGATCTGAAGGCTTCATTGCGCTTAAATTAGACATGGAAAAAGCGTATGACAGAATTGAATGGAATTTTGTTCTCAAAACTATGGAGAAATTTGGATTCCATGAAAAATTTATCAACTGATTAAGAGAATGTATAACCACAATATCTTTCTCGGTGCTTGTAAACAACGGACCAACATAAATTTTCAAACCAACAAGAGGACTCCGGCAGGGTGACCCCCTCTCCCCTTTCCTATTTATTTTGGGATCGGAAATCCTTGCTAGAAAACTACAAAAAGCCTCTGAAAGACCTCGTAATCCTTTGGGATTCCAAATCACTCATCAAGGATCAAGAATCCCTTTCCTAGCCTTTGCTGATGATATTATGATCTTCTCAAAAGCTAAACAAGAGCACTGTAAATAAATAAAGGACATTATTGATGACTACTGTAAGATCTCAGGACAAAAAGTAAATTTTCACAAATCGGCGTTTCAAGTCACTAAAAAAGTTACCAATCAAAAGAAAATAGCTATAAAAGGTATCCTCACCATTACAAATATGATATCCCTTGATAAATACCTTGGGTGTCCTATCATTAATGGCAGAGTCAACTCGAATACGTTTTCGGATCTTCTACTCAGTACACAACAACAACTCGCAAAATGGAAAGCAAACTCCTTGTCCCAAGCAGACAGAACAACTCTGATCAAAACCAACCTGGCTTCTAGACCAAACTTTCTTATGCAAAGCTTTATGCTACCTTCACACACACACACACACACACACACTGAACTTGACAAGCTAAACAGATCCTTTTTTTGGAACAAAGATAGTTCTTATAAGCCTCTGATAGGCTGAGAAAAAAATTGTAAACCAACACAACAAGGAGGCCTTGGCCTGAGAAAATCCAAGGATATGAACAAAGCCCTACAATTCAAATTGCTATGGAAAATCTTAGCAGAACCAAACAACTACTGGGTTAGAGTTATTACTGAAAAATACCTGAAAACAGTCCATATCTTTCACTACGAGAAAAAAAGAAACTGCTCTTGGCAATGGTCCAAAATGATTGAACTCATTGATGAATTCAATTCTGGACTAATCTGGCAAGTTGGTAATGGCAAAACAATCAAATTCTGGCTTGATAATTGGGTTTCCAGATCCCCATTGAGGGACTCCATAAACACACAAGTTACCTTGAACAAAGATGCTACGGTAGTCGATTTTATGCTACCAAATAAAACCTGGAATAAGAACCTAATAGAACAATACTTACCCCATAACTTAGTAACAATGATTACATCAATCCCAATTCCGCTGAATGATATTCATGATAGAATATATTGGGAAACCAGCAAGAATGGTTGGTTTTCTATAAACTCTGCCATGGAACTAATTAATAGAAACAAAAGATACACTGCGTATGACTCCTCCTGGATCTGGAAAATGGACACTTACCCTAAAGTTAAAAACTTTATTTGGAAAATACTGAAAAACGGATTACCAACAAAAGCAAGACTAACAGAAAAAGGGGTAGCAATCCCCCAGGGATGCATCAGATGCAATGCGCAATTGGAGGATTTGAATCATCTCCTATTCCATTATAACCATACCAAGAAAACAACAGAGAAAATGAACCAATCCACATATGGTATTATTACTTCCATAAACATAGCAAATAAAAAAAATCAATGAAATCATTGATGAAATTCGACAAAAAAACGATCGCTTGCAGTTTATAGAATTACTGGTTTCTTGGTGGGGAATCTGGTTCTATAGAAACCAACAAAGCTTTGGAAGCCCAAATAATGATGCCAGCCACATCAAGGATGTTCCGATTTATATCAAACAACAAATTGAGAACTGGAATAAGACAAAAACCTGGAATCCTGACTGCCTAGCAGATGACAGACCTAAACCTCATAGAACAAATAACTTCAGACGGACAATAAAAAAATGGAAAAAACCTTCAGATAAAATTATTAAAATCAATACTGATGGATCAACAAAAATGAATGGTGAATCTAGCTTTGGCTACATTTTCCGAAACAACAAAGGTGAACCTACTTTTATCTTCGGGGATAAATGTGGTACCTCAACCCCATTAAAAATGGAAACACTTGCGGTAAGAAATGCCCTGGTAAAGGCCTATGAATTAGGCATTACCGACATACAACTTGAATGCGATAACCTGACTGTTGTGAATGTCCTAAACCAAATCTGGCACTGTCCATGGGATATTGAAATGATTATTTCTGATATCCTGTGTGTTTTACAACTTTTCTCCTCAGTGCAGATTTCTCATGTCTTCAGGGAAACAAACGTGGTGGCCGACTTCATCGCTAAGGAGGTCCAACTTAGTTCCTTGGAAGATATTCGAACTTGTTTAGAATTTGTAATTCTCATCCGAAAGGATGCTATAGACTGAGAAACCGGATCTTCTGTGGTTTCCAGTCTAATTCTTACTTAATCAAAAAAAAAGGAGATGTGAACTCATAGTGTTAGAACGATGATTTTCCCTTTAGTTTTGATGATGATAAACTCAAATGCACTTGATGGTTTTATTGTGACTATGAGTTTCAGGAACGAAGTGAATGTAAAGGAATGATGAAAACCATGTGAGGAATCAAAACAGAGACTACAAGGAACAAAGAAGTCAACAAATGAACAACGCACTTGAGTCAACAGAGAAAACAAATGCACGTTTGTGAAGAGGAAACCTGAAGGGAACAACGCCAAGGAACGATGAGACGCGCGCGCTGTTTGCCTTGAGATTTGCCGAATCTGCTATTTTAGAAAGAGATCTTCTCAAAACAACTTGGGCCGCAAGGAAGAAGTTTATTGAAGATATTGTTGTTAGAAAAGATTGTTTAGGATTATTTTATTTGATTTCCTTAAGTAAAAATAGGGTAAATCAATAGGATATTTTAGACTATAAGTAAGGGAAGTTGTGAACTTCATTTGACACACACGACCGCAGCATTTCCGAGAGCTTAAACATTCGGTGAAGAAGAAGAAGAGAGAAGAAAGACATGCAAGTACGAAACTTTGGTAAGTTGAGTGCTTGATAGAGTTTTGAGTGTCTTAGGTGTTGTTAGGAACGTTACACAAGAAGTCTAGATATCTAGGAGTAAACTAGGTTGAGATAAGACTTGCTTGATTGTAATTCCAAGATTAATAACACAAGTAGACATTTGAAATCATATTAGGGAAACCTAGAGGTAGAGGTTTTTCTCAGTCAACTAGTTGGTTGATTGAGTTTTCCTCTTTAAGGAACGTTTCTATTGTTACTCTGTTTTCAGTCTTTATATTCTGCTACCCAAGGAACAGTTCCACCCTTCCTTGTACTAACACACTCAATTCCACAATTGGTATCAGAACAGGTTTGTTCTAGATTGTGTGTTACTTACAAATTTTCAAGTAACGATGACTTCTACCACTGTCGAAGTTGGATTGAACTCTTCAAGGCCTCCCTTGTTGCTTGCTGGTCAATATCAGCACTGGAAGACTCTCTTCATCAAGTGGGTCCATAGTCATGACTTTCAATGCTGATTGATCATCTCTCTTGGAGATCTTGAGATTGCTGATCTTGATAAAAAGAGAAAGATGAAGAAATGGGATCAAGAAGATCTTCAAATCATGGAGAAGAACTGCAAGGCGGTCATGCTCATCAACAATGCTCTCGATCAACAGCATGTTCAAAAACTTCAATCTTGTGAGTCTGTCAATGCTAAGTGGCTTGCCCTGGAATAGATGTACATGGGAAGCAAAGATCTTCGTGAAATTGATCGCTTCACGGCCAAAAAGGACTTTTACAACTTCAAGATGGCTGAGAATGAAGAAGTGAATGCTTATCAGGCTAGATTTGAAGCAATCACGGCTGATTTGACTGCTCACTCCATCTCTGACAAGGAGATCCTTCCTGATGAGAAGATTCTCATTATCATCGATGGTCTTCCTCATTGTCATGCGATGACCAAGGCTATCCTAAAAGAGAACCCCAACACTGTCAAGTTGACGTTCCATGAGGTGTTTAGCAAGATTCAGAAGTATGACAATGAAGAAAAGGCTGGGAGAATGACAAACAAAGGCAAGGGAATGGCCTTCATGGTTGAAAAAGCAGTAGACAAGATTGAAAATGATCAAGAAGATGATGAAGCCTCCGATGATCCTGAGGTTGTCTTACTCACTAGAGTTATGCGTTCCCTCTACTACAAAGGAAGAAACAAGAACGGAGAGAACCATGGTGATAAGCGCGACATCAAAGACATCACATGTTACAACTGTAACAAGAAGGGTCACTATGCTAGCTCTTGCCCAAAGCAAAAGAAACAAAGAAACAATTATAGGAACAATGATAAGAAGGCTTTCGTTGCTGCCTGGGGCAATGAGAATGATTCTGATGGTGAGACCCTGAAGCTTGGGGTGGTGAGATGTGTGCCATGACTCTTGGCGACTCAACCGTTCCTTTTGAGGAACTTGAGGTAGATCCTGTAACTTTTTTAAATTCTCTCGTGAATTATGATAAGAAATCGTTGATTGCTCTTATCAAGGAAATGTATGCTGAAAATTTGAAAACACAAGAGGAACTTGCCAACTCTGAAGATGAGTGTAGTAGTTTAAAATAAAACATATCTAAAACAGCTAGTAGCTCAATTGTTCCTTGTTCTTCATGTGATGCTAATCACAAGGAACTTCAGAGGTTAAGAAATGAGAAAGTCTCTATGTTAATGAATGAGGTCTCTAACAATACTGATGTAAGTGCTGTAGCTAGTCAAACTAAGCTTGAAGTGCAGATGTCCGAGATAAAAGCCTATGTTCACAAGATTCACTCCATGATGGTGGAACAGAAAGCTAAAACTGAAGACACACAGTTTGTCGAGGCTAGATATGGCATTGCGTACACAAGATCTAAGGCAAAGGAAGATGAACCATCCATTCTTGAACTACGTGAAGCTAGAGACAGGGAACTGCAAGATGCTAGGGAGAAAAATGCAACCTTGATGAATGTGTGAAAGTTCTTGAGAGTGGGTTGAATGAGAACCATACATGGTACACTGGACAACCTGCTCATAAAATCTTCCTCAAGCAGTCCCAAGAAAAGCAATCCAATGTTCCTTGCCCGGAACGTGCTAAGCAACGCAAGAGTATTGTGCCTAACATGAAGTATGTTCAAATGGATCAATTTAAGTAGTGTTGGTATTGTGGGGACAACAAAAATTTACAGAGAGATTGTGAAAAGAAAAGGAAGTTCTCTGAAGAGCACACAAAGAGAAGGAATAGTAGGAGTAACAACATGAACTTGAATGACTTCTATGACAATTCACATGTGCATAATCATAATCATGCTAGATCTAGGAAGAAAACTGTTGTCATTGATCATGCTATTCCTAGGGAACAATTTCATTATGTGTCTCGACCAGGTAAGGCTAAGCTTGCCTGGATCGCCAAACCTTAACTTTTTCTGTGCAGGTTGAAGTGAAGGGGAACGAGAAGTGGTACATTGATAGTGCTTGTTCGTGCCACATGACCGGAAAGGAAGATCAACTCACCTCACTTCACAAACACTCTAGAGGGAGCGTATCCCTTGGAGATAAGAGATGTAGAGAAATCATAGGAACAAGCGAAACAAAACTAAACTCCAACATAATGGTAAGAGAGGTAAGTTTAGTTCATGAAATTGGTTTCAGTTTGTTGAGTGTTGCACAGCTATGCAACCAAGGGAACAACAAGACAGTCTTTACTTCCCAAGACTGCTATGTCAAGGATCGTGAAACCAAGAACATCATTCTTAGAGGAGTCAGATTCAAGGATGTCTACATTGTTGACAAAGAATTCAAGCCAAAGGAGGTTCTATGCTTTGCGTCTATTGCTGAGGAGACGAAACTGTGGCATAGAAGGCTTGGACATGCAAATCTTCGACTGATTCACAAACTGCATGCAAAGGAACATGTTCGTGGACTCCCAAATGTTAGATCTGAGCTCCATGGCATATGTGATGCGTGTGTGAAAGGGAAATAGACTCGTTCCTCGTTCAAGCTGAAGCCTGATGTTACGACTACTCAGCCTCTGGAACTGATCCATATGGATCTCTGTGGTCCCATGAGGATAAGAAGTCATGCAGGAAACATGTATGTTTTCGTAATTGTCGATGATTATTCTAGATTTTCTTGGACACTTTTTCTTTCTTCAAAGGATGAAGTCTTTCCCGCATTCGAGATGTTCATCAAGAAGGTGGAAACCAGTTTGGGTAAGAAGCTGAAAGCCATTAGGTCCGACCATGGAACGGAGTTTGAGAATTCTATGTTTCTCAATTTCTGTGAGGAACATGGAGTTTCGCGTGATTTCTCCGCACCTAGGACACTACAACAGAATGGCATTGTGGAACGGAAGAACATGACTCTGGAAGACATGGCTAGAACTCTCCTTATTGCAAGCAATCTTCCAAGGATTTTCTGGGCAGAAGCTATCAACACCGCATGTTATATCCTTAATCGTGCCATGCTGCGTCCCCTATTGAATAAAACTGCTTATGAACTAATAAGGGACCGCAAGCCCAATATTTCCCACTTGCGTGCTTTTGGATGCAGGTGTTACATTCACAATAATGGGAAGGATAACTTAGGAAAGTTTGACCCACGAAGTGATGAATGAATCTTTTTGGGATATGCCAAGGCAAGCAAGGCTTACAGAGTTTACAACAAGAGAACTCGTAAAATTGAGGAAAGCTTCCACGTTGTCTTTGATGAGAATACCAAAGGTACAAGTGGTGAGTTGGAGACAACGTTCCTTGTTGATAGTTACCCAAGAATGCAGAGAGAGGACTCTGACGATGAAGGAGATGGCCTTCCTCCCCAAGGCGTTCCAAGTGGTGGAAACAGTGGTGCTAATGCTGGTAGTCACCATCATTCTCCTCAAGATTCGTCTAGTCTTGATGATTCCTCGAACAACAATGATGATCCTAGTAGCTCTACACAAGCTACAGATGTTCCTTCCACATCTACTGATGATTCAACAATAGTTGAGGTTCTCAACAACACTGAAGCTATTACCACTGTTCCCTCCGAAACTTTTGGTGGTGATATCGTTGATGATACAATGGGAAAACATGATTGTGTTGTTTTCCCATTTCCTGAGGCCCTGCAAACACAGTTGTGGGGTACCAAATTGATATAACTATAGAATATAATATATGATATAATCATAGTATATAATTATAGGATATAACGATATGATAAAACCAAATTGGATATAACTATAAGATATAATTATAGTATAACTATCTGATATAACCATAGTATATAACAATAGAATATAATATAGGATATAACGATTGTATATAACTATAGGATATAACGATATAACCATAAAATTATAATCATAGTATATAAATATAAAATTATACTATGGTTATATCATATAGTTATATAACAATAAGATATATGATATGACCATAGTAAATAACTATAAAATATATTCAAATTGGATATAACTATAAGATATAATCATAGTATATACTATGATATAACTATAAGATATAATCATGGTTATATCCTATAGTTATATACTATGGTTATATCATATAGTTATATACTATGATTATATCTTAAATTTTTATCAATTTGGTTATATCTTATGGTTATATGCTATAGTTATATACTATGATTATATCCTATAGTTATATTCTATAGTTGTATAGTATAGTTATATCCAATTTGGTTATATCATCGTTATACACTATGGTTATATCCTATATTACATCCTATAGTTATATACTATGGTTATATCCTATATTACATCTTATAGTTATATACTATGGTTATATCCTATATTACATCCTATAGTTATATACTATGGTTATATCATATAGTATATATACTATGGTTATATCATATAGTTATATATTTGGATGTAATATAGGATCTAACCATAATATATAACTATATGATATAATAATAGTTCTGAAATACCCCAAATAAGATAGTAAGGGCATTTTGGTAAATTAATTATTGGATTTGTTAAAAAGGGGAAAATTGACTTTGAAAAAGGCAATTGCCAACATCGAGAAGGCTGGTGATGAGACGCTGTATGATTATCTGGAGAGGTACAAGAGGCTTTGCTCCAGCTGCCCGTTCCATGGGTACGCCAAGCATGATCTTGTCCTCTATTTGCACAATGGTCTGTTGGACCATGAGAGAAGGATGGTTGACACTGCATGCGGTGGAAGCATCCTAAATCTGACACTAGACGCATCCATGGAGAGATTCCAGGAAATGAGTGAGACCACCAGGAGTTTTGGGAAGACATACTAAAGAAAGGCAGTCAATGCTGTGATCCCTATAGGACCAAGCCCGGTGTTGACTGAGTTAGCCGAGCTGAAAGAGATGGTGAAGAGGATGGCGAGTCAGAATTCCCCTCAGCAGGTGAAAGCATATGGACTTTGCACTGATCAGTACCACCCCACCGACACTTGTCCTCAGCTGCAGGAGGAGGGTATTGCTAAAGTGAATGTTGTAGGAGGTTACGGACCCCCTACATGAAATAATACCCAATACTATAGTATATAAGTATAACTACATGAAATAGTGAGAAATACTATAGTATATAAGTATCACTACATGAAATAATACCAAATACTATAGTATATAAGTATAACTACATGAAATAATGAGAAATACTATAGTATATAAGTATAACTACATGAAATAATGAGAAATACTATAGTGTATAAGTATAACTACATGAAATAATACCAAATACTATAGTATATAAGAATAACTACATGAAATAATGAGAAATACTATAGTATATAAGTTTCACTACATGAAATAATACCAAATACTATAGTATATATAAGTATAATGAGGGGGGTTCGGGTACAAAATATTCTTACGGTACAAAGTGCGGAGCGGTCGTGTTCATTCGTGTTCATAAATTGACACAACATGTTCATTATATGGGCGGTAGTGTTCATTATTTGAGGGGTAATATTCAAGGGACTGTACTATTAAAAAAACAGGGGGAAGAGTGAATAGTGACGCGGTGGCATAACCGTAAATACGGTAAACTTTTTTTTCTTCCTTTTTTCGGTCAACAATTTTTTTTATTTTTTATTTATTTATTGTCTCTGATCATTCTGGAATAGATAATTATTGACGTTCACATATAAGTACTACATGTTCATTATTCTATGCCGTCAAGTTCATATATAACATGTTCATGTGCAAACACATGTCTTTGAACATTCAGTGCTTATTTGTGAACTTCAATACATAAATAAATGAACATTTAGTGCTTATTTGTGAACCATCTATATAGGCTATTCCAGAATGATCAGAGAACGAAAATGAAAAAAAAAAACTTGTTGACCGAAAAAAAAACGGACGGCTGAGATGACTTCGTATTTCGCACCCTAAGACTCCTTTGTACTTGATCCCAACTCTAAGTATAATTATATGAAATAATACCAAATACTATAGTATATAAGTATAACTACATGAAAAAATGAGAAAAACTATAGTATATAAATATAACTACATGAAATAATGAGAAATACTATAGTATGTAAGTATAACTACATGACTTCAGCCCCACAAAATTCCTAATATTGTGATGGCAATTGCTAATGGTTGGCATCACATCTCCAACTCCCAGTACCCCCCCTACACCCGCATTCTCGTCCTTTCGGACGCCTCCAAAATCAAAATTGAGAAGGACAGATTAAGCACTTTGTTCTCGATCGAACATCGCTGGAATCAGCTATGCGCCGTTCCTCTTGAAGGGACGGCGCATAGATGATTCCAGTTATATATCCAAGTAATCAGAAATACTACAAACCGTACGTGTAACTACATGAAATGACGACAAATACTACAAACCCTACGCATAACTGCATGAAATGACGACAAATACGACAAACCCTACACGTAACTACATTAAATAATGACAAATAGCCTAAACCCTAATTACGTGTAACTTATTACATGAAATAATGGCAACAAATACTACAAACCCTAATTACGTGCAACTATATGAAATAATAACAAATATTATGTACAAACCCTAATTACGTGTAACTACGTGAAATAATAACAAATACGACAAACCCTAATTACGTGCAACTTACTACATGAAATAATGACCCTAAACCCTAAACCACTACATGAAATGAGGATAAATTTGTAGTATATAAGTAATGATAAATACTCCAAACCCTAGACTTATGATCCCAAACCCCTAACCCTAAACTCGTAACCCTAAAATCGTAAGCCCTAAACCATTAACCTTAAACCTAAACCACTAACCCTAAACCCTAAACCACTAACCCTAAACCCTAAACCACTAACCCTAAACCGCTAACTCTAAACCACTTATCTTAAATCCTAAACCCTAAACCCTAAACCACTAATCGTAAACCGGTAACCCTAAAGCACTAAACCCGAAACCCTAAACCGCTAACCCTAAACCACTAATCTTAAATCCTAAGCCCTAAACCCTAAACCACTAACTCTAAACCCTAAAGCACTAACGCTAAACCCTATACCATTAACCCTAAAATAATATAAGATAAGTGGTTTAGAGTTAGCGGTTTAGAGTTATCGGTTTAGGGTTAGTGATTTAGGGTTTAGAGTTTAGGGTTTAGGGTTTGGGGTTCGAGGTTCGGGGTTTAGGGGTTTAGGGTTTAGGGGTCAGGGTTTAGGTTTAGGGTTTAGGGGTCATGGGTCATGGGTCATGGATCATGGGTCATGGGTCATGGCTAAGTGCTAAGGGCTAAGGGTCATGGGTCATGGCTAAGGGCTATGGGTCATGGGTCATGGCTAAGGGCTAAGGGTCATGGCTAATGGGTCATTGCTAAGGACTAAGTGCTAAGGGTTATGGCTAATGGCTAAGGGGTCATGGCTAAGGGTTTAGGGTTTAGGGTTTAGGGCTAGGGGTTTAGGGTTTAGGATTAGGGGTTTAGGGCTAGGGGTTTAGGGGTTTAGGGTTTAGGGTTTAGATCATGGATCATGGCTAAGGATCAGGGCTAAGGCGAAGGGGTCATGGGGGTCATGGCTAAGGCTAATGAGTCATGGCTAGGGACTAAGGCTATTGGGTCATGGCTAAGGGGTCATGGCTAAGTGCTAAGGGCTAAAGGCTATCAGGGCTAGGGAATAAGGCTATCAGGGTCATAGGTCATGGCTAAGGGCTAAAGGCTATCAGGGTCATAGGTCATGGCTAAGGGCTAAAGGGGTCATGGCTAGGGACTAAGGCTATCAGGGTCATAGGTCATGGCTAAGGGCTAAAGGCTAAGGGTCATGGCTAAGGGCTAAGGTGTCATGGCTAAGTGCTAAGGGTCATGGCTAAGGGCTAAGGGTCATGGCTAAGGGCTAAGGGGTCATGACTAAGGGCTAAGTGTTAAGGGGCATGGCTAAGGGCTAAGGGGTCATGGCTAAGGGCTAAGGGTCAGGGTCATGGATCATGGCTAAGGGCTAAGGGCTAAGGGTCATGGCTAAGGGCTAATGGATAATGAGTCATGGCTAATGGCTAAGTGCTAAGGGTCTTGGCTAAGGGCTAAGTGCTAAGGGTCATAGCTAAGGGCTAAGTGCTAAGGGTCATGGCTAAGGAGTCATGACTAATGGCTAAGTGCTAAGGGTCATGGCTAAGGGCTAAGGGTCATGGCTAAGGAGTCATGGCTAAGGGTCATGGCTAAGGGCTAAGGGGTCATGACTAAGGGCTAAGTGCTAAGGGTCATGGCTAAGGGCTAAGTGCTAAGGGTCATGGCTAAGGGCTAAGGGGTCATGGCTAAGGGCTAAGGATCATGGCTAAGGGCTAAGGGTCAGGGTCATGGATCATGGCTAAGGGGTCATGGCTAATGGCTAAGTGCTAAGGGTCATGGCTAAGGGCTAAGGGTCATGGCTAAGGGATCATGGCTAAGGGCTAATGGCTAAGGTGTCATGGCTAATGGCTAAGGGCTAAGGGTCATGGCTAAGGGCTAAGGGTCATGGCTAAGGGGTCATGGCTAAGGGCTAAGGGTCATGGCTAAGGGCTAAGGGGTCATGGCTAAGTGCTAAGGGTCATGGCTAAGGGCTAAGGGGTCATGGCTAAGGGCTAAGGATCATGGCTAAGGGCTAAGGGCTAAAGGTCAGAGTCATGAATCATGGCTAAGGGCTAATGACTAAGGGGTCATGGCTAATGGCTAAGTGCTAAGGGTCATGGCTAAGGGCTAAGGGTCATGGCTTAGGGGTCATGGCTAAGGATCAGGGTCATGGATCATGGCTGAGGGCTAAGGACTAAGGGCTAAGGGTCATGGCTAAAGACTAAGGGCTAAGGGGTCATGGCTAAAGGCTAAGTACTAAGGGTCATGGCTAAGGGCTAAGGGTCATGGGTCAGGGTTATGGGTCATGGGTCATGGCTAAGGATCATGACTACGGGCTAAGGGTCATGGCTAAGGGCTGAGGGGTCATGGCTAAGGGCTAAGGATCATGGCTAAGGATTAAGGGACATGGCTAAGGGTTAAGGGCTAAGGGCTAAGGGTCATGGCTAAGGGTTAAGGGCTAAGGGGTTATGGCTAAGGCTAAGGGTCATGGCTAAGGGCTAAGGGCTAAGGGTCAGGGTCATGGGTCATGGCTAAGGGCTAAGGGTCATGGCTAAGGGCTAAGGGTTAAGGGGTCATGGTTAAGGGCTAAGTGCTAAGGGTCATGGCTAAGGGCCAAGAGTCATGGCTAAGGTCTAAGGGTAATGGGTCATGGGTCATGGCTAAGGGCTAAGGGTCATGGCTAAGGACTAAGGGTCAGGATCATGGGTCATGGCTAAGGCCCCTCTGTCGAGGAGCGAAGAAAACGTTTTTAAAACGATTCGGGATCGGAACAATCCTTACCCGCGAGTTTTACATTTCAACGATATATTCTCATTAAGATACATCCAAGCCAATACCAAACAAGGCTCAACCATGTCATCAACCTCTCAAAGAATTACCGTTCTAACGCATTTATCACACACCAAATTATGTAATACGATGTATCTCCCAATATACATTTGTACTCCCATGTTCAAAATGCAACAATCAACTCGACGTTTATACACAATCACATTTCAATATACATTCAATTATGGAAAACACATCAACTAAGAAATTTAACAATTGTTAAATGAGGATGACGACTATGCAGACCTTGCCCGCCTCGACGAGAGGGTCGCCGGAGTGAAGGTATATGTGGTGCGGGACGATCCATATCTTTCTCTACCCCAGTGATGGTCGTGGGGATGTTTTTTAATGATGCTGCTTTGTTTTTTATGCTGTTTGTTATGGTTGTTTACTTATGTAATGCTAGCGACTGATTATAATATAGATCCTTTGCCCTTATTCTCGCATTTACTACTTTTGACTATTTGCATGCGTGTTCAGGACAAAACTTATCATGTTCATAATAAATGTACTAATGTTCAGGGCAAAAAGATTAATATTTCAGAGCAATAACATCGAATATGTATACATGAATATTCAGGACAATTATAACATATTCAGGATAATCAGCGTCATATGTCAGAGTCCTAACAACATGTGATAATTGTATTTGAAATTGTGATGACAATTTCAAGGATGTTTTCAAGCAAATTGGTGCTTAAGTCAGGAAATATTCATGTTTTACCTGCAGAAACCCCTCGTTTTATAATCAAGGAACCAGAATACATTGTCTTGCTAAACATATGGTTATGACTAGTTATCATACTATAACCAACAAGGTTACAAATCGGACAACGAAGACAACAAGTAACACCACAAGTACCACCACACCAAGTACAACTTTCAAAACAAAGTTTTCTGTTTTAATATTCATAATGGCATTCATTGAAGTCGATTGATGCGGGTAAATATTTGGCCGAGAGGTTGTGCTGTGATCTTCAACAACTCTTATGCTTCCAATGTTCTCATTGGCTCTAAAGTTATAAGCTTGCCCATCCACCCATTTGAAGTATTTGCAATCGTGCCCTGCCTATGGTTTAATACAAAATTAAACCAATCAACTAGCAGTGAAATCATCCAAGAACTTAAATAATTCTAAATGAAATCCCAATTGAAGTACCAATAAGTACAAAAGCAGGGCACAAAACACAAGACAGATCAGTAGATTTGCTATCCTCTCAAAGCATCAGATTTACAATGCTCGACATCCATGCTTCATAGAAGAGATCCCTTAATTTCCAACAACAAAGAATATCCCAACTTAAAAATGCAAGACTGTGAAACAATGAATACCCAAAAAGCATCCCAACCAAATTTTCAAAAGCAAAAAAAACCCTTCAATGAGGAACACCCAAATCGACGTACGGGAAACCCCTTCAATGAGGAAACACCCAAATCTATGAAAACCCCTTCAATGGAAAACACCGTCAACAACCAAAATCAAGAACAAAAAACCCTCTATGAGAAAACTTCTAGTCAATAACCTTCATTCTTTGAAGACATTCAGCGATGTTCGATCGATTGCGAGAAAGTTTCTATCTTTCACAACAGCAAATTGTTCAACTTTGTTGCAAGATGTGCCTATCTTCAACGAATTTTAACCCACAACCTTCGATCTAAGTGAGTAGATCAAAGATTTAGAGCAAGCGTAAACCCAACCATCAGTCTATTCTGTTAGGATTCGAACGCGGTAACGACGAGAAAACAAGACAAAGAACATGAGAATTTGTTAACCCAGTTCGTCAAGAATGACTACGTCTGGGGGCACTACCAAGCCAGGATACTTTTCTCTCTTTAGAATGTGATAACAACGATGACTTGAGACTTAAGATTACAATTGATCAACTAGGGTTTAAATATAGCCAAAAAACACGGATTAACCTAATGGGACCCAAAAAGCACAACACATGAAATCGGCCCAAACATTACCCGGGTAATGTTGCCGCACCGCGGGGCGGTGGCCCTCACCGCGGGGCGGTGGCACTCCCTCCGCGGGGCGGTGATTCCCATCGTAACCCGGCCAAAGCTCTCAGTTATCATCCACTGAAGAATCGACGTCTGCCGCGGGGCGTCCACTTCCACCGCGACCCGGCGACAACTCTCAGTTGTCTTCTCTGCCTTTACGCGTCAGGCTCTATAAACCCAACAATCTCCCACCTGGAGACTAACTCCAATCATAATCGTCCTCCTCTTCGATCCATAGCTGGTAGTAGTGATAGGCCTTCAACTCAGTTACCAAGGCCAGTCGAAGCCATGCATAGCTTCAACTTCTCTAAGGTCCCAGCCTTAGTCAGCATGTCTGCAGGATTCTCAGTTCCCCGAGTCTTCATCAACTGTAGGACCTTGCATTTCTTTCGCATTACAACCAGCCTTGCTTTGTAACGCTTGCTTCCATCCGCCTTCTCCTTGAATCTGTAAGCCCACCTATCATGCCATGCCTTCTTGCCTGCAGGAAGCTCAACTAGCTCTCGGGTTCCATTGGTCATCAACGAATCCATCTCATCATCCATCGCGAGCTTCCTCTTGCTTACATGTTCTTCACGAGATGCCTTGCATAGCATTCTGGCTCACCACCATCTGTCAGTAATAAATAGTAGTTTGAAGGCGAATACCTATCACGCGATCCACGCACTCTGGTGGACCTTTGCAGTGGAATAACTGGGGTACTCGGCTCCTCCTCAGTCACGGCCTCCTGGTCAACTCGGACCTCTTTGCTCCCACCCGAGTTTGAGATATCTAACTCCACAACCTCAGGTTCAAGACTAGTTGTTTCTGATGCACCCAGACTATCCTTGTACATCACCTGCTCATTGAACACAATGTCTCGACTGCGAATAACCTTCCTGCTCTGCTCATCCCAGAATCGGTATTCGAAATCATCACCTCCATATCCAATAAACGTTCCTACCTCCGGAGCAACACAGTGGTGTTTTCCAACATGTAATATCAGGGTCTGCAACCATAACTGTACCCCACAACTGTGTTTGCAGGGCCTCAGGAAATGGGAAAACATTTCCTGAGGGCCTGCAACCACAACTGTACCCCTGCAACCACAACTATTACCATTGTTCCCTCCGGAACTTTTGGTGGTGATATCGTTGATGATACAATGGGAAAACATGATTGTGTTGTTTTCCCATTTCCTGAGGCCCTGCAAACATTTCCTGAGGCCCTGCAACTAGTGTCATGTGTTTGCAGGGCATGCAACCACAACTGTACCCCACAACTATCTTTATCAAATGGGAAAACATGATTGCTAGTGTCATGCTGGTTAAGGTTTGGTTTGCTAAAGTCTAAAGACGAATCAGATAAAGGGAAAGCGCTCCTCCTAACAAATATCCACAGTCACTGAATATGGTTGATCATAGATTATTTCGAATTCTTCTTCCTTCCTATGGTTGTTCATGTCCTGATCTTATGTATATTCAAAGGGAAACCTTCCACTAAGAACCCTTACTAATGAATAACCCTAGTACCACTAGTTATTCAACCCAAAGGCAGCTTTGCACATAAGAATTAACCAGGATACACATAACACTCACGACAAGCATTCAACATGTAATTATCTCTCCCTACGATAAACAATCTCAACCAGATCATGCAAATCTCAGTTGCTACAGTAGAATAGGACGTTAGCCCAATAGTTTCCTAATCCTAGTAATATGAAAATCACCAATAACAACTAGTTGCGCGGGCTAGTGAAATCAATGAAATCCAATGGAATAAGCTTAGAAGAGATAATACAAACCAATAGGAACTCGAATACGAAAGATAATCTCACAACCAAAATCCAATGAATGCTTCAATTGTTAGGTGGAACCAAGAAGGTTAGTTCCTCCTCATGTTCTCCATAAAAGCTCTGAATTGAAAAACGAACAACGTAGAATTCTAAAACTAAATCTGGATCTTAAAAACCTAAAAACTAAGAGAGTATAAATAGGTGGGCTTTTAACAAATGACCTACCCCACTGAAAATAGAAAATGAAATAATTAAAATGAAAATAAAGAAAGCAGAAAAGATAGGTTCGGGAAATCCCAAAATAAATCTGCGTGACAACCTGCGATCGCGGGTGATGGACCGCGATCGCGGTTCCTTGTAACTCCGCGCTTCTCGCACTCCTCCGCGCCTATAGACGTATCTCAAATGCCCCGAAGTCCCGCGATCGCGGCACCCGTACCCGCGATCGCGGTTAATGCTCGACCTTCTGCGTCAGCACTCTCCTCTTCTACTCTTCCCTAAGCCTTCTCTTGGCTTCTTCTTCTTCAATGTCTTCAATGATCTTCAAGTAGGCTCAAAACATCTCCAAAACATCAAGACTTTGCCTCCGAACTCCATGCACAAGAATGTGTCTAAAACTACCCAAATGACACCAATAAAACCTCTAATGACTCTTCGTTAAGCCCTACAAAGTAGTGCTTATCAAACTCCCCTACACATAGACCTTTCTCGTCCTCGAGCAAACTAAAAGAAAGTCTACTCCTCCAATGCAGCACCCAAGGTCTCAAGAAGTGCGTCCTCCAACTAAGAGTCACCTAACCCATGCTAAGCTCCTGGGGTCAATCTACAATCACTACACATTCTCAATCAACAAGCAAAAGGGCAAGCAGAGTACTTCCCCTAAGCCTAACTCGGACATCCAATAGTGTGAGTAGTCTCTAGTCCTAGCCTTCATCTATGAATCCTTATGCCTCCCAAAGTGACATACCCGACAATCCTTCTTTATCTCCACTTCTTATGTAGCCCCGTCGGTAAAATGAGATCCTAGAAAAAAACACTCTTCTTCTTTTCACTCATTTTTCCTAGGATCCCTTTCGGGTTTTCATCCTAGCCACTCTTATTTTTTTCATAGATGTTATTACATAATCTCACGCCACTTAGACACTTTTTTACCCCAACCTAGCGCTGGTTCGGGTCACTTGCTTTTTACCCAGGTCGCCCTTTCGGGTTTTCGGCCTGTCCCAGGATTTTCTATTTTTTTAATACAAACCCGAAAATACTGAAAGTCCAAAATACTGAATCAGATGCTGAAATAAATGCAAAAACTGAATACAAAGATAGAAAGTAAATATAGACTCCTCCCCCACACTTAAAGATCACATTGTCCTCAATGTAGAAAAGACAACGACAAAGGATTCGGGGGAAGGAAAATATACTCACTTGGGTGGTGCGGATGGTGTCGCGGGACCTTGTCCCTTGAAAAAGGCCTCTTGTTTGTGGAGTAGCAGTGCCACTTTTCCCTCAATGTCATCAAAGCGCGTTACCGAATACTGGTGTAGGCATCCAAGTCCCGAGCAATTGCTTGTACAGCTGCCGCCGTTGTGGTCTGCTAGTTGTAGATCTCCGCCTGCCTGGCTGCAATGCAATCTAGGCGGTCCAACATTTGGCTGAGTGAACCAGACGATGAAGCCTCCCTTCGCGCGGGTGGTCGGGCAGGTACCTCTAGTACTATGGGTCCTTCCGAAGGTAGAGAAAAGTCCCTTGCTGTTGGACAAAAGGGCATTGGCCGTGGCAGCTTGATCCAGTGTTCCCCTGCTGCATGAGATAACCAAACAAATCCATCCCTGCAATCACCATAGATGAGCCTGGACTTTCTCAATTGGTCGATGTTGTAGATGTGGGACCATGGATCGGTTCTAGCGTGGTCTCCTCGGGGTCAAAGTACTTCGAAGCAATAAGGGTGATCATACCCCCGAAACCAATTCTTCCTGCGGCCTTCTTTTGCGTCTTCTGAACGGAGTACATGAAAATATCCGCCCAATCTGGAATTGCCTCACTTTCCGGGGTGAGACACCAAAGGATCGCCAGGTCGACACATGAGATCTTGTTCACCTCCCCTTGACCCAAGAACGCAAGTGCAAGCACTTTGTGGATCAAACGTAGGCAAGGGTGGGTGATCGTGTAGTTGTATTCTCCTCTAGTGTCGAACTCTTCCCCTGTAGCTTTCAGGCAGCCATAAGTCCAAGTGTTTGCCATTAATGGACTCCCACCCAGGTGTAGGTTTGGCAGACACACCAAAAAGCTCTCTGAGTTCTTCCTTGGTCAAGGTGTACTTCTTGTCCCGCAATTGGAAGGAGAAGTCCTTGCCCTTGTCCTGTGGTTCAAAAGTAGCAACGAATTCATAGACTAGAGAGTCATAAGATGGTACATTCTTCCACAAGAATCCTCCCAGTCCGCCATGATCGAGGAGTTGATTGGTGCAATACCAAAGGTCGAAAGCTAGTAGGGCTTCTCCATCGAAGAACTTTGTTGGGATCACTTGCTTCCTCTGTAGATCCTTCCAGATCTTGATCTGCGGTTTGGACATCTTTCGGGGCATAGGTTGGGCCATGGCTGCTGTATGTGTTTGGGGGAGGGGGGGGGAGATTCGGTATTCTGGAGGGGCCGCGATTGCGGTGCTCGGAGCGCGGTCGTGGGTTGTACTCGATGGTCGGGGGACACAGGTGGCTGTCTGCGGCGATCGCGGTATGAGGGGCGCAATCGCGGCTGCAGGGGCTTGGCACGGCAACGACGGTAAGTTGGGAAAGAAAAGAGAATGAGGGGAAAGATGGATGAAAGGTGGTTTAAGAGAGAGAGAGAATTAGGGTTTGGGAAGACAGAAGGTGGGTTAAAGGCTTTACTTACAAAAAGTAAAAGATTCTGTTGCCATATAATCCGTTGTTTTTTAACCAACTGAGGCCCTCCGTGTCTGATGGACCACGATAGCGGGTTGAAAAACCGCGATCGCGGTTTGCTCTCGTCTATCTGCGTCAGGTTAGTTCGTACGGGAAAAATATGGTGGCAGAAAAAGAATAATGTACAACAATTCAAACTGAAAATTAAGAAAAATGTACCTCGGGTTACCTCCCGAACAGCGCCTTGTTTAACGTCCTGGCTTGATGTTATTCCCTTCTTCCTAATCAGCGTCAGGCGGATCTTCCAGGGTGAGATCTTCTTGCTCTAAGGGGTGTGGTCTTTCGTAGTAAGGTTTCAGGCATTGACCATTCACCTTAAATGTGGAGCCATTGATTGGGTTGTACAGGTCTACCGCTCCATGGGGGTACGCATGGGCGACCGTGTAGGGACCCGTCCAACGAGACCTGAGCTTTCTTGGAAACAACCTCAGACGTGATGTGAAAAGGATGACCTTGTCTCCAGCCTTGAACTCTTTCCGGAGAATGTTCTTGTCATGCCACGCCTTTGTCTTTTCTTTGTAGATGATTGCGTTGTCGTATGACTCCAGGCATAACTCTTTTAATTCCTACAGTTGCAGTTTTCGAAATGCTACTACCTCATCGATTCTCATATTGAAATTTCTCACAGCCCAGTGAGCCTTGTGCTCAAGCTCTACAGGGAAATGACAAGCCTTACCGAACACCAATTTGTATGGAGACATTCCAATGGGTGTTTTGTAGGCTGTGTGATAGGCCCATATAGCGTCGTCCAGCCTCAAGCTCCAATCTTTGCGGTTCGGGGATACTGTCTTCTCTAGGATGGTGTTTATCTCCCTGTTTGAAATCTCTGCTTGGCCATTTGTCTGGGGGTGGTATGTTGTAGAAATTTTTTGCGTGACATGGTACCTTCTGAGTAATACACTGACTGCTTTGTTACGGAAGTGAGTACCCCTGTCACTGATGAGTGCCCTTGGGATTCCAAAACGGACAAAGATGTTTTCTTTGAGAAATTTAGCCACAACCTTGGAGTCGTCTGTCCTGGTGACCTTTGCTTCTACCCATTTTGAGACGTAGTCTACTGCCAGCAGTATATACATGTTTCCAAAAGAACTGGGAAATGGCCACATGAAGTCAATTCCCCAAACGTCAAAGATCTCGCAGAAGACCACGAGTGACTATGGCATCTCATTTCTTCTGGATATGTTTCCCATGCGTTGACATCTATCGCAAGCTTTGCAGAAGGAGTGTGCATCGCGGAATATGTGTGGCCAGAAAAAACCTGACTCTAGCACCTTCCGGGCTGTTTTATGTGGCCCGAAATGTCCGCCACACGCATGAGAGTGGCAGAACTGTAGGGCTTATTGCACTTCATCGTCTGGCAGGCATCTGTGAATTACTTGGTCGGCACAGTGCTTCCAGAGGTATGGGTCATCCCAAACAAAGTACTTAGCCTCGTTGCGCAGCTTGTCCCTTTGAGCTTTTGCAAAGCGTGGATGGAATTCACCCCTGGTGAGAAAGTTGACTATGTGGGCATACCAGGGTTTGGGGCCATTCAGTGCCCACACGGTCTCCTCGTGCTAAAATGGGGAGCCGCGATCGCGGTCATTACCCCGCGATCGCGGTTCCTTCTCGACCAAGTTTATGCTGCAGATAGATTCATGCTTTAGAATCGGCGCCCCGCGATCGGGATCATCACCCCGCGATCGGGATCATCACCCCGCGATCGCGGAGGAAGGTGTTGTCTACTAAGTTCTTCCATAAGCCGACATTGGAGGAGATGGGTATGTTGGCATGTGTGTCCATGTGCCTGGCACAGTGTGGGTTAGGGGCATTTCTGAACTTGGCTGCCCCTGCGTACCCGAAGCTTTGCTACTAGTTCATCGCCTCTTTCAAGAGGTACTCTAATGGCTCGGACGACAAGGTGCTGATGAGGGTCACGTTCACTTACAATGGGCGTGATTATTCTTTGTCACCTAAGGTGGTACGTGAGGCCCTGGGCATTACAAAGCTTCCAACTGGTGGGTGGTCTGGTGGCATTCATGAGTCAGAGATGATGGAGTTCTAGAGGGCTGCTACAGGCAGGACGTTCAGGAATGGCATGGAGGTGAACTCGAAGCTGGTGAATCCGTGTCTGCGGTTGATCCACAAGGTGATGATGAGAGATTTCTTTGGCCATGCTGATGATGGGAAGGTCCCTATGAAGGATTTCCAGTGGTTTATGAGCATCTTGGCAGTTGTTGAGTATACGCCGTGTTGGGCTACCCTATTTTTAGGTTCCTTGAAGAGGATTCGTGAGGGTGAGCCACGTGATATATGTGAGGGTGGTCTGATTACCCTCCTTTGTGCTGGAGTGATAGCTTGCGATCAGATTCCTCAGCCTGTTGCCTACGCGGTGTATGATGTAGCGCACATGAAGGTGTGCTCGATGCTGAAGCCACTGGGAAAGGATGGTGATTTAGCCTGGTCATCCTGTGAGGGCCATATTCTGATTGTTCCCTGAGATTTTGCTTATTCCCCTTCATATGCGGGATGGTGGATTCCCAGTGATAGCCGGATGACGATTGATGATGCCCATGTTGTTGCTCCTTCAGGTCCGTTTGTGGAGGGCCCTAGTGGTGGTTTTGAGGCTGCTGCTGCTGATTTTGTGGGTAGGGATGACCCCATGTCTACCCAGTTTGATGAGCCTTCTTCGTCTTCGTACGGTCCTGTCGCACCCTGGCAAGAGTTGTATTCTAGATGGGATGTGTTCTCAGTACGGCAGGATCAGTGGAACACCCGAGTAGAGACCGGTCTGCAGACTTGGCAGACCCAGTTCCGTGCTGATGTAGATGAGCGTCTGGACACCATGGACGCTCATATGAGGGACTACTTCGGGATGTACCCACCACCACAATCGGACCCACAATGAGTTTATTTCTTTCTTCCCCTATTTCATTTGATGTTCTCTTTTCTACATTGAGGACAATGTACGGTTTAAGTATGGGGGAGGGATTTAGACTTGCTATCTATCTAGCTAGTGTACATAGCTTTGTTTCTGCATTTTATTTCTTCATTTCCGTTCTATAACATTGCATTCAGATTAAAAAAATGGAAAAAGCCAAAAAGATGTAAAAATTCAAATAAAATCCTGGGATGGACTGAAAACCGGAAAGGGCAGTTCAGGTAAAAAGCAGGTAGTCCGACTGGTATAGACCAGGGCAAAATTGGACTGGAGTGATGCGAGTATATGTGAGATATCTAGCAAAATGAAATGAGTGGCTTGGTGAAAACCCGAAAGGGCACCTTGGTAAGATGAGCGTAAAAGAAGAAGAGTGATTCTAGGATTTCTCTTTATTTCTTGGCGAGGTGTCATAAGAAGAGGTGGTATAAGGAGTTCGGGTAGGCCACTCTGGAGCGATAAGGAGCTAGATTTGAGTTAGGATTAGACTATCTTTGCATCACTTGTTTTGGTTGTCTGGAGCTTATTGTTGATATATTGTGATTGCTAGTGTCATGTTTTCTTATACTTCCTGAGGCCTTGGAATTGTCTAGTGTCATGTTGGTTAAGGTTTGGTGGTGATATCGTTTATGACACAACCAGCATTAGTAATTGTCTAGTGTTGTGTTTGATTGAATGTGATGTGGTAATTAGTCAAAACTAAATGTGGATTGATTGTTGTGAACTGATGGTTGTTGATTGATTGTGGTGGGTTGTTTGTTGTGGATTGATTGGATTATTGACTATAAAGTTGCTTGGTTGAAATGTGTGATTATGTGTGATAACATCCATTTTATGCATATTTTAGGAGTCTAGTTGCATATTAGATTAGGTCATTTGCATGCATATTTTATATGTTTTATAGTTAATTTTGCATTATTTTGTATTCGGAGTCTACACTCGTACTTTTATATATTTCAGGTATTTTTAAGGCGAATAAATACGAGACTTATGAGAAGATTGAACTGCTCGAATTTGGATCTTACACTAAGGAGAGTAACTTGGGCCAGCCTTGGTGGGTCGTGACATCATGTGGCCCAATAAGGAATTGTGAGGGAGTAGGCGTTGCTTTGGCTGAGAGGAGTTACGTAGCTTTGGGAGGGGGATCTTTGACTTTTCAACTGAGGGGAGTTACGGAGGAGAGTTTTTTTTTGGAGTTTTCAAGATTAGTTTTTAGTTTAGTTTTCTTAGTTTAGTTTTAGTCTTGTTCGGGGAGCTTGTTCCGACAGCCGTACGTACAAGGGAGAATTTCAAGAAGGAATTTTGAAGCTTTGTTTGATTTGAAGACGGTATTATTGTTCTAGCCTTGTTCAACTTGGATTATATTTTATCATTGAGATTAAGTTTCTTATCTCTTGTTTTTATTGAATAATTCATATATGTTGATGGCTAGTTTAAATCTTTTGATTATATCTTCGATCATGCTTGGCTAAATTTCTAGTTCTAAGGTTGGGTGATCCCAATGGTGAATTAGGTAGGTTTGATTGCGGTATTTGATTGAATGAATATGTGAATGTGATTTGATTCTATCCAAGGATGCTTAATGACCTAATTGATTTGTAATTGAGATTTCTATTGGAATTTGAGACCGAAAGGAGAAAATGATAATAGGATATTGATGCTAAGTAGATCCCTAGGATAGAACTTGAGGATTATTTGTGCGAAAGTGACTTAATCCTCTTGTGGTACCTGACTATCGAATAGATTCTTGGATGAGTAGATTCCGCTGAGCGTGAAAGCGAATGTTGATTCCACTTGTTCATTGATCTATACAGAACTTAATGGATCTTAATGAGATTAGTTTTGTGCGAAAGTGACTGCTAATCGAGTTTAGGTACATGCACTATTCGTCTGAAAAGAGGTAGTGTTGACATTAGATAGTGGGACCTTCAAATGACATTCATATTGAAATCTAATTAGATATTGTTTAGAATCTACCGAAACACCATTGTGGGGATCCTTAACCTTAGACACATTTATCCCATTGTTTATTTGTTTTCTTTATTATTATTTATTAGCTTAGTTATAGTTTTACCCAATCTCATATCTTTCCTGGCCTAGTTCACTGATAGCGTTTCAATTAATATTACATTGGTCTCTGTGGGAACGACACTTGAATAGCTACAACTGACCCCATACACTTGTGGGTAGGTTTTCGCCACATCAAGTTTTTGGCGCCGTTGCCGGGGACCAATTTGTTAATATTGGTTGTTATCTCTATTGGTGTTTCTAGGTCTCTATTTTTGCTTTGATTTTTTTTTCCTTCTTTTTCTTAGTTTCAGGCTATTTCAGAGAAAGTCGAATAAATGGATTCAGGTATGTATGAGGTAAATTCCTATCAATTTTCTTCATCCGAGCCTTATACAAGTACTCAGAGGTATGATTTTGAAAATTATAATTTGGGTTATGGCCAAAACCCAATGACTTCTAACCTCTTATGTGAGTCTTGTGGAGCTGAAGATCATGACAAAACTAGCTGTCGCGCTACTCTGGGGGAAATAATCGCGTGGAACTCACAACCCTCAAATCAGAGTTGGGTGACAATGCCACACACACCGCTCCAGGTTAAGAGTCATCCGTTTATACAGGACAACAAGCTTGATGACTTTATTATGAGACATGATAGGGAAGTTGAGAAAATTCTTGCTCTTTTTCCATCTATCATGGACATTCTTAATCCCTTATTAATCCAATTTAATTCACTTTCAGGTCTGGTGAACTCTTTGAAGACACAAGTAGATGATTTAGCCACAGAAAATCAAAAATTGAAGGATCATATTGTTGAGTTGGCTATCTCAAGTTTGCCTACAGAGTCACCTGAAGTGCATTATTTTGAGCAATGCACTTCTATTATGATTGGGGTTAAGAATCAGTGGACTGAGCCACAGTTTGATAGGAAGGAAATTATTCAAAGGACCAAGGAGGACACGATGCTTGATGAGCTCAACGTGTTAGAAAGCTCTACCCCGACCTCTAGCACCCTTACATGTTGTATGGTGCAAGAAGAGATTGTTAATTCTGAATTAGAGGTTCGGAGTAGACGAAAGAAGAGAAAAAGACTCTCTGTTGGTCATGCTCTGACTGAATTCAAGGAAGAGAATCATGTGATTCTCTATCATCACAAATCGAGCATGTTTCCGGGAAGTAAGAGCACAAGATGGTCCGGTCCATACTACCTAAACCGAGTTCTACAAAATGATTCAGTGGAATTATGGCATAAGAACTCGGGGTACTTCAAGGTTCGGAAAATTCGACTCAGACCATATATAGAGCCTGATCCGATCAAGTTGGGTATCACCGACCCGCCTGATCTGAATACATGACATTGGTGAAGGTCAAGCTATGACCCTAAACTAAGCGCTGGATGGGAGGCAACCCATCAGGTAAATTTTCTTTTCCTCCTTTCATGATAAAAATAAATAAATAAAAATATTTAAGCTCGTCCGAGCTTGAATTTACAGGGAGGAACTCGACCCATAACTCGACCGAGTTCTGGGCCGAGTTGTCGTACCTGTTTGAAAAAAAAAATCATCCTCGATCGAGTTGATTTTACAGAGAGAAACTCGGCCCAGAACTCGGTCGAGTTCTGGACCGAGTTTCGGTCGACATTTGATAAAAAAAAATTTCCTGAAACTCGACCGAGTTTCTTTACCCTCCATTCCCCCATTTCTTTCCCATTCCTCCCGCCTCCACACACCCCCCTCACCGATCTCTCCCTCATCTCTCACCCTCACCGGCGAACCCACCACCCAAACCTCCATCGACCGTCTCCTCACCTCTCTTCGCACATCCTCGCCGCCACTCAGCCCCGTCGCCCCTGTTCTCCGCCTCGCCTGCGTCGCCGCTGCTGACCACCAACCCCGCCGCCAGCCCGCAAACCACCTCGCAAGCCCCCTCGCCACCATCTTCCCGAACCAGTTCAGCATGATTTGATGGAAGGTAATGGTGTGAATGGTGCAATTTGTCTTGCTTTTGGCTTCAATCACCATGTTTTACCTGTTAATGACTTTGATTGAAATCATTTGGCAGCAATTCCATCCATTAATTTGGTTTATACGGCTTGTATGTTGATTAATTGATGGACTTGGGGTGTTGTGCTTTGATTAACAATCTAAAATTCTGGGTTGATGTTGTTGTTTGCTCATGGAAGTGTGAATTCAGTTGATGAATTTTGAACTTGGTGTTGCATGTTGAACTGGTGTTAGTCCTGATTATTCATCATTTATATTTCAGGCACCAGTATATTTCTCTGTGTTGTGTTAGTCCGCTTGATTTTGCAAACATGAGATGGATGAAAGGAATAATTCATGTTAGCTGATGATAATTGGGTGTTTGCCTGTTTGGCTGATTTTTGCTCCTTAATGATCAATTCAATTATTTGTCTGAGCATGTAAATGTTATGTCTGATCATTGTTGTTACGTATAGTCTTGTGTTTTGGGTGTTTTGTTTGTCTTGTGTTATATACAGTGCTACTGGAAGATGGAAGAGAGGATGTTGCTGAAATTCTTCTGCAATTGTATTCATTTTCGATAACCCCGGAGCATAGAGTGAAAATGCTTGATACCTGAATTCTTTGGTGAGTTTCCTTTCTTCTTTCTTTTATGCCTACATTGGGGACAATGTAGAATTTAAGCTTGGGGGAGAGATAATTACATGTGTAGACTTCGTTTGCATTTTAGTGTTAGTATGCATTTTAGTGTAGTTTTTCATGTTTTTGTGTGTTTCTTTTTCAATTTTTCTTTTTTTTTCTTTTTTTCATGCATTGCATTGCATTCTGCATTTGGATGTTGGATTTGTTCCCATGTTTATTCCTTTGTGGGTTCTCATAACAGTACATATACCATGAATCCTCTTAATATGCCTTGGTTGTTGATATTGCAAATTGCATTATGAGCATGATATGATTGATCAAAGCTATGACAATGACCTGAGCATGTGGACTTTGACTAAGATACGTTAGAACCGACACTCTAGACAAAATGTCCTAGCGAGCTTGTTGGCCTTCCTTGGACTACATTTGCAAAAGTCTCTCGCTTTCTTCATGTGTGTGAACTCTCTGTGTGTGCTAACTCTAGAACTTGCATTAATATCTTCTTTGAGGCCACGCTCACGACTTATGTGCATGACATTAATACGATTGAGGCATTGTTTTTATTAACCCTTTTCATCCTTGGCCACCCTATTCATGTATCCTTTGCTTGAAGCCCGTTGTGCCTTATTGCCTATTTTTTGGAAACTCCACAAAAGCATACCGAGCCTATAAGTTCATCCTTCCCATCCGGGGATTAGGATAGTTGAATTATTGTTGCTAAAGTGGATTTTAGCCAAGCTTGGGGGAGGTTACATATATGGTGGTTAGAAATGTGTATAAATTTGTAATGTGTCTCCTTTCCATGTGTCTTCTTTGACTTTAAAAAAAAAAATTGAAAAAAAAAAAAGGAGACCATGTCATATGTAAGGGTTAAGTTGTATGGGTTTGAAGGTTGAAATTCAATTAAAGGGTATTTTCGCTTGGTGTTGTCTTGGTAAGATCCTCTTCCCCGGATTTAGCTCCTCGTGGCCTAAATACTCCTATGCCCTGTGTTATACCTTGGCCCCATTACAACCTTGGAAAAGCCCTCATGATTTTTGTCGTGTGCATGGTCTTTAGTGGTGGAGATTAAGAACACTGTTGCAAGCTTATGGTAGTGTAGCATTCAAAGTTGAGAATTGATATTGAGTGAAACACATGCTTAAACACATGAGTGTGAGTGACTTGTTTTTTTTTCGATTCTGGTGAGGTCTAGAGTAGAAATACTAATTTCATCTTGTCATTGATTGAGAAGCATGCTAAGAAGGGAGTTGTCATTTGTTTGGACTTTTATGGTCATTGCTCACTTGTCTCTTGGATTGAAACAACCTTTGCATATTTTGTGGACTCATTATGTTGTACTTGCTTGGGACAAGCAAGGTTCAAGCTTGGGGGATTTGATAACATCCATTTTATGCATATTTTAGGAGTCTAGTTGCATATTAGATTAGGTCATTTGCATGCATATTTTATATGTTTTATAGTTAATTTTGCATTATTTTGTATTCGGAGTCTACACTCGTACTTTTATATATTTCAGGTATTTTTAAGGCGAATAAATACGAGACTTATGAGAAGATTGAACTGCTCGAATTTGGATCTTACACTAAGGAGAGTAACTTGGGCCAGCCTTGGTGGGCCGTGACATCATGTGGCCCAATAAGGAATTGTGAGGGAGTAGGCGTTGCTTTGGCTGAGAGGAGTTACGTAGCTTTGGGAGGGGGATCTTTGACTTTTCAACTGAGGGGAGTTACGGAGGAGAGTTTTTTTTTGGAGTTTTCAAGATTAGTTTTTAGTTTAGTTTTCTTAGTTTAGTTTTAGTCTTGTTCGGGGAGCTTGTTCCGACAGCCGTACGTACAAGGGAGAATTTCAAGAAGGAATTTTGAAGCTTTGTTTGATTTGAAGACGGTATTATTGTTCTAGCCTTGTTCAACTTGGATTATATTTTATCATTGAGATTAAGTTTCTTATCTCTTGTTTTTATTGAATAATTCATATATGTTGATGGCTAGTTTAAATCTTTTGATTATATCTTCGATCATGCTTGGCTAAATTTCTAGTTCTAAGGTTGGGTGATCCCAATGGTGAATTAGGTAGGTTTGATTGCGGTATTTGATTGAATGAATATGTGAATGTGATTTGATTCTATCCTAGGATGCTTAATGACCTAATTGATTTGTAATTGAGATTTCTATTGGAATTTGAGACCGAAAGGAGAAAATGATAATAGGAGATTGATGCTAAGTAGATCCCTAGGATAGAACTTGAGGATTATTTGTGCGAAAGTGACTTAATCCTCTTGTGGTACCTGACTATCGATTAGATTCTTGGATGAGTAGATTCCGCTGAGCGCAAAAGCGAATGTTGATTCCACTTGTTCATTGATCTATACAGAACTTAATGGATCTTAATGAGATTAGTTTTGTGCGAAAGTGACTGCTAATCGAGTTTAGGTACATGCACTATTCGTCTGAAAAGAGGTAGTGTTGACATTAGATAGTGGGACCTTCAAATGACATTCATATTGAAATCTAATTAGATATTGTTTAGAATCTACCGAAACACCATTGTGGGGATCCTTAACCTTAGACACATTTATCCCATTGTTTATCTGTTTTCTTTATTATTATTTATTAGCTTAGTTATAGTTTTACCCAATCTTATATCTTTCCTGGCCTAGTTCACTGATAGCGTTTCAATTAATATTACATTGGTCTCTGTGGGAACGACACTTGAATAGCTACAACTGACCCCATACACTTGTGGGTAGGTTTTCGCCACATCAATGTGATATTAAATGTCGTATGTGATGTTATTTGATTGAATGTCGGTGTGGTGATGGATAGTTGGTTTTGGATGATGAATTGTCTCACCCGGTGATGCGGTGGTGTAGACGGAGATATTGTGAATTATCTCACCCGGTGATGCGGTGGTTTAGACGGAGATATTGTGAATTGTCTCACCCGGTGATGCGGTGGTGTAGACGGAGATATTGTGAATTGTCTCACCCGGTGATGCGGTGGTGTAGACGGAGGTATTGTGAATTGTCTCACCCGGTGATGTGGTGGTGTAGATGGAGGTTGGTTTGGAGGATTGGCGGTTGTGTGTTGATTATGTATTGAATGTTGGTTGCATACCTGATTAAGTGGTTTTGTGTGGAATATTGGTTGTTTGCTTGATTGTTGACAAATATTGGTTATGTGCTGGATTATTGGTTTTGTGTTGATATGGTTGAATGTGTTGGTTGGTTGCCTTGTGTAGTGTTCGATTTAGTGTCGGTGTGGTGATGGATGGTTGGTTTTGGGTGATGAGAGTCTTGCCCGGTGATGGGTTGGAATGGATTGGAGTTATTTGCTTTTGAAGAATTGAGTTATCTTATCTGGTTGTATTGGTCGAATATTGTGTGGCTGATATCTATTATGTGTTAAGTGTTGGCTGTGTACCTGAATACGTGGTTTTGTGATGAATGTTGATTTCGTACTTGATTAAGTGGTTATGTTGGTAATTGGTTGTATGTTTGGTAATCGAGTTATGTTGGATGTTGATTGTTATTAGTTGTGGTTGTGGGCCATTGTTGGCCATTGGTTGTGGTTGTTAAATTACGCGTGTGATAGTGGTTGATTGTAACTGGTCAAGGTGGTAATTTCTGTTGGTATGGTTGTTGTTGGTAGTTGGTGGATTATGAAGGTTGATTGTGTTGATTAAGTGTATAGATTGGTTTCCCATCTTGAGGGTGTGGGCCAATACGAGTTGAGCTTGAATGTATGAGTTGCAGTCGAGGTTGACGAACCGGCGGCACCAGAAGGGTGGCTGGCCTGGATCGTTATTTTGGTTATGATTGTATTATGTGATGATTATCTCGTTGATGCCTATGTGTTTGTTGATGTGAAGGTTAACTGAATTTGTTGTGTTAGTGCAGTAGTGAGTTCTGTATTATTGGTTAGCTTTGGTTATAAGTCAGTAGTAAGATATGTGTATGCGCTTAGAGTTGTTGATTGAGGTATTATTAATAGAGAGCAAGTTGGATTGGATCGTTCTATTCGTTTATGCTTGTGATGAATTTGAGGTTGGATTGAAAGAGGTTAGTATCGTGTAGAATTGGATAAGAATGAGTAATTGATCGGTTATGTGTTAGTGTGTGTTTATGTTTGTGTTTTGTCGTGTGGTTGGTTAGTTGGTTGGTGTGATATTAGTCAAGTGTAGTTATTCATTTATATATTGTATGATCTGTTGTTGTTGGTATTGTTTGATTTTCGTGATAATTCTATGGTTTTGAAACTGTTTTGGCTTGCTAATCTTGCCATAGTCTTCTTTGAAGACTGACCAACTTCGGTTTACGTGCCGCGGTTGGCTGGGGTATCGGGTCCCCCAGTCAATCAGGCTTGCAGATTTAGCGCCAGCAAGGAGGATCCTGATCACCGTCGGTTTTGGGTCGAAGGCTCTACTTTTGGTTTTGGACTTTGACTTGGTTGTACGTATCGTTTTGGTATTGGACCTTGAAGTGATCGAACTTGTTGTATTGGTTTTGGTTTGTAAATTGTTGTATTTTCCGCATGTTAAGTTTGATTGTGGTTTAAAACTCTGGACATGTTTTACAGGTTTTTCCGCTGTGCTGCTTTTGATATATGTTATATATATGAGTTATGTTTTGCATTTTTTCTTTTCACCCGCCTTATAATCCTTCTGGAATATGGCACTGTAGCACCACTGGCCTAGGGGTGTTACAGTAGAAGTGTCATTAACACACCATTTAAAAAATCCACAATTGTGTATATCCTAAGATCAAATCATAAACTAAGTAAAATACATACATAAAATTTGACACAGTTTTAAGAGACATACATACCTTCCACCTAGGACACTTATAAAGTGTTTTCCATAGCTAGGTTTGTTTTGGTCAGTCACCCTCAAAACCACAGCGGGCTGTTGGTGCCAGCAAAGAACCCTTTTCATAATTTTTGTCATACGTTTGCCAACTTGTCGACGATTGATCACTCATTCTTCACAACAATAACGAAATAGTTTACTTCTTATGAACAAATACAAACAGTCAAACAGCATACGAGCACCATGAACAATCCTATAAATAAGCATGAAAGCAGAGATGCAACAATAATTCATGAAAAAACCAGCCACTAGAGTATACTGAAATCTGAAATCTATTCATACTCAAGCTTGTTTAGAGTATACTGAAATCTAAAATATATATACACATCTGAAATATATTCATACTCACCACCGACGAACTGAGATACTGAGATTAATATAATTTGTTTGTTTCACTTAAGTCATAGTAATCATCTCTAAGGTTTCAATTATTGAGCTTTTTTGTGTGTTTATAGGTTGCCTTTAGATTGAAAAGTTTCTGAATTTGGTTACATTTCCTCTTAACTTGAGCTATACAGGTTTTCTTTTCTTTATAGCTTCTTGCTATTTTTTTAGCAGATCAGTGTGAGTAGTGACTAGTGAATTCATCAAGAAATATAACCTCAAGTAATCAAGAGCAAATTCATAGGAAATTCAACAGATTTCACGAACCAATATGTACCATGGGAAATCTTCTATTGAGGAGAAATTGTGCATTCTCATCATGATACCATATTATCATCTCTACAGTTCATCGTGATACCATATTATCTTCTCTACGGTTTCGATCAATACAAGGAACCCTAAAATTCAAAATTCCTAAATCCCCAAATGTCAAAACAACCCTAACCTTAAGTTTTCAGGAATCTGAAATATATATACACACCTTGGTTAGTAGCCCCACCACCGACGAACTGATGAGCCGCCGAGCCACCATCGACGACGGCGACGACGTTGTGTTGCCCCAAGAGCACTGACGCCCGGTGCCTTGCAATCACGTCGCCGCCGTGCTCACCGCCGTGCTCACCGCGCCGCCTTGGTCGCCGGAGTCGATCGACCAGCCACCGTCAGCGAAGAGGGAGGGTGAGGAGAGTTCTCGGTGGGTCGGTGGTTTAGGGTAGACGATACAGAGAGACGAGGAGAGACGACGAAGAGGATGAGGATTCTGATTTTTTTTTTCGTTCAGTGATTTATTTTATATTTTTAAATAAACGGAAATTGTTAGATTTTAACGATTGGGTATATGGCGAAATAAAACCAAACCTCGGGGTTACCTGGCGAAATATGTAAAAGAGTTTGGGTATTTCGGGAAATTTACCATACCTCAGGGTTACCAGGCGAAATATCCGATTATACGGATATATTAGTCTGTTTTAACTTGAATAGGTAAGCAGTATTTTAATTTTCAAGTGATTAGTTAAATTATTACATTAAAATAATTTGTAATTTAATCCTGATAAGGTGGATATAATATTTTTTTTTGATAAAGTAAGAATTAGGCTGCAAACCACAGAAGAGACGGTTTCTCAGCCTATAGCATCCTTTCAGATGAGAACTACAAGTTTTAAGTTATCTCTAAGAAGGTGGATATAATATTTGTTTTGGTACTCAAGTGGATACAATTTGTTATATTTGAATTATGTTATTTGGATTTGTAATGTCTTAATTTTGATATGTTGTTTTACATTTAATTATGTATTTTTATGTTATATAGAGATTTTAATTTATATATGTAACTATGAGTAGTAAAAAAAGAAATTGTTTAGTTAGGCAAGAAGAAGACCATAAAACAAAAAAATATATAAATTCTAATTGTGATTTACCAAATCATCTCAAATTGTTTATCATCTGGTAGAAATCTCATTTTGTTTCCTTAGGCATGAAGCTGACAATAAGTGCATTTATTTTTTATTTTTTCGGTTTTTTAATGTTACTTTTAGGTTTACATATTGAGATAATTGTCAAATACTATAGATTTTAGTTGTCGATTAAAAAAATTAAATAAGTACTCCTTAGGTTTAGAAAAAAATATCAAAAATTATATGTTTTTTAAGTAAATCATTTTTTAATACAATAAAAAATATAGATATGGGAAAAGTACTAATGTAATAAAATAATATTTGATATTGTGACAAATTTATTATTTTTATAAGGAATATGCGTTAAAAAATTAATTGACATTAATATCTTGTTATTTTGTCATCTTCTACATTTTTCAATTACTGTAATTTTATTTAATGTTTCATATGTGTGATATTTTAATATAGTAAATAAAATTTATTAAAATTTCTAAATTATCAAAATACTCTAATAATATATATAATTTAACATGGAAAACATCAAGATATAGTAAAATGTTTTTATAGACGAATAAAATATAGGAAAAAAGGATTATGTATGTTTGATCACTTTATATATAGAAACTACATACTACAATTCAATCAATCCCAAAAACATCAAATTTATTAAATACAGTTTAGCATGTATAAGTCATATATTACAAATTAATCAAACATAAATGATCTCTAATACATTAACAAATTCAACATGAATATGTCATGACAATATAGAGTTATTATAAGTAATTTATTTTCCATGAACACTAATCAAAAGACACATATACTCCATTTTTTTATATAAAATTAGGAAAAAATATCAAAAAACAAAATTATTTCTAAGAAGAATTGAACTTTTAATTTTTTTGTTTTATGAAGTCCCTTCACTAAACCATTGAGATAAAATAGAATATTTGACTAATAGTGGAATGTAAAAAATAAAATGAGATGGAATTTATGAGGCATATTAAATGGACAAAATGTCTACTTTATATATTTATAAATAGATAGATTGATAAATATAGATATTTGAGTAACTAATTAAAATAAACAAAAATAATAATAAAAGATAAAATAATAAAAACAAAGTTGTTAAGAATGGGGATTGAACCCTAGACCTCTTGTATTATGAGAGTGTCTTTAACCATTGAGCTATATTAGATGATTTAGTTTGTAGTGAAAAATTAACAAAAAATAAGAGATAATTTTTCATATTTATTGGGCATTAATTACACCCTTAGTCTACTATATATTTATAGATAGATATAGAAGATTGGGACCCAGAACATTTTTACAGTAAGGAATACACCGTATAAAAACATACACCATATATGATATTGAGTGAGATACATAAAAACTTTTATAGTAAGGAGTGCACCTGTATAAAAACATACACCATGTATGATGTTGAGTGGGATACATAACATTTTTTACAGCAAGGAGTACTCCCGTATAAAGAAATACAACCTATATGATGTTGAGTTGGTCACAGAACCTTTTTTACAGTATGGGGTATACCCGTATAAAAACATACACCATGTTTTGGTGACACTTGATGGCAGTTTTGGTAGTGATTGAGAACCAACGTAACTTTTTGGTTGGATCCTTTAATTTCCTAGAGTTTATGTTGCATAGCAAAATGTGTTGGTGATAGTTTACAGATGTTTATAAGCATTTTCTTAGTTGTTGACAGTTTTTTTACATGTTTTGGTGACACTTGATGGCATGTTTAGTAGTTAAAAAAACTGCCATCAAGTGCTAATTCAGTGGTGATGACAGTTAAAAAACTTCCGTCAAGTGCCAATTTAGTGGTGATGACAGTTGTAAAACTGTCATCAAGTGTCACCAAAACATGTAAAAGTTCTTCACTGAGCCAAACTTTTTTCTTCTGTTGGAATTGCTCAGTTGGACAATATCATCAACAAACGCCGTTTGTGTTGGAATTGTTGTAGTGAACAAGCAATTTTGCAACTGTCATCACCACTAAATTATCACTCAATGGCTATGTTACCCGGAAACGGAAACGTTTCCAAAACTATTTAATAAAATTTTCTTTATCAAAGAATTTAATGGATACTCCTCCCGATGTCATCACCACTAAATCAGCAAAACATGCAAAGAATTTAATATCATCAACAAACGCCGCGCCGCTTGTGTTGGAATTATTTTAGTGAACAAGCGGTTTTGCAACAAGCAGTTTTTAGTGAAATTATTTAGCCAAGAACTTCACTAAAAACTGAAGCTAATAGAACAGTATACCAAAATCAAAAATTGAAGGACAAAATAGGGGATTTTATTAAGTAGGACATAATAACAATGCTCAGACAGAAGTTCTTATCTGTCAAACAAGCTCATAAGCAATGCACTGGGAGTATTAGAGGATTCATGCTGTACGAAATTACTGTAAACACATAAGATATTATTGTAAGAATATATACGCCCTGTATATATTACTGTAGTACATGTTTACACATATTAGAGGCTTTGTTTTGCTGTAATTTCCATACTTGTTGTATTAAACTATCAATTTTTCTAACATATGCCCTAATATCGATCTCTTATTTAGATGCCATGCCATTTGATGCTTTAATAATCTATTATTATGGATGCCATTTTATGTTTTATCAATCTTTTGTACTTTTGTATGGCATATCATGGATTAAAAATTACCTATGATGATAGTTATACTTCTGAACCAAGAATAAGATTGCTAGTCTGCTAATATTTGTTACATTTAAGAGCTAAACTTGGGCAATTCACACAGAAAAACACAAATAAGCCAAATCCCAGTGGTTATAAACATCATGGGAGAAGAAGAGTTGAATTGAGTGTGAGAGAATAGAAGAGAGTGTATTTCAGAGAGAAGAGATTGGGGCGGGTTGTTGGCAGTTTTTTTTTAAATTTAATTTTTATCCATTCATAATTATAAGTTTCTACCCATTTCTAGATTCTTCTTTTTAGCCTTTATGATATATATACCCATTTTATTCTTTTTCTTTCTTTTTTTCCTCTACCCCTCTCTCCTCCCTCAAACTCAAAAAAAACCCTCCCCGTAATACAGCAGTTGTGCATTCCTCCTCACCTCCTCTCGCAGCCCCCTCTCACAACACCCCTCTTCCCCGTCGGAGGGCCATGGCCGGAGCAAGCAAGAGCCACCACCTCGGCACAGCTCCACCACGCCCCGTTAAGTTCGCCGTGGCATCTCGCACGCCTTGCTGTGCACAACTGCGAACCTTCTTCGTCCACCATGGCCAGCTCAGGCCATCGACTCCGCCACCCCGGTAGCCGGTGGAGCTCCCTTGAACCTTCTTCAAGCTCCTTGCACCTCCATCTTCCCCAATTTGTGTTGGTAACTTTTTCCCCCAATTTCTTAAACCCTAGCTTGGTAGATTTTGAGTGTTTATGTTCAATTGAGGAGTTTAGGTGCAATTGGTTCTTAATTAGATGTTCTTTGATGCTTTGGATCATTAGGTTGATTGGATTTGAAGCTTGGAGTGGCTAGATTGAGATTTGGGGCATTTCTTGCACTTACTAAAAATTTTGGGCAGATTCTGTAATTTCTGGGAAGTTATGGCTGAGTTCTTTTGGTGAGGTTTCCTTCCACGAGCACGGTGGATTTTACGGATTTCGATTTGGATGTATATGTGAAAAGTTATGTGCGTTTTTTGTGAAGGTTGGGAAAGATGGGCTATTTCGAGAATTTTGGAAAGATCTGGGCTAGACGTTAATTATGGAGAATGTTGTGCTTGACCTTGAACTTCATTATGGCAAGTTATTTGTGAGCGTTTACGTGTTGGAAAACACCACTGTGTTTTCCACTCAACCAGCATAGGTGAGTGTTGGAAAACAGCCCTGCAAACACAGTGGTGTTTTCCAACACATCACATTCAATCAAACACAACAGCTCTAGCCAACGGTTGAGTGGTAATATCTGAAAAAGAGCATGGCTGCTATGAAATATCAATGATCTCAGTACATGCAATAGCAGCTCTTGTTGTAAAGCTGGTTGAGTGGTAAGATGTGATAACATATGCTCTTGGGTCGTCTTTCTACTAAGTGCATCAGCTACAACATTTGCTTTGCCAGGGTGATAAAGAATTTCCAAATCATAATCCTTAATTAGTTCAAGCCATCTTCTCTGCCTCAGGTTCAACTCTCGCTGAGTGAAAATGTACTTGAGACTTTTATGGTCCGTCAAGATCTGGCAGGTTGTCCCATACAGGTAGTATCGCCATACCTTCAATGCGTGGACCACAGCTGCTAACTCCAAGTCATGAGTCGGGTAATTCTGCTCAGACGGCTTTAGTTGACGAGATGCATAAGCAATTACTCGATCCCTCTGCATAAAAACACAACCTAACCCTAGCTTCGAGACATCACTGTATACTACATATCCCTCGGAACCCTGTGGGAGAGCCAAAATAGGTGCAGAAGTCAACCTTCTTTTCAGCTCTTCGAAACTACGTTGACAAGCTTCAGTCCAATTAAACTCCGTGGTCTTGCGAAGCAAGTTGGTCAATGTTTGGGCTATGCTAGAGAATCCTTCCACAAACCGTCGGTAATTACCCGCTAGGCCCAAGAAGCTATGCATTTCCTTCACGTTCTTCGGAGGTATCCATGATGCCACTGCCTCGATCTTCATCGGGTCGAATTTCATTCCTTCGGCCGATACCATGTGACCTAGGAATGTAATCTCACTCATCCAAAAGTCACATTTGGAAAGCTTAGCAAACAACCGGTGTTGCCTTAGAACTCCTAATACAATTTTCAAATGGTCAGCATGCTCCTCACGACTCCGAGAGTAGACCAAGATGTCATTAATGAACACTACTACGAATCGGTCTAAATACTCAATAAAGATCCGATTCATCAATTCCATGAACACAGCTGATGCATTTGTCAATCCAAACGGCATCACTATAAACTCATAGTGTCCATATCTGGTTCAAAAAGCCGTCTTTGGGATATCCTCCTCGCGAATCCTCAACTGGCGATATCCAGATCTTAAATCAATCTTGGAAAACACCACTGCCCCTTCATGTTGATCAAACAAGTCGTCAATGCGAGGAAGCGGGTACTTGTTCTTGATGGTGACTCGATTAAGTTCTCGGTAATCGATGCATAACCTCATCGACCCATCTTTCTTCTTCACAAATAGTACCGGAGCACCCCAAGGTGATGCACTTGGGCGAATATAACCTTTCTCTGCCAACTCTTCCAGTTGCGTCTTCAATTCTTGCATCTTCACCGGTGCCATACGGTATGGGGCTCGAGAAATTGGTCGGGTCCCTGGCTCCAATTCGATGCTGAAATCTACCTCTATTCGAGGTGGGAGTCCTGGAAGCTCATCAGGGAACAAATCCTCAAACTCTCGTACCACCGGAATGTCTGTGAGTCTAGGGGTCTCCTTGTTCTCCTGGAGAGCATAACACCAATAACCAACACATCCCTCGTTCAACAGCTTGACCGCTGTCATAGCACTAATCACCGCTCCTGACTTCTCGGGATCACGTCCCCAGAATACATGTTGGGTCCCATTATCAGCCATCACAGTTACTGTATGATTGTTAATATCAAGGACCGCGCGCTCTATATCTTGTCATCCAGTCCATGCCCAGAATCACATCATCATTTGGCAGTGCCATTACGATAAAATCGGCCAACCAATCTCGATCTCCTATATGTATCAGACATTGTCGTATCTCTCTATCCCCACCCACTTTACTACCATCGGGTAGACCCACAACAAACGGTGTACCAATAGAACAAGTCAAATGTAATCTATCTACACATGATGCAGCAATAAATGAATGGGTAGCGCCAGTATCAAAAAGAATCTTCACCGGTTCAGACCGGATCCAAATCGTACCTGTAGCTGTAGGTGCATTGGGCTCATCGGTCCTTCTCATCTCGAATATTCGGGGTGGGTTAGCTCCTGAATTCCCAGCTCCATTTCCCCGTCCTCGGCCACGACCCTGTCCTGGATGAACAAAAGGCTGAGGTGGTGGTGGTCTAAATCCTCCTATTACCCCTGGAGCTGGTGATGAACCCTGTGACTGAGCAACTCCTTTGTTGCGACAGAAAACAGCTCGGTGTCCCTTTTGCCCACAAGTATGGCAAGTGATCGGTGGCTTGTTACAAGCATTCCTCAGATGATCCGAACTACCACAATTATAGCATCGCCTTTGTCCACCAAAACCCCCATAGTGAAGGGATTGACTCTGCTAACCCTGAGACTGTCCCTGTCTTTGTCCTTGGTTTCCGCCTCCCTGTGGCGTGAAACTCGGTTTCCCATCACTTCTGAATCCTGACGGCGTCTTCTGTCTCTTGTCATTTCCTTGAGTAGAATTAGGACGCCTATACTGTGGGTTCCCCATCTCATATGCCATAGCTTTATTCTGGTACTCTCTCAGTGTGGAGCACCCAAATCCAGCCAAATATTGATGGATATCTGGTCTAATCCTCTTAGAAAATGCATGAATGCGTTGCTTTTCTGATTTCACAACATCGGCTACATACGTCAGTTCTCTCTTAAAATTTATGGAAGCTTCTGCAACCGATGCGTTCTCCCACACAACATTGTATAAGTCTCGAACTCGAGCATCCCTGACAGCACTGGGACAATACTCGTCTCTTATCATTTCTGAGAACTCCTCAAAACTCACGTCATGATCCATAGTTTGTAAGGACCACCAGTCAAAAGCATTATCCCTAAGCAAACTCTGAGCTAGCGACACCTTCCGATCCTCTGGTGCCCTGATCGTATTAAGAGCAAAGGTGACCTGTCTCAACCACAACTCCACATCCTTCCCATGACCTCCCGTGAAGAAAGGAAGCTTCAAGTAGATGAACTCACGAAGCCATCTATCCGGACCCGTGTCTTTTCGATCTCTCTCAGGTTGGACTGACACCTCAGATTTCCCTTGGGTTGGCGGGGTTGTGTCGACACTATCGGAACCCTAGGAGCAGGCATTGGAGGAACTGGTGCCTTAGAACCCGATGCTTGAGGAGAAACACCAGACAGAGTTGGTACCTGACTTCCCCCATAAAGGTTTTGCATGAAGGACAAAACCGCTTCTTGGACTAAGTTACGAAACTCGGGTATCTCATTAGGTGGAACCTTTGAAGGTTGCCCTGATCTAGCAGGACTTTGGTCAACATCACCATAAGAGGCACCTTGTCCTTGCTGGACACTCAATGTTGGTCCTTCACTCTCAGTAGTCTCTTCGACTTGGGCTCAACAGCGACCCCTCTTCCCTTTCCTCTTCCTCTACCTCTCCCTCTTCCTCGTGCCATAGCTAACTTGCACGAAACCATTAATAATTACTTGCAAAACTACTAACATCTATCTAGAAGGAAATAAAATAAAGCTTACAGGGTTTCCCTCATCTGATGATGGCGTCTCAACGTGCCTTTTTACTCGACATGCAAAATGCCCCATAAAACCAAATTTCAAAAGTTTAAAGCTCGAGCTTGGTTTAAAATCAAAGTTGGACCTCTTGTGCTTTAATGTCAGGACCTTGTGCCCTTGTTGTCAACCTCGCTCTGATACCAATTTGTAACACCCCGTCCAAACACCCGGGGAGTTACATGGTAGTGGTCCACACATGTGTCCACCAGACCTAGTCTGACAACAAAATCACTAAATTTGAGCTTCCAACAAAGGCACGATGAGAAAATAATGAAAACTATCCAACTTATAATTATTAAATAGTATCGATGAAAACCAGCATGTATGCAATACCCAAAGTATAACTAGAAGAACGATGCGAAAGACTGAAACTATAGTGATATATCCACTATTCCTAGGACCAATGAAAGGTTCCTAGAAGTAAACTCTAACAAACTCAAACGAACCGATGAAACCATCCTAAGGCACATCATGTTGAGGTTGGCCACCATTATTCAGAAAGGGTCCCTCTAGCGCACCGAACACGCCAGTAACATTACCTAAAAACCACAACAATTATCACATTAGCTAACGATTCTAATATGAACCAAACAAGCAGAAGAAAACATGCGAAGTAAAACCAAAATACAAGCTGTCTATATGAACATATATATATATATTGCTTTTAGTAGTAGTAGTAGTAGTATCAATATACTCAATAACCGAATTACAATAACAAAGACGAACATTAGATATACAGAAGTACATAAGCACATAAGCACATACCAACTCGAATTCATCAACAATATATATCACATCTCCAATCGTTTAACAATAATATCATAATACAACTTGATATATAATTACATCATGAATTAGATCATTCAACAACCATCTCAAAACTCAAAATGATTACCAATCATGGCACCCTACGGCCTCAATCTCGGCACAACGGTCAGTATGCAACTTTACTCATTGTCCGTTTTCAACCATTAAACTTCTAACCCCGGCTATGTCCCTACTAGAGCACTTGCCAAAACATTTAACATTTCAAGAAGGGGCGGTTATGCCTGAGGGTCACTTCCTCGACGACTTACCCCATGACCATAACCATACCAGTGGAAACCAAATTGAAAACATTACTACAAATCATTTAAAAGAACACACTTAACAATTAGGGTGGTCTCCCAAAATACGGCCCCACATGCCCCGTCTACAAGTCTAGCGCATATAAGAATCGAAAGCTAGGTAAGTCCAGAAGAACTTACCTCAAGGGAGAAACTTCCGACACCAAAAGAAAAGGAGTAGGAATGAACAAGATTAGGAACCTAATGAATAAAAATCAATAACAATTAGTCCTAAAATACTTAGGACATCCAAACATGAACAACTAATCAAAAGCTAAGATCCTGAATTTCTGAGCACTGCAAGTTCTTTATAAATTCCCAAACAATTATCTAATGAACTCCAAAAATTACATAACTAATTTACCATAATCCTAACTTCATTATCTTTCCAATGGCACCAGATTCATACAATTCCGAGTTCTACATAATACCCAGAAATTCATACAAATCAGGGCTTTTCAGGATTCAGCATACAGCCAAAGCTCACGGTTTTTCTCAGATTTCAACACCTTATAGAATCTATAAAATTCTACCAAAATAACAAGATACAGTACATAACATAAGATTTCTAATGACTACTAATGGGTTTCGTAACTCCTTATACACACATAGTTATGAATTTTCAAAGTTCTACACCCAATCCAGAATTCTGAAAACACCGAATCAACTTATCTGAATTTTAATTATCAATCCACGCATCCAAATCATCTCAAACTTTACAGAGATGTTATTCTATAAGATATATATCACCTGTAAAATTTCATAAATTTCCAAGCTCAATAACATAGTCCGAAAAATCTGAATACCAAATAGCCCCCATAAATCTATAATCCTAGATTTATAGAACAATACTAAATAAGATCTAATCTATCATCAAACACCTAAACTAGTTATAATCAAGCAACCCATATACAAGAATAACATATAAATAGCTTACCAACGAGGAAAAAAGCAAAGGATGAATTGGAGCTTTGAGGAAATTGGAGAATTGGAGATTGAAGAGGAGTGTGCGGCAGAACTTAGGTTAGATTAAGGGTTAGGATTCTATATATAGGTAGGTTTGGCTAGGATTAGTTTAGGGGTATATATTTACATAGGTAGTTCGGTCTAAAAATTCAATAAAAGAATATAAAAAAATACATGCTAAATTTTAATTAGTTATTCTAAAATGATAATTACAAATGTCCAAATAATTTAACTCTATCAAATCTAGCATCAATGCTAAAGATTAAAATTACCTTAAGGATAAATTTGTAAACTATAGAACCTTATAATATATGAAGATTGTTTATATAATAAATATAATAAAGACCCGGATATTACACTTCATCAATCCTTGGGGCAGATTTCTCTGGAATGGATTTAATACTCCCAAATGTTCTTTCATCAGTTGGCTTGCTATACTGAACCGTCTCCCCACCAAAGATCGTCTCCAATCCTGGCTCCATTTTGAAGACCACAACTGTGTGCTCTGTCATAGAGACCACGAAACTGGTAATCATCTTTGGAGTGATTGCCAATATGTCAAAGTTGTCTTGGGAAACCTCCTGATCTGGATGAAAATTAGATCCCAACACAACTCTCTCCATAGCTGGCTGCACTGGCTCCTTCTGCAAAGAGACAAGAAGAATTCAACATTCAAAACACTTATGGCAATGACCACTACCTTCATCTACTACATCTGGATCGCACGGAATGAAGCGATATTCAACAACCGCAACATTGGTATTCATGATTGCATACGCAGGATCATAAACCATATTAGAAGTTCCATTGAGGCCAACCTGAAGTTTTCAGGATAATGATTTGTGATTTGCTCCCTAATATGGGTCTGCTCCTGTATCTCAACCCCCCCCCCCCCCCCTGATGTTTTTGCTTCCCCCCTCTGTTCTCTTGTTTCCTATGTGAACTCTCAGTTTTTTCCAGTTAATTCACGTTTACCAAAAATTCAAAAAAAAAATATAACTACATGAAATAATACCAAATACTATAGTATATAAGTATAACTACATGAAATAATGAAGAATACTATAGTATATAAGTATCACTACATGAAATAATACCAAATACTATAGTATATAAGTATAACTACATGAAATAATAAGAAATACTATAGTATATAAGTATCACTACATGAAATAATACCAAATACTATAGTATATAAGTATAACTACATGAAATAATGAGAAATACTATAGTATATAAGTATAACTACATGAAATAATACCAAATACTATAGTATATAAGTATAACTACATGAAATAAAGACAAATAATATAGTATATAAGTATCACTACATGAAATAATACCAAATACTATAGTATATAAGTATAACTACATGAAATAATACCAAATACTATAGTATATAAGTATCACTACATGAAATAATACCAAATACTAGCCTATAGTCATTTCAACAAACACTCCCCTCTCAAACGCTCTCGAAGTATGTGTCCGTACTAGGTTAACCCGCCCCTCTCTCGGCGGCCCCGGCGGCGGCTGGCCCTCTGGCCAGCGTCATGGCGACGAGAAAGATAGCTCCTAAGGCCAAAGTGACTCGTAAACTCCCTCATTCCCCAACATCCTCCTCCCTCTCACCTTCCACCTCTGTCGTTTCAGAGAATACCATCCGAGCAGTGAACAAGAGAATCCTTAAGGAATTTGATGAAGTTCCTAGGAGCGAAACCAGTGATGCCATCAGTGGTGAACCTGATGTGCCCACTGCTGAAGAAGCTCAGACAGCGACACTGGATAAAGGAGAAATCGAGAAAAGACTGAACCAGAGTTCTGAAGCCACCAAGCACACTCTAGTTGCTGAACCAGAAACAGGGGAAGCAATGTATGTTCCATTGGCGACCCTCAATGAATCAGTTCCCAGATCTGGAGGATTTAACCCAGCTCAGCGACCAACTTACTCCGAGGGCTCTTGCAGGAAACAGGCTTATTGCTAATGGAAAAAAGCTCACATATGTGGAAGGCATTGTTGATGGAGTCATCCACTTCACCAAAAAGGATGTCGAAAAAAACACTGCCCACTGGAAGCTCAGTCTTGTTGGAATGGCGATTGGAGCTAGAATAAACTTCAACATCATGAGAAGCTTTATCGCTACCAGATGGACTGAGATCAAAACCCCAAAACTCATCCTGAATGACTCAGGCATATTCATCTTCAAGTTCGAAGAAGAAAAGGATCTTTTGTGGGTGCTTGAAAAAGGGCCATGGCTCATAGGAGGTATAAAGCCCCTGGTTCTCACTAGGTGGAGTGAAGGGATGAAACTTGATCCCTCCAGCTTTGCCACAACCCAAGTATGGGCTAACCTGCCAGACCTGGACGTTAGATTCCGGGATGAAGATTTTTTTGGAAAGATGGGCAGTGCTCTGGGTAAGCCCATTTTCATTGACAAAGTCACTGCAAATCAGGAAAGGCTCTCCTTTGCAAGGATTCTGGTGGAGATTAGCGCACAGGTTCCACTTCGTTCTGAAATCACTTTCCTAGGCGAGGATGGAGAAAAGATTACTCAACCAGTCACTTATGAATGGGCTCCTGCTAGATGTGATTCCTGTAAAGTTTTTGGGCATGGTACTGGGGACTGCAACATGTTCAAGCAAGTTGCTCGGCCTCCAGTCAGATCTAATCATCCTAGAGGACATCAATGGGTCCAAAAATTGTATCATGGAAAGCCTCTGACCAAGCAACCCTCTCAAGACCATCTTGGCCCCCTTCAGAGATCTAAAACCACTACACAAGTTCAAAGAACCAGTCCTCCAACTACCTCCCTCAGGCCCTCGCAGGATCCTGCTGTGATACCCCGTAATTTTGTAAGGATATTTTGGGAATTTTTGGATCTTTCCCGATCGCCGTTTGGTACGTCGGATTTAATTCAGAGAGTTTGAGACATTCTGTAATATGCTTTGTATCTGTAATATTTTTCTCAGTGAAGAATTATACAGTTAAGGTCTGTTGAAAGTTCACACTCGTTCGTGTACGAATTTTGTTAACGCGGTTTAAGATGGGTACAAGGTTATTACCCAAGAGCTTATATCCAAGAGGCAAAAGTACAAGATTCTTTTTTCAAAGGTTATTGTCCAAAAGCTTTTACCCAAGGGACACAAGGGTTTGGTTATTGTCCAAGAGGCAAGGACCCTAATGTTTGCCTATAAATAGAGGGCATGGGAGAGGTAGAAATGGGTGTGAAAGACGCCAAACCTCTTCCAAAATCCCGACTCTCAAAAACGCTCTCAAAGAAAACGCTCTCTCTCTCTCGGAAGGCTTGAGTGGATCGTTAGAGGCTCGTTTGGTGTCGTTTCCGGTGGCCAAGTGAAGCCTTGGAGACCCTCGGACGCCTAAAAGCAAAGCAAGGCGAAAGACGAGCCAAATCGAGCATCACGGGTAAGATTTCCTCTCGTATTTAAGTTTCAGTTCAGCGACGGCGACCGCCGCCAGGGAGACGGTGACCGCCGCCATGAAGACGGCGACCACCGCAAGGATCACGGCGACCGCCGGCATGAAGGCGGCGACCGCCGTGAAGAACGGCGCCCGCCATGATGGAGTTGTTGTCGCCGGAGGAGTAAGGCTTTGAGCAGCGCCCGCTGCATTGGGGCGGCGCCCGCCGTGATGGTGGTGGCACCCGCCACAATTAAGTCGTGGCCGCCGTGAGGTGTTGGTGGCCGAGAGGTGTTGTCGTGGCTTCTGAGACCTTCGTTTGGGTCTCGTTTCCTTCGATTCCTTTCGTTCTTTCGTAGATCTGTATAGTTATTTGTCGAATCTAACTTAGGGTCTCTTTGTGGTTCGATCCGAAGGTGCCGGAGTTGTCAGATTCATCTCGATGTCGAGCCCAGGATCCCGACGTTAGGCTTCATTCAATCTATGCGGACTCAGGCAAGTGGCGGTTCGCTCTTGCTCGTTCGTTCCATATTTACATTAGTTATCAATTATTCATCTGAGTAATTAATTTGGAATGATTATCTGTGTTTATCCGGAAAAGGTTTTGAAAACTGTTTTGAAAATCATATAATAGGTTGTATATCTGCTAGATCGACGCTATTATCTGTGATCGCCTATCGGGCCTTTATGTGAATTTATCCGTATTATTAATGTTGTGCTATGACTGTTAGTTAGCATGAGTAACTGTAGGAACGCCTGGATTCGGAGAAGTCCATTAAGCGTTTCTTTATAACTGTTAAGGGCAGGTGAGACTCATACGATAGTAAGAGGCTTGGATCCGGAGAGGTCCATTCTTCGATGTTAATTTAGAGGTTCGGACCCTGTGAGTCCCATTCCTCGAGGTATGAGTCATGCGCGACAGGATATGTATGTTAAAAGCTTATAAGAGGTGAAATGTGTTTTGAAACATAAATCAGATAAGTGCACTGAACGCACAAACTTAATGAACAACCAGTGAGTAGTGCAGTTAGGCAAATAGTGCAGCTAGGAAAGCTCGTCTCGACTTGAATGTAGTACGTTCTCTTTCCAATTTGGATTCGCTGTAAGCGGTGAGGTTGGTTGTGAACTGAAGCATCTCAGTCAGTTTTTAAATCATCGTTATGTGGTTCTGTAAGATCCAGACTTGAATGTAGTACGTTCTCTTTCCAATCTAGATTCGCTGTAAGCGGTGAGGTTGGTCGTCAATCGAAGCATCTCAGTCGGCTTCTAAATCATTGTTGTCTGATTCTTAAAACTTTCTAGATTTGTCATATTTCCTTAAAGGCTCAATTTCTTGGAGTCTCTTTCGGGTCGGTCTCTGTAGAGATTCAGTCTTTCAGAGTCGTCTCTTCTGCATACCTCTTGTCATATCATTTTCTGTAAGAGTGTGAAGGTTAACTGTCGTACTCGGCTTTCATTCGAGGGATGATGAGTTTAAACCTAGCATAACTACTTCGAACCTTCTGCTTTGGTCACTTGCTAGTCTATTTCGTAGACTAACCCACGTACATTGTTCTCTGCATGTGGGCTGGTGTCATCCGTTCGATTCGGCACATCAGATAGAGTGTAGTTGTGGAGACTAGATTGACTATGAAGATGACGGTGGCTTTTTCGATGTTTTAATACTTGCTTTTAAGTCAGGTTGAGATCTTTCGGGCAATGTATTTTTATAAGACTTCCGATGTACACTGAAATGAATTCAGTTCATATCTTTTAAAGACTTCCGCTGTACTTCGTTTATATTTAATAAGACTTTTGCTGTTTCTTACCTAAAGACTTCCGCTGGATTTATTTAAATTGTGTATTGTTCCTATTCGGGATTGGGATGTAATCCCATAACTTGTGTTTCATTTGACGTTTGTGTGAGTACTTTGATCATTATGTATCATTAATTGTATTCCTTAAACTGTATTTAAACCGATATTTAGCCTTAGGTGACTCTGGTACGGAACACTGGGGTCACTGGCGGTAATACATTTTCAAATGGGTTAAGATTTGGGGGTGTTACACCTGCTCCTCCCAGTCAAGATCACTGGCAGATTCCTACAAAATTAGCCAAGAAGCATGGAGACAAAGGCCCAGTAGTTGCTGCTGATCATGTTCAAACCATTGGGCCTTCAACCAGATTCAAAGCCCTGAGCGGCAACCAGGAAAACATAGAGGAAGCTGGCATTGGTGTGGATACGGATGCTATCTACCTCAATGAGTAATCTCACGCTTGCCAGTTGGAACATAAGGGGCCTCAACAACCCCACTAGTCATACTTTTGTCGAGCAGTTTGTCAAACAACACAAGATTGATTTCCTAGCTATTTTGGAGACCAGAGTTAGAGAACACAACGCTGATGATATAGCTAAAAAGGTGCTCAAAGGCTGGAATAAAGTTACAAACTGCATTGGAATCAACGGTCGTATCTGGATTTTTTGGAACAATAAAGTCAATCTTGACTCTATCTCTCTTGAAACGTCACAAGTATTACACTGTAAGATCTCCTCTCCCTTAATCCCAACTGCCTTTAATGCCTCTTTTGTCTATGCTTCCAACAACACTCAGGAGAGAACCTATCTTTGGCACTCTCTGGAAGATGTGTCCTCTACACTGTCAGGGCTCCCTTGGGTCGTTATGGGCGACTTTAATACTATAGTTGATCCTGGGGGAAAATTCTCAGAGCAACACAGTCTTGTGCACTTGAATCCTGATTTCAAGAACTGTTTGAACAATCTTGGGCTCTCGGATCTACCTGCTTCAGGAGCCTTCTTCACCTGGTCAAACAATCATTCTGATGGCTCATTCATTCAATGCAAACTAGATAGAATTATCGCGAATCAGGATTGGATGGACACCTTTCCAAACTCATCAGCATTCTTCTCCAACAAGGCCTGCTCAGATCATTCTCCTGCTATTTTGACTATTCCCAGTGGCATCCCTGCCGTCAAGAGGAGCTTCAGATTCTGCAACTCTTGGACACTCCACCCAGAATTCCTCAATTCAGTCATTGGCACCTGGAGAAAGCAGATATATGGTGTCCCTATGTTCAAACTTGTCTCCAAGATGAAACTGCTCAAAAAGCCACTCAGGAACTTGCATTTGTTGTCTATTGATGCTGGTCAAGTCATCATAAACAATCTCCACAAGACTCTCTCAAGAATACAGGTTGAGCTCCTCAGTAAGCCTCAAGACAGCATGCTGCTTCAAGAGGAATCTGACACTCTTCATTCGCTCAGACATACCATAAAAATCAAAAGCTACAAGCTTCAACAATCTGCAAAACTGCACTGGCTCAAATATCAGGATCAGTGTAGCTCTTACTTCTACAATCACATCAAGATCAAAAAGTCCAGGAATTCCATTGTCGCCTTGACTGATGAAAATGGTGCCAGAGTCACTGACCCTCTGATGATCAAGCACCTTATAGTTAAGCACTTCCAAGACTGGTATGGGGTGGATAATCCGTCTCAGCCTTGTGACGCCTTAACTTTCGAAGCAGGACCCATTGCAAACCATGATAATCAAGTGAATATGGTTAAACCTTTCTCTAGAGAGGAAATCAGGGCAGCTCTGTTTGACATTGGGAATAACAAAGCACCTGGACCTGATGGTTCAGTGCTAAATTCTTCAAAGCTTCCTGGAATACAGTGGGGACTGATTTCTGTGATGCAATTTTGGAGTTTTTTGATAAGGGTAGACTTCTCAAGGAAGTTAACTGCTCCACCTTATCTCTGATCTCAAAGGTTGCTCAACCTAACTCCATACATGACTTTAGGCCAATTGCTTCCTGCTCTGTCATCTACAAAACCATCTCCAAACTCCTGGTTAGCAGATTACAGCATGTGCTTTAAAAAATTGTTGATCAAAGCCAAGGCGCCTTCATTAAGGGGAGGTCTATTAGGCATAACATTGTTGTCTGCCAAGAATTGGTCAAAGGATACTCAAGGAAATATACCAGTCCAAGATGTGCCATCAAGATTGATCTCAAGAAGGCCTTTGATATAGTGAACTGGAGCTTCCTTTTTCAGGTGCTTCAGGGATTCAGACTGCACCAGAAAATGATTTCTTGGATCAAGGAATGTGTCTCTACCAGCTCCTTCACAATCAACATTGGTGGAGAGCTCACTGGCTTCATCAAAGGCAAGAGAGGACTCAAGCAAGGGGATCCCCTTGCTCATTACCTGTTTGTCTTCATCATGGATTATCTGAGTAGAGAACTTAAAATCATGAGCAAGAACAGGATCTTCAAATTCCACCCTCACTGCAGAAGACCAGGCATCACTCATCTCTGCTTTGTTGATGACCTCTTCATCTTCACCCATGGCAACACTCTTACAGTCAACCTTCTGAAGCACACTCTGGATGACTTCTGTACTAAGTCTGGCCTGTCCATTAATTTTTAGAAATCAAGAGTGTTTTTTGCAGGAGTTGACAACAGTGTGGGACTGGAACTTCTCTCAATCCTTTCTATGGAAAAAGGGGAACTTCCAGTCACTTACCTGGGTGTCCCTCTCTGCAGCAAGAAAGCAGGTTGCCAAGACTACAACCCTCTGGTTGCGAAAATTGTATCCAATGTCTCTTCCTGGGCCACCAGGAAACTCTCATTTGCTGGAAGGTTGCAACTTGTGCAGGCCATTTTGTATGGAATCACAAATTACTGGTGCAAGATTTTCATTATTCCCAAGAAAGTGATCAAGAAGATCTCTGCTAGCATGAGAAACTTTCTGTGGAGTGGCAATATTGACAGTCGCAAAGCTCCCATTGCCTGGAGTATTGTATGTAGGCCAAGAGATGAAGGAGGGCTTGGATTAAAAGAAATCCTTTCCTAGAACAAAGCCTCCATGGGTGAACTCATCTATGACATGCTCAGAGATTCAAATTCCATCTGGCATACCTGGGCAAACACAAACTTACTGAGGAACATAAGCTTCTGGGATATCAGCAGAAAGAGCACTGACAGTGCTATTTGGAGTTCTATTATCAACCTGAAGGATGACATCTTAGAGAAACTCTCGAACAATAATTCTCACATTCCTATCATCATGACCAATAGAGGCAGGTATGATAGCCGAACCATGTATGATGCATTTAGAAACCATGGAGAGCCTGCTGAGTGGAACAAAATGATCAGGGGGAAATTGATCACCCTAAGAATTTCCTTCCTCTCTTGGATGATCATTAGAGGTGGCATAAACACCAAGGATAAACTCCTTCGCATGGGCATCATTTCTTATGACAGATGTCCTCTCTGCCTGGCTACAGCTGAATCTAGAGAGCACCTCTGGTTCAACTGCACTTACACCAAACTCGTATCACATAAGGTGCTGTGTTGAATCGTGTGTGTTAGATCAAGGAACGGAAAGTTCGTTCCTTGGGCAGCAGAATATAACAACAGAATAACAAAGTAACAGACTCCGTTCCTTATAAAGGAAACTCACTCAACCAACTAGTTGAATGATAAAACCTCTACCTCTAGGTTTCCCTAGTAGGATTTCAAATGTCTACTTGTATTATTACTATTGCAATTACAAACAAGCAAGTCTTATCTCAATCTAGTTTACTCCTAGATATCTAGACTCCTTAATGCAAAGTTTCTAATAACACACTAGACACTCAAAACCCTAACAAGTACTTAACTCACCAAAGTCACGTCCCTTTAGGTTCTTCTTCTTCTTCTTCTTCTTCTTCTTCTTCTTCTTCTTCTTCTTCTTCTTCTTCTTCTTCTTCTTCTTCTTCTTCTTCTTCTTCTTCTTCTTTTCTTCTTTTTCGAATTCTCTTCTTCCAAATGCTCTTCTCTGTAGGAATGCCGTCAGTTCCGTTACCAAATGAAGTTCACAACCTTCTCTTAAATAGTCTAGGAATATTCTTCGATTTGCCCTAATTTAATTAAGGAAAATCAAATCATAAAATCCTATACAATCTTTCCTAATAAGTTCTAACCACAATATCTCAACCACGAGATCTTCCTTGCGGCCCAAGTTGCAATTCAAATTCTGTTTTCCATAAACAGAGATGCGGCGACGCTTTAGGGTTTCAGCGTGCGTCCTCCGTTCCTTGCGTTGTTCCCTGGTTTCAACGCGCGTCCTTCATTCCTTTCGCTGTTCCCTTTTCTATTCGGTTCAACATCACGCGTCTATTCTTTTCTTCTGTTCCAGCGTGTTGTTTTGTCATTGTTGACTTCTCTGTTCATTTGCTTCTCTGTTTTGACTCTTCATTGGTTTTCATCGTTCCTTTGACTCAATCGTTTTCTGAAACTCATAGTCACACTAAAAACCATCAAATGCATTTGAGGTTATCATCATCAAAACCAGAGGGAACGGCATCGTTCCAACATGCTGCAATGGGCCAAGATTGGCAGAAGAATCAACAACATCAAAGAGTGCAAATAATTGAATGCGTTCAATTTTGCAGAAAGATTCAACATCCGTCCAGAAGGTTTTCTTTCCAATTCCACGGTAATTCCAGGTCGTAATCTTCATAAGAAACTCAAGATGATTTTGCCCCATATCAAAAGACATTTAGGGGACTTCAAAAAGGTTTTGGTAATAATGTTGTAGTGTTCAGAGTTGTTCGGCTGATTTATTGCCATAGAGGAATAATTCCAGTGTACTACCATGCCATTTCTATGATTAAGATTTCCTGTAAGGCATTCAATGATTTTGGAATAAGTTAGCATACAAGAGTTCGTTTTCATTGTTTCATTTTTCCAACAGATAGTATGATTCCAACAAATTTGTTCAAATGAGTCATTTATTTCCCATAGCAACAGCTCCAGGTAGGCTGTGCTATAACAATCGTTTTTAGACAAATTGATCCTTATCAGTTTCAACTATAGATCCTGGTTATTTGTCTTCCATTGATTCTCCATAAAAACCTTCAGGTTCACCTTAGGATTCCAGTCCATAAAAGGCTCATGCAAGCAGATAGACCCAAGGGGAGATATCAGAAAGGCATTACCAAAGGGGCCTTGTTCAATTTTGCATAGTTCAGAGTATGATTGTTCAGCATAACATTGTTTAGTTTCCCTATTCAAGTTGAGATCAATGATGAAATTAATACAGTAGGAAGGCGAAAGCAACTGCAGAGAATTTAAATACTTCAAATCACTGTTCAAATTCAGAGTCACATTGTCATTATAACTGTGGAGATTGGAGATCAATTTCCAGATCTGATTGTTCAGGGAGAAATGATTCACATAGTCATTGTTGTTCATCCAGATCGAAATTTCAGTACTCTGAGAATTTTCTCCACTTCCCATGGTCGGATTCTGAGGGAAAATGCACCAACACATAATCTCAAACAACCAAAGGAAAAGGAAGAGAAATCTACCATTATTGTTCCAGTATTTATCCTTGGTAATAAACAACAAACTAATAATGTCATAAGTCAAGCAATGTAAGGGAAGATAAAACCATTCAAAGTTCACGATATATGGGTCGAAAAAGTCAGTTTCAGAGAAGGGTCCAGTAATAGTATTGATCACAGAAAGAGGGGTCGCCTCATAAAATTTAGATACAAAGGTTTCAAGGTTAGTAATTGCAGCAAACTAGGAAGGGTGGGTGATTGGAAATAGCAGATAGCATTGAATAATTACGAGTATCATTCAATGCTATCTGCTATTTCCAATGATTACTAGACATACTAAAAATAAAAATGATGTGACGGTAAGATTCTGTAAAAAATAAAAATGACCAGGTGCATATCAGCATCTATCATTCAATGCTATCTGCTATTTTCAATGACGTACCCTTCTCTGAAGAACAAAAAATCATAATAAAAAGACACTAAAAATTTAAATCCATTTCCAACTTGAAAGTAGTATTCCCTCCGTCCCAAAATATAAACCTCATTTGATCAACTGATACTATTCACAGTTGAAGGGAATCTTTAAGATTTCTTCCAATATATAAGAAAAAACATAGTCATGTGGGGTCTTGTTTGATTCGTCTCAACGAGTACTTTGATAATATCAAAAAATTATAATTTTTAGGATTATGTAATTAGAGATATTAACGATACAAAATTCGCCTCGACATTTGAACCCGGTCAAAGTGAGGGTTATATATTGGGACAGAGGGGAGGGAGTACTTGATTATAAAGACTAATGATGTGACGCTTCTTACAAATCCTTTAATCCCATCTTCACCCTTCAAACCAACTCTCCGGCCCCACCGCACTCTATAATCTGTACCGTTTTTTATCTTATCTCGAAATTACCCCCAACTTGCTGTCTAATAATTTACAGGAGGGGCCATTTTAACCACAACTCTGAACGTCCCTTTACGTTTTCTTTTCTATTACGTTTTCTTTTCTATTAGTCATATAATGCCTTTATATCCGAGACTCTATTTTACTCTTTCTCTTAATATTAGCATGCTTCTAATATTATTAGCTGTAGCCAACTTCATGACTTTTTATCTATGCTGGCATTATCATTTTTGCTGTACACGTGTTAACATTATTGCTATAGCCAACTTCATGCCTTCTACTCCCTCTGTCATAAAATATAAGCCCCATTTGACCTCGGGCACATCCGTCGATGCGGGTTTTGTATCGTTAATATCTCTAATTACATAACCCTAAAAATTATAATTTTTTAATATTATTAAAGTACTCGTTAAGACGAATCAAAAAAGACCCCACATGACTATATTTTTTCTTATATATTGGAAGAAATCTTAAACCGAAGCTTCAACGATGAACAGTAACGCGTTCCTAAATGGGGCTTATATTATGGGACGGAGGGAGTAGTATCTATGCTTCTAGTATTATTAGTTGTACACGTGTTAACAATTTGCTGGCAACTTGATTAGTAAGGGTTCTAATTTCCATCAATATTTTAGTTTTTTATTTATTGTAATTATCCTGCCTTTGTGCTTATCTAATGCAAATTCCTATATGATTGGCTTATGTAGTAGATATCTTCCCAATATTTCGGCTAAACTCTTATACTTATTTGCTGTCAATCGTAATAATTATCCCTTTATCAATAATCTTATTTACAATATTAGGCCCATAGGCCGAACTACTATTAGGCCTACCGGCCGAACTACTATTAGGCCCACCGGCCAACTTAATACTAGGTCCACCAGCCGACTTACTTCTAGGCCCACATGCCGATTTACCACTAGGCTCACAGGCCGACATACTATTACAATCATACAACGAATCTCAAAGAGCGACATTATAACGAATGGACAAAATTTACAACTTAGGAATATTTGGATTCGTCACAACATAAGACAACTATCAAAAATATTTAATCAAGATAAATTTCAAAACAAAAATTTAATACAAGTTCACTATAACCGCAATAAAATTGGCTTCATATTTTTTCACAATCATTATATATGAATATTGCTTACTGGAATTGTCGTGGGGTCCGTCGGCCCCACTTTTGGACCGAAATATCATTCCTGAAAAAAGAAAATCGTATCGATCTATTTTGCTTAGCGGAAACTAAATCAAATATTCTACCAACTAATCAGTTCTTGCACAAATTAGGGATTAACAATTTAATCCACTCTCCTGCAGATGGATCCAAAGACGGTTTATGGCTGCTCTTCTCATCAAGAATATCCAAACAACAATTCGACTTAAAATATGCCAACAACAATATCATTGTTGTTCAATATACGGATCATACCAAAAGCTTTCTCATATTTTTGTTTATGCTCCCAGCCGAGAGGATGGAAAAGCTTCATTTTGGAATCTTATTAACCAAATTATTTCATCATTTAATTTACCTTTCTTACTCATAGGAGATTTGAATGATCTCTTGACAACTGCTGATAAGCAAGGCGGAGCTGTTATCCCTGCAACTCGATTCTCCCGTCTCAATTCCCTAGTTAATCAACATGGACTCATTGACATTAATTTTACGGGTTTTCCATTTACTTGGCGTAAATCAACAACTCAACAAGTTACTACTTTTGAAAGACTAGATCGGGTTTTACTTCAACCACAATTTTTACAATGGCATGATTCCATTACACTCAATAATCTTCCCTTTACTACTTCTGACCACTGTTGTATTGTACTTAATCTAGGCAATAATAATATAGCTAAAAATTACCCCTTTCGATTCGAAAATACGTGGCTTCAAAACCCAAATTACAAGACATTAGTGGAAAAGATATGGAGATTTCGTTTCCAGGGATCCCTAATGTATAAGCTCTTTTCAAAACAAAAACAACTTAAATTACAGACAAAAAACTGGTTACGAAAGTATAACAACAACAACTTCGAGCAGTTACGACAAACAGAATCCAAGTTACAACAACTTCAGGATGAGCACCTCGCTGATCAACAAAATACCTATCTATACCAAAAATATATTAGACACATCCGAAAATATAATAAGTTGTTAGAATTCCAACATACTTATTGGAAGCAACGAGCCAAGGATAAACACATCAACGAAACAGACAAGAATACAAAATATTTCTAGACTTCTGTTAAAATTCGAGCTTACAAACAAAAAATGATTTCTTATCATGCTTTGGATAATAACATTTACTATGATATAAAAGATATTCAAACTGAAATTACAAAGGATCTCCAACAACGATATAATACCAACCATGTACGCCATGTTTCGAATACAGATTTAGACATCATTCCTTCTCTTGTCTCAAACGAGGAAAACGATATGTTAACTAAACAACCTATTGAAGCAGAGATTAAAAAGGTCATTAACGAGCTACCTAACGACAAAACTCCTGGTCCAGACGATTTTAACTCAGAATTTTATAACACCTACTGGCCAATTGTCGGTACCTCGGTCATTAAGGCTGTTCAGAGTTTCTTCCATTCTAATATTCTGTTATCTGATTGCGCGCAATCATTCATAGTATTAATACCAAAAGTTGATAATCCACAAACAATTAACCATTTCCGACCGATCAGTTTATGTACTACAATTTATAAAATTATTACGAAACTTATGGCCAATCGCTTACAAAGTATACTCCCAAAACTAATTCACCTTTGTCAAGGGGCCTTTGTTCAAGATAAATCTATCTTTGACAATATACTCATCTCCCATGAAGTATTTCATTCGTTTCATCAAAAGAAAAAAGGCAAACGAGGATGGATGGCATTAAAACTGGATATGGAAAAAGCATATGATAAGTTGCAATGGCCCTTTATAGTTCAAATCTTACAAAAATTTGGATTCCATCACAAATGGATTTCGTTACTAATGACTTGTATTTCTTCTTCTTCATTCTCAGTTCTAGTCAATAATGAACCAGGGCCAACGTTTAAGCCCAAATGTGGTCTTAGGCAAGGTGATCCTATTGCTCCCTTTGTTTTCATTCTTGCAATGGAATACCTAACTCGAACATTACAGCACCAAGCACTTCAACGGTTCCCTAAAGTAGGAATTCAATTATCTACTCATGGAACTCGAATCCCATTCTTATGTTTTGATGATGACACTCTTATCTTCGCAAATGCTTCAACAACAAATATGTTGTACATTAAACGCATGCTCCAAAAATTCTCCGAAATTTCCGGATTAACAATCAATTATCATAAGAGTTCATTCCAAACCTCAGCCAATATAGATAGGAATAAGAAACAACAGTTTGCATCCCTTTTAAATCTCCAAATTACAAACTCAATGGAAAAATATTTGGGCATTCCTATCGTTTGTGGCAGAGTTAAGAATGAGTGTTTTGATTACGCAATACATAGTATGCAGAAACAATTATCTAAGTGGAAAGCAAACTCCATATCTCAAGCAGGCAGAGCTATTTTGATTCAATCAAATTTACTATCCAAAACAAATTATTTAATGCAATGTTTTTCGCTCCCAAAAGGAATATGCAAACAAATAGATGATATTAATAAACAATTTTTCTGGAATAAAACTAACAACAAGTATATACCACTCTTATCTTGGGATAACATTTGCAAACCTAAATTTCAGGGGGGTTGGGGTTTACACAAAGCTGAAGATCTCAACAACGCCTTACAAATGAAATTATTATGGAAGCTACTCACAGATAAAGATAACATTTGGGTACGAATAATGACAGAAAAATACCTACAAGAGGATAATATTTTAACATTGGATAATAAAAAATCAAAATCTTGGCAATTTGGTCGTCTGTTACACCTCCGGAACACCTTCCAGAAAGCGATTTCATGGGAAGTGGGAAATGGGAAGTCAATTTATTTTTGGACGGATAAATGGATTCCAAACATTCTTCTTTCACAACTACCCACATACAATCAGCAACTTCAACAAGAAAAGGTAGAGCAATACATAACACCAGATGGATCATGGGACACAGTAGCATTACAACAAAAACTCCCACCTCATATTATACCACACATACTCAACATTCATATCCCAATTCATCAAACTGAAGACAAGATTGTTTGGACACCAACTGCTACTGGCACGTTCACAACTTCTTTGGCAAGAAATTTATCGTCAACCACAACTCACAATGCAAACACAGATTTATTTCACCGGATTTGGAAACAAGATATTCCGCCTAGGCTACAAAACTTTATTTGGAAAGTCGTCTCCGATTCACTTCCCACAACGGAACGCTTGAACAAACATTACCATAGGATGTCAGATCAATACGTACTTTGCGGTTCAATGTCAGAAACCCGAGAACATCTATTCTTTGAGTGCATACATACTAGACAGGCTATACAACATTTCAATACCATTGCAGGACAAAACATTACCACGTCTGGAACTGCTGATTTTATACAAGATTTTACAAATTTGATCAACCAATCTACTCAACAGCATAACGTCAAAACTCTTATCTTCCTTTGGAATAACATTTGGACGGCCAGAAATAATATGATTTTTCAAAATAAACCAACATCTCCGAAACAGATAGCGGAACAAGCATATCTTCAATTTAATAATTGGAAAACTGCTACAACACAACAAGATCAAACTAAGGGAACAAGAAAAAGAAATCGACGCCTGCTTCATAACCGAACTTGGAAACATCCTCCACAAGACTGGTGCAAGATCAATTTTGATGGATCTGTTAAACCCTCACAATCTTCAATAGGCTATATTTGTAGAGATTTGAATGATAAGATTCTTTTCATTGGAAGCGATGATATTAGACACATTAACATTCTAAAAACAGAGGCTTTAGCTGCATTAAAGGCAATTCAAGTTGCAATTCGCTACAAGATTAAGAATATTATCCTTGAAGGTGATAACCTAACTGTTATTAATTCCATTAAGAGAGTTTGGAAAATTCCTTGGGAAATATGAACGATTATTGAAGATATTCAACATCTCCTTAATAAATTTCATTCCTTCCAAGTTTTCCAAACCTATCGGGAAGCAAACGCCGCAGCGGATTGCCTCGCTTCTAAGAAATTAAATTTAGATTGGATTCGGGCTGCGTTGCCCTATATTCAAGGTTCTCTTATACCTGATACAATTATCAGGACGTTTCGAAATGAGTCTTTCTCCTCACCAGCCTGCGTTGCAGCGCTGGAGTTATTTCGAATCATCCATAAGGATGATTTGGGTCTGCCATCCATTTAGGATGGAGACCCAATTCTAGCCTGCAGCAAAAAAAAAAACTCTGAACGTCCCTTTTCCTCCTTTTCTCCATCATAATTAAATTTTCCTTTAGCTAAAATTTTGTGCAGCGCAAAGTCCAACTCTCTTTTCCGTGGTTTCATGCAAAAATAAACGCATCAAAGAAAAAGGGAAAAACGAAAAGCAGAAACAGAAAAAGCAGAAGGTAAAGGACAAGAATCTCGGAATCCATTTTCGCCACTTTTTGCTTCATTATTTTTTTTGGGAAAATTCGCTCTGTTTTTAAGCCCAAAAACGTCATTTATTCTTTTAAAAACCCGTCTTATGGTCCTTCGGACTATGGCATTGTAGTACCTCTGGTCCGGGGTGTTACATACAACATATGGGAACTTTTTCATCAGCCACAAAGACTCTGCGTTAGCAAAAAATAAGATTGCTACCTCGTCCGTCTCCGCATCCCTGAGAGGATGAACTACATATTTGTGTTCAACCAGAAATGTAAGCGACCACTGAGTCACAGTTAGTTCCCCATGATCCTCATACTGGAGCTTTTGCAAGAAGTTGGCTACTTGTTTTCGGGATATAACATTGCCCGAAAAGTTTGCTCTCAATTCAGAAACAATTTGTTTCGGTGTCTTTTGACCATCCCCCCACCTCCTAGCACTTAGTTGCTTCACCTCGGTCATTCGACCCATGAATGCACTCCCTTTAAAGCTAGTCCGTAGCTTATGGTTGTGCCGACCTTCCATCACAGACAATATCCACTTTTCACCAACCATCCAAGACTCTTTCTTCACACGAACACCCATAATCTCAAACTTACACCCATACTTTTTGGATTTCGATTTTCTTAATATAGGAACCGGTAATTCTGGATTCTCCTTGTTCACCTTCGGCCTCCCCGTTCTCCATTCCCCAAACCTATCACACACTATACTAATTTGATACGGACTTGAATTGCGCTTCACCAAAGCTATAACAAACTCCTTTCCTCTTTCTTTCGCCCATTCATATAATTCTTCCTTACTATCAAACATTATAATCTATAAATGCAACTATAAACTATAATTTTACTACTAATTATGATCTAACAATAAGATGAAATATAAACATGAATTAGTTTAACACTAACCACGAATTCCCCGCTAGGGTCCCAATCACCGGTCGCTTCGTCAACTTCGACATCTAAGAAAAACCTTGACGCCATCCATGAGTCGTCCTCGTCTTCTTCTTCTTCACTTTGAACCCAATCATTTTCCTCGTCACTATCCTCACCACTATGATACATCTTGCAATTTGTGTAGTTACCTGTTATTTCAAGTCACGAAGCCTTTAAAATTACTCGAAATCGAATTATGAATGATCTTCAGATTCAATCAAATAGCTACATTTATAAGACACTACAAATATTAAGCTTCAATGGAATTAAACACAATTTTTTCACAAGTGAAATTAAACAAATAAAAGCATATATTCACTATCATTTTATTAATACTCGAAATCCTTAACAACCTTTAACAATCTAGAAACAATAAACAAATAAATGCATCCACTGTCGACACACACAATTAATTAGAATTTAAAAGCATTAATTTGAATTCATCCACTCATCTAGAACATGAAGACAAAACACCAGACTCCCCAATTTGATATAAGCTGCCTAAATTGATATGTTAAAACTATAAATTATCCTATCTCCAATTTCAAAAGGGATACAATCAAGTGACAATGATGGAAAAATACTAAGACAAATCCTACAATGCTACTATCACGTGACAAATTGACAATGAGTAGCAATTTCATTGATTTTGCAATTTCCCCCCCTAAGCTTGAATGTACAACTCATACAAGCACAATATGATTTTATTACAATTTCAAGTGCTAAATGCTTTAATTTTTAGTACACAAATATCCTTATCAAGATTTTAGATCTGAAATTTACAGATGAATGTATAATTACCAGAAACTCAACAAGAACAAGATCTGGGCAGGTGTGGATTTGACTCGTGGTCAACTTGACTGGTCGTGGACTCGTGGCGGTCCCGCGGGTGGCCCGGTGGGCTGCTGTGGTGATTCAACTGCTCCCGTACTCCCGTGGATACTAGAGGATGGAGGGGAGAAATAGAAGGAGGCGGGATCTGAAGACTAGAGAATGGAGCCAGCCATAGAGGGGAGAATGGAGCTGGTGGCGACAATGGAGAATGGAGCTGCTGGAGACGAATGGAGAGAAACAGAAGGAGGCAGCTGGATGTTAAAGACGGATTAAATACATTCAATGTGCGCGTAAGGTACGCGCACAACATTAAATTATTTGCCAGTTCGTGCGCGTACGATAAGCGCACGAGCCCTAAACAGTGGCCATTTTGTGCGCGTAGGATAAGCGCACGAAATTAGCCCCTAACTTTCCTAAAATGCCATTTATAACCCTGTGCGCGTATCTTAGGCGCATCAAACTGTGCGCATACCTTATGCGCACAGAATCGCGTCCGTTTATACACAAAACCGCGTGTATTTAGCCACTGTCTAAACATAAGGTGCATTTGAAGGCTAGCGAATCACACAGTGAACGAATAAAGCGCGTGTGAATGAATAAATAAAGGTTCTTTTTTCTATTCTCTCATGCCGTAGATCTCGCCACCGTGGACGGCTAGTATTCTTTCGTATTTTGTATTATAAGCAACTTTCAGTATTAATTAATGAAGTTTATTAGCACCCAAATTAACACAATACGTATAATAGTAAAGTTTTAAAAGCTTTGAATTTAATTTGTGGTTTATATTGATATTCTTCATATTTTCAGCATGCAATGTGTGCTTCGTTTACAGGCTAAAAAGTCTAAAAAATACACACTCAAAAATCTGGACTTCAATTCCAAACCGTCAATTAGGAATAAATAACCTACTGATACGCCTTTAATTAGTTTTACAAAACGAAGAACGACCGTTTTTTTTCTAGTTAACTTTACTTCAGTAGAACATATAATAATCACGTATACATTCAAAAATATTAACTCTAAATCAATTGCAACTAGAACGTCGTTAAAGTCTATGATATCAATTTTTTCGTTAAGAAAAAATTGCTGCCTACATAACTTGAATCTATTCTACTTCTCTTACTGTTTACTTTTAGTACGTAATAGCACTAAAACTACAATATTTAACTAGAAATTCCTATTGACCGTAACTAGCTAGCTAGACCCATCATAACCCAACTTGCACTATCTAAACATTGTGGATTCCGCCCTTTTATTCAACCTATATTACAAAATTGCTAGACTATAAATAATTATATTCCTAAGCAACCAAACATTAATAATTAACAGGTCTTGCGTTGTAATCGCAAATTTCATAATTTACCTTGCACAGTTACAGCCACGAAAAGAGGGTAAAATTACCACAAAGCAGTGAAGATTCAGGTCCAGTTAAATCATTCCAACTTACAAGTCTAATTCCCAACACAACATAACATTCGGATCATTAATCTGAGTAAAGGGTTGTTCACTCATTGAGCCTGAGAGGATTCTCGGAAGAGGCCTTCTCGTTCTTCATGATGCAGTGGAAGAGGTTAGCGTGATCCTCCTCGATGATCTCCCGGAGCAAGGCGTCCTCGATCTTCTCGGCCTGCCACCTGGACGGGTCCTTCACCAGCTCCTCGCTGAATATCATGCACGACACCCACTCCTTCCACGTGGTCCTCCCGTACTTGTCCTCCTCCAGCGTCCCCTTCACCAGCAGCTGGTACACGTACACCATCTTCTCCTGCCCCGGCCTGAACGCCCGCGCTATCGCCTGCTTCTGCTTCGACGGGTTCCACTCCGAGTCCAGCAGGATCACCCGAGATGCCGCCGTCAGGCTTATCCCCTCCGCACACGCATTTATCGATGCCAGCATCACCTGACCACAGAGGAGTAACCCATCAACCTTATATACCAGACATGCAATCATAGTTAAGGATATTTGCATCAGTTACGTATGTACCTTGGAAGGGCTGCCTCGCTCCTCGAACTTGTCCATGACGCGCCCTCTCTTGAAGAGCTCGAGTTCACCCAAGAGGACGAGCACTTCCTCGCCTTTGGTCCAACCGTAGAGCTGCCTAAAGAGCTCGAGGAACAGATTGATGGGCGCGATGTTGTGGCAAAAGATGAGCACTTTCTCCTTCCTCATCATGCTCCTATGGACCAAACCCAACACAAACTTGACCTTGGATCCCTTCGTGGGGTCCAGCTTGTGCTCGTCGAGGGCCGCGAGCTCCTCCTCGCTCATGAACTTGTTAGCACAAACTGCAGTCTTGATCAACCATGGATGGATCGAGCCCAACGTGATCATCAGCTCCAGCTCCAGAGGAAATCCCTTGGATCGACTCATGTAACCGTGGAGCTTGACCAGGATCTTGTGTTGCATTGGCGTCGACTTCATCATCAACGTGTAGGCTTGGAGACCCGGCAAGTTCTCCGAGGCCCCCCCTTCGTACACGTCGATGAAGTTATTAGTCATGTTCTTGAGCTCATTCAAGCCCTCCGCCCTCTCCTCCGGGTCGCCCGAGTTGATCTTCCTCGCTATTATGTCCATGAAAACCTTCCTTGCTCGATTCTCGATCGTGATCCTGTTCTTGGTCAAGTTATTCACCTTTCTCTTGTACTTGGGGTCAAGCACTTGTAAGACCTCGTCCACGAACACGGGCCTCGCGAGGCTGAGCGTGTTGAAGTACTCCCCAAAGTTGTTCTGAAAGAGGGTTCCGGAGAGCAAGATCCTCACGGGCGTATCGATCTTCATAAGCGCCTTCCTCAGCCGCGACTTGGTGCTTCTCGGGTTATGGCCCTCGTCTAGTATTAGCATCCTGGGGCTATCCCTTAGAAGCTGGCCCATGTACTTCCTGTACTCGTACTTGGAATCTTCTCTCATCATAGTCATGAAAGAGGTGTAGCCCATCAGGAGAACACTAGGATGAGCATGCCATTTCTGTAGCTTCTCCAAGCAATCAAGAACATGCATCACGTCTCCGCTCGGGACAATGTTGGCCGGCGCATTGTTCCTCTCGATCTTCCTCATGTAGATCCGGTCCCTATACGTTCGCCTTCCGTGGATTTGGTAGACCGGGACGGGGAACTGCCACTTGATGATCTCCTTATACCATGTGTATAGTGTTGTCTTAGGGGCTAAAACAAGAGGTCTTTTGCCCGGGAAGAGCTTTAGGTAGTTGACCAAGAAGGCGATGATGAGGAATGTTTTACCGGCTCCCGGAGTGTGGGAGATCACGCAACCGCCTATTTTGTACTTCTTGGCCTCCATCTCGGAAGGGATCAACGAGCCGGCTATGTTCTGCCACAGGAACTCGAACGCCTTCCTCTGGTGCGGGTGCAGCTTGACGCTCATGTTCGGGATGAGTGACCACACGTTCTCGTCTGCGTCCGTGACAGGGGCGTCTGAGGACGACGGTTTACAGATGAACTTCACACCCACTTCATCAATCAACTGGTGCTCTAAATCATCCTTGCTTTGCCCTTTCCGTGCTGGACGGTCGTGTCTTGTACCCCACCCTGTTGAGTGCAACTGCAAACAAGACTTAAAATGTCAAAACTTGCACTCTTATGTAAAGCAAATGTATAATGTCTGAGGGCCGGTCGTGCACACACACAAGGTCGAGTATATAGGATTAGTGGGATTTTTTTCTTAAAATCAATTGGAAATTGGAAATAAGAGTAGTGATCCACTAAGGTTATATACTAATCTTGTTATTCTAAACTTTTCAATGTGGGATGGGCTTTTTATCCCAACACGCCCCTCAAGTGCAACTAGGGATGGCAACGGGGCGGGGAGTACTCTCCCGTCTCCGATTTTTTTGCCAAAAACTTCCCTCGTCCTCGTTAGGGCACCGCTCCCCGTCGGGGATCCCCGTCCCCGTCATACTATACATAAAGTTTTTAAATATTTTGATATTATTAAGATTTAGAGTATAAACGATTTGATATTTATGATTTAACGTCTAAAGGGTATAAGATTTAGGGACTAAACAATATAAATTTAGGATTTAAGGTTAAGAAAATTACAAGATTAATATATTCGGTGGGGATCTCCGCTGGAGACGGGGTGGGGACCTCTATCCCCACCCCGCTCAGGGTTTAAAATTTTCCCCGCCCCCATCCCCGTTTAAACGCCCCGTTCCCATCTCCGTAGCAATTCCCCATGGGAAATGGAGAATCACCGCCCTGTTGCCATCCCTAAGTGAAACTGGCCTAACCCAATTGACACTTGGACAACGAGTCTAGCATCTCAGTGTCTTTATAGTTAGTCCAAAAATGGGTGGCTAGCAACTTACTAAGCCCAAACCAAAGAACTAGGAGACGACCGAACCCAGAACGGAACTTGCTTTAATACCATGTAGAAAGTCTGTGAGCCGATGAACTGAGGTCGTACACACACAAGGCCCCCAGTACATAAACCCAGTGGAATTCCATCCTAAAAACCAATTGACAATAGGAAGAGTGATCCACTCAGCTTATATACTAATCTTGCCCCGTGCATTGGGCTTTATATCCCAACCGAAAAATAAACAACATAACATGACAAATTGCACTAGAAATGTTTCTTACTTACAAATTCAGGTGAGATGTCTTAATTTCAGTGACCACATGCCCACAAATAGAACAAAGAAGCCCGATCTCATCATCCACTTCGAACGTGTGTTGACAAGGTGTAACTCCAGCTTCACTCGCTTTCCCCTGCTCGTCTGCTTCATTCTTCTGACAACACGTAAATCCAACACAGAATCAGACCAAATATCAGCACACATAAACAGCAATAAGCAAGAGTAAGGTCCAGTACCGCTTCTCTTTCGAGATATAATGAAGCAAGAGTAAGGTCCACTTCCTTCCACAGCATAACGAGCTGGGAATCCTCTTCCTCCTCTTCCGTCTCCCCGTCCGCCTCATCAGAATCCTCAACGCCGTCATTCAACTCCTTCTCCCCAATAAGCTGTTTCAAAGGATCAGTAACTTCTGGAAGCTTATTCTCAATTGTCAACTGTATGTTCCTCATAGAAGCACTGATCAACGCCTTGTAAGCACCCGCATCCAGAGTTTTCTTCTTCCCATTTCCTGCACTGCTTGATGCATGATCAGGATACGAGTCCTTACGATACGAAGGGAAGAACGGGCGGTGCTTTCTGTCATGAGGTTTGCTACTACTGCTTGCCGGGACCTTGTCGTCGTCCCAGTATTTATAGTTCTCCCTTGAAACCTTCCTTTCCAACCCCTCGTCGACGTCTTCCTGGGGATGATCCAACTCCAAGAGCTTCCTACAGCGAGCTACTCTTCTTACTCTTTTCTTGTAGAATCTTAAGGGAACATCATCTCCTAGATTTTCATTGTTCATTTCAGCTTGTAGATGCTTCTGTTCACCAGACGCCATCGGATTTTTGTCGTGTTGGACCGGAACAATGGCCAAGTGCTGATCATCCTTGTTCTTCCTTTGCTCTTTGGTGTGTTTAGTAGAGTTTATTCTCCTCTTTTGAGCTGACCCGTCTTCACTCGGATCGTTTTCTTGGTCTTTGGAGCCTAGTTTTGACACCTTCGTCTTTGTCTTCTTCTTCTCGCTTTCAGATGAATCTTCGTCATGGTCTAAATCATGCAGGCTCTTTTTCTTACGCCCTTTTGAGCTTACGCTATGAGATCGTATCTCATAGCGTAAACTTTGTTCATCTTCTTCTTCCTCCTCCTCTTTGCTACTCTCATCGGAACTCGTCTCTTTCGAAAGCAGCATCTCCTCTTCCTCAACATCCGGTTTCATATTCTTCCACCCTATACGGAGCGCGGTAATGTCCTGCTCTTCAAGGCCAATCTCCCCAAGGTACCTATCAGGCTTCACTTGCCTCCTCTTTGATCTCCTCACTTCATGAAACTCATAGGCCGAAAACGGCGTCTCCTCCTCTTCCTCCTCGTGCTCCTCGACTCCCGGAGACGGCTCTAAGAGATTGAATGGTACGAACGGGATGACAACCGGAACAACGAGCTCTTCATCCAGCTTGAAATTGATGGCACTCAAGTGCACATCTGAAGCAAAGCTATCATAGTTGGCATCCAAGACTTGGTAGACTATTCTGTTCTGTATGGTGCGTATGTCGAAAACGAAATGCTTGTGAACCGAGGTGACCACCATCCATGCAACGTCGGCTTGGAACTTGCCAAGAAAGACGCGGGTCTTGATGACCGAAGTACAGTCCTCTGAAGCCGCCCACCTATAGGGCTTGTTGTGGCTAGCCGGTTTTAAGTCGAACCTCTGGAAGATGGATATTTGGTCGATCCCAACTTCGGTCACTTCTTTGCTTAGCTTCCCCTTCAGGCCTCCACTATGATTTTGGATGTCGTTGAGCTTGACGAAGAACTTGCAAGAACATTGAGTATCATGGGGCTTCCTCTCCACAGAGACTATTCTAGCCTCCACCCAAACCTGTTTTAACCAATACAGTTAGTCTTCACTACACAACTACATGTATTGAGTAGTTACAACTGCTGAGCACTTTTCTTAGACAATCTATCTCAGCTTGATACATTGAAGTCTTAAGAATTGAATAGGAAAACTTACAGGTGGCGGTGCTTCCCAGGAATTCTCGGTGTCTTTGGAGGCCGACAGCACACAGATGTCAACTCCTGATCTTAAGAAACAGGTGCAGTCTGGCAAGGTTGCCCGTCTGGTGCGGAGTCTAAGAGTCAATAGAAAACACTTCTCCTCAAATATATAGCCAACCTCAACAAGATGCAAAACTAGAGTCCCCAAGCTGATTCTGATTCGCTCCACAGCTTGCCATGAACCGCGGTAGAACACCTCAAATGCTAGAGAGCAAGTAAAGATTGTTACAAACATGAATTGCATCACAAAAGGTGCTTAAAACAACTATCTTGTTCAACCACTTCAGCAGATTGTGTTTTGATATTGCCAAATTCTGATCCGAGAACAGAACGCAGATTAATATACACTTACGATAATCATCGAAAGGATGGAGCGGCTGATACAGGCCTCTTTTCTGCGCCATTTTATTCTCAGCAACCCGGTTCCTCAAATAGATCTACCAATAGCAGAAATAAAGGCAGATTTCAGTTGCAGGAATTGACATACACTTGAGAATTATAACTCCATCCTGGATTAGTAGACAAGAAAATGAAATATCATTGGTATTGTATAAATTATCAGGAAATACATGTGATCTTATGATTCAGTTGATCCTCTAACACTTCATCCAAGTGGTATGCTACAATGTCAAAGAGTGCAATTTGGAAGCACAATTGTCACATGATATAACTTTCAGTCGGAAATCGTTACAGTAATGAAAAACTTACTTGAATTTGCTAAGATACATACAAAACTGATCAAGAGCATTTGTATAAAAAGCACCGGATAATCGATACTCGTTTTACTTCCTTTTGATCGGAAAAGGCAAGTAAAATTGTCGCTTTCTGTTGAAGACGTTAGCTTTTAGCGCTATCATTTACGAAGATTCTACAAATAGACACTCATAATCTCTTGCTCAAAACTAATAAATGTGAATTTACACCTGAGAGAATCTACAATATAGCCTCATACCATAAAATCTCAATGATAATAGGATTAATAGCCAAAAGTTATCACTCCCTTCCCCATTTGCTTCCTTTCTCAAAATTCGCTACCGGAACTAATTTCTCCTTTTCAATTACCACATAAGCCTAATATTCATGTATTGATATCTTTCATCCAAAATGGTACAGAAGCGTATGCAAGAATATATCATGATACAAAATGGCGGAAAATATACTTCAACACAAGACTATACAGTAAGCCAGTAATATCAAGTTGTTTTTGGAGATGCCAAGCAACTCATAATGGCTTCAATTAGACAAAATCTAACTCTCTAAGTGCAATCTACCAATGAGATGCTCTCTTAAGAGGTGAAATGCAACCTGCAGACACATTTTGACAAGAATATGGCTAGTCTTAACCAAGATTTAAAACCATTACAAAAGAAAAAAGAACTAATATAAGTTCTTTGATCCTTCATAATGTTGAGAAACGGAGGAAGCAAAGTATTATTTACTGCCTACCCCCATCAAGGATAGATGAGGCAGTCAGATCACATGAATCGTTTTCATAGAAGTTAGAAAGAGATACTTTTAAAGTAAAAATTAAAACAATCTGTGAACTAATATGAGGAAATGTGATGAGAAATGGAAATTTACAGCACCACCTTTCCAAATTGAGAGTCCAACATAATTTCCCATAACCCAAAGTGGGAAATTCAGTGAATTTCGAAACAGAATCCAGTAGTTCCAAATTGAGAGAGATTTTTCACAGAGAAAGTATAAACCCACACGCTCCGCATTTATCAAATTGTTTTTACCTGAATAAGAAACAGAGAGTTTAGCTTGAATTCACGGATTCCGGGGAGATCACTTCCATTGATTCCCCCATTCTGGGTAGAGATTGAAGGTGAAGAAACAAGTGTTCTTTCGTTGCTGGGAATTTTTAGACCAAAAAACTAGCGTAGAAAAGTGGAGTATACAGATTCCGAGATTGAAACACTTGTATACTCCATTTTGGTCTAAAAATGGAGTAAACAGATTCCGAGATTACTGTATAATCTCGGAATCTCGGTATAGCTCAGTGTATTTTAACAACGCTTTACAAATGAAATTATTATGGAAGCTCCTCACAGATAAAGATACATTTGGGTACGAATAATAACAGAAAATACTACAATAGGATAACATTTTAACATTAGATAATAAAAAACCAAAGTCTTGGCAATTTGGTCGTCTGTTACACCTCCGAAATACCTTCTAGAATGCGCTCGCATGGGAAGTGGGTAATGGGAAGTCAATTTATTTTTGGACGGATAAATGGATCCAAAACATCCTCTTTCACAACTACCCACATACAATCATCAACTTCAACAAGAAAAAGTAGAGCAATACATAACACCAGATGGATCATGGGACACAATAGCATTAGAACAAAACTACCACCTCATATATACCACACATCCTCATCATTCATATCCTGATTCATCAAACTGAAGATAGGATTGTTTGGACTACAACTGCTACTGGCACGTTCACAACTTCTTCGGCAAGAAATTTATCTTCCACCACAACTCACACTTCAAGTACAAATTTATTTCAATGGATTTGGAAACAAGATATTCCTCCTAGATTACAAAACTTTATTTCGAAAGACGTCTTCGATTCACTTCCAACAACGGAACACTTGAACAAACATTATCACAGGATGGCAGATCAATGTGCGCTTTGCGGCTCAATGTCAGAAACACGAGAACATCTATTCTTCGAGTGCATACATACTAGCCAAGAGATACAACATTTTAATACCATTGCAGACAAAACATCTCCACGCCTGGAACTGCTGAATTTATACAAGATTTTACAAATTTGGTTAACCAATCTACTCAACAGCAAAACGTCAAAACTCTTATCTTCTTTGGAATATATGGACGGCCAGAAATAATATGATTTTTCAAAATAAACGAACAACTCCGAAACAGATAGCTGAACAAGCGTATCTTCAATTAATAATTGGAAAACAACTACAACACAACAAGATCACACGAAGGGAACAAGAAAAGAAATCGATGACTGCTTCGTAACCGAACTTGGAAACGACCGCCACAAGACTGGTGCAAGAACAATTTTGATGGTTCTGTTAAACCTTCACAATCATCAATAGGTTACATTTGTAGAGATTCGGATGGTAAGATTCTTTTATCGAAAACGAACATATTGGACATATTAACATTCTCAAAACCGAGGCTTTTGCTGCATTAAAGGCAATCCAAGTAGCAATTAACTACAAGATTAAGAATGTTATCCTTGAAGGCGATAATCTAACGGTTATTAATGCCATCGAGAGAGTTTGGAAAATCCCTTGGGAAATACGAACGATTATTGAAGATATTCAACACCTCCTTAACAAGTTCCATTCTTTCCAAGTATTCCATAATTATCAGGAAGCAAACGCTGCTGCTAATTGCCTAGCTTCCAATGAATTGAACTTACATTGGATTCGGGCAGTGTTGCCCTATATTCAAGATTCTCTCATACTTGATGCTATTATCAGGACTTTTCGGAATGAGTCTTTCTCCTCACCATCTTGCGAGGCGTGCGCGGATTTTTTTTGGATCATCCGTAAGGATGATCTGGGTTTGCCATCCATTTAGGATGGAGACCCAATTCTAGCTTGCAACAAAATAAAAATAAAAAATAAAGTTGTATATATATGATTTATTTATAGATTTAAAGTTATTTATGATTATTGTGATTTAAATTAAATAGATTTTTCAATAAAAAAGGGTGAATTAACTACAAAATGACACCTAAGAATTGTGGCCCAGAGTGAATATGGTGGCTCTAAATTCATTTGCTTAAATATATATGTGTATATATATAGATCTTTTAATATTAATTGTTATAAATATTATAAAATATATCAAAAGATAATTTTGAGGAGAATTTTTTACGATGAAATTGTCCATATAATAAATTAAATTATAATTATGCACATTGTACATAATGTTTATTAAATTTATGCAGTAGCTATCTAGAATTGTTTAACTTTGTAGGGGACTTGACTCCACTACGTACATACAAATTCCTCAATAAATGTCTACCCATATAACGAAAACATTATAAATTATATAAGATTAGCATTGCTATTTTTAAAAGGGATTGTTGGAGGTTATAGGAATATTTAAATATGAATAATTGCGAAAATGCCATGTCTTCATGAATCTACTAAATAACATACCTATATTATTACCACTTAAATCTTCTAAGAAAATGATCACTCAACATTTATTAAATTATTAACATTAATCCCAACCTTTAAGAGTTTGTTCAACAGACTTCTTTCGTATGGTGGAAAAATAACTCAAGGTTTTTAGGTAATAATTATCAAATGTAATATTTTTATGTCAGTATTTCTAATTTTCCTATTAACTCTAATTTTATAATATAACTTTATATCTAAATTTAATTACATTTTTGAAGGACATGAGGTAATCAATCTCTATTTTTTGGTACGAAGTTAATAGATCTCTACAAACAATGATTAAAATATGGGTTATACTTGTATATCTTGGACCCAAAAAAATATAGGTTATACATTCCTTCACATAGTTTTTTAGGATCACCAAATTATCAAATAGAGTAAGAAAAAATAATTGAGAATCATTTTGTAATACCCGAGATATTTTGGAGTTATTTAGGAATTTAATATTAAGGAATTGATGTATTTTATGGATTTTGAGAATTGGGATAAAATAATGATGATCTCGGGTAATGTTAAGGTTTTTAGAAAACGATTTCAGGGTTCTTTAGAACTTGATATTTTGATGGATCTTTAAGTAAGAAGATATATTAGGTTCATTATGATGTTGTGAATTGGGAAAATAAAGATTTATATTTTGAGGAACAGAAATATAATATCTCTTTGGGAACTAGGTAGTGAAAGACAGTTTTCGGGGATTACTTTATAAACATTTTTGAATTATAGGCCTTAATATTTTTGTGGTATCTATAAATGAGAGTGCGGTTCCGGTGCGGAGCACTCTTCCCGTGCGGACGTGCGGACATACATATAGGGCCTTATTTGTGCACTTTTGCAAAAAATTTGAAAAATGCTTGGAAAAAAATTTGAAAAAGAAATTTTTTTTTTTTTTTTTTTGAAAAAGTGCACAATAAGACCCAAAAGTGCATGCTCCGCACGTCCGCACGGGAAAGAGTGCTCCGCATATGATCCAAACTCCTATAAATGATATTTTAGGACTATAAAGTCTAAGATAAATTTTATGGTATTAGTCTTATTATCAGTAAAAATGGACGATACGGGAAAGAAAAACCGTATCGATATCGATTATGTTTTCGGGTAAGTTTCCTATGATTTTTACCTAAATGAATTTGGTTAAACTCTACCTAAGTGGGCCGTTCATAAGCCCAAATTTTAGGATAGATGTTTTGTTTTGGGCCATCTTAGTTAAGCCTATCTATTTAATTAAAATTAAGCCCAGAAAACTACAAAAATATTCACCCTTTTTGTCTCATCCTTGACCGGCCCTATACTCCTAATTCCCTCCATGTCAATTCTTCATTTCTCTAGAAATTTCATGCTTATCAATAAATAATATATTTTCCTTAATTAATCCAGAATTTCTTGAGCTTTATATAAAGCCTACTTTTCTTTCTTGTGGGGGGGTTTACTTGACCGGATATTTATCCTCCCCATAGCAGCCACGGCTCTACACCATCACCACCATGGCCACCTCTCATGACCACCATGGCCACCTAGCTTCCTCACGGCCACCATGCCTAATCAAGCTCCTCATGGCTTCCATGGCTACATACCTCCTCCATGGCTACCATCTTCTCTTTTTTTGTGTCATTTCATGGAAAGTCTTCAAGTGGTTCCATTTAATTCAAGAATCCATCCTTTAATTGATTGTAAGCGAAGTTATGACTGAATCTGTAAGGTGATGCGGATTCAGCGGAATCGCTCAAAATTGGAAATATCGGAATAGGGCCATAGCATGGATGGGACAATAAGGAATGT